>OY971419.1:2615000-3240000 GCA_963853865.1 Helleia helle
ATACGGTCTTCCCCAACATTTTCAAGGTTCAATCCTTGTAGTGGCGATGGGGCTCAGTAGCCTAAGGTAAACCCAGCACCTTGGGCGAAGCCAATTGAACCGACATAATTGCTCTTTGTACCCCTCTTACAAGAAGAAGGGACTAAAGAGCCGGGGGGACAAGGGGCGAGGATGGAAACCTCACCATATTGCACTGTCCATACGTTGAGTGGGGATTTTCTGTGGTGCGGGACAACCACTCTGTGGAGGTAGCGTCTTTCCCTTAGGGGACTGACTAGCCGTCGAGATGCCCTGTTGCTCAACAGATCCGGGGCACCTCACCAAAGGTGGCATTGGTGGCACTCGCCGGGTTTTAGTGGGTAGAGCTTCGTCCAATATGATCACTAAATCACCTTGTCAAGCCATACAAGCTCGTTCATTGCATCTTGGAAGACGGTAGAGAAGAGCTTGGGAGAAATTATGGTGTCTCTCTGTCGCACCAGCGGGTTGGTGGATATAGGATTCGCAAGTTCATGCAGGCGAACCTGCATCTTTGCAGAGCTATACAGCAGCTCCGTAAGCAACTTCACATATCGACTATCGACCTCACAACGATGAAGTGAGTTCAACACGGCCTAATGTTCGACACTGTCAAACGCTTTTTCGTAATCAACGAAAGCTTGGGCCTTAGCTGGGCTTAAGGGTTGTACTCATGGCTTTTCTCTATCAGCTGTTTTACGGTATTTATATGGCCGATTGTGGACAAACCGCTTCTAAACCCGGAATTACTTACCTATCTCATAAAATATAAACAAATATCAGGAAGAGTAAAAAAAGTGATTAACAACAGCCATTACAATGAAAAGTGTCAGTTAATAAGGTAATAAACACGCAAGTTATATAAAACATTACAATTTACCTATTGACGCCATTTTTATGCACATTATTACGAATGACATCACTAGTAATGTGGAAAATATAGAAATATACACAATATTGTATATAGATCCAGGTTTCAACTCCTCCATCTGTGTATACTCCACTTCGTTATTAGGCGCCATTTTTATGCAAATACAGTCCACAATTTTAAAATTAGAATTTCACAATTTTTACACTAGGAAATAAGGCCTTCACTTTTGTTCACTAGCAACTTCACTTTCAAAAGAAATTTTAAACAAAATTACTTTGAATTTAGAAGTCGAATTGGTTCACTTAAAACTGCTTTTTTAATAAAAACTGTTAAAGTAAATTTTATATATAATTATTTAATTCAAATACATATCGTGTTTTTTCGAGAACATACAAAAATGTGATATAACTCGCCAGATGTTTTTAATATTACATACATATTTGTACTTTATGTCAAATTGGTATTTACTGTTATCAAAACAAGAATGATTTTTCGGTTTTTGATATAAAAAAATGGAGTAGAATATTTAAATATAGTTCTTATGTCTTTAAAAATAGGGTTCTCCATAAAATCAATCTTTATTCAGATAAATAAGAATATCTGTCAGATTAGGATTTATAAATGAATACTTACTGTAAATATTATTTTATAATGTAATATGAAATGAAAAAGTTTTTCATTTTTTTCTAAACAGATGATCTGTGTAATATTGTGTTCTGGATCAAGTCCTAGATCTTCTTGATAGTGAGAGTATGATATTGTTCTAGCGTCTGACTACGAACTACTACTACTAGCAGTACTAGCTACTTTCATATGTGACTTGGGCCACTCACTAGGTGGATCGTGTGCCATGTAAGCGTATTTTCACTGAGATAAAAGCCAACTATTAAAACTTAATGCCAAAAACATGAACTTCTGACGTTCATTGGATCAAACACATAATAAAACTCTTAGCGTTAATTTAGTTTACCCAATGCTGCAGGTCATTTTACTACTACACCAGGGGACTATCAAAAGTGTTTTTGATAATACGATGATGAATATCTTAGTGTCCATTGAAGGAAGCCTGTCTGTCTGTGTTTAGGAGAGAAGGGCAAGACAGGCAGTGTAATTACTGGCACCGAGACTTAACAACTTATGTCTCAGGATAGGCAACACATAAATGAGTTGCCCGGGCTCGTTCCAGGTAAACTGGTTTATGTTCATGGGCGACGTAGACCACTTACCATCACTTACCAACATAAAAAAGCAGTGGACGTAAGACGGTTGATGATGATGATTATAATGAATACACAAGATTCTAGACTTTTGAAGAATTAGTAAATTTTATAGTAGTCTTAAACTAGAGATATCTCTAGTAATTTAAATTAGGGAAAAACCTTAGAGACAGGGGAATTTTATGTTTACAAATATGACCATCTACACATTCCTCATTAAAATAGCAAAGGACTGCAAATTAAAGATTTTTTTTTTCGGAGGGATCTATGCTAATGGCCCGAAGGCCCTAATGCTTCATCGGATTAGTGTGAGCCCATTCGGCTCACTTTTGATTTATAAAGTGGGGGGTTGCCCCCCGCCTACCGTACAGTCTGCGACCACACGGCCTCCTGGCGTCGGTTGTGACCAAATTAAAGATGTTTTCAATGGCAACCTAAGCCTTGATGAATACGAATTGGAAATTTGTGTAAATTTCCACCATATTAAACTTCAAACCATGGAATCGAAAAAATTGATTGAAATGGCATATATCCTTTGCATTAGTTCTTTGCAATATAGTCCCCTCATTTTTAAATCTCAAAATTATTTTCGAAATTCCAATGTATAGGTACTGGCAAAGTCGCGGGCATTTAGTATTAGTGCAGATAGAAATTTGTATGCGACTGTACTTGGGTTTTGTCTCGCGATAAAATGACATTATTATCTTGATTGATTCTTCAAGAATTTTTACGTATCAGAATATCACGTTCACGGAAAACGGATAATCTATTGAGAATCGGAAAACATAAGACCATCATCAAATAAGATGTTAAAGATGGTAAGTATTGATGCCTGCCTGTCCTACACTTCTTTCCGTAACACATCAAAGCTGTTTAATCGAAGAAATAATCATAAAAATTTCTTCACCGCTAAATTTATTTAATTTCGTTGGTTTTAAAATGGATGTGTGATATGGTTGAGAGAGATAGAGAATATTTGTTTATATTTTTCTGAAAAAATAATTATTATGATAAGATTAATCGATGGCATTTAATTAGAATTTATTAGAAAGAAATACTGTCATATATTGCGATTGCGAGTTCATATTTCATATATTGCGATGTCACTCAGAAGTCAGAATGTCACTGTACTAGTGGATTGTAATGTGAGCTATCATAGTTGTATAGTCTTTTTTTATTTTTTCTTTACTTACGCCGGGAAATGCTCTGAGGCATCCCGCGGGGGAGTGGGTACTCCCCCGGTATATGGGACCCGAAAGATGGTAAGTGGACGCAGCTCTAGCCACTAAATCCCGGTGAGTATCACTAATGCCGCCGTGAGGTGCCCCGGATCTATTGAGCAAACAGGGCACCTCGACGGCTAGTCAGTCCCTCAAGGGACTGACTAGCCGACGCCACCTTCACAGATGGGTTGTCCCGCACCACAGAACAACCCCTCCCAACGTCGGGACAGTATAATGGGTTGAGGTTGTCACCCTCACCCTTTCTCCCCCTGCTCTTCTGTCCCCTCTTTTTATAAGAGGGATACAAAAAGCAGCCCCTCGGTTCAATTAGCATCGCCCAAGGTGCCGGGCTCACCTTAGGGTACTGAGCCCCACCGCCACGACAAGGCTAGAACCATTGTGGGGACAATTGTATAGCCTATTAACACTACACTATTATATCATACTCATGCACTCATATAAATAAAGAAGTGCATGAGTGTAAAAACTAATAAGTAATACCGATACTTTTTATAGTTCGTGTTTTTGAAACGGGCTATTAGGTCCACCACTCGTTCCCACCGCTGCTACTCCTGTATAACCAGGGTCTGTAGACAAAGTGACATCGCTTTGTAGCCGAAATTCGTTATCGTCTTTGAGATAACGATAATAATTTTCTAGCCAATGATCAATCAAAGATCGTGACAGTGCAATGTTCGTTCATTTTGCCAAAGACTGCGATGTGCGGTATGTTCCTGTTCATTGCCTTCCGTCGAACAGCCGCATAAGGGAGACGGTACGAGATTAAAGCCAAATAGTTTACTTCTAAAGTTTCCGTGGCCGGTAAGAAACTGAGCGACACAGTGGTCAACCTCTAACCAATCCTTTGATAAACGATCGAATACAGATGGAAAGAAGTTATAAGGTGACATCCTTTAGTTGTATTATCCCACCGGGATTGCCATTCTTTAATTAAATTTTGAGTGGTTATTTCTATAGGGTCAAAAAGTTTGGTAATTTTTTGTCGGTCTTGTGGTCTTAAGAAGTCAGTACTAGAAAGATTTCGCGAATGATAATACAAGGCAGCGCGGCGCTGTATCTCTAAGTCAACTGGTACTCCGGCAAGAACTGATAACGCCTCTGTACTAACTGTTCGATTTGCTTTACATAAGAATATTAGTCACAGATTATAGTTCGTATACCGCTTGCTACAAATATGGATACCGCTCGCTACGAGTATGGATACCGCTCGCTACGAGTATGTAAATACAATGTTTTCATACTTGCTACGAGTTTAAATGTTCATACCTGACTTGCTACGAATATCAATGTCCATAGTTCATACCTAGCTTGCTACGAGTGTGAATGTTTATCCAATACTCGATATACGCATTAATTTTCATACTCGCTATGAGTGTGAAAGTTCATTCGTCGGTTGCAAAGAATGTAAATGTTCATACCTGACTTGCTACGAATATCAATGTCCATAGTCCATACCTAGCTTGCTACGAGTGTGAATGTTTATCCAATACTCGATACAAGCATTAATTTTCATACTCGCTATGAGTGTGAAAGTTCATTCGTCGGTTGCAAAGAATGTAAATGTTCATACGTCGCTTGCTACGTGTCTGAATTTTAAATAAGTCACGTTTGGTAAGCCTTAAAAATTTATTGAATTGAACTTTTTATGTATTACATGAGTCATGAAATAAATACAGGCCTGATAAGATAAAGAAAATGGAAAGTAATATTTATGCCTAAATTAGCACATATAAGTATCACATTAAAGAAATTATATCATTCACTAAAAACATACAGGTTATAATATGAATTATTTTGACGTGACGTCTTATAATTCGATGGAGCCGGCTGCACGGACAAAAAACATGACGTACTTATGCGATGACGTATGCGGCGTTACCTCGCTCTGAGGCGTTCTTTTTTCTTATGACGTTGTCACGTTCAACTGTCGTCAGTAAACCGACTTTAGAGACAACCGATTTTTTTTAAAACTGAGTAACTGAGTAAAAAAGTAAAAATAAGTAATATTAAGTACTGAATAAATATAATATTTAGTAGTAATATGTCGCACCACGCAAAGTCATTTAAAACTCTTATTATGTTGTATTTGCAAACCGCATTCCATAATGCGGATTTTGTACGACATAAAAAAATAATGTTTATATTATACATTGTGTACCTACACCTGAGAACGAAATCACTTTAACAGCTTTAATAGGATGAACTGACAAAAAAGTACTTACTCAAGCGTTGATATACAATAACTAACGCGATAATAATCAACAGCGTCAACCAGAACACATACGCGGGATACATCGTACTTTATTGTTATATTTTAACCTACCGCGCGTCAAGAGTCAACACATAAGTACAATGCACAATCGGTAACGATAATTAACGTAAAAAATCTTATCGTTTTATCGGATTTTTGATGATAAATTAAATCGAACGACAATGTACTCTATGACTGAGTACACAATTATATTCCTTATCTAAACATATTCTATGTATACATTTTTAAATAATAGGCTTATGACGTCACAAGATGGCGCCCTCTCATTGAGGAAAACAAAAGCATGTATTTATTGTTGAAGTCAGTCACAAAGTTGCTGAACATATAGGCAGACATATAGGCCTACGAATCGGCAGGCGAGTCAAAAGGATAGGAAAATACGTTGTCAAAGTTCTGAATCGAGTTCACCGGGAATCCCCCGTTACCGAGCAAGTCTTAGGTGACTCAATCATGCACACCCAGTGCAACTTGGATGTAGGTTTCGGTACCAAATAGTCCTGTACTTATTTCTAGAACAAAGCTTATGGAAAAATAAAGTGGCACATTAGTGAGAGCCCAGGGCTACCTTGCCTTTTTTAGTTACATAGACATACTGGCTGCCATGCCACATATGCAAGCGATCAGCGTCGCAGGCCATTCATTCATCCCCACCATGGTTCATGCGCCATCGTGGTCAAAAGAGCAGGGGGGGACAAGGGGCGAGGATGGGAAACTTGACCCATTGCACTGTCCTGACGTTGTGGAGGTGGCGCCGGTTCGTTGGGGGACTGACTAGCCGTCGAGGTGCCCTGTTTGCTCAACAGACCCGGGGCACCTCACCAAAGACGGCATTGGTGGCATTCGCCGGGTTTTAGTGGGTAGAGCTGTGTCCAACTTACCACCGTTCGGGTGCAGCGGGTGACTCGGCGGATATATGGAACTCGCAGCGTGTCCCAGATACCCGCCTGGGGAGACCTACTCCCCCGCGGGATGCCTCAGAGCATTTCCCGGCGTATTAATAATTCCAATCATTAATTTGTTGCCAATCCTCAGACCGAGAAAAACGGGTACAGAGCCTTCACATTATATGTGAAGGCTCTGTACCCGTTTTTACACTAACTGTCTTGCCCTTCTTTCCGTAACACAGCAGAGCTGTTTTGCGGAAGAAATAACCAGGATGGTGGTACCCCTGCAGACTAGAGCGCTACACAACGCATCCCTCCCACCGGTAAAGTAAATCTCTTATTATGTCAAGTAAGAAATCCTCAAACGCGGTGGGCGTTTGAGGATTTCTTACTTCCACCCACGCTCTTAGTGCAAAGTATAGTGAATTTAAGGCGCGGCTCCACCGCGGCGCACGCAGAGACTACGCAACCTGTGTTAAAATGTCAATTACAAGAAAATGTCAATTACAAGAAAATGTCAATTACAAGAAAATGTCAATTATTGCGTAGCGTGTTCGTGGGTTGCAGTCGTAACAATCACATACCTTTTCTTGCAAAGCGAAACTCAACAAACGTACGTTGCCTCTCCATGCGCCACGTCGGAGCCGTACCCTTACTCGTACAAACTCGATGTAGAGTGTATAATGACAAAGCGTTGATAGGCAACCGTCAGACAGCAGGGGTGGAAAACATTTTAGTAAATGTTTATTAAAAACAGCTAAACATAGTGGAAAATACTGATTATGAATCTCATGAATATATATAATTACGAAACCTACAGTGCAATATTATAAAAAGTAGCTTTAATAATTTATAATTCCATTTATCGAGTTTCGACAGAACTAATATGTTTATGATACAAAAAATGTATTGAAATTTATTTTAATTAATGTTTCTACAATAGCTTACAACGCATAAATAAATTATCTTGTCAAATCCTCACCTCAATAACTTAAATTCTATTTGAAATTCATAGTTTTAGCGACACCACATGACGCCGGTCATTTGTTCAGGGTCAGTTCAATAATGTACCCAAAATGGAATGCACTTATTATTTGGAATTATGTAGGATTCTTCTGTTTTTTTTTTACATCATAACATAAATGGAAAAATGTTCTTGTCTTCTTCCAAAAAAGAATGCATTAGGGATGTCAACAATTGAAACTATGACAAACCGTCTTAAAGAAAAATGGTCACTTACATGTGATTTGAAACGGTTTTTGATAAGTTTTTGTTTAATTTGACTCTACAATTCATACCTTAAATAGCCTGATTGATTTTTAGGGTAAAGCTATTAAAAGTGTAAAATTATGAAAAATTCTAAAGTGATAACCCTAAAAGTCAGGTGTTGTGGTTTGTTTACAAATATTCTACATTGGGTTTAGCTGAAGTAGTTAATACTTAAGATTTTTCCAAATGCTGCTACATACAAATACATACACCCATACAACTAACTTTCGTATGGGTGTATAATATGAATATAAATCAGGTTTGGTTACAAAATTAATAAATCAATCGCAAAATATTTTTTTTGGTCCGAAACTATAAAGTGTTGTTACATAAATTAAAAATTTTGCCATGATTGCCATGCCTCTCCAGTTGGAGGAGAGTGGAAAAATTATTGGTGATTTAAATGGTGATGGAAATTCGGGTCAATATTTATATACATGTTATAATTTAACAATCGTGAGAGGTCACGCACAAATATTTATGGAGCTCGAATGACAATGACAAACTAGAAAAAAATACATCTGGAATAGCCTTATGTTATAACTTTTACAATGTTACAATGGTAATGACTTGGGCTTATTGCCACAAAGGCGGATTCCACGTCAGCCATAGCGTGTCATGTTAACATTTGCAGATAAAGTGTGATACAAAAGAAATCCGGATCATATTGGGACCATTTTTCCAAAAAACTAAAGAGAAAGAACTAGGCTGGTGAGGGCTTATGGTACAGTTATGAGTTGATGGTCATCTCTATGTATATGTCCCAATATGATCCGGATTTCTTTTGTATCACACTTTATCTGCAAATATAATATATATATATATATATATATACATCAGCTATATGTTCTATATATCTAACATATAGCTGATTTAAAACACCGTCGCTACACTAAGTCTGCCATCTGTGAACATAGTCTTGACAAAGCTCACCATTATATCAGATTTGATAAACCACAAGTCCTCGCAAAAGAACACAGATTCCAACCAAGGATGATCCGTGAGGCTATTGAAATTAAAAAACATCCTAATTTCAATAGAGAAGATGGCTGGCTTCTACCACCTGCTTGGGATCCCATTATTAAAATTATCAAATCAAAATCCAAGCATAATATGTCACAGATTAAAGATACAGTTAGCACTTTCTGCGTAGATAGGACTGACCAAAATATTGATGTATCATAGGGTAGTTTCGAATAACTTTGTAATAATAGGACGTATGACACCTCAGTCCTCCCGTGACCATGGTTGCTGTAAAGTATCCGAAACGTCGGGCTTGTAAAAATCTTAATAAACCGCGATAAAATCCGTAAAAAAAAATGTTTTACTTAATATTTTCACTTTGTTATCGCCCTACCTCTTAGACACTATTGACTTATACAAGTTCACTAGCTTGTATAAGTCAAAAGTTAATAATGGTTTTTTTAGTTGTCAATTGACATTTTGTGAATGCTGTGGTATGTGGTGGTAGTGCAATTATGTCATGCTTTCAGTAATATTTTCATATTTGTAAGTATTTATTGTAACTACAACTGGGTGTCCTTAATAAATATATAATATAAATATCATTCGTTACGAAACCCTAACACTCTTATCAGTTTCATGGGGGGCCTAACAAAATATACTATATTTATCAAACCTGTAGTCAAAAATATATATATCATAAGTATAATATAATTGAAGCTAAGTAAGTAATATGACAGTCGTAAACCTTTTCAATTATCATGTTATATTATCACAAGGATTAACAAAAGACTTAACACGGAACAAATAAGCTTCCTGGTTAGATATCCATAATATAACACACATAAATATACATAAATAGCATAAAACAATAATAAAAAGGAATAAAACAAAAAAAAAATAAACATATCAAATAATAAAAAATAAATCACCAACGTTCTACGCATTACATTTAAGTCCTTTGTTAATTAATTTAAAAAATAGAACTATCTCTATTTCAACGATTGACTTACCGAAAAATTTGATGAGGAGCCCGTACAAAACCCAGAACAGGAGGATATTTAGCACCATGAATATTAAAAGGGACGTTAAGTTCGCCATTTTATTTGTTTATCGTTATTATATATCGAAATAGGAACGTTAAATGGACTTATCGCAAAAATAAATTCACAAACACTGTATCGATTATAGCATTTAGATAATAAAGATATTATGTAGATAATGCTTTGGGGACGAATAACAATTCGCGATGCCTCAATAAAATGTATGAGATATGAAACCAATCTATATTATGTATAATATTATTACGCTTTGATAAATCCTTGCACCCCTTTGAGAGCAGGGAGTGGGCGATTTCCGCCAAATCTCACTATCTCATTTGGAGTTCTAAAGTTTATGCGAAAAGTGTTTAGCGCTAATATTTGCATATTAGTAATGTGTAGTTAATATAATTCGTCATCATAATCATTATTAACCATTTCCGTCCACTGCGGGATAAAGGACTCTTATAATGAACGCAAAGACGGCCGATTCATTCATAAATGTATACATTGATCAATATAAGATATAAATATTTTGGTTACGATAAATATATACTATATAGACAAAATTTCAAACACAATATAAGCCTTTATGTTATAATTTAGTAAATAATGTAATCCACATCCATCGAGCATAAATTATAACCGGATAGAGTAGTGATGTGAACCATAAAATTACGAAACTGGTCAGTGATTTGTCACTGAAGTAATAGTAATGCAATCAACCAGTGATCTGTGTGTACCTCCCATCAGCCAATCATTCATCAGTCGGCGAATCAGAGCGCAGAACCGACGCAGCGTCGCAGCACTTTGGAGGAATTTGTTTTCATACAAAACACATCCAACCAGATCTGATGCGAGTGGTAGGGGATAGGCCGTCTTGGCATTCATTAAAAGCCATCCAGCAAACTCTAGCCTGAGTTTGCTGGACGTAGGCTGTCCAGCTGGGGATGTGTAAAGGATGAAAATGATGATGATAATGATACAATTTAATCTTAGTAAATAACAAAAATACACTAAAGCTTTGATGATGATGAGCGTTGACGATGATGTTGATGAGTTTTACTTGTCCTACGCAGCTAAAAGGTGACGTTGAAGAATGTAACTTGAGTACGAATATCAAGAATTTATCAACATTATTTTAATTTTTTGAAAACTACTGCAATGAGTGGCGATCTTCCATGCTCTACGATCTACATGTACAAACGTGAAAAAATTCGTATAAATGTTAATAGGTGGCGCTTTATCATTTTGTAGTTATGGTTTTTTGACCGAGTATTTCTAATCTACAAACTAAATTGAAAATTTTCATGTGTACAAAACTACAATATGAGATATGTAGTAAAATATATAATTTCAACTAGATACATGATTTGCAATTCCGCAAATATAATTTATACTTTTTCTATGAATTAAACTGTAACAGTCTTGCTTTAGGAATTTAGTTTTGATCACCATAGGTGGCGCTGTTGTAATAGGTCATCGTCTGGTATTTTAAGGTTATAATAAAATAACTTCACGCTTTTTATCGCGATTTATTTAATTAACGATGAAATATAAAAAAAAAATCGTATAACTTGTTTCATCACAATGAGTATTATAATAAAGGTAGGTATATACAGTATTCGCGTAAATATAGAAAACAATATTATAAGAGTTAATGAACCTGTATATGAGGTACTTAATAGTTATGACTGTACTTTATAGAATAGAATATTGAAGTTTTTTTTCTTATTGACGTGGCCTTTTTATCGGTTCTATGATATTAACTATTGGGAATTCTCCGATAATCTCTTTCGGTAATATCATTTTTTGGGTTTTTTACTGACCACCACGTTGACCATAAAATTAACTAACAATTACATCACGTGAGTAGGTTAACGGGGCTAGGGCTAGGGGCTGGCTCAGTCCCCACCATGGTTCAGGTCTTGTCGTGGCGGTGGGGGTCAGTAGCCTAAGGTGAGACTAGCACCTTGAGCGAAGCTAATTGAGCCGAGGGGGTTCTTTGTACCCCTCTTATATTAAGAAGAGGGGACAAAAGAGCAGGGGCAAGGGGCGAGGACGGGAATCTCACCCCATTGTACTGTCACGACGTTAGGAGGAGTTGTTCTGTGGTGCGGGACAACCCCTCTGTGGAGGTGGCGTCCGTCCCTTGGGGACTGACTTGCCGTCGAGATGCCCTGTTAGCTTAACAGATCCGGGGCACCTCACCAAGGCGGCACTGGTGGCACTCGCCGGGTTTTAGTGGGTAGAGCTGCGTCCACTAACCATCTTTCGGGCGCAGCGAGTCCCACATACCCGCCTGGGAAGACCCATTCCCCAGACGGGATGCCTCGGAGCATGTCCCGGCGTAAAAAAAAAATGGGGCTGGCTCAGTAAAAACTTGTGTTACGGGTATCAGAAACGAAAGTACATACATTCATGAACCGGTGCAAAATGGCTTGCAACGAACCATGATTGATGATGATTATTGTTATAGCCTAAGTTACTTCTTATAACATCAGCTATTTGCCAGTGATAGTTCCGTCAAAATCGACTCAGCCATTTCAGAGATTATCCGAAACAAACAGACAGATAAAAAAATGATTTTTGGTGTAAGTATTTTTTATACTTTCATAATATTCATGAAGATAATAAATAATAAATAAATAAATAATAAATGAGAAGCTGTTGATATTACAAACAGACAATTCAAATATTAATTTGTATTCGTCATACAGATTATTTGGTAGCGGATTCGATATGATGACTGAGAGATATCAGTTGGCGCTTTTTGTCAAAAAAATCATTGGTTTTACCTTAAAGATGGTCACCTAGGCTCCCCACTATGGTTCAGGCCTTGACGTGGCGGTGGGGCTCAGTAGCCTAAGGTGAGACTAGCACCTTGAGCGAAGCTAATTGAGCCGAGGGGGTTCTTTGTACCCCTCTTATATTAAGAAGAGGGGACAAAAGAGCAGGGGCAAGGGGCGAGGACGGGAACCTCACCCCATTGTACTGTGCTGACGTTGGCAGGGGTTGTTCTGTGGTGCGGGTCCCTGAGGGGCTGACTGGCCGTCGAGGTTCAATGTTAGCTCAACAGATCCGGGGCACCTCACCAAAGGCGGCATTGGTGGCACTCGCTGGGTTTTAGTGGGTAGAGCTGCGTCCACTTACCAGCTTTCGGGTGCAGTGAGTCCCACATACCCACCTGGGGAGACCCACTCCCCACCGGGATGGGATGCCTCAGAGCATTTCCCGGCAGAAAAATATATCATGAGCGCTTAGACTAATCTCGATATAAAAAACCTTATTATACCGATATACGTCATAAAAAGTATATAAATCAAACAAAAATATTGTTAATGATAAAATTCATCATTTATCAAGCGAATAGATCACAAAATAAAAATGAATAAAAACTACTTACGTTTTGTCGCATAAGTCCCAAAACAGAACCACAACCAAAATAAATACAAACACATAAACAGAAATATGGCTGTCATTAATGACGTTACTAAATTCATTTTTCGCA
This sequence comes from Helleia helle, assembly GCA_963853865.1. Taxonomy (NCBI): domain Eukaryota; kingdom Metazoa; phylum Arthropoda; class Insecta; order Lepidoptera; family Lycaenidae; genus Helleia; species Helleia helle. The sequence continues at coordinate 2,628,290 of OY971419.1, forward strand.
CAAGTATTGTATTAAAAGACTGACGAGCAAAGAAATCGTTAAACAATCTTATCAGTAAACTCAACTAATCTGATATATTCAAATTCACAGATAAGCGCAGGAAAACTATTTACTATATATCAATAATTCAAAAACAATAATTAAAAAAGAAACAATTCAAAAACAATAATTCAAAAATTGTTCGAGCAAACATTCTTTTTTTAAACGATAAGAACTGGCTGCATGAGCGTGTGTGTATATACTGAGCTATCGTATTAGGGAAGAAGCGATTTACCAATGACTCGTAATTTGTACAACACAAACTAATTATATTATATTATGTCATAATATTTGTTTCTAGTGCATTGTTTGAACGATTGATTGATAATTACTTATACTTATAGGAGCTGTTCTATACATAGATTGACTTATCACGATATCTCTGGAACTATAAAACCTAGAGACTTCAAATTTGGTAGGAATATTACTTTTGCCATGTAGAGGTCAGCTAAGAACGGATTTTAAGAAATTCCTCTCCCTCCCCTTTGACAGAACGAAGTCTGTGCGGGCAGCTCGTAACTTATACAAATGAATTTATAATATGTTTTGTCAATTTTTTTTTAGAAACCAAGTATTGACTAACGCTAGAGCGTTTAGAAATAATATTTAAATATTAACGAGATATTTCTCTTGAAAAGTTGTATAGTAAATATGTTAAGAACTATTTCTTCTAATTAATTGTCAATTTTATGGTAGTAGGTATTTGTACTAAATTTTTATCATAAAACCTTGTGCATTTAGTTTTTATAGATGTGTGTTAAACTAGTAGGTCAAGTAAATGGAATAATAAAAAATATCCTTGAAACATAATATTCTTTCGACGTGCAAAACCTTACAAAATAAAATTTAATAGAGGCATTAGGATAGTAATATTCACTTGATTGTGATTGGTCAACGTCACCCATGTTTATGATCAGCGCACACAGGCGCCAAGACAAATAGACAATACGGGTGCCGATATCAAAAAATATTTTTGTAACACGTTAGACTGCACTAACTGGTATACGCAATATATTAATTATATGCAGCAGCTTAAGTACCTACACGGCTGCAACACTGTGCGTCAAAATTGACCAACTCAACAACTCTACCGCACCGTGCAGTGTCGCTTAGTGCGGTATAGGAAGCGACGAGACACCAGCCTTGCCTCCTGCCAGAATGTTTTTGTATGGAAGACCGCCTTTTTTAAAATTAAATTTAATTAATTATTTTTTAAATTAATATAGAACTAAGTATTCAGTGAAAATATGTCAAGCATTTACCTGTTGCCGTTATTAATATCGAGTGAAAAAAGGCAACAAAATCACATTTGTTGTAAATATTAATTATATTCTGTTCTTAAATATGTAGTTATAGCGGCAACAGAAATCTGTGAAAATGTCAACTGTTTAGCTGTCACGGTTCATGGGGTACAGTCTGGTGATAGACGGACGGGGGGCAATGGAGGCTTAGTAATAGGGTCTCTTTGGGCACCCTTTCGGAATCCTCAAAATATATTATACTGCTTATTTTAGGAAAGTGTAAATTCAACCGTTAAAGATTCGTTGATCGTATCGATTTTTTTTGTGTGTGTTTGAGTGATTGAGGTTGAGATTCAAATAATAAACAGATCATAATATGCCTATTTCAAAATTTAACATATTTTTATTTATTTATTTTATTGGAACCTTATTTTTTAAACTATTTTTTTTTCTGACATTAAATTTTTAATATAGGCTGAATAATAAAAAAATATATCTAGGACAGGTCGATTATTCCTCTAATATAACAATTTTTTCTTTAACGCCGGGAAATGCTCTGTGGCATCCCGCGGGGGAGTGGGTCTCCCCACGCGGGTATGTGGGATTCGCTGCGCCCGAAAGCTGGTAGGTGGACGCAGCTCTACTCACTAAAACTCGGCGAGTGCCACCAATGCCGCCTTTGGTAAGGTGCCTCGGATCTAATGAGCAAACAGGGCACCTCGACGGCTAATCAGTCCCCCAAGGGACCGACGCCACCTCCACAGAGGGGTTGTTCCGCACCACAGAACAACCCCTCCCAACGTCGGGACAGTACAATGGGACGAGGTTCCCGTCCTCGCCCCTTGCCCCCTGCTCTTTTTTTCCCTTCTTCTTATAAAAGGTGTACCAAGAGCCCCCTCGGCTCAATTAGCTTCGCCCAAGGTGCTGGGCTCACTCTAGCCTACTGAGTTCCACCGCCACGTCAAGGCCTGAACCATGTGGGGTTACATCACTAGTAGTAACCCAACTGCTACCTAGTACCTACTGATGTGCTAAAAAAGTTAAGTTTGTCGGTCGGTTAAATTTAAATTTTCGAAGAAGTTGGTCATTGCAAAACGCATCCTATATATTTGGTTGTACTATTACGCTTATATGATCGCTACCAATAATAATAATTAAATTTGATGTGCAATCTACAAAAATATTATGATTGTTTTTTATTTTTATAATATTGTTACCTATAATGAAAGTAATATTCAAAACCTACTATTTCATTTATCAACTACAATGACCACCATCTGACAGAAGCTGACGAATATTTTATTATTAAAACAGATGTCCGCCTTGGGTATAAATAAAAAAAAAATACAAAGACTAATAAATATTTTTACTTTATAAGTAATTAACAATAATATTATTAGTGTAATAATAGATTGAATATATTAAATATTAATAACGTTTATATTAAATATCCACCATTTATCAAGCGTCAAAATAATAAATCATAAATTAAAATGTATAAAACCATGTAGGTACTCACGTTTTTTCGCATAAGTCCCAAAACAGAACCACAACCAAAATAAATACAAACACATAAACAGAAATATGGCTGTCATTAATGACGTTATTAAATTCATTTTTCGTAGAAGTATTGTATTAAAAGACTGAAGTTAAAAAATCTTAAACATATTATACCTCAATTTTCTCTCAGAAGCACAGAACAACAATGTACATTAAAATATGAAATTAAAAAAAAAAAAAAAACAAATCATTCAAAAATAATTACTTATTCAAAAATAATAATTCAAAAGTTGTTTGAGCAAACATACTTTTTTTAAACAATAAGAACTGACCGCATTCATGAGCGTGTGTGTATGTACTGAGCAATGAGCATGACCTATTGTAATAAGGAAGAAGCGATTTACCAATGACTTGTATTCTGAACAACAGAAACTTCTTTTATTACTTCTACTTCTTATATTTGTTTTAGGTGCGTTATTTGGGAGGTTGATAATTTTTAATATTTTGTCTGTGTGTTGTAAGAATCCTTGATTCCTAAATAATGGTAAGTATATAATTGTTTGTTTATTTTTGCGTAGAAACTAAATAATAATGTAGGTATTATAATAAAAATAATATGTTGGGACGACTCACACACGGCCATCTAATCCCAAACTAGGCAGAGCCTGTTCTTATGGCAACCAGACTACTGATACATACTTATATATTCCTAAATACATACATTTAGATAAATTACACCCAGCCACAGAACAAATGATAATGTTCATCACACAAACATGTGTCCTGGGTGGGGATCGAACCCACAACCTTCTGGTTTAGCAGTCAGGGTCACTAACCACTAGACCAACAGGCCAGTCAGTTATATTTCATATCACGTTAAGAAAAAAGAAACAATATTTTAATAATTACAATTAGAAAGCCTATGATCACTTAAATGAAAAATACAACTAGTGCTAACTCAATCAACCTTATTGTGCTAACCAAGGTTCCTTAAAATCAAAGACAGGTTACACATTACCTGTATTACTAAGACGTTATTTCATTTGGAAAATAGCAAAGGACGAAAAGTAAATCATACAATAAACCCCTTCCCATCTACATGGAACCAATAACGGAGCTGGTGCGGCTTGTGAAGCGGCTGAAAAAGCTAAAATATGCAAATACAGGGGTCTAGGCTCCGAATATGATTTTATCCCATTCGGTGTCGAGACCCTTGGTCCGTGGGGTCCTAGCGCTTTAAGGCTCTTTAAGGAAATAACAAAAAGATTAGTCGACATCACAGGAGACCGAAGAGCTGGCAGCTACCTCGGACAAAGAATTAGTCTAGCAATTGAAATGATACCTAGTGATATACGAATTATTTAAAAATATACATTACTGGTACAGAGTCTTAACATTTTACGTATCAGGATAGGCAACACTTAAATGTGTTGCCCTGGCTTATAAGTCTGCCAGTTTGCCTATCCAACTTAACAATACTTGAGAATCCTTCATGCTTTTTATATTTCTACTGCCTTTCAGTCTTCTTGTTTATATCTCATTTAGTTTTTTTTTAAATATATATCAAAACATTTTTCCCTATTGGTTTATGCCAAATTTATAATGCCCATATTTTGTACTAAATTTTTATGTATGTGTGTTAAACTTGTAGGTAAAATAAATGGAATACTATAAAATATTCTTGAAACTGGCAAGAATACCGCGTGCAAAATATTACAAAATAAAAATAGATTTAGTGAATAATTAAGTGAATAAATTAATAGATTTTTTAAATTGTCCAATAAGACACCTGGTTCTGATTGTTCTTTGTTACCCAAGATCATGAATCTTTAAACTGTCAATGTGTGTGTGTGAACATGAAATTATATAATATATGGTAGATCTCGGTGCCAGTACTGCCCGTCTTGCCTTTCTTTGCAACACAACATGGCAATGTATGACCAATGCGTGGGTGGTATGAAACCGATTATATAAAAGAGTATATTGAAAACTTACATGCATTCCACCTATAGTGGAGGTAAGCGCAACATGCAATACAGAGTATGAACAACAGCATTACAGACATGGGTAGGACTGCTAGTAAAACGAAGGCGGCAGACACATGCATCGTACCAAAATGTACACTTTCGAAAAACAACTAATACAATATCACTTTATCGCTCGATAAAATGTTATCGATATTTTCATTAAGAGATAGGCTGAGTGGTCAATGTAGGCAAAAATCAATAAGCCCCATTGAGGGTTTATCTTTAGAATCCGTGTCTTATATAGGTATGTTTTGTCGACCCTACTTCCTATCCTATAATATATCCTTTATTTTAGATGTTGGTCTGGTTTGGTCGGGCTAGGAACCTAACCTTAAAACGTAAAGAACATGACGTGTTTCTTTAATATTAATTGTAAAAACATTGGAGGGATTTAATGCAAGGTTTATAAACGGAACTCAATGCCTTATGTAAAAGTGAAGTGCGGACTCGATTCCAGCCAAAAATGGGGCATATATTAATATTAGCACATTCCTAGATAATAAAAGTAGTGCTTGCTAGTGATGTGCTAAAATAGTAATTAAGTGTCTCGATTAAAATATGTCGATTGTCAATTAGAAGTTGGTCATTGGAAAACACATCCTATATTTTTATACATTACTGTATTATAAATTACCTACGTTAACAATATTAAAAATAATATTTATATCCAATATGATATAAATTAATAATTATCCAAATTGTACCATCAACAAAAAATTGCAAAGGGATGCCTTTATCCATGGATGGAGGAGAGTGGGGACTCCCCCGGCTGGTATGTGTGGCTCGTTGCGCCGGAAAGATGGTAAGTGGACCCAGCTCTACCCACTAAAACACGGCGAGCGCCACCAATGCCGCCTTTGGTGAGGTGCCCCAGATCTATTGAGCAAACAGGGCACCTCGACGGCTAGTCAGTCCCTCAAGGGACCGACGCTACCTCCACAGAGGGGTTGTCTCGCACCACAGAACAACCCCTCCCAACGTAGGGACAGTACAATGGGGTGAGGTTCCCGCCCTGACCCCTTGTCCCCCCAAAGAGAAGCTTCCTCGGTTCAATTTACTTCGCCCAAGGTGCTGGGTCCACTTTAGGTTACTGAGCGCCACCCCCACGACTAGGCTTGAACCATGCCGGGGAAAAGATAAATGTCTGCGTCATTGCCCTCTAATTTAACTTAAATAGTGAGATAATAATCAACAGTAACGTATATGATAGCTAATGGAGTACCACTTGCTAATAATATAACTCCAAATAAACATTTAAAATAAATTCAAGTCAAACTTTATAAAAAATCTCTTTTTAAATTAGTTCAATCCTTTTTTCCATACGTACACACATATTAATTTTTATTACAAAGATTTGTTAAAAATAATAATGTAAATCTATTAATTATTTAAATCTTTTTTTTGGGTCAAACTTGATAAAAAGATTTTTTTTCCGTCGGTACACACAGGATGCGTTTACCCAATTGACATACGACCCGCTTTATTGCGTGATTGTACGTTTTGTGCCTACGCTCGGTGAAATCCTACGCCTCAATCTAAACCTAGTGATTACACCTGATTTCATATTTAAATTAACTTCATGTACCTTACACCTTAATCTGAACCTATTATACCTATATGAATTAATATCGTGTCAAATACATTTTATCGTCATTATCACGCCGGGTCGTTTTTACTGAAATAAGCCTGATTCAATAAAAGCTGAGAGGACAGATTAATAAATATAGGCCAACATTCATACTTAAAAAAAAAGACATTTATACTACGCTAACCTAGCCCCATGGTAAGTTCGTAAGATCTTGTAAATTAATTTTGAATTTGGGAAAAATCCATTTGATATTAGTATTACTTCATGTAAAATAAACACTTTTTTATCGGTGCGGGAAGCGCCGTGCCGCACTCCGGTCTGCATGAGTACCACTATCTTGCTTCTCTCACGTCAAACAGCTTTGTTGTGTTTCGGAGATACGGGCAAGACAGGCAGTGTAATTACTGGCACCGAGGCTTAACATCTTATGTCTCAGGACAGACATCACTTAGAGTTGCCTGTGCTAGTTCCAGATAAACTGGTTTATGTTCATAGGCGACGTTGACCACTTACCATCAGATGGCACGTCTGACAGTTTGCCTATCCAATTCCATACAACATAAGAAATACATATATCAATATAAAAAAAATCATAAAATATAAACGTTATTATACTTACTACAACACAACAGGAGGTAACAACGGACAAACATACATGTTATTATAGTACTAACTATCACTACCGGCATCAAAACCATAACAGAATAATCCATCTTAGATTTAACATACATATTTACATTTTACACATTTACGTATTTTAATACGCAATCGTATAACTTACGTATTAAACACGTATTCTGAAACGCGTTTAAATTAGGAATACATTTATTATTGAATTTTAAATTGTGTATTCTATTTTCGAATGAGAATACGTTTATTATATTATTTATGTATTCTTTTTTATTTTACACAAATCACGGGCGTACGTTTGTTTTATAAGTATGCATACTGGATGTTATTACACATATCAAGTGGTAGGGGGTTGGTGAGGGCTTTCATTTTAAGTATTATCTTATCGTGATAAACGCGGATGTAGAGTGGTTGTGACGTCAATCAACCTTTTATGTTAAAAGGAGTTTGGGGTTTGTACCTACAGCTATTTTTGGCACTCATCAGCTTGTTACAATCTAGGTCTAGGACTAGATCTGGCTTTTATCGTCTAGTATCTAGATCTATGTATGATCTAGGTAAAGTTGATTGGCTCGACACCTTCTTGAATCTGTCATCAGGTACGGTGTGTTTTGGTGCGGGAGTCACAACAAAGTCTATTATCGTATTCTATGCATTTTTTCCGTTATTAATTCCATATTTGAACTTCCTTAGTGCTGAAATGATTATGTCCTGTCTCTATTATAAAGAACAATTTAAAAGGTATGTGATGTGTTCACTGCTTTAAAAATGGACATTTGGGTACACGTTATTCACTTGCCATTTTGTGAACTTTATGCTCGTTCGCCATCATATGTAAAAAAAGGTAACCCCCAATTTTGTTACCCTACGGTAGACATCATCTGCTTACTAAGGTGATGAAACTATCGTTTGAGTGTTTAAGGCTTATTTATATTTTCCCGAAGAATAACCCTTAAGGGTTCTTAATTTATACTCATAACTTACCTTAACATAAAATTTTCGATTTAATTCTCATTTCCTATCAAATATTTTTTTTATTTATCAACACGATTTTTATTGACAGCGCCATCTATCACCCGCACCTTGAACTATTTTCACTACTTATAAATATACTTAAAAATTCGTCAAGGAGACCGTTTAGTAATTCGTGTAATTGTTTATAATTTATAACGTTCTATATTTCATATATTACTTACATAGCTTATGGTGTCTCATCAAGATATTCAAAATTACACAAGAGGAATACTTAATTAAAATTATATCTTACAAAACTGAATAACCACTTACCTAACTTAAATTTAATTAATAAAAGCCACACCATCAGTCCACAAATTAACACAAATGCGACGAACAATCTCAACATTTCCATGTCACTTATATATATAAAATAGCCTATAACAATAATTATTAGTATAACTAATTGCAACTGTTTATCTAGTATTAAAGGACGGAATGTTAGTTGTCATCGTTTGCATCGACAATGAAAACAAAATTATGATAAGATAATAAAATTAATTGGGAATTTTGAGTCATCTGAAAAACTACATATTTTATCTATCCGCCGCTAGATGGCGTTATATAAATGCAAGAATCCAGTAGTATGTGCGACCGCTTTGTATGTAGGATTTTGTAATCGTCATAGGATTTTATTTTTAATATGTAGCGATTTAAAGCGCTTTAAATATTATAAAAGCCCATATTACTTACATAATTAAGTTCCTAAACCGAACGTTTTTAAAGATTAAACTTTAAAAAAGTAAAAACTTTACCCAAGTAACAAGCAAGCATACATGATATTATTACAGTCCCCAACCATGGTTCAGAGCATTTACCGGCGTTAAAGAAAAAATATATACATATTATACAGTCACAACTCACAGTAGCATACTGTATTAAATATTTATATTTTATAATATCATGACATTATACAATATTATAGTAGATCATATTTTCTTTTTCCGTGTAAACCTTCACGTTTATTATATTAATAGGATAAATACTAGCGGACCATTTTGTGGATCGAATTATGAATCTGAACCATTCAGGAATCCAGTTGAATACACATAAAACTTTCATCAAAATCGGTCCAGCCATAACTGGTTTGAGAGACAAATAGGTGTATAATCGATAAAATTAATTGTAGAACGAGGCGAAAAGTATAATATATGATAAACATTTCTCGAATAGACTCGATAAAACGTCCTTAATAGATATTTTCGGCGTACGACTGAAGTTCTAGAAAGGAACCGTTATTTTACTAACTTTAAGATGTTTTACCGGTGGGAGGTAAGCGCTGTGCCACGCTCCCGGCTGCATGGGTACCACCATCTTGCTTGTTTCTCCCGTGAAACAGATTTGCTGTGTTTCGGAGAGGAGGGCAAGACAGGCCGTGTAATTACTGGCACCGAGACTTAACATCTAATGTCTCATGATAGGCAACACATAAATGAGTTGCCTGGGCTCGTTCCAGGTAAATTAGTTTATGTTCATGGGCGACGTCGACCACTTACCATCAGGTGGCACGTTTGCCAGTATGCCTATACAACTAACATAAAAAAAACCAAAGAAGAAAACATCTTAAAGTTAGATGAGACTATTTTTAAGGCTAATTTTAAATCTATCAACTTGAAACTAAAATGGTCGTTTTAAATGGTTTTAATACTGATAGTTTTTCCTTGGCCGACTTAAATATTGCACAATTTATGTTATCTTACGTCTTACTGTGACCATATTCATACATATTGCCTTTTTTGGTGACTTTATTGTATTTTTTCTTATTGTCCGTGAACTTTTTTTATTTTTAAAGCTTACATATTTCATTTAAATATACATACTAACTAAACTCTATAAACTTTTCTTTCTTAAATTTTATAGACAAATAAATAAGATCTCAACAATTGATTGGTTAAACATTAATAATAAAATGTTTTTATAAAAGTACTCACATCTTTTTGTTGGTCCGATAGCATTTCCAAAGTAACCATACCAATATCAAAATCGCTATTCCAATCGGAAACCCCACAAGTCTGAACCACACACTGACAGCAATTTGAAATTTCTCTTCTTCGCTATCCATTTCAAGTTTATACAGTTATTCTATTTTATGAATGTATTTTTATTCGTATTCTAAAACTACATAAAACTGAAATCACATTAAATAGAATTCGAATTTTAAAAATTATTCTTTAATCACTTTTATGAATTTTATAATGATAATTTATGTTGGGTCATTTTTTTTAATAAATACAATTATGATTATGTTTCATGTAGTAATAAAGTTAACAGAACAAAAGCAAGTGACCATGAAAGCCTTGATAGGTTTTTATCAACATCCTATCTTAAAATCGATCGACAAACATTAATCGTGAGGAAATGTTAATAGTTGGTTTATATTGCATATTTGATTTTTATTACATTTGTTGTCTGGTATGCTGAACATGTTGGCGTTGATTTATATGTAAGGTTTTTTTTATAGAAGAGGGGGCAAACTGACAGTCGGTTCACCTTATGGTAAGTGAAAAGCGACATACACCCGCTATACCGCTATACCAGGAGATTAGCAGGTGAGTTGCCAGCCTTTGGAGGTTGGAGGAATACAGCTTGATCAATAACTTTCGCTAGACAACTTTGGTTCTCATCCTTGTTTTGATATCGCAGGGGAATTCTTTATGGATTTTGTATTTTTGAGTAGATCCTGACCCTATGTGGGACTGGCACCTGGGAGTGGCCTCCCCTTAAATTAAAACCTCTGCGAGTGCGCAGTACGCGTCGAGCAACCGGAATAGAGCGATAATGTTGTGTTTTGTATGAAAACAAATACCGACAAATGTTCGCTATTACGTGAGTGACAAATCACTGACCAGTTTCGGATTTTTCTGGCTCACATTACTAGTCTGTCCGGTTATACGTGGTTATACGTGGTTATACGTGGTTATACGTGGTTATACGTGGTTATACGCTCGATGTGTTTTTTTAAATAAGCATTGACAACTGAAAAGAATTAATATTGTGTCCGTTCGTAATATAATCCTAATTAACTAGTTAAAAACCTCTACCTTTTTTTTTTCTTTAACGCCGGGAAATGCTCTGAGGCATCCCGCGGGTATGTGGGACTCGCTGCACCCGAAAGCTGGTAAGTGGCGCAGCTCTACCCACTAAAACCCGGCGAGTGTCACCCAATGCCGCCTCTGGTGAGGTGCCCCGGATCTGTTGAGCAAACAGGACATCTCGACGGCTAGTCAGTCCCTCAGGGGACCGACGCCACCTCCACAGAGGCGTTGTCCCGAACCACAGAGCAACCTCCCCTAACGTCGGGACAGTACAATGGGGTGCGGTTCCCGTCCTCGCCCCTTGTGCTCTTTTGTCCCCTCTTCTTATAAGAGGGGTACAAAGAGCCCCCTCGGCTCAATTCGCTTTGCCCAAGGTCCTGGGCTTACCCTACCCTACTGAGCCCCACCGCCATGACAAGGCCTGAATCATTTTAGAAACGCGGTAGGACCGCAGCGTACAAAAAAAACTGATTTCTAAGAATCACAGAAATAGTAATAATATCGCAATATAGTATGTGCTAAGAATCATCGCTGTAAAAAGCTGTCAAACTTATAACACTCCTTTTTGCGTCGGCGGTTGATAAAAAAAATCTATGGTAACATCAGACAATCATCGACATTAGCATCTAGAATCATCAATCAAATCCGTAACTCAAAAGTGCATTTCCGTTCACTTATCACGATCTGAGATTTATCTAAAAATAAAACATCAAGTTTTATTTTAGATAAAGGATAAAGTGATAAAAATAAATCATATGACTTGTGACGATCTGTGATCAGTTGACGCTAAGTGGAGAGGCACTCATGATAATGTGAGCGGCGTGTTTGTTATAGGATCAATAATTACGTGTGTCGCGTCTGGTGGGTGGTAGGACCCACGTTACGACAGATTTAGATAGATAGGTTTTGAAATAAGATGCTGTAGTGATGACCTTAGTTTAAAGCCGAAATTTTTCTTCAGCTGACCCACGATCCGATAGCGTATTTGCACGGTAGGGAAGGACACTGGCCTGACTCCTGGCGAAGATGGCTTGACACGGGGAGATCTCCACCAGTATTCAATGCCGGTAATTCAGCCGGTCAGCTGTTGTGTTCTTCTTAGATTTAGATAGGTAGCCAAATTTAGTAAATTCCGTGTTTTATTTTTCGAGGATTAGCCTCGAGATGGCCGAAGGGCCATCGGCTGCAAGGTCCCCCAGACTCACGTTGACAAGCCCCGGCCGTCAAAGACGCATATCACAGACTACATCCGATCCATCGTTCAAAAACCAACATCCCGTTCACAGTTAAATGTCAAACTGACTTCATAATTAGTTAAATTTTAATTTAGACATTTTGTTATTTTAGTTTAAAGATTAGATTAAATTATTAGATTTGGGATTATTAATTATAACAGGTAAATTGATTTTATTTAATAGAGATATCTATTACAAAACAATTATCGTATTGTTATGCTTTTTTTTTGTTTTTTTGCAAATATTAATTAATTGTAAGTTTAATTAAATGAAGTGTTATTAATTAATAAATTGCAAATTAGAAACACGACGTCAATAGATCGATAAACAGTCAATCGTTAACGTCAGTTAAGGATAGATGGCGCTTATTTATTGGCAGTATTAAGTTTAAAACTTATTTATCACTACATTATTTAATTGTCAGCTTAAATTTAGGTAACGTGCAAGCGCAACGTTACACGTGAAGAATGACCTGGGGGCGTTTGTGAATAATGGTACAGACAGAGATTCTCAAAAAAAGCATGCTCATAAGCTTGCTTAAAATTAGCATCATCATCATAATCTTCATAATGAAGTTTGGAAGTCAGTTGGCAAAATTTTATGCGATCCCATGCGGCTACCTTCAGTTGCGTGTAGCTATGTTTGGTCCAGTCTTTAATGTCGTCTACCACTTTCTCCTCTGTCGGCCTGTGCTTCGCCTCCCTGGGATCTTGCCTTCGAGGATCAACCTAGGAAATTCATAAAGGGGATTCTCTGCATGTGTCCAAAAAAGGCAACTTTTCGTCTCATGATAGACGACATCAACTCTCTCTTGCGGTGCGCTTTTTTAAGTACTCTGACGTTTGAAGTAAAACTGGTCCAAGGATTTTTTTGCATCCTACGTAGAGTCCACATTAGCAAATTAGCATGCAGCTCTGCAATAACTTGTCACACAACAACAAGCATGCGTGTTTTAAGCATAGGTACTCATAAATAAGCATGCTCAAAGCAAACGTACAGACTACGTCAGTCCCTCAAGGGACCGACGCCACCTACACAGAGGACTACTTGTCCCGCACCACGGAATAGCCCCTCCCAAGGTCGGGCAGTACAATGGGGTGAGATTCTTATAAGAATGGTACAAAGAGCAGCTACCTCGGCTCAATTTGCTTCGCCCAAGGTGCTGGTTTCGCCTTAGGCTACTGAGCCTCACCGCCACGACAAGGCTTGAACCATGGTGGGGATATTAATATGTGGCCTGTGCTAGTCAGATCCGGGACACGAGGGTGAGGTTCCCATCCTCGCCCCTCCCCCCCCTGCTCTTTTGGCCCGTCTTCTTATAAGAGGGAAACAAAGAGCAACTCTCTCATTGGTGGCACTCGCCGGGTTTTAGTGGGTAGAGCTGCGTCCACCTTACCATCTTTAGGGCGCAATGAGTCCCACATACCCGCCTGGGGAATCCCCCCTGCCCAACGGATGCCTCAGATCTTTTTCCGGCGAAAAAGAAAGAAAAGGGTACTAACACGTGTTCCAGTATACGCCAACGAACACTAATTGATGTGTGGAATTGTAATAAAAAATAATACTATGTACTTATGTGTCCGTGTTGGCTATATGTGTGTTGCGAATCAATATAAAATGTTGTTTGTATATTATATGTAGTGCATAGAAAGAGATGAACTAGGTACGTTTAAGTGTGACAAAATGTCCTTTAAATGTAAGTGGTTTCAAGATGAGGTATAAAGACGAACTTGGTACGTTTAAGTGTGACTTATTGTCCTTTAGCTATCTCATCTATATGTATGTGAAGCCGAACGTAACATTTTGTGTTTTAGATATTTCGTAGTGACTCGTGGGGTGCCAGAGGCCGGCACCGAGCAGAATGGCCGTGTTGGCAACATTGTGAAGAATGAAATCTGTGGGCGTTTGTGAATAAAAGAGAAGAACTCTTCTAACTTTTTCAAAAATAGAATTAAGAATTATAATTTGACATAGACTAAGAAAAACGGAAAAAAACGAAAAAGTGTTGTAAAATATTGAAAGAATTAATTGTTTATTTACAGTTCTGTCATTTTGTTAACATAAGTATTTCGATTTATAACCCACCCACTAACTTAACTTTAACTCTAACTAAAACCCGCTAAAACCCGGCGAGTGTCACCAATACCGCCTATGGTGAAGTGCCCTGTTCCTGTGAAGGGATCTGTTGAGCAAAGAGGATACCTCGACGGTAGGTCAGTCTCTCAAGGGACCGACGCCACCTCCACAGAAGGGTTGTCCCGCACCACAAACAGAACAACTTTTTATAAGAGGGGTACAAAGAGCAGCCCCCTCGGTTTACTAGGCTTCACCCAAGGTACTGGGTTCACCTTAGGCTACTGAGCCCCCCGGCCACGTCAAGGCTTGAACCGTGGTGAGGACAGTCCTGCTCTTTTCTCCGAAACACAGCAAAATCGTAAAAAAATAAAAAGCTTGAAACTGTGCCAATTTGGTATATTACTCCACAATGTCAAAGTAAAATTAAAAGTCAAACAAGATAAGAAAACGTGTTTGGAATACCGGAATAAACGATATTATTTTATTTAGAAATAAAGGGCTTAGTATCACTTAAATAATGTATTTTTTATTTCGCTGGGAAATGTGATTAGGCATACCACGAGGTCTGGGGGTCCCGGGGGCTATATGGGACACTCTGCACCCGAGAAGATGGTAAGGTGGACGCAGACTCTACCCACTAAACCCCAGCGGTGTTCTCCTCGTCGTCTGGGTGACCCAGCGCGAGAGCTGTAGACGTCCGCACCGGACCACAAAGGTGTGCCGTCCGGCACTCTCCTCTAGAGGCAGGAGGGGCGACATTCCCTCCTCCTACTCTGATTAAGGCACCCTGAACACATAAGGGTGCCTTATAGCCCAGATCTTAAGCGCGTGCGGCAGATCCTCTCACTTAATTCATGCCTTTTTTTTTAACTAATCATTTAGGCCTAATGGCCTCAATACTAGGGTTGCCTATAATTTTATAATTTTAAAGGTTAATTATATTTAAGGTTATGTTTGTAAGTTTGGATGTGGGAGTTTGCTGTCATAGGACGACCGGTAGATGTGAAACATCTAATTTTAGAATTCATCATTAATAACAATCCCTAACAAAAGATCCAGCTCGTCAGAGCACTTGTGTTTCCCATATTCTTATATGCCTCAGAAACGTGGACCCTACGGGAAGTTGAGAGACGAATACGATACGAGACGATAGATGCTCTCGAAATGTGGTGCTCAAGAAGAATGCTTGGAGTATCGTGGACTGAACACCGAACAAATGTCTCGATACTTCGGGAACTCGGCGTTACGGGCCGTTTGTCTTCCTTAGTGCAGGCTCGTATACTCACTTTCTTTGGACACGTGTCTCGCCGAAGTGAAACCTCCATCGAGCGCCTGATTGTCGAGGGTAGAGTCGAGGGCACTCGAGCACGTGGCAGGGCACCGACAAGGTGGACCGACCTAGTAAAAACCATCACAAAAGAACCTCTTCATGTGTGCTCAAAAAAAGCAGCTTCAAGAGAGGAATGGCGTTGAATTGTGAGGCGGGCCGCCAACACCGATGCTGCTGAAGTAAAGACCACGACCGCTCTGGCAAGAGAGTAACGACAAAGAAGAAAGAAGAATAACAAAAGATTGAATAAAATAAAGGAAATAGTATAGGCGCGCGCAAAGGAGTCGAGAGCGGATCATAGTGGGGGGCGGAGGGCATCACGACAGACGACGTCATGTCGTTTAGCGTCACGGCTGCTATGACGCGCTAATAGATGGTTCACATCCAAAAATCTTTCACCAATAAATTATTACGGCATACATCGAGTATATAACTGGAATAGAGCGGAAATGTTATGTGTTTTTTTCTATAAAAACAAATTCCGCCAAATTTGTGCTGCGACGCTACGGGCTATGATTGGTTGATGGGGCGTACATACAGATCGCTGTTTGGTGGAATTGCTATTACGTCAGTGACAAAATATCACTGACCAGTTTCGGAATTTTATGGCCTATGTAATAGTAATGTACTACTTTATCCGGTTATATGCTCTATGTCTGTATATCTGCTATAAAGTTAGCGGACGAGCTGCGGGCAACATGACAGAATGAGTGTGAAAGTTGGTACCTACAGTGGTATGGAGGTCAGGACCGTACTTGGTCTTAACTGGTCATTAGAAGTGGGCCGATCGTACCAAGTACATTGGGAACTAACAACAACACATACTAAAGTATTACACTTACGATAAAACTTTATTAAAACCTCTTTTGTGTTGTCATTCGTAAAAGAGGTTCTATATTCGGCTTTGGGTACATTTGATTTTTTTGTACCCTGAGATTGTTTTCGGTTTGAATGTTAAATTATCTCGGCTTGAAGAGGGTCTGCAAGCTTTTATGGATAATCTTGATCATTAAAAAAGGATTAAGTATGGCTTTTTACCGTGACTTTTTTATTACATATATATTATTATATTATTATTTATTATTATTAGATAAATAAAATTAGAGTGTATGTTTGTAAAAACTGTTTTTTATTGAATCCATATGGATGTATACACGGGACATATACCAAAATAGCCTTTTTTACAATTTTTGTCTGTCAGCTGTCCGTCTGTCTGTCTGTCTGTCTGTTTGTTCCGGCTAATCTCTGAAATGGCTGGGCCGATTTTGATGGGACTTTCACTGGCAGATAGCTGATGATATAAGGAGTAACTTAGGTTATAAAAATAATCATCATCAATCCGCAGAATATTCAACACAATGGCCATCTCGGTCGCGTGGTCAGGCGATTGGACTACACGCAGCGGTCGCGGGTTCGAATACTGCCAAGCGCAGACAACTGGTATCATGAATATAGATGCACCAGACCATGAACGTGTATTAATATAATTTTCTTACATTTCTAAAAAAAAACCTTAAATTTATTTGCGTTCCTCGTAACATACGTTCTTACGACCTTACCGCGCTGCTAGTGAATACTCATTTATATCACTACATAAAGTAACTAATACATCTTGTTTATATTAAACTAAAATAACTAAAAATGAAACAATTTTTACAGAGTTTATCGCGATTTATTAATAAGTTTACAAGCCGGACGTTTCGGATACTTTACAGCAACCATGGTCACGGCAGTCCTCCCGTGATCCGTAAAAATTGTTTTATTATAATGAGTGAAATTCGCGTAAACATTAGAAAACAATAACTTAAAATGTTTATCTTAAACACATAAACAATTTCTTCGGGATTCGAACATGTGACAATGTTTCCACACCTCATGACCTTGTCCATAATGTACGAGGCCCGATAACTTACAATATTTCGTAATGCATAGCTACTATTTCGTATGACGGCCGTCTGGCAAAAAACAGCGAGGTGATTGCACCTCGCCGTTTCGTGTGTATATGTATATATGGCTTGCCATATATACATATACACGAAGGGTTCCGTACCCTCGTACTACCGTCATATAGCCAGGGTCCAGCCATCGTCTCCCAAACCCTCTCCCTTTCTCTTCCCACGCGGATATGTGGGACTTGTTGCGCCCGAAAGCTGGTAAGTGCATGGACGCAGCTCTACCCACTCAAAACCCGGCGAGTGCCACCAATGCCGCCTTTGGTAAGGTGCCCCGGATCTGTTGAGCAAACAGGTCACCTTGAAGTGCCAGGCTAGCCAGTCTTTCAGGGAACCGACGCCACCACCACAGAGAGGTTGTCCCGCACCACAAAGCAATCCCTCCCAACGTCGGGACAGTACAATGGGGTGCGTCCTCGCTCCTTCCCCCTGCTCTTTTGTCCCCTCTTCTTATATAAGAGGGGTACAAAGAGCCCCCACGGCTCAATTCGCTTCGCCCAAGGTGCTGGGCTCATCCTAGGCTACTGAGCCCCACCGCTACGACAAGGCCTGACCCATGGTGGGGATAAAGAGATGTCTAGCTGGATCAATACCAGATGCTTATAACGATGTGTGGCGGACTAATCAGCGTCACATTCCTGAATCACGCTATCGAAGTTCCACAGCTCGTCGGTATAAATACAAAAGCTGAATTGATAGCAAGTGAGCTTCGGCCTGGCCGAGCATACCATCTCGTCACGGATGTTTATGATGATGACTGCCTCTTTCTCCAAGGTAACCACGCGGTAAGCTCATTACAATCGATAAAAAATAGGAAATAGCTTCTATTCTAATAATAGAATTAATTCCGTCTTTGAAAGCCATTTACATAAATATTCATTGACGAATTGCCTTAACAGTCATTAGAGAGAACAAAAGATGGTACGTCAAACGGATAATAGTCACTTATAACTCGACTACATACTTCTTAACATTATTATAAGTCACATTTTACCTACCATGTCAAACTCTATTTAAAAATCAAATAAATATTTGTATTCGTATGCCATAAACATCGAGTATTTAACCGGATAAAGTAGTGAGCCATAAAATACCGAAACTAGTCAGTGATTTGTCACTGACGTAATAGCAATTCAACCAACCAGTAATCTGTATGTACGGCCCATCAGCCAATCATCTATCAATGGCCATCAGTCAGCCAACCAGCGTCGCAGCACAAATTTGGCGGAACTTGTTTTCATACAAAACACATAAAATTACCGCTCTATTCCGGTTTATGGCCACAAATAAAAGAAGAAGAAGATTATAATGAAATTGAATGAGTGAAATTCGCGTAAACAATACGACAACAACAATACGACAACAACAATACGACAATAACAATACGTAACATTAGAAAACAATATACAAGAAGAGAGATATTGCTGTAAACTAAAAACCTATTTTTACATTCATGTACGCCTTCTTGGCGTTCAGTAAAAGAAACGTACAGCAGTAGACGGAAAAATATGACGAAAATTACATGATGTCAGAGAGTCCAAAGTCAATCATTGCATGCAACATAAAAATCAAATGAAAAATAGCATTGGAAAGTTATCCTGTGTAACATATAGTAATAAGTTTTATCTCAAAATATAGTCCGTGTTGGTAACAAACATGTGACCACAAAATCGTTCCGACCTCAT
Organism: Helleia helle; assembly: GCA_963853865.1. Classification (NCBI taxonomy): domain Eukaryota; kingdom Metazoa; phylum Arthropoda; class Insecta; order Lepidoptera; family Lycaenidae; genus Helleia; species Helleia helle. The sequence goes on from OY971419.1 coordinate 2,647,642, forward strand.
AACACTAACCTTTTTGGCCATTGAATCATCTAACGACAGCCACTATGATGTTAAAAACCCGGCCAAGTCTGACTGACGCACGAAGGGTTCCGTACTATTAATATATATACAACATTAGACACTTAACAAAAAATCACGTTTTTTGTATGGGAGCCCCCTTGTAATATTTATTTTATTTTAATTATTATTTTAAAAATTAATATATAACTGAATAAACTTAAATATTTCAAGCTGTTACCGATATTAATACTTAGGTAACACTGAAAATGTTTAGAAAATGAAAAACGGCTTAATGTAGAAAGTTGCCAATACTTTTATTGTTTTTCAAAGTAATCTCCGTTTCTTTTTACACATCGTCGCATTCGATGGAACCACTGAGAAAAGCAGTGGGCCCATTCTTCCTTAGGAGTCTCTTCTATGGCATTTTCGTACGCTTTCACCGCATCTTCAGGGCTCGTAAAGCGAATACCTCGAATTTTATCTTTAGTTCTTGGGAATAAATGAAAGTCGCAGGGCGCCAGGTCAGGACTATAAGGCGGATGACTCATTATCTCGACACCTGCCATAGTCAAATATTCAACAGTCCGTTTTGCGGAGTGCGCTGAAGCATTGTCGTGGTGAAGGAGGATCCTGCTTCGAGGGCGCTGCTGTCGAATTTTTTCCAAGACAACAGACAAACAGCGATTAACATACCAGTCTGCAGTAACTGTCCTTCCATCTTCTAGCACAACTGTCGCGAACTGACCTTTCCGACCAAAGAATGAGGCAATCATCTTTTTTCCTTGACTTCTTCCTTTCTTTACCTTAGTTGGCCGATCCTCGAAAGGAAACACCCACTAAGCTGATTGTCTTTTGGTTTCGGGTTCGTAGCAATATATCCAGCTTTCATCACCTGTGATGATGTCAAATACAGCATTTGAGTTACCGCCGTTGAACTTTTGGCGACACCAGTCCATGCGGAGGCGTTTCTGGTCGTCGGTTAAAGTATGGGGAATCCATCTGGTACAAAGCTTCCTGACGCCTAAATGTTCGTGTAATATTTTTTGAACTTGACTCATACCAATGCCTAGGCTTGCCCGTATCTGCTGATAGGTCACTCTCTTATCTTCCTCTATCATGCGTCGCACAGCACTGATGTTATCTTCAGTAGTCGGTGTTAAAGGACGTCCCTCACGCGGATCATCACTGAGATTGCTACGTCCACGCTTAAACTCGTTAAACCAATTGTAAATAATGGCACGAGATGGGGCTTCATTAAAAAATGCTAATCGCAGCCTATCATAGCTTTGTTGTTGAGTAAGCCCACAACGAAAGTCATAATAAATCATTGACCGAAAATTTTCTCGCGTTATGTTCATTTTCACGTGTAACAAGAGTTTTAGATTTGCCGCCAAATCACAAAAACAAATGACAAATGAATGCAATATACTACATTAGGTTACCAAAGAGTTCTAAAATTGAAATTCAAAAAAGTTTTCATTTTCAATGTTTCTAACTGGCCAGTTCTAAACATTTTCAGTGTTACCCACGTATCGAGTAAAAAAAATCACGTTTGTTGTATCCATGGGAGCCCCCCTTAAATATTGATTTTATTCTTTTTTTAGTATTATCTTATAGAATATAGCGGCAACAGAAATATGTACATCATCTGTGAAAATTTTATTATCATGGTTCATGATACAGTCTGGTAACAGACGGATAGATTGTGGAGTCTTAGTAATGGGGCTCCCGTTTTACTTACTTAGTACTCTTTGGGTACGGAACCCTAAAAACGATTAGCTTGTTGCGTGAGACTAGACGGACCAATAATTAAATACAGATCGCTTAAAATAGATCTTGACCTCTAAGATGGACACGCAAATACTAGTTTTTTAATGTTTTTAGATAAACTTGAAACTGGACACTTATCATCACGTTGACAGACCAAATGTCTTAAAAATAGACTGAATAAATGAAATAAAATCAAAATATATTTATTCCGTAGGTAACAACTTTTACATTTGAAATACGTCAAAAAGTAGTCAATTAATAGTACCTGAAGTAAAAAAAACTCGTTTGAAATGCAGGCAGCTTTTTGTTTTTTTTTCGCCGGGAAATACTCTGAGGCATCCCGCGGGGAGTTGGTCTCCCCAGGCGGGTATGTGGGACTCGCTGCGCCCGAAAGCTGGTAAATGGACGCAACTCTACCCACTAAAACCCGGTGAGGTTCTCGTCCTCGCCCCTTGCCCCCAACTCTTTTGTTGCCTCTTCTTATAAGAGAGGTACAAAGAGCCCCCTCGGCTCAATTCTCTTCGCCTAAGGTGCAGCGGCTCACCCAAGACTACTGAGTCCCACCGCTACGACAAGGCCTAAATGGTGGGGTAAATGAGTAGTCTGGGCTAGTTTCAGGTTGTCTTGTTGATGTTCATGGGGGCACAGACCACATCACCATCAAGTGGCTCGTCTGCCCGATGCCGATCATAATAAACGGAACCTATTAAGATTGTCTTCAAAATAAAAGATTTGTTGAAATAGTTGACAGATGTTAGAAAGAGACAAAGTCAATAAGAACACACTGCAAAAAGGTTTGCAGTAACGAATAGTTGGCTGCTAAGAATCGGCAAACGAAGTTAAAAAATTGGACATTGATGACAAAGACGCGTTTCTATTCTGACAAAGGAAGCTAGAGTTGATGACAATCATCGAGCTCATCAGAACTGGTTTGTGCTTGCAATCCAAGGATGGGTACGCTGATGAAAAAAAAATGCAAAACGATGACAAATATTTGTCGAAGTATAATTTAATATTGACTACTAATAATAACAATATATTAACAATGACAACAAACTAAACCGGCTGGTGGCAGGGATGGGCGCGCTGATGATGATGATGTGAAACTGGACCCAGCTGTTGGGCGGGTCTCTCCAGCCGGGGTCATTACCGGTCGTTGCACTATTTTGTACTCCGTAGACCATAAACACTTAAACGATAATATAGATTGTGAGGGCTTAAGTGTCATAGATACATTTTCTCGTGTAAACATATTAATATGATCTATACTTATATGAAAGCTATAGTTAGTTTGAATGCACTAATCTCCGAAACCGTTGGTCGATATTGGAAAATAATTTCTGCATTTGAGAAACCAATTATAAAGAAAGGTTGGGATATAACAATATGTTTTGTTGTGTTATTATTTTTCGGCTCACGATCAACGAAAAGGTATTCACACCTTTTAATGGATCATTTGGTTCGATATGCATCAAACATTAAAGGGACAGAGTGCCTTCATAAAACTATTAAACAAGGTAAAAAGCTGCAACGAAATTGGTATAGTTCTCACTGACCAAAATCATGGGACAAACTCAAAATAATTTAAAGCTTTTTTAAATAAATCAATTACGAGGTAATTTTCAAATGGTCCAAAAATATAAAATATGATGCTAAATAAATGAGAAACCAAATAAAACAGCATGAACAACTATTGCCCATAGCTGTGAAGTTTTTTTTAATGTTAGTTGGATAGGCAAACTGGCAAACGTGCCACCTGATGGTAAGTGGTCGACGTCGACCATGAACATAAACCAGTTTACCTGGAACAAACCCAGGCAACTCACATACATGTTGCCTGTCCTGAGACATAAGATGTTAAGTCTCGATGCCAGTAATTACCAGATGCCTGTCTTGCCCTTCTCTCCGAAACACAGCAAAGCTGTTTCACGGGAGAAACAAGCAAGATGGTGGTACCCATGCAGCCGGGAGCGCGGCACAGCGCTTCCCTCCCACCGGTGCACAGCGCTTCCCTCCCACCGGTTTGTTACAATGATACCAAACCGTTTACTGGTTTTGCATCGCCCCGGCTTCCGCCTGCATGGGTATCAACTTGCGTGTTCCTCCCGTCAAACAGCTCTGCTGTGTTTCGGAGAAAAGGGCAGGATAGACAGAGTAATTACTGGCATCAAGACTTAACATCTTATGTCTCAGGATAGGCTACACTTAAATGAGTTGCCTGGGTTAGTTCCAGGTAAACTAGTTTATGTTCATGGGTGACGTCGACCACTTACCATCAGGTGGCACGTCTGCCAGTTAGACTATCCAACTAACATAAACAATATATCTCATGATGACCCATTTCGGTTATAAGTTGGTAGGAACTTGTGTTATATTATATTGATGTATTAGGATTTAGGACGCCCGCGGGGTGTTATTTATAAAACCTTCAACATTGAACATTATATTGTTCAGTTATCTTTAATATTAAAAATAACGTCGAATAAAAAAACTAAAACATATCTAACGGATCAGCACGGAGGTAAACCACAGTTAAAGTATTAATAAATAGTCAGTCTTTAACACAAAAGAAATCAATTTTTAGCCTATGAAAAACAATCCAGAATACCGGCGCAGTGGTAAAAACAGGCTACCTATGATTAAAGTATCATATTTCTTTAATATATCTATATTTACTATAAAAATATTATTTATAGTTAAAATTAGTGTGGAAAATAGAATATTTTTTTACTCACCTTTGCTTTTATAAAGTACGAAAATAATTCTAATAAATATGATCACGAATAATATAAACACAGGCATGAGTCCCAAAAGTCTTTCATTGTTTGATTTTATGTCCGCCTCTTTCGTCACTCCACTGTCACTGTCACTAAATAACTTATCTTCGTCCATAATTAAAAGTAAAAAAATATTCTTAAAATTTAAAATAAGAATATTCACTTTTATAAACGAATTAAAACTACAAAATTATTTATTTAAACTCGCACTTCTTTTTAGAAATATTATTTTTACTTATTTGCCAAGAGAAAAACTATTGGCACTTAATTAATAATTTTTAATGCGCTTTTAATACTTTTTAAAAATAACCAGTGTTAAAGTTAAATTTGAAAATATTCACATAGAAACGAAAAATAACACGAACGTTTCTATTTTTAGGCGTGTATTTTTTTATTCAGAATTTTAAAATCTTTTTTTTTAGTTGCCAAGATAAAAATGCTGTGAATTACTGGCACTAAATACTTTTTATTGCACTTTAAATTCTTTGAGAAATAACTCGCGTTTTACACGTCTAAGGCAGCGAGCGCATCGCCTTGTATGATGAAAAAAAGGCTTAACCCGCCGTGGTTGGTTCTTATCAAGTTGACTTAAGATTTTACTCGAAAATTTGTGTGTGCAATTTACTTATTGATAAATGTTGAGTGAAAATATTTTTCTTGGTACTGTGATCAGTATGATTTACTTTAACAAATTATTATATTTATTTAGCAAAATCAAATATTATGAAACTGTGATAAAGTAGTGTAAGTGAACTAAAAGTAGCAGAAGGTCAAAATAACAGATTTATTTATTAGTTTAATGTTTCATTATTCAAATAAAATATGTAATCACATTTATTACAGAATGTTTATTTAATTTATAAAAGCGTAACATTAATGATGAATTTTATCTAAATGACATAAATATGTATATTTTTTTGTTGTCATCGTTAATATTCCAATTAGGAGCGTCAATGAACTGGATATAGATAAAAATATGTATGTTTTTATATATGCATAATAAAACGGTAATCGCATTTTATATATATTTTAGTAAACAGTCAGAAATCTTCTACAAACCTCACCTATGAGAATATAGGTCATCGTGCTATACATCAACACAATATATCGACTTACAATCGGGCATTCATCGACTATCTTACTCTTACGTTTTAAACTTCGCAAGTGGCGAGAGAAACGCGCGGCCATATATATTAGACATAGCCATTCTACAGAATAATATCCTTCAGGTACATTCCATAGAAACCATCCAAGAGCTTAACTCTGACCATAGGCCAGTGCTTATACAACTTGGTGATCCGGCAAATATAATTAACACAGATAAAAAGAAGATCATTGACTTTAAACTATCAAACGATATGCGCTATATTCTTTGATGTAGCAAAGGCCTTCGATAAAATCTGGCACGAAGGCCTCATATATAAATTATACAAGTTAGGAATACCGGACAAACTAGTCATCATGAATCCGCGTATACCTGTCTGGCCGGCATTTTTGGTATAGAGTAGGGCACTCTGTCCTCTCAGAGTCCTTTAAGGCAAGGAGTCCCTCAGGGCTCTGTTTTGTCTCCGACCCTGTATAACCTATACACGTCAGATCCCCACCATGGTTCAGGCCTTGTCGTGGCGGTGGGGCTCAGTAACCTAAGGTGAGCGGTGCACCTTGGGCGAAGCTAATCGGACCGAGGGGGCTCTTTGTACTATAAGAAGAGGGGACAGAAGAGCAGGGGGCAAGGGGTGAGGATGGGAACCTCACCCCATTGTACTGTCCCGACGTTGGGAGGGGTTGTTCTGTGGTGCGGGACAACCCCTATGTGGAGGTGGCATCGGTCCCTTGCGGGACTGACTAGCCGTCGAGGTGCCGTTTGTTTTCTAGATCCGGGGCACCTCACCAAAGGCGGCATTGGTGGCACTCGCCGGGTTTTAGTGGGTAGAGCTGCGTCCATTTACCAGCTGTCGGGCGCAGCGAGTCCCACATACCCGCGTGGGGAGACCTACTCCCCCGCGGGATGCCTCAGAGCATTTCCCGGCGTTAAAGAAAAAAAAAAAACACGTCAGATATTGCTAAAACTCCTGCGACAAAGCCCTGTTTGCCGAAACTCCGCACTGGAAATGACCCATCCGTCGGCCGCCAGAACATCTATCTCCCTTCAGCGATCCATCACCGAGCTAGGTCCGCTAAATGGAGAATAAAAATCAACCCTGACAAAAGCCAGGCAATCCAATTCACCCCGAAAGGGGCTCAGACAGTGTTGTCGGACCATGACGCCAATCAAATTAAATAATAAAGAAAACCCTAGATACACAATAACACACAGAACTACAACACACGGGGCTAGGTACACCTGCACACCGCTTAGGCCTCGGGGTCGTAGCGACGTCGACTACTACACATGGAAACCACATAGATCCGGATCCGATTCGAGGGTTCGGCCCCCATGATGTTAGAATAAATACAATCGCTAAAGATTCGTCGACCCCCTTTCAAATATTTCTTAAGTGAGCCATCTACTCACTTTCAGTTATGATTGAGCTTAAAAGCCATCAGGCCAAAAAGTCTAGCCCATCCAAAAAAATGTTCAGCAAAAAAATATTTTTTTTGCCGAACGTGATGAATATTTTTTTTCTAAACGACGTCAGATTAATTATCTTACATATTGAATAATAGTAAAGTGGTACTGCAATTTTAGAGTAGACGTTACATCTTATGTACAATTAACAAACATTGGCCAGATCTACGAAACCTTTTTGATAATGAAAGATAACAGTTACACACACACTGTTATCGGGAATATGAAGGTTGTTAATATTTAAAGAAAATTAGCTTGAAAACGAAAATATGAAAATATGACAGGAGTCTTTGGCAATTGACAAAGTCACTGACAATTTAAGTATAATAGGCGAACTGGCAGAAGAGCCAGATTGTAAGTGGTTAACGTCGCACATACATATAAACCAGTTTCCCAAAAATGCCATTTATTGTGCGAGTGTTATGTTTATATTGAAATGTAACATATACACGCTAGCAGTTTCTTTCCTAAATCTAACAAAGCAAGGGAGAAATAATCTGGACGGCCATGGCTTTGAAACGGTAGAGTTACGGAAAAAATAAATTTCTTTAAAAATACCAAAAATCAATTTGAAATATGTATCGTTATCAATAGATAATGACAATTGGTGATATTTACCAGATTCACAAAAGGCAACGATCGATAGCTACTTGATGTGGCCTATTTTAATATTTGACAAAACAAAGGTCTAAATAGCAATCTTTAGCACCATTATATCAATATTTATCATAATGCACGTTATCATATAGTATACTTAAGTTGTATAGATAATAAATAAATAAGACAAAAACCTTACCAGTCATAGGGACTGGCGATAGAAGTGAAAACACAGCGACACAGCGCGCAGCACTCGACAGTGAAGAGTCCCCACCACGGTTCAAACTTTGTCCTGGCGGTGGTGCTCAGTAGCTTAAGATGAACCCAACACCTTGGGCGAAGCAAAGTGAACCACTGAGGGGGCTGCTCTTTGTACCACTCTTGAAGAGGGGACAAAAGAGTAAGAGGGACTAGGGGCGAGGATGGGAACCTAACTGTGCGGGGGCGCACCACAGAACAACCCTTCCCACCGTCAGGTTGGGAGGGGTTGTGCTGTAGTGCGGCACATCCCCTCTGTGGAGGTGGAGGCGGTCCCTTGAGGGACTGACTAGCCATCCAGGTACCTACAACAGATCTGGGGCACCTCAGCAAAGGTGGCATTGGTGGCACTCGCCGGATATTAGTGGGTAGAGCTGCGTCCACCTTACCATCTTTCGGGCGCAATGAGTCCCACATACCCGCCTGTGGAGTCCCCCTCCTCCGCGGGATGCCTAAGAGCATATCCCGGCGGAAAAGAAAAAAAGTGAAGAGCAGCTGACTGTATCTCTCTCTTTCGGGCACACTCGGTGGTCCCGATTTCATCCGATCGAGCTTTTCACCTCTGAGCGTGACGGATCAGCCTCACTCACAGCCTTCAAAAATCTGTGTGCCTTCAAAAAGAAGTTTTCACTTCAAAAAAATACTATATTAGACTCTCGCCTAAATACCTTCAGATAATAAGTGTCACATTAGTGGCAATGTCGTCACTGTTCATGGGCAAAAAAGATATATGATTTTTAAGATTTGTAAGCAGCATACTGCTTACAAAAAAACTATTACGACGCATGTATTTGATTTTTTTCATTCAAACACAAAATGTTTGCGACACCGTCAGGTAACAATGTTAGAAGGTCATCAAATGTCAGTCTGTACGTCCTCGTCCACACGTCAATAAGCTTACGTTTTTATTTCGTTTTGTTTGTTGTTCTACTGTCTTGACTAAAAAATCTTTCTACATACATAGTTATGTACTTATCTTAATAATTTAATAATCTACATAACGTACTAACATAGTTTTTAAAATTGTTACTAACACTCTATGTCTATATGTCTCTATGTCTACTACGAGTAACACTATGGTATTTGTTAATCCCGAAATTAATGATTTTTATTTTTATTTTTTATGCCCTGTTTGCTCAATAGATCCGGCCCCGGGGCATCTCGCCAAAGGCGGCATTGGTGGCGCTCGCCGTGTTTTAGTGGGCAGAGCTGCAGCTGCGTCCAACTTTCGGGCGCAGCGAGTCCCACATACCAACGGGGGAGACCACCTCCTCCGCGGCATGCCTCAGAGCATTTACCGGTGTAAAAGAAAAAAAATGGCTCCGATTCTGACCTACGTAATAATTATATAATGCGCTCTTACTAATACTTCTTTTAGCAATTAATTTAGAATCAACAGAGCTAGCGCAGTGACGAGGTGAAAAATCGTTGTAGATGTCTAATGAACACTAAAGTTTTTTTTTCGTTCCTTTTAATTTTATATATTTGGCTTGATTGTGTAATCCGTGCTCCATAAACAATCGTTTTAGCACGCTCGCCATACACGTACTCTTCGTAAATCAGGATGAAAACCGAATTGGGACTCATCGGTAAACATAACTACAGACTACTGGTTATCCTCCCAGAGCAAATGTTTGAAGTTCGAACGAAGATCACAGTAGGCATGAGCCTATCTTCGTTCATGATTTCCTTTGCGTGTTGCTGGAGTACGAAGCGGCCTACGAGCTTAGCCTCGTGCTGTCTTCTCCTCCAATTGGTTTCTGACTAACAACTTGCTCTGACTGGAGCTTTTGAACAATTCTGTGCCGTATCATCTTTACGCGCCATTGAAGTACAACTTCATAAAAAATATAAATAAATAATCATAATATATTATGATTTTTGCTACTAATTGGCGTATAAGTACAGAAGCGTGAAGAATATACTCACGACCAATCGGACCAATTTGAAACTTACTATTTTTGAATATAGAATACGTACTGAGCGTTACTTCCGTCAGAAAAAAATCTGAGTTACCCTCTAGTCTCGCCTAAAAGATTTTTTAACCGGCCAGTATTATTTTTTTAAATTTTTTGTGTCATAGGGAAGCAACTGAGCAGTCTTATGGTGACTACCGACGCCCATAGACATCCGCACAACCAAAATTTATTCGGCCTGCTCTCCCGAGCATCGCACGCGATGAACCGCGTCTCCTGCGGGGCGCGGAGGGGGGCGTCCCTCTTTCGAATATTTCTTAAGTGAGCCATCTGTTCATTTACTGTACCGATTGAGCTTAAAGGCCATCAGGCCGAAAAGTCTAGCCCATCCGAAAAAAAAATTAAGTTATTCAGATGCGTAGCCCATTGGGGGGATAGGGAAAAGGATAATAATGGGCCACCGGAAACTCACAAACCACACGAAACGCGACAGCATAGCTGTCACTTGATGCCAGTGTTATGTGAGCGAGAGGTACCACTCCGGTCGTGCCTGCCCAATTCGGATGAAAAGCAGCATGACACTACCTCTTACTAACTTCTTTTGAGTTTAAGAACTTTATTTAAAATATCCGTAGACGGTGTTAAAGTTTGTATATCGTTTAAATAATAAATAATCTCTCGGAAATTTGAGGAAAATTCTTGAAATTAATGTAATTGCTGGAAAGCGATTTATTAGGTAAAGGTTGTTTTAAAACAATAAATAGTTTTTATTGTTACATTATTACTAATTAATAATTCAGTTCCATCATCATCATCATCATCACACATTACGCTCAGTTAAGGCTGCACTTTAGTATTACCTAAATAGTCTACAAACCGGTTACCGGTGGGAGAGATGCGCTGTGCTGTGCTCCCGTCTAAATGACTACCATCCTGCTCGCGTGAAACAGCTTTGCTGAGAAAAGGGCGGGACAGGCAGTGTAATTACTGGCACCGAGACTTAACATCTTATGTCTCAGAAAAGGCAACATATCAATGAGATGCCTGGGCTAGTCCTAGGTTAACTTAATGCCTGTGTACCCTTGGGGGGGGAGGAGAGGTACCCCCTCCTCCGGTCGCAGAACCCGGCCTTAATAGCCGAGCAAGATGTAAGCTAACGATCTAATTCCGACTTTTCTGTTTTTAGGAAATGTGAGAGGTAGTTTTTGGCTTAAGAGCCGAATTGGGCCGGCACGACAGGGGTGGCACCTCTCGCTCACATAATGGCGGCGTAAAGTGACAGTTGTGTTGCCGCGTTTCGGTTTGCGGTTTATGCTGTACAGGAGGGCAACGCATCTTCATAACCTCTGGTTGTGCGGATTTCCATGAGCGTCGGTTTAATGATAATCACCATAATATGGCTTCGACTCTCTCCGACTCCGTATCTATACAGATAAAAAAAATTGGAGTGTCTGTTTGTAATATTAAAATATCCGCTTTTTACTAAATGCATATGGATGTATGTACACGGTACATATACCAAAATAGCATTTTTTTACAATTTTTGTCTGTCTGTCTGTCGGTCTGTCTGTCTGTCTGTTTGTTCCGGCTAATCTTGCAAACAGCTGGGCAGATTTTGACGGGACTTTCACTGGAAGATAGCTTATGTTATAGGGAGTAACTTAGGCTATAAAAATAATCATCATCAATCCGGGTACGGCTATAAATCTAAGTTAAAGCGGGCGAAGCTACGGGCAACAGCTAGTGTATTATAAAAGTTCTCAATGAACGAAATCCTCGCGATTATCTAATTAACGTTATTTATCACGTTATCATATTATCAACGTTAACAGACCAAGTGGTTGACATGTTACGTGTACGGGATTTTTGAATGGAAGTTTGTGTAACGTTCAGTTTCCGTATTGACGTGATGTGGGAAGTATTACGGCTGAGATAAACGTAATACCTACCTTCTTTGTTTATAAACTAGATCAAATAAAATATAACTTGTAGGTATCAAATTTGAAATTCTAGAAAAAAGAGAAAATGTAGTATTTTATTTATTATTTTTTGAAGTGAAACTTATTTATCGGGGTTGGAAAAAAATTTAGTGTAACATTTTTTCGTTACGCGTCACATTCTTCCGTTACGCGCCATCTTTTTATTATCCCTACCACGCGTGATTTGAAAAATAACGTCATAAAGAAGTTTCACTTCTTACGAGTGTACCCTAGTACACACACACTTTTTTTATTTTTATATTAAGCCGATCTGGGCGAGTCCTACTTGACCCGGTAGCCCCGTTTTATCGTGAAAAAAAAACTGCCATAAAATAACGTATGCACCTTGGGCACGTAAGTAAGATCACTTACGCTATAACCCGTAATTTTTTATAGAATAGGAGGGCAAACGAGCAGTCGAAGCCATTTGGCGAATATCGACGCCCATACACATCCGCACAAAAAGAGATTATGCAGATGCGTTGTCCTCCCTTTCCTTCCCCTCCGCCTAATGTTTTTTTTTTATTATTTAACGCCGGGAAATGCTCTGAGGCATCCCGCGGGGGAGTGGGTCTCCCCACGCAGGTATGTGGGACTAGCTGACAGCTGGTAAATGGACGCAGCTCTACCCACTAAAACCCGGCGAGTGCCACCAATGCCGCCTTTGGTGAGGTGCCCCGGATCTAGAAAACAAACAGGACACCTCGACGGCTAGTCAGTCCCGTAAAGGACCGACGCCACCTCCACAGAGGGGTTGTCCCGCACCACAGAACAACCCCTCCCAATGTCGGGACAGTACAATGGGGTGAGGTTCCCATCCTCACCCCTTGCCCCCTGCTCTTCTGTCCCCTCTTATTATAGGAGGGGTACAAAGAGCCCCCTCGGCCCAATTAGTTTCGCCCGAGGTGCACCGCTCACCCTAGGTTACTGAGCCCCACCGCCACGACAAGGCCTGAACCATGGTGGGGTCCGCCTAATGGCTCCCCGGAAAATCACAAACCACACTAATCGCGGCAACATAGCAGTCACTTCTCGCCGATGTTATGTGAGCGAGAGGTACCACCCCGGTCGTGCCGGCACAATTCGGCTGCAAAGCAGAATGACACTACTTCTTACAAAATCCTTATTTATTCTTTAACTGTTATCGTATTATCAATCTCCATTTTTAGGGTTTCGTAGCCAAATGGCAAAAAAACGGAATCCTTATAGATTCCTCATGTCTGTCTGTCCGTCCGTATGTCACAGCCACTTTTTATCCGAAACTATAAGAACTACATATATACTATTAAAACTTGGAAAGTAGGTATATTTTGTAAACCGCATTAAGATTTTTACATAAAAGTACGTACGTAGGTGTTAGGTATCTATGCTATCCATAGAACCTATGACTAATAAGAAGACAATATCATTATTGAAGACCTATGTCTTCAATAATGATATTGAGGTTTGTAACACCATTTTTTTCTAAACTGAATAGTTTGCGCGAGAGACACTTCCAAAGTGGAAAAATGTGTGTCCGCTGTAACTTCTAAAATAAGAGAATGATATAAGTAAAAAAATATATGATGTACATTACCATGCAAACTTCCACCAGAAATTGGTTTGAACGAGATCTAGTACGTAGTTTTTTTTTTAATACGTCATAAATCGTAAACCGCAATTTACCTTTCATTCAATCAATCCAAAATCAATCAAAAAAAATCAATCAATCCGACTAGCACTTGAGCGGTGTTTCTTTTTTAAATCCTTCACAATCAAACATACAAGGTAAAAAATAAAGACCTCTCTTAGAAAAGAGTGAACCGTTTTTGATAAACATGTCTAGGAACCACAATAAAACGAGTATCTTATAACGCCATCATATCATAATTGAGACCAGATCTGGAAGATAGAAAGTAATTAATATCTTCAACTAGATGGGATCTGTCACCATACAAATAGCACGTTAGATACAAATAACAAGAGAATACAATTCACCGGTGGGAGGGAAGCGCTGTGCCGCGCCCCGGTTGCATGGGTACCACCATCTTGCTTGTTTCTCCCGTGAAATAGCTTTGCTGTGTTTCGAAGAGAAGGGCAAGACAGGCAGTGTAATTACTGGCATTGAGACCATCTTATGTCTCAGGATAGGCAACACATGAATGAGTTGCCTGGGCTCCAGGTACCTATACTGGTTTATGTTCATGGGCGACGTCGACTATTTACCATCAGGTACGTTTGCCAGTTTGCCTATCCAACTAACATAAAAAACATCTCCATAGCTTACGTTTACATATATCTTGGCGTTTATTGAATTAATCTTTATTAAGAAGATCGTCACAACAGACTAGATCGTCGATCCTTCAAGTGTCACTTGCGTCATTTATTTTGGGATGAGGCAAGTTATACGATACCAAAGATAAGATTAAAGACTGAATGAATAACGCAATACAATACAACGCTATTTCACGGAAGTTTTTACCTTGTGTTGGAACTAATTAGTGGCTAATGGCCGTTCATATTCCAGTGAGTTGATTGCCGCAGATATTAATGCGTGTGGCATTAATATCGTAACTCCTCTCGTTAACTCCTTATCTAGGAAGCTTGCCTGGTCAAATTAGATCACGAAAATTCTATGACCCTAACCTCTGGATATGTCGCATCTTGATATCCTAAGGTATTCATTTAATTTGGATGGTGTAAAGGGAAAAAGTTCTTCATGAAATGATCAGGCCAACAAATTATTTGTATAATATAATTAATTATATTGTATTTATAGTATTTGTGTAAATAGCTTGCCAATTACCGCTTTATAATTGCCAATTTTTTAAAGTATTAAAATGGATATAGTATGTTATCCTTAAGAGATAGACATTTTTTTTTTTCGCAGGGAAATCCTTATGGATGCAGCCAGGATCTTCGGGTAGATCCTGACCCAATGTGGGACTCGCACCTGGGAGTGCCCACCCTAACTAAAACCACTGCGAGCGCCTTCAGTCGCTTTTTGAGGGTCCCGGATATGCAGGCAACAGACAGGATCACCTCAGCGACAGGCTGGCCCCGGCGAAGGCCAGACTACTCCTCGTAAGGGGGGACTACCCGGCCGCTACTAAGCAGTCCCCGCGACGTCGTATCATACTAGGCCCAGGTTCCCATCCTGAGGCCGACACGAACACAGAGGCGTTACTGGAGGCGCATTAAGTAGCGCCTCCTACGCAACCCCGTTCGTCGCCTGCGGGGGGAGGCCTCGTCGGCGGCCTCCTCTCTCACCCGCTCGTCGGCCTCCTTCTGGGACATTACTGCCTCGCAGAAGGAGACCATCGCCGTCCAGGACTCGTCGTCACCGAGCATCGCAGTGATGACGCTCGGCAGAGACAAGTCCCCTCCGATGACTGATGTCAGACCGTGACGCAGCGCCGCCCATCTCGGGCACACCTCGAGTGTGTGCTGGGCTGAGTCCACCGCCGCGCCACAATCGTGACACACTGTCAACGGCTCCCTGCGGGCCGTCCGGCACAGGTACTCACCAAAGCAACCATGCCCGGTGAGCATCTGTGTCAGACGAAAGGTGAGGGGTTTGCGCTTACGGCGTATCCACCGCTCAAGGACCGGACGCAGAGCAACCGTCAGGTTTTTGCCATACGGCTGCTGCGCCAGGTCCTCCCCCCACCTCCGCATTAACGCCTCTTGCCCTAGTCGGCGAACCCGAAGGATCCCATCTAGCGTAAGGCTCTCGCCAAGAGACCTCCTATCCGAGACATAGGAGTGCATCTCGGCAAGAACCTCCGCCACAAGCTCCCACGGCGGGTCACCGGCTAGGGCAGTGGCTGCTGCCCACGAAACCGTACGGTACCCCCGGATCACTCTTACCGCGATGACCCGCTGCGCCGACCGCAGCCGGGCCTTATTCCTCCCAGTAAGGTGATCCGCCCAGATGGATGCACCGTACGTCGCAATACTACGGCAGACTCCAGAGTATAGTTGCCTGCAGGCGGCGCTGGGTCCTCCGAGGTTCGGGAGGAGTCTGCCCAGCGCACTTGCCGCCTTCGCAACCTTCGGTCCCAACATGGAGAAATGTGGGCCGAAGGTCCACCCTCCAGAGCTAGACATAATAGGTATGCGATCGCGGAATTTTCTGTAACCTATTTAAGATACACAATTCCACCGTTGCATTGGTACATTATTTTGTTATACATGTATGTATTTATCTCAAAAGGCTTCGGCAGCGTTCTCGTTAAACCTTAAAGCCTTCTAGCATTAGCCTAAGACGGCTTAATTTTTTCCGACACCTCCAACAAATATTGTTATATTTTAGCCAATGTATATAAAAACTTAATAAATTAAATATTCCTTCCACTTGAATCACTCGATATATTTAAAAAAAACCACATCAAAATCCGTTGCGTTGTTTTAAAGATCTAAGACAGACAGGAAGCGACTTTGTTTCATACTATGTAGGCTATATTATAATATAATATATTGTGTAATACTGTGTGTTATAGAAAAAAAAATACTTTGTAAAACTCGATTTACGTATTTTAATTATCTTAGCGATTGCATTTATAAAACCTTTGCGTACGTTTTATTTAGTTAGCATTTTGTTTAAAAAAACGAGATAATGTTGTTTGATGATGATGCATCTGCATGCGGCAAACATCATTAAAGTTTAATGAAGAAAAACTTAGTCTTACGCAATGGTTATATAATTGAAGGAATAATTACGTTGTCTGGCGGTCAATATGTAGCATATAGAACTAATATTAGTATTTACTAAGATTTTAATATAGAGCTCCAAAACAAATGTGAACCCTGGTAAATATCCCGTTGACAATTACCATGATAACATAAAACTTTAGTTAAACGAGTTGAGGTAAACATAGTCAAAGTGGTCTCGATTTACGTGATTGAGTTGAATGAAAAAATTGATATCCTAGACTCTAGACTATAGAGCATCATAATTTCATCAACATTAGCGCGAGCCTATCCATAGAACTACAACTATTATTTATTATTATTGTGAACTGTTTTTTGTTCTCAGCTCATGGCTGGTTTTAACTACATTTACGGGCCTAAACCAAGTAAATGAAGCATGTGGTGTGTCGTAGGGGAGTGTTGTGTTGTGTTATTTCGTTTGATTCTATCTGCATAAACGTTCTCACTATCCTGCAGGTATTTAGTATGACGGCTTTTTGTAGGGCAATATAGTTGGATTCTTTCAGGTCTAAGAGTTTAAGGCTATGTTTTAGGTGTTTAGGAATGACACCGGTGGAGGAAATGACAATGGGTACGACATATACTTTTTCTTGTTTCCAGATTTGTGTAATTTCTTCTTTTAGTTCTGCGTATTTATTTATTTTTTCAGCTATTGTTTTCTGTAAGTTATGTGTATTGGGGACTGCAATGTCTATGAGATAAGTGGTTTTGTTTGCTTTATCCATAAAAGTTATGTCTGGTCTGTTGTAGTGTATGGTTCTGTCGGTAAGTATGGCGCGATCGTAATATAGTTTGTGTGATGTATTTTCTAGTATAGTTTGTGGTGTGTATTTGTAGTAAGGTGTATTTGTGTTTTGAATGAGTTTATGTTTAAGAGCCAGCTTTTGGTGAATGATGTTGGCTACTTGGTTGTGTCTATGAGTGTAGTCTGTTTGTGTAAGGGTTGTGCAAGCTCCTGTTATGTGTTGTATGGTCTCTGGTTGCGTGTGACATTTACGGCATTCGTCGTTTGTTACGGTGGGATCTTTTATTATGTATTTTCTATAGTTTTTGGTGTTTATGACCTGATCTTGTATGGCTATAATAAATCCTTCCGTTTCTGGGAATAGACTACCTATATTTAGCCATTTGTTAGATGCTATTGTATCAATATGAGATTGTTCTAGGTCGTGAGGGTGTCGTCCATGAAGTGCTTTCTTTTTCCAGTCTTCTATTTTTTGTTTTTGCGGATCATTATTATTCAGGTTTTCTATATTTATATTTTCGTTTAAGTTTAGTGGGGTGTAATTGTGGTCGTTTTGGGCTATTGCTTTATGTATGTCGCTAGTATCTGACTTTAACTGAAAGAACGTCTTTAGTTTGTTAATTTGCTTCTGCCTTAGGTGATGAATGTCTATTAAACCTCTGCCCCCGTTTTGCCTTTTGATAGTTAATCTTTCTATTGCTGATTTAGGGTGCAGGTTATTGTGTTTAGTAAGTGTAGTGCGTGTGGATCGTTCTATTTGTTCTATATCTGTTTTTGACCATTTTACGATTCCAAAAGAATAGGTTAGAATTGGGATGGCAAAGGTGTTCAAGGCTTTAATTAAATGTTTTCCAGAAAGTTGTGTTTTGCATATTGCGTTGACTCTTCTTTTGTATTCTGTTGTTAATGTTTGTTTAGTTATTGTGTGATCAAGTCCTTTAAGCTGTTTATATCCTAAGTATTTATATAGATCTGTTGGTTCCATAGCTGTAATTTTATCGTTGTTGCTTACTGCGTAGTCACCTGGCCTAATTTTTCCTCTTATAATAATTAACGTTTTGCACTTATCTAACCCAAATTGCATGTTGATATCTTTGCTAAATTCTGTTGTAATGTCTATAAGTTTTTTCATTTCCTTTTCTGTTTTTGTATATAATTTAATATCGTCCATATAAATGAGGTGTGATATGATTGTTTCGGTTGTAGAGTGTTTCAGGGTGTACCCAATTTTGCAACTTTTCAGTAAGTTAGATAGGGGATTCAGGGCTAGGCAGAACCACAGGGGACTCAAGGAATCACCTTGGTAAATACCCTTCTTAATGGAAATTTGTCGAGTGATAACAGTATTATGGCGATTATTTAATTGCAGTGTTGTTTTCCAACGCGCCATTATAGTGCGAAGGAAATCTATTATTTTCGGGTTTATTTTGTATATTTGTAAAACTTTTAATAGCCAGGAATGAGGAATACTGTCAAATGCTTTTTTATAATCTATGTACGTACAATGTAAATTTCTATTTTTAGAAGTTGCGTGTTTGTGAATTGTAGAGTCTATAACTAATTGTTCCTTGCATCCCATGTGACCCCGCCTACAACCCTTCTGCTCCTCGGGTATTATATTATATTGTTCTATGTGTAAATTGATTTTGGTTGCTATTGCTGATGTTAAGATCTTGTATATTGTCGGTAGACATGTGATTGGTCTGTATTGGGAAGGTTCTGGTCGGTATGTCGTT
Source organism: Helleia helle (assembly GCA_963853865.1). NCBI lineage: Eukaryota > Metazoa > Arthropoda > Insecta > Lepidoptera > Lycaenidae > Helleia > Helleia helle. The sequence continues at coordinate 2,666,681 of OY971419.1, forward strand.
TTTGGAAGCATATAGGTTATGCCTGTGGCGATAAATTCGGGTATGCTCTGTTTTCCTAAGATAATGTCTGTCAAGTTGCTAGCTATTGTTTTGTGTAGTGATATCAATTTTTTATACCAGTAATTATGAATTTTATCACTGCCCGGTGATTTCCAATTATGTAGTCGGGCTGTAGTGTTGGTTATATCAGTCTCGGTTATTTCAACAAATTCCATTTCTTCTAATGTTTGATATCTTAATTTTTCCTTTTCAATCCAATCTGCTTCATAGTTGTGATGTACTTGTTCTTCCCATATGCCTGACCAAAATGTCTCTAGCTCTTCTTGCGTTGGTAGTTGTGTGTTTGTGTCAGTTGTTGAATCAGTTTGTGATTTTTGTAAATTTCTATAAAATAGTTTTTCATTAGTGGTAAATATGATGTTATCGTTTTTTCGCTGTTGTGCTTTTTTGTATCGTCTGAGTCTATTAACCTTAAGAGCTAGTTTCTGCTTTAGAGTATCCAAGAATTCTTCGGGTGTTCTATTATTCTTTTCATGTCTAGTGTGTGTAAAACTTCTTTTAAAAATCGCTTCTGCTTTCCTAATTACTTTACTCGATCTATTATTTTTTATATACTGTGTAAGTGTACCGCAATCTGCTCTAAGTTTTTCTATGTCCTTTTCTAGTCTTATTTGCCATGGTGGTTTATTATTACATTTTATTGGTGAATTTCCTGTGTTGACCATGATTTTATAGTTTAGTTCTTCGGATATTACTAACGCTGTGCAGTATATGAGAGTGTGTATATCTATGAGTTGTGTGTCTTCCGATATAAATCGATGCAGTATATTTTGATTAAATATATTAATCAATTTGGAGAGATAAGGGTTATACTTAAGTTTGGGCAATTTAGGCCGTGCTGACGGTTCCATTCCGGAATATTGTGTGAGGGCTGTTCTAAGTTTATCATGCATTTCTTGGATAGGTACTTCAGTTATAGCGCTATGCTCTACAAGTGTCTCAATATCATTCTCTTACGTTAAAGTTATAGATTCAGTTTGTGTGGATGAATGATTTAGTGTTTGTGTGTTTTTAGTGTTTAGTTGAGATTGAATGTAAGCTTGAGATTGTGTATTAATTTGTGATTGCATGCGTGGTTGTGATCGTATTAATTGTGAGTGGCTGTCTGATTGGTTCTGTGTATGTAAGGTGATGCTTGCGTCTTGATTATTATCTTTTTCACTTTCTAGTTGTATTCGTACTTCATTTTTTATTCGCTCTAATTCTTCTACAGACAATAATTTATTTCTTACTATGGTTCTTCTCTGGTCTGAAATTCTTTGTTCGGTTACAGTTATTTCAGGATAATGTCGTGAAAAAAGTTCATGTAATTGGTGTATATATGTAGTTAAGTCAGTCTCTAATTTCGTTATGTAAAAATAAGTGCGCATGATAAATGTATTTACATTTTTGCTCCATCTCATACGCATTCTTGGTTTACCAGCTTTGGTGGACGCGGGTAAAAAGGTATTTACCCCCCGCGCAACATCCGAAGCTGGTATAATTGGATTTGAATTAAAACTATTGGTAGGTGACGATGATAATGGTGATAATGATCGAACTGAAGGCGTGTATGATTTGGTGCTGGGGCTATATAGCTCTACTGGACTATTTGTTCTGTCTGTCAGTCTGTCGATATCGTCACTCATTTCGGCTGTAATATCTTGTTCGATGGGAGCCCGCCTGTTCAACTCCTCACCGCTGACGGTTCGCATGCTGAGACACCCAGCGTCAGCTCCAGGTGTGCCCCGGCGATCGCCCCCGGGCAGCGGTCCTAAACGTTTTCTCTTTGAACGTGTCTCCATTTTAAATGGGTTTCCCTAGCCTTGTTAGCCGTGTATGTTTTTATGTAATAATAATATATAACATTACCATATATATATATCACCTACTATACATAGCAATCCCATACACTAATACTACATTACACGTCCGCCCCCCACGTGGACTAGATGGTCAGCCCGGACGTAAGGTTGGAATTTAGGGGGCTTATTATTGTTATTATTATTGTTATTATTATTTATTTATTTATTTATTTATTTATTTATTTATTTATTGGTTTACCAACAATTGATAACACAGATACATTTGTTTTTTTTTTACATAGATTTTTACAGTTTACAGTGCATCAATCACTTATAGGCAAACACCACATGATCAGTTAAATCACAACAAGACATAGTAGTTATAACAAATTAGTAAAAGATTATTGTAGTGTTCTAAAGATATACATAATATAATACCGATGACATTTTTTTGCAATGCTATAACTTTATATGTATATATGTATGCACATACATATATCCATTTTGTTGTGTCCAGGCTAGTATTGTGTGTATATTATGTGCGTGAGAGTGAGTGTGTGCATATGATTGTATGTTCTGGCGTGTGCGTGCGTGTGTGTTTGTTGTTCTGTTCTGTTCTAGCCCTACGATGTTACTCTTGGGTTCGGTTTTTTGTTCATTACCACTAGTTTGTGAGTACTTGTGTGTGTGCGTGTGTGTGTGCGTGCGCGTGTGTATGTGTGCATGTGTGTGTACTTTGGATGTCACTGGCGATGGTCGCGAAAGTGTTTTTCCAATATGTATTTAATTTTGTAGTGCGGTTCGAAATATATATCGATCAAGTCGCTCCATTCATTTACAGTCTTACACATTCTGACACATGGGGAATTAGTGCCCAATACTGTTCTACTTAAAGGAGGGCAAAGTGGAGTTGTGGGATTGCGTGGCAGTCGTTTGGGGGCACGAAAGTTGAACAGAGCTAGTAATTGTGGGGAGTCAATGCAACCTTGAATAATTTTGCTTGCGAACACTATGTCCATCAATCGCCTGCGCTCCTCCAGACTGTTCATTGCAAAGTATTTCAGTCTACGGTTGTAGGAAGGAATTGTTTTTGCCACTCCAGTTGAGAACGCAAGGTGCCACAGAAAACGTTTCTGGATTCTTTCTATGCGTAAGCAGTGTGTGGCGTAATGTGGTCTCCAAACAACGCTGTTGTATTCAAGTATACTCCGCACCAGACTGTAATAGAGTAATATCTTGGTTTTGCTTTGTCGAAAGAATTTACAGTTTCTGAGTACAAAACCCAACATCTTAGATGCCCGGCCAATGATATTCTCTAGATGCGGTATAAACGTTAATTTACTATCGTATATCACCCCAAGGTCCCGGATAGTATCAACTTCATTTATTTTATATTCTTTTATGTAGTATTCAGATTTTATGACGTTGTTTTTTCTTGTATATTTTACGTGGTAACATTTTTTGGAGTTTAAGTGCATGCTATTTTCATCACACCATTCGACGAGCCTGTTGATATCCTTTTGTAAATTAAGAACATCCTCTTTGGACTTAATAATTCGTAGAAACTTGAGATCGTCGGCATACATAAATACTTCAGAGTACTGGCAATACTATAATATACTGGCAATTATATTATAATGTTTCAGATACATATGTGTTTCGTTTATATAACAATGAGACTGTAAGCTAAATAAGTTTTATTTATTTAAGTTTTGCTAATACAATGGGGATGCCTCACGAATGTGATGTACCAAATTGCTGATTGAGAAATAAAGAATTTATTATTATTATTATTAATACAAAAATTAACTAAAACTCGGATTATTTTAAATAAAATTGAATTTACAATTTAGCCAGCGCCATCTATTCTACTAAAATTACTTTATAAAGTTCAGCTACTCGCCACTAGAGGGCAAAACTATTGAACAATAAATATTAAATACATAATATATTTTTCTGTTGATATAATTTAAATCAGAGTAATTTTACATTAATTTTTCATATCAATATATTAGTTTAATATAATTTTATTATAAACATTTGATTTTCTTCTCGCAATCCAATGACAATATAAGCATCTATCTATATAATATTTTAAATTCTAAATTTGAAAATTGCGACTTAAAATGTACGAACGAAGAAACTTTTTTGTACTAAATCTATAAATAAGGATTTGTTTTATACTAGTTCAGATCTAATGATAACAATTATTCATATCAATTTCAACATGTTTGGCTATGTTCGTTATTGTGTTTATCAAGAACATCGTGACTATACTCTTATCTAGTCGGCTAACATCAAGCAACCCATTTAATTGTAACATGTACATCCAATACAGTCTTCTAGCAATCTATCTAGCAGTTCCTCGTGGTTTCACCCACCCAAAATTTAAAAAAATACTTGTCTATACCTAGTAAATAGCCATTTTAATAACTATGAAATGTAATATATAAAAACAATAACAAAAAATATATAAAGAAATACATTTAAAAATTCCCGGACTTGAAATGCATTTAATATATAACTCGCATTTTATTTTATTCACGAGTATGACATTTCTATTTTCTTGTAGCAAATTGATCTCCAAGAAAGATACCGGCAGAAGAATTATGGTATTGAGCTGAATGCTGATGATGTTAAGATAATTATAATGGCTAAAAATATGCAAAGATATCATTACAGATATTCATTAATTGGTTTTAACATCATATGTAAATAACTTGTAGTCATGATTAAAGATTTTTACGCCTAAATATTTCAATCCTGTAATCGCAAAAAATAATATTGCTAATGTATTTTATAAGGCGTAAAATGTGACAAGACTGCATATATTATATTAAATTTTCATGGCTAGTTAAATTTATATGCTTTTCGGTTTTAATCAAAACAATTGTTAGGATTATTGTATGCCAATTTGTTGTTTTCTAAAATATATACCTCACGTACCTACCACATCAAAACTTTGTTAAATCTTAAAACTTTTATTGACGGCTGTACAGGTATATATATATATATATATATATATATATATATATATATATATATATATATATATATATATATATATATATATATATATATATATTACAATTATTAATATTTTCCTAGAATCTAGACATCCAGATTTTTTCAATATTATTATTATTCAGACAATTCAAACGCTTTGTGATTTTTTTAGTGTTAACAAAGATATACAAAATTCTTTTTAAAAACTTAAGTAGTAGTAGCTTTTCTTTTTTTATCACTTCACCAGTTAAAACGCTTTACTAATAAAACTAACTACTATCAATATTGAATTAAGGGCTATTGCTCATGTAATAATGCTTCCAAAAATGGCCCTATTAGTTAAAACATTAAATGAAATAAAACATAATTTAGAAATTATTTCACAATTTATTTAGGACTAGTTTAGTTGAATTTAGTGTTTAATTAATAAACCAAAATAAACACTTACCTATATAAATAAAAGTACTATAACAACACCAAGTGACACCACACGATATGACGAGCATAAAAAAGGCCGCCGCAAAACTTATGAAATTCAAATCGGTATTCATCGCTAACATGTGGGCCGACGTCAATGATTATGATCAAATTAACTAAAGTACTAGACGACTTGATATAATGTTCTTGTAGTAACTATTAATAAAAAACTAGCTCTTACATACAGCTTCGCTCGTTTATTTGTTTTGTAATCGTATCAGTACTGATATTACTTTTTTCGCCTAAGTCACTCAGTGAATATTTTGAAGCTATATCTATTTCTTTAGGCGCGTTATAAAAAAATTAAGAGAGTGAAATTTTAAGATGCACACACATCATTGTAACACAAAAGTAACAGGTTGAAACTATCATTTTTATAGCATTGGAGGGCAAACGAGTAGTCAAAGCCTTTTGGCTACTGTCAACGCCCATACATATCCGTTCAACAACAGATTATGCATCTGCATTGCCCTCCTTTTCCCTATCCCCATCAATGGGCCACGGGAAACTCACAAACCGCATGAAACGCGATAGCATAGCTGTCACTTTACGCCGATAATATGTAAGAGAGAGGTACCACCCCGGTCGTGCCGGCTCAATTTGGCTGCAAAGCAGCATGGCACTACCTCTTACTAATAAAAAATGTTTATATTCTAAGTAGCACTATATTGGAGAAATATGTTTTATTAGATATGTAGATTTAAGGATTTACTTAAATTCAACCTCTACATATTAGTACCTATCTATTTCATTTGTAAATAAGGCGTTCAGATTTCAGACAACGAATTTTTTTTATAAATGCAACAATAATGGTCCATTTTCTCATAACTGTTACACATAATTTCGTGGTACATCTTATAAGTTAAACATAATTTGATAGATAGAACTTTTTCATAGAGACTAAAATAAAAATATGATTTAGAGAAATTCACTACATCACTAGTGGGCACGCATTGGAACTGGTGGTAGATTTAATTTACTTTCAAAGATTCAATGGTAAAAAACGACAATATTATTTATTTATTCACAATATGGTAAAGAGCCATCTAGCGGAAAGAAATGCAAAAAATAAGTGTTAGATAAAGTATCTAAATCGTATCTAAATAATACACCGCGAAAGATTAGAACTTATCTGTCATCGATACTACGGAATAACATTGTTACAGCAATGTATTTTTATGAATGAAAATGGTCAATTATATTCACGTATAATATAATATGTATCAAGTGTATTTATGGCCACTAATCAAGCCATATATTATATTTTTTTATAATATCATAATTCATAATTTTGTTACGTTTGATTTTTATTTAGGTACTATAATATATAATATATTGCTTACCCCTACATTCTTATCTTATTTACATGACGCGACACTATAGCGAAATTAAAAAAGAGCCATCTATCAAAGAATATATGAACTTCTTTTAAACATATTATTACAATTTAATTCGTACATATGTATTCTCATTGTATTTTTATTTCATAAATCCTACTAATATTATAACAAGAAAGTTTGTAAGAATGTTTGTTACTTTTTTACGCTAAAACTACTGAATGAATTTTAATGAAACTTTACAATAATATAGCTTATTATAACATAAAGGCTATAATAATTTATCCCCATACGCTCACGGGAATGAAAAGTATACCGGTGAAACCGCGGGCGCTGCTAGTTCCTACTTCATATTGATAAAAATAAAAAGAGTAAAATTAAATTCATTTTCCAAAAAATATTGAATCAATTTATGATAGATTATCTTTACGTTTTCCATTTGTTTAACAATAACGTAACAAGAAAAAGTAATGCATATCTCTTAAAGAAATATGGGTAAATAATAAATTAGTTGGGTTATGGTTATGTAGGTTGACACAATATTTTTAGCATAGGGGTTTAAATGTCAAAAAAACTTACCAAAGAACTCACAGCAATGCAAACAGAAACACGTCAGTCCGTAAACCATTATTAATATAATGAAAGGTGCGAAAAGAACGAGGTAATCCATATTTTTTTTGCCGCTCAAGTCACTAAATTATATTTTATAGACCGCTAACGTTACTATTGTATTTTTTTCTTTATGACTTTATCGAAAAAATCCGTTACGTATACAGATAATGGCTATCAACACCCTTGCTAGATTCGATAATAAATTAATTAAAAAATGTTGTAGTCGAAGTAAGATATGGACATATTAGTATGTGCCTATTATAGTTTACTATAATGAGTACATATTTTATTTTCATTGCTTCGGACGATAAATGGGATGTTAACATTTTTGGAAAATGTGTGGTGGTGGGCTCAGTAGCCTAGGGTGAGCCCAGCACCTTGAACGAAGTAAATTGAGCCGAGGGGGCTCTTTGTACCCCTTTTATAAGAAAATGGGACAAAAGAGCAGGAGGACAAGGGGCGAGCATGGGAACCTCACCCCATTGTACTGTCCCGACGTTGGGAGGGGTTGTTCAATGTTTTTTTTATAGCATAGGAGGGCAAACGAGCAGGCGAAATTTTAGACTCCCATACACATCCGCACAACCAGAGATTATGCAGATGTGTTGCCCTCCTTTTCCCTATCCCTATCTCACAAACCGCACGAAACGCGACAGCATACCTGTCACTTGACGCCGTTATTATGTGAGCCAGAGGTACCACCCTGGTCGTGCCGGCCCAAGTCTGCTGCATAGCAGCATGGCACTATCTTTTACAAACTGGTGCGGGATAACCCCTCTGTGGAGGTGGTGTCGGTCCCTTGAGGGACTGACTAGCCGACGAGGGCACCTCGTCGGCTAGTCACGTCTAGGCACGTCGTGTTTGTTCAACAGATCCGGGGTACGTCACTAATGCATTGGTGGCACTCGCTGGCACCTTTCGGCGCAGCGAGTCCCACATACCCGCGTTGGGAGACCCACTCCCCGCGGGATGCCTCAGAGCATTTCCCGGCGTTAAAGAAGATAATTAATACTTACAGTGACAGTTTAGTAAATACCGGAATATGGCATTTATCAGAACACGTTGTTGTGTTACTTTTGACTATTCGGCATGTTTTTATATATATTTAATAGGACAAAATCAGCTAAGTCGTGTAAATTTTGTGATGAAATTCTTTAAGATTTCTTAAATTTAAGGATTTAATGTTGGACGATAACTTACTAATATTAGTAATATGATCACCCTGTGGTCTCAAATGTGCTACATACAAAGTCAAATTAAATAATATGTAACTCATTAAAATATACAAATGCCTCCTACTGTCTTTTCAAACCTAAAATCATCCTTACTGTAACATCCCAAATCCACCATCACCAGTCCGCTATCCACTACTGGCTCTATACTATAAACTTATACACAGGTTTACTCACGAAATATCTTGCAAACATATCTTCCGATCACAATATCACATATATACAGATACGTCAGAACCAACATCAATATTGTTATGAAGAAAAACAAAAAACACAGCTCCCTCATATCCAAAAACATATTCGACACTTTAGATCCATGTACAAACTAAAGAAAATACTTCACTCGAAAACTACAACATTGATAATATGTTATGTGAAAATACTATCAAAGGATTTTGGCATTTATAAACTATACATTAATATAAAAAATCGCATGAAACAATTTGATAACAAAACTCAATTTGTCATCTGTATGTTTGAGTTTTTTTTACTGAAATATTTCCAATATTAAAATAAAGTAAAATGTGCTCTATAACAAATGTATAGAATACAAGATTAAGATCGCTCTTCACATAAAAGATAGCTTATCTACAACCAGCTTCATGTGGCCTATCATATGATCATCTCGGGAGAAAGGTGTGGGCGATTATGAGATTGACAGAGATCGCCTTATCTGGATGAATTAGTGGTTTATGTGAAATATTTTTGCACTACAGTTTATCGCAAAGTGTTTATCCGTAGCTATTTATATCTTGTGACTAAGGTATGTTTAAGATCCTAACAAAATATATTGTATGAAAGTGTCTGTTCGTTTTTCTTTTATGTTGCAAAAGAGCTGAGATAATTATTTGCTTCTATTTAATTATATTTAATAATAATATTATTTTAATATTCACGACGTTTCGGATACTTCACAGTTTACAGTAACCATGTTCGAGGGGGGGGCTGACATCTCTGTTGCTGAAAAGTTGTTTCATTATAGGTAACGAGTGAAAACTGCGTAAACCACAGCGGAAATGTTAGAGATCAGTTATAGAGCAGAGACAAAGATATTTTTGGCACCAAAGATTGATGAAGTTTTTTGCCTCCGTTAACACGTCGAGTGCAAAACAGGGCCTGAAACATCTCGTCCGTTTCTCGCCTGTGAAGCGGAAACTTAAACTTCTCTGCCGTACGGAAGGCATAACTTCTATCTGGTTCAGTGTAGGAAAGAGATAAATAACCATAATACCGGGTTCCCTAGACCTTGTGCCGCACTCAATGAAATTGACGAAGTGCGGAACAAGGTTGGGAAAACCTTGTACCCCCCGCGCATCTCTTACCGCACACTACGCTAGTTAATAGCTTCACGCGGATAGTCAGATAATACATGCGGTTAGTATTGTGCAACATATTCGAGACTGCGCACGCGAGGACTACTTCGCCCATATAAAACTACCGCCGATCATGTCAAAACGTTTCTGAAACCCACCACAAACCAGAACAGGTCACCGCGGAAAAGGATCATGTTGGATTGTATGAAATACTCCGGCTGGCTACCAAAAACTGAAAAAGAAAATGAATATTTCATAATTTGTTTTCCTGTCACTAAACAAAAAAACTGCCCTGTGCGGTACGGTGTACGGTGTGAGCCTCAAATAAATTGCTCAAAAGTAGTGCAAAAATATTGTTCGATAAGTATGCGAAATAAGGTGCAAGGCATCACCGGCATACATCTAAAGCAGAACAGCTAAACCAGTAGGTGCCATTTCCCCACACCAGGGACACATTAGAACAAAAAGTAGCTTGTAACAAATTTACACCTACTCTACAGGAACAGTGTACAGTCAGAATGAAATCAGAATAATTATGTTTGATAATTATTTTACTAGATGCTCGCTGCGAATCGTTCTAAAATTTGAAAAAAAAAACGACCTCTAAAAAATAGTCTTCTGCAACGATTGTTGTTGTTAAATTCAAAAATATATCATTTTCATTTTTACATACTCGACAAAATTGAGTTTGTCCGTAAATTCATATACATTAGACGAGCGTAAACAAACTACAAGTTAGGGTCGATTGTCATCCATCTGAAAGGGAAGACGTACTCCTTGACAGGCATGTCCTTGACAGGCATGTCCTAAATCCAAATTGAATGTGAGCGGGGGATCGGTGTAGTGCCCTAATAGTAATGCTTTCACTGAGAGAAGTTCACTCGGCTTTCAGAGAAGTCTACATGATGTTGAATATTAAAATGAAAAACCTTACCTCGCCTGATTTTGAGGAGATCAGTCTAGCATTAAGACATTATTGTTTTTATTATTTAGACTTTCGATGTTGTCTGTACCACCAACAGGTTCGTTTCAAATTTATAGGCAATTGTTGTAAGCTTTAATTGTACTAATTACGGTGCAAGCTTCTGAGTTTATTTTGCATTCTAATTGATTGTAATTCATGCAAAGATATGCAGATGAATTATGAATAAATTAACTTGTTATGCATGTTAATAAAAGGTTAAAAACCTTACTCGTTCTAGTGAGTCATGTTTGTCTTTCTTTTATTTATCAACTGAATGATTTTTGCATTGAAACTTGGGGAAACAGATCACGACTGGGGAACAGTGAGCGCTACAGATCCTTCACATTATAATAATATCTATGGACACTTTTACAGCACGTCAATCTGGTCCCGTGGTAAGTTCTCGAAGAACTTGTGCTACGAGTACCAAGCAACGGAAGGTACCAGGTACTCTGTGGAAGAGGCGTTGGTCTCTCGGGGGACTGACAAACCGTCGAGGAGCCCTGTTTGCTCGTTACATCCGGGGCACCTCACTAAAGGCGGCATTGGTGACACTCGCTGGGTTTTAGTGGGTAGAGCTCCACTTACCAGCTTTCAGGCGCAGCGAGTCCCACATACCCGCGTGGAGAGACCCACTCACCTCGGGATGCCTCAGAGCATTTCCTGGCGTTAAAGGAAAAAAAAGGTAGTTTGATTTGCATATCTAACTAAGCTGTAAAAACTATTCTAATTTGCCAAGGACAGCCCTGGTCAAGGCTGAGTAAGTAGTTATGAATTTTAAATTGTTGATTGTTGAAGTAGAGAATCCTGTACAGAATAATGGATGTATCAATATCGTAGACGTCAGCGGCGCGATGTTTACGAGGCGCCGTCACTAATATCATTAACACTGGCTGAGTGATCTCGCGCATCTTGAATACAAGCACTTGTGCTAATGTTGTCGCATTCGAACTTTAGTTTTTTTATACCATAGGAGGGCAATCGAGCAGTCGAAGCCTTTTGGCGACTATCGACGCCTATACACATCCGTACAACCAGAGATTATGCAGATGTGTTGCCCTCCTTTTCGCTTTTCCGGTGGCCCATTGGGGGGATCTGAATAGGCCACCGGAAGCTCACAAACCGCACGAAACGTGACAGCATAGCTGTCATTTTACGCCGGTTTTATGTGAGCGAGAAGTACCATCTCGTGGCCTATTGGAGGATAGTGAAAAGGAGAGCAACACATCTGCATAATGTCTGGTTGTGCAGATGTATATGGACGTCGGTGGTCTAAAGCTTAAAAAAGGAGTCCGCTGGATGCGGGGGGCGCAGTACCGGTCATTGAGGAGATCCTTGGAGAAGGCCCACCTCCAGCAGTGGACTTGTTTTGGCTCATTAATGAATGAAAAAATAAATTATGTTGTCAATATCAGTAGCATTATACATATATAAATCTTGTATTAAACACACAGACGTCTATGAGAGTGCTGATCGAAGCTATTTAATAATATAGCCCGAGGGATAAATACCTTCTCACTGTACATTGTAACGACTTTATAGAGACTCGTAAAATACCATTATAATGGTTTTTTAAATGTTAGCTGCGATGCGAGCGAGGCACCTGATTGTAAGTCAATGTCGTTTATGAACATTATCATGATCAGCCTTCATCCGTCCACTGCTGGATATAGGTCTGTTGCGATGAACGCGAAGACGGGCGATCCGCACACCACACGCAATGCTCATTACTATTTACTAATGCCGCTCCTCGTCTGATTTCGAGTTAGAGACTCGAGCCCAGCAGTGGGACATGTAAGGGTTGATAATGATTAGAAAACAACTAATGCCTTTCCTTTCTCAGAATACAGCTATTATCTATATCCATGCCGAATTTTATCAAAAGATCTTCAGTGTATTAATGTAGACTTTTTTTTCTTAATGTTATTTGGATAGGCAAACTGGCAAACGTGCCACCTGATGGTAAGTGGTCGACGTCGCCCATGAACATAAACTAGTTTACCTGGAACGAGCCCAGGCAACTCATTTATGTGTTGCCTATCCTGAGACATAAGATGTTAAGTCTCGGTGCCAGTAATTACACTGCCTGTCTTGCCCTTCTCTCCGAAACACAGCACATAATATGATAGGATAACATATAGAATTTTAATGAATTTCAGTTATGACCTCTTTGGAAATTTATGGTCTTCGACCTATAAGGTCATATTATGTTTCGGAAAAGGTCGTTTTTACATTACATTACTTCTGTTGTCCTTTGACACTTACATTACGCTTAATTACTAAGACCCGAAAGATACTTGGACCAAAACTAAGGACCATAATCGTAACCATTAGCAGTTATGTTGGTCCAAACGACCATAGCCTACATTAGTAATATAATTTTATTTCGGTCTTCGGGCCTAATGACGTCGTTCACGGTATTAAAGTTGTAAATTAGTTTTATTGCGTTGCAAAATTAGTTATGCGGTTGGTAGTTTGTGAATAGAGAAAACTTGTTGATAGAATCTTCGCCAACTTCTGAGGTTTTTCCCGTTAAAACGTAAAGGAGTATCACTGTTTATTAATATAATATAATAATATCTATGGACGCTATTATACAACGTCAATCTGGTCCCGTGGTAAGTTCTCGAGGAACTTGTGTTACGGGTACCAAGACAACGGAAATATATTTAATACTTTTATACTATATATATATATATATATCTAATATATAAAATTTCCATGTCACAATGTTAGTTACCGTACTCCGAAACGGCGACTTGTTTGACGACTTTTTCGTTAAGATTTTGTATAGTTTGGGGAAATGTGTATTCTATGAGGAAAGTCCCACACTATATCATACCCCTAGTGATAACGTCAAATTTTAAAAGTTAACGCGGGCGAAGCTGCGGGCAACAGCTAGTAGTTATATATATATATATATATATATATATATATATATATATATATATATATATACTATATATTTAAGATTTTTATTATATACTATATATTCACCATGACCCAGGAACACAGATTTTTTTCGAACCCGCTACCTCCAGCTTGAGCGCCAACGCGCTAACCATTGAGCCACAGAGGTCGTCAGTTTATTACTTCGGTACAAAGAGTAGAATGAAGATAAGTGTGGCTAGAATCAAGGTTTGTTTTATTTACCTAGGCTAGGAAGATGAGCTATATAATAATTAGTCATATTATGATCCAATGTCTCCACGGGATAATTAATTTGTATAATATTGTGAATGACGATGGTCTAGTGTGGAGTTGGCCTCTCGAGTGAGTGGTCCGGGTTCGATCCTGACACATGAATTTGAAATAGGTTTTTCTAAATAATTACGTGCACCTGAACATGAGACCATCGCTTGCTCACCGGTGAAGGAAAATCGTGAGGAAACCTGTTTGCCTGATGAGATTAAAAGTCTTTGAAGGTGTGAGAAGTTCACGAACCCACATTAGGCCAGCAACACCCTCAGTGTTACTAATGTCTAATTTCGAGTATGAGACCTGTGCCCAGCAGTGGGACATATACGGGTCGATATTATTATACTATAATATATGTATTTATATAAATTTCATACATTTTGCTTATATCTAGCACACAATTTCTACTGAACCACGTGACTAGGTCAACGGTGTGAATAGAACGTACCTAATGCTATTACTTACTAACTTAACTTATATATTATAATAGAATAACAGTATAGTAGTTATCAAGCACGTCAAAACATCGAAGAGATTCGAGGGCTAGAAAAAATATAACAAAGCTACAAAAATTTTACCTCCGAGCGTGACGGCCCAGCCCCATTTATACCCAACAAAATTTATATGTGTGCAGTAATAATAATTAATAGAAAAAAACTAAGCTAACTAACCCTTAAGAAACGTATGCATATGTTAACAAAATTCATTGTAATTAAATAATAATAAATTTACGGACGCAAAAGCCTGCAAATGATATAGAACAAAATGGTATTCAAACGTCAGCGTTAGTTGTAAAGGTTGATCATGGCATCGATCCACTGCAGGTACGGGTACATGTTGATGAAGCGAGCCGGGCCCGAGCATCCAGGTCCCTGGACGCCGAGGCCGATCTGGAGAGAAGAAATATCCTATGAATAGTTGTAACAAAATATTAATATATTTGTACTTAAAAAAACTTGTTTGTTCTCGCCGTTGCGATTTGTAAACGAGTTGCCGAGTATTGGGACAACAATGACATCAGCTATCTACTATTAAAGTAACATCGAAATAGATTCATCCCTTTCTAAAATTAACTACAACAAAGAGAAAAAAAATATGTTACATAAAAGTGAAAACCTCTTTTGATATTACAAACACTTAATTTTTTTAGATAGAAGATGGATCCCCACCAAGGTTCAAGCCTTGTCGAGGCGATGAGGCTCAGTAGCCTCTAGGTGTACCCAACACCTTGGGCGAAGCAAATTGAGCCGAGGGAGCTGCTCTTTGTAGCCTTCTTATAAGAAGAGGGGACAAAAGAACAGGGGGAAAAGGGGAGAGGTCCATCCCATCGATGGACCTCACCCCATTGTATTGTCCCGACGTTGGGTTGTTCTGAAGTGCGGGACAACCCTTCTGTGGAGGTGGCGTCGGTCCCTTGAGTGACTGACTAGCCGTGGAGGTGCCCTGTTTGTTCATTAGATCCGGGGCACCTCAACAAAAGCAGCATTGGTGGTAGGTACTCGAAGCGATAGTGAGTATTCGGCACAGAGATGTGCCGCATCCGCAACCCAGGTCCGTTGAAGGCGCGTAAGGGTGTTTCGCAGACATTTTGTATGAATTTAAATGTTAGCCTGTGGTGTTACTACGTAGTCTCATAATCACAAAAAAAAGATGGATCGTGGTGTAGAACAAACTTACCAGACTCCAATATCCTGAAGAGTTGGAGGCGAGCACCATGCCGTTGTCCCACTCACAGTGCTGTTTATTACTCGGGGAAAACCCGCAGATGTAGTTTTGTGTGTCTTGTGTATACTTGGACTGGAATTATAGATGTTAATGTTGTTTCCGAGAGAATAGCAGGACGGGCAGGTTTATTCCTGATACTGAGACTATCCTTACTACAGTCTTAGGGTAGACAACACATGAACTAATTGTTTCGGCTGATCCATTTTATGTTTATAGGCGAAGTGGCGCTTGTTTGCATACCTACTCGTATACAATAAACATGACTAAAATCCACTGCAAAACGATTTTTGGAAACCACTGTGGAGCTACGAATTTCTAAAGATATTATTCATGAACATTCTGGTCATCTTACATATAAACTCATTTATCTTTTTATATCACACTATTGCCCGTAGCTTCCAGCACGCTTTACCAAATATACCTACAGTCAAAACTATTATTATATATGTGATAATGTATAATTATAGTCATAAAAGAATATTTGAAATCAGATGAATACCTCCATCCAAACTCAAATACCCTCTTATAAATGTTATAGATACATCACCATAAAAGCAACTCACACTAATGCGCTTATAAAATTCATCACAAAGCATGTTATTTACGTATTCCATTTTATATATTACTTTCTCCAATATTTTGTTTTCTGAAAACAAAAAATCATTGTATTTTTTATCATTATTATCATTCAACTTTTTGGTCAACTTCTAGCCTTCTCTTTCAGTGAACGCCATGGCGGCTGATTTTCACTGATAAAAACATAATGTAATTTATAAGTACCTACTAAAAGTCTAATAATTTTGAACGTTCTTTAAAATCTCGTTACGAACTCGATCGTAACTAATAATACCGCTAATAAAGCGATTGGAATGTTCGACTTTTATTCGACAGTTTAATGAGCATTCTTGGCCAAGTTTATTCCGGCAAAGGTCAGGATTAACATTTCCTCAAGAGTTATACATTATCCAGAATTCTAGCCTTATTAATTTAGAAATACTGCATTTCTCGGAACAAACAATGAGCCTTTTACTAAATGTCTGTCCTGCATTTCACTGCAATGTTGTTTCGCCGAAGATATAAGCAAGAAGATAGGCCACGAAACGTAGTAGTAAGTTAGTAATAATTTGTATCTCAATGTCACTTACGGTCCGTGTAGCCCACAGCATACAACTGGTTTGATGCGTTGAAGGAGTATCGAGGCCAACAGATTGGATGAATTCCTGAAATTTTTTTTTGTTTGACACCTCCAGCCAAAATTACTAAAAGCATTTTCATTCCTTTCACTTTAGGAGACAGCCAAGGTACAGGATACTCACTGCTGGAGTTCTCCGGTGTAAGTTCCACCAGCGCGATGGTGTTGTAGCCCACCTCGTACTCCGGGTGCAGGGTGTAGCCTTGGACGCGGCAAAACCAGGGTTCACGGTCCTTGATTATGAACATGGCCTTGCTGTCTTGCCTGGAATATCATTATCATGTTAGATATCGGACAACCCACCTGATGGTAGGTATATAAGAATGTGTAATGCTCACATTGACCACTTGGGAATTCGCCCCATAGGTACCCATGGAACTCACTTATGCTTTGATACGACGTAGGTCGTAGAAGGTAAGTCTCGGTGCCAGTAAATTTTGATTTTTTTAAATCATAGTGGGGCAAATGAGCAGTCGGAGCCTTAGGTGACTAGCGATGCTCATAAATATCAAGAGGTTATGAAGATCCGTTGCCTTCCTTTATCCCATCCCCACCCATGGGCCACCGGAAACTCACAATCGAAACGCGACAGCTTAGCTGTCACTTGACGCTGTTGTTATGTGAGCGAGAGGTTCCACCCCGGTCGTGCCGGCCCAGTTCGGCTGCAAAACAGCATGGCACTACATCTTACAATAACTTTTGGATATCTATTAATCTTTCACGCAAAAACTACTGAATGGTTTTTAAGGAAACTTTACAATAACATAGCTTATACCTAGGTAACACTGAAAATATTTAGAAAATGAAAAACGGCTTAATGTAGAAAGTTGCCAATACTTTTATTGTTTTTCGAAGTAATCTCCGTTTCTTTCTACACATCGTCGCATTCGATGGAACCACTAAGAAAAGCAGTGGGCCCATTCTTCCTTAGGAGTCTCTTCTTTGGCATTTTCGTACGCTTTCACCGCATCTTCAGGGCTCGTAAAGCGAATACCTCGAATTTTATCTTTAGTTCTTGGGAATAAATGAAAGACGCAGGGCGCCAGGTCAGGACTGTAAGGCGGATGACTCATTATCTCGACACCTGCCATAGTCAAATATTCAACAGTCCGTTTTGCGGAGTGCGCTGAAGCATTGTCGTGGTGAAGGAGGATCCTGCTTCGTGGGCGCTGTTGTCGAATTTTTACCAAGACAACAGACAAACAGCGATTGACATACTAGTCTGCAGTAACTGTCCTTCCATCTTCTAGCACAACTGTCGCGAAATGACCTTTCCGACCAAAGAATGAGGCAATCATCTTATTTCCTTGACTTCTTCCTTTCTTTACCTTAGTTGGCCGATCCTCGAAAGGAAACACCCACTGAGCTGATTGTTTTTTGGTTTCGGGTTCGTAGCAATATATCCAGCTTTCATCACCTGTGATGATGTCAAATACAGCATTTGAGTTACCGCCGTTGAACTTATCTAACATTTGGCGACACCAGTCCATTCGGAGGCGTTTCTGGTCGTCGGTTAAAGTATGGGGAATCCATCTGGTACAAAGCTTCCTGACGCCTAAATGTTCGTGTAATATTTTTTAAACTTGACTCATACCAATGCCTAGGTTTGCCCGTATCTGTTGATAGGTCACTCTCTTATCTTCCTCTATCATGCGTCGCACAGCACTGATGTTATCTTCAGTAGTCGCTGTTAAAGGACGTCCCTCACGCGGATCATCACTGAGATTGCTACGTCCACGCTTAAACTCGTTAAACCAATTGTAAATAGTGGCACGAGATGGGGCTTTATTAAAAAATGCTAATCGCAGCCTATCATAGCTTTGTTGTTGAGTAAGCCCACAACGAAAGTCATAATAAATCATTGACCGAAAATTTTCTCGCGTTATGTTCATTTTCACGTGTAACAAGAGTTTTAGATTTGCCGCCAATTCACAAAAACAAATGACAAATGAATGCAATATACTATATTAGTTTACCAAAGAGTTCTAAAATTGATATTCAAAAAAAGTTTTCATTTTCAATGTTTCTAACTGGCCAGTTCTAAACATTTTCAGTGTTACCGACGTACATAAGAATAATTGCACATGGGATAGATACAATTTATCCTCGTACTGACCGCGGGGCGCTTCATTCATTGATAATAATAATTATTTCTTGAGTTTTAAATAATACCTCTATTTTATACCATCGATGCTCGTGGTCCTTACTGTTTTTGCCAGAATATAATTTTTATGTTGGTTTGAAAAACTAAATTTTTGCATTTGGCTTTGGGCATCAACAGCAACGTATCGGGAACTATGGCCCAACACCCTCTTCGCCTAATTTTGGAGGAGACCCGTGCCCAGGAGAGGGACATATAAGGGTTGATATTATTATTATTATTGATAGACTAATTAGTAGACGATTTACCTTATGGTAAGGCTTGGCCACATAATACATAATTTAAGTGGGAAACCCCCTGACTGTCTCAGGAGGAGAAAACTTCTTGCCTATTTACGCTATGGCATGTCTCAGTGCCATCATCATCATTATCATCTGCAGCACGTAGGCATCTCGACTCTCGCATCCTCATCATATGTCTCGACTCTCGGTATACCATCTAGTATACTGAAGTGATAAAACTAACTTTAAATAACTCGTGGAGAACTTGCTGACATCACCGGCGTTGGCTATGGCGTAGTTCCTCCTCAGCAGCAGTAGTCCAGTGATCGCCACCTTAAACTTGCCGCGGTCATCTGGAATTTGTTATGTTCTTTCATCATATAGTATATACGGTGTTTTATAAAGACGATATCTATTTATTTATTTAGGTTTCACCATATATTATCGTATAGGCTTGTTTCTCCCGTGAAACAGCTTTGCTGTGTTTCGGAGGGAAGCGCAAGACAGGCAGTGTAATTACTGGCACCGCGACTTAACATCTTATGTCTCAGGATAGGCAACACATAGATGAGTTGCCTGGGCTCGTTTCGGGTAAACTAGTTTCCAGTTTATGTTCATGGGCGACGTCGACCACTTACCATCAAGTGGTACGTTTGCCAGTTTGCCTATCCAAGTAACAAAAAAAAAAGTATAAATATTAAATACGCCACGTTAACCTAGTCTCGTGGCAAACAAGAACTTATATTACGAGTATCTACTAAATAAGCGAAATCAAAATTATACAAATATGTACATTCATGAACCACAAACATTTTAAAGTATAGCATTACTAACACAACTACAAAAGATTGGTATGATTCAAACTAGCTACCTTGCTTGATTTGTTACCACTAAACCGACGACCTTTAAGTCAATATTAAAGTAAAGAATCTTACGTATATGCACTTTCAGTACTCCCAGCCACGGGAGACTGCTCTTCTCTCCCACTATCCCCTCTCCAAGGGTAGAATTGCTCTTGTCGCAGTCTGATCTTGCTGACACATAAACTGTAACATCATTAATAATGTCAATCATCAGTCAATCAATAATGACATCATCAGGTTTCATTTGAGTGTTTTGGTAATCGTTATATAACTAAAGCCATCATCGTCCACTGCTGAACATAGGCCTCCCTCAATGAACGTCATGACGGCCGATCCCTTGCCACTCGCATCCAACACGGAGCGGCCACCGCACGGAGATCGTCTTCCCACCTGGTCAATGGCCGACCAACACTTCGTCTAACTAAACGTGGCCTCCACTCTAGAACCTTATTGGCCCATCGGCTATCCGTTGTCTTGAGTATTTGACCAGTCTACTGCAATGAGGTTATTTTTGGCGTGACATCGGTAACCTTGTTCTTGTTGGCTGAAAAGTGGGCTCTAAATTTACGACTGCTTAGCTCAACGTGCTATAGAGGGTGCTATGCTGAGTCCCCACCATGGTTCAGGCCTTGACGTGGCGGTGGGGCTCAGTAGCCTAGGGTGAGCCCAGCACCTTGGGCGAAGCCAATTGAGCCGAAAAGAGCAAGGGCAAGGTGTGAGGATGGGAACCCCACCCCATGGTACTGTCCCGACGTTGGGAGGGGTTGTTCTGTGGTGCAGGACAAACCCTCTGTGGAGGTGGCGTCGGTCCCTTGCGGGACTGACTAGCCGTCGAGGTGCCCTGTTAGCTTAACAGATCCGGGCCACCTCACCAAGGCGGCACTGGTGGCACTCGCCTGGTTTTAGTGGGTAGAGCTGCGTCCATTTACCATCTTTCGAGCGCAGCGAGTCCCACATACCCACCTGGGGAGACCCACTCTCCAGGCGGGATGTCTTAGAGCATTTCCCGGCGTAAAAGGAAAAAAAGGTACTATGCTGGGTGTTTCTTTGACGGATAGGATTCGAAAGGAAGACAGCCGCCAGAGAACTAAAGACATAACCAACCAAAATCTACCTTAACTAATAGCATTGGTAGTAGATATTCATTAACGTTTTTTCGGTTCCATTCTTCAAAATAACAAGACGAAATCTTTATCATATAGAGGATCACTCTGTTGTCTGTCTGCCATCTGACTCGGCATAAGTTAAGATTTTTTTATGGAACCCTCAGCGCGTGATTCTGGCTCGCACTTCTCTGGATTTTTTACCCTATTATTCTAATTTAGTTGAAAGATCACAAAAATTGAGAAGAATTTTAATGGGTTCAGTAAACCCTTGACCAAAAATGGATATCACTAATTAATAGTTGATCAAAACTACAAAATCAATCTCACCGAAGAAAATGCATCCTAGAGTCAACAACATTTCTGTGACTGGCTACAAACGGAAAACTAATTATTATTTTAATTAAAAACCATCAAATTATCAAAGAAAACAATCGCACAGCAGCTTATTAATATTGTGTATAGACTGACCAGAAAAATAAAAACCCTCGCCAAATTGCGGAAAAGTTCGGAACTAATTTCTGTATGGACTATACTATTTGTTGACGTAAAAAAGATACAGTGGCGACACCACTCAGGGTTTATATATTTTTGATTAGGCTATACACGTTCTTTAAACGTCAGCGTAGTATCACAGTATTTTAATTTGATTTCTAATATGAGTATGCCTTTTTTTATATATAAGCTATATTCATTACTTGATCATCATGAATATGGCCTCTTTAATCCTGGACCTCATATTTAAAGCATAAATGTCTCTAACTCGTGTAAGATACGCTATATATATTGTTTATATCGTAAAAATTTGCAAAGGGTTTTTTGTAAGCTCACGACAAGTATCTATTTCAAAGCAACGTAGATCAGAACTAGCGAATTCCACTTAAGGTCAGTCTGATTCGCTTCATTTGTAATTCATGTAAGATGATCGACGAAGCAGAACCAAGAATACAACTTGAAACGGTTGATCGAACAGGTATCCCAAATTAATATCTCAAACAGACCTCTTATACTGATCGTTTAGTGTCAACTTATTAGCATTCATTCATCCTACCCTTGCGAGCATGGCCCACGGGGCACGTGCCTCCTCCTCGAAATCACGCGAGAAGCGTGTTTGGCCATAGTACACCTATGCACTGACCCTGTGCATGATGACTTCACACACCCTCAAAGATTGCTAATCTCGTCAGGTATACAGGCTCCCTGAAGATGTTTTCTTTCACCGGCGAGCAAGCAACGTTTTCATGTTGTGGTGCAGGGAGAAATTTAAAAAAACAATTAATGTTAGATGTTAGGTTCGAACCCGGACTTCACTTCCCATCAGAGCATACCCATACCATCTGTAAGTCAAAATACATATTTCTCCATTACTTTTTAATTCATTCATACCGGTCGTAAGTAGAACAAAGCAATGGTCTAATTTAATGGCGAGTTCCATCCGATGATCACCGTCAGGTCACGATGGTACTTTATAGCGGAGGGTGAAGTATCGTCTTATCCAATTACTTAGCACCTCTAAATCTGAACTTACAAGGGAAGACGTGAGGACGAACACACCAGACATCTACAAGACCAGAATGCGATATCGTCAAGGTACAGCAAAAAGGCAAAATTTATACTAATATAAAGGGTTGATGTTTGTAAGTTTGTTTGTTCTTCTATACTACTACTCATATACGTTATCTCTGAGTGACTTAAAAAGTAATAATCATCAGTTCACATGCAGCTGTAGCTCTAAGGTAACACGGGCGATGACGCGAGTGACAGTTAGCTCTAGATATAATGGCATCTAGAGGATGATGATGCAGAGAAGTAGAAAAATAAGAGAAGTGGTAAGTGGTCAACGTCGCCCAAGAATATAACCTTTTTTTTGTTAACACGGGGAAACGCCTCTATAAGCCGTCAACGGCCTTGGGTGGGGTCTAATGGTATTTAGGACTTGTGGCACACATCTGTGCCGAATACCCATTATAACCCCGTGAGTGCCACTAATGCCGCCTTTGGTGAGGTGCCCTGGATATATTGAGCAAGACCTATTTTTTAGGTCTTTTTAACCTCGACGGCTAGTCAGTCCCCCAAGTGACCGACGCCACCTCTGCAGGGAGGTTGTCCCGCACCACAGAACAACAATTTCAGACAGCAGCAATTTCTTTTTAATGTCATAGGGAGGCAACCAAGCATTCGGAGCCTTATGGCCGACGCTCATAGACATCCGCGCAACCAAAAGATATGCTGATACGTTAGCCCCCCTTTCCCTGTCCCTACCGGGCTACCGGAAACTCACAAACCGCACAAAAATCGACAGCATAGCTGTCACTTGACGCCGGTGTTATGTGAGCGAGAGGTACCACCCCGGTCGTGCCGGCCCAATTCGGCTGCAAAGCAACATGTCACTACCTCTTACATAGTTTACCTCTCATTATAATATAGCTGTAGCCGCGTGTAAAACTTAGTTCATTTCTAATCTTGTACTGTGCTGTCTCTAATACTTGCAACATTGTGTCAAACACTAAATACCTAAGATTAGATCCTAGTATTAAACTGTAGTTCTAATTTTACCCATTTTTAATCCAATGAAATATGATAACATAAATAATCATATTATTAATATTTATTATGTAAATTTATTAAACGATTAGAAATAATAGTAACGATAATCATTTATTAGTTAAGCTTAAGGTAAGTATTTATTATTTATTACAAGCAAACGGACGTACTTCAAATTATAGCTTATTATCGGGCTTAGCATCAATAAGGACAAGTTAGTGATGTGCTATAAAATGTAATCGATATCTATAAATTTATGGAACACAAGGGATATCAGAATTTAAAAGTTATTTTATGCTCAAGTAAATATAAAGACAAGGTAATTTTTTAAATATTTTACGCGTGCATATTTTAACAGTGTAACAACTTTATTATACCCCAGAAAGTACATAATTTTTTCCACCATATATTTTGTATATTTATTCTTTAGCTCTAATCTAAACAATTTAGATGTATTATTATTTATATAGGTTTTGTAATTAGGATATTGGTTTCAAAATGGATTTAAATGGATTCAAAATATCTTTTATCGATGTGATAGTTGTGCATCACTATAAGCCTAAGGCCTGATAGATACTAGATGTAACAATGTGCAATATATTTTGTCGTGTCGTTCTCCAGAGCCGCTGGTTTCAGCTGGTTCCCGCCTTCATGTACTTCATGTATCTCTGTCATATAAGAATATAGCTAATGGATTCATAACAAAGGCGTTTTCTAGTTATTCATTATAATCAATCCTTATAGTGCTACTGCTGGGCACGGGTTTCCTCTTGAAAATCAAGCCGTGGAGCCATTTTTAGAGTATTGGGCCACTTATACGCTAGCCCTTTGCCTATAACTTTGTGTAAAGTTTACCATCCCCAAGGTGTGTACCTAAGACTTTGAATCTCCTTTTTCCTCACGAAGTATGCCTTCGCCGGTGAGCAAGCGAGGTTCTTATGTTTAGGTGCACGGGAAAATTTAAAAAGCCTATACCCACCAGACCATCGTCACTCACAGACCATGGTAGCTCACGTTATTCTTCTATGACTTCTAGTATTAATCGATCAATTACCTTAACCCCGTAATTCAAAGAAATAAAAAAATCGATAAGTTGACGTTTTTCTTATTAGTTTGTTCTACGCTTGTACAATGTTATTACGTACGTAATCCTTGAAACGTCATTAAAAACTGTAAACTCTTCAGACTAATAGAGTTTTGTCTGCACTTGGGACTAATAAATAGTCCAGAATATACTTAACATTAATTTTCCGTGTTACGATAATAGTTGCAGGACGCCGCCAAAAAATATAAAAATAAAGAGAAGAGATAAGAGAAAGAGAGTTTTACAAATGAATGACGTTTTGAATATGAAAATAAAACTAAAACAATTAAAACTTCGTGGTTAATTATTTGCGTTAATTACTGATGCTGCTTTATACACCAAATTAGATATCTTGTTTGCTGTAACACGCCAATAAAAACAGAAGGCACCTACGCCTGAACACTAGCTATAGAAGTTGTATAAGATTCTTAACTTTTTTTTTCCATACTCCTAAGCCATATCCCTTCCAGTACTAGCAAACATTTAAGCTGTCGAATAACTCTTCAATATAATTATATCCTTCAATAATTACAAACAATAGTACTAGGTATTCTAAATGAGCTGGGCGAGTGGGCCATAACTCTCCGGTAATGTAGTACCAGAAACATTCCCACATAAACAATCATTATACCACATTACACCGTCTTCACTTATGGTGGTGTGGTGAGGTCTACCGCAGACCATAGACAAAGATCTATATCTGTCTAACCTATATATGTAGGTATAGAAACATGTAGGTATGTGAGACATTTTGGAAAAGAGGTGTTATAAAATAGGTACATATTTTTAAAACAGTTTGCATAAATATCTCTTGTTTTTTTTTCCTTTAACGCCGGGAAATGCTTTAAGGCATCCCGCGGGGGAGTGGGCCTCCCTACGCGGGTATGTGGGACTCGCTGCGACCGACAGCTGGTAAGTGGACGCAGCTCTACCCACTAAAACCCGGCGAGTGCCACCAATGCCGCCTTTGGTGAGGTGCCCCGGATCTAGTAAACAAACAGGGCACCTCGACGGCTAGTCAGTCCCGCAAGGGACCAACGCCACCTCCATAGAGGGGTAGTCCCGCACCACAGAATAACCCCTCTCATTGTCGGGACAGTACAATAGGGTGAGATTCCCAGCCTCGCCCCTTGCCCCCTGCTCTTTTGTCCCCTCTTCTTATAAAAGGGGTACAAAGAGCCCCTCGGCTCAATTAGCTTCGCCCAAGGTGCTGGGCGCACCCTAGGCTACTGAGCCCCACCGCCACGTCAAGGCCTGAACCATGGTGGGGAAATATCTCTCGTCCCTCAATGAAGCTACTACATTTTATGTTAACTTTATATCTCTATGTCAAAAGTTTACCAAATTATAAAATAATTCTTAATTTAATTGTATTTTAAGTATGTAATCGTTTCTAATAAATATTAATAATATGTGAGTTATATAATAGTGACTTTATTACTTTTTGTACAACAATTTAAATTGAGTATCTTGTTCCTTACAATCGAGTTCTTCTTTCTTTGCAATTATAATAAAACATTTTTGTTAAGTCTATTATGAAATTATAAGTCTAGCCACAAAATTATTTATTGGACACGTGATTAAACTTCTAATTTTATAACTAAGCAAAGGGAAAATGATATAGCCTCTTATAAACTAATTCGTCTTTTTTACAACGCCAACTAAATATTCTATAGAAAGCGTCAAGTAAAGATCATCAACTATTGTGACTTTTCCTTCTTTGCCACCTAATTAACTTACTTGGCCACGGATTTATCTCGTCACCGTTTTACGTTTTACAGCTTCAACGCAATGTCTCAACCAATCAATATGGGATGAGTTACATTTTAAACGTACTGAGTTAAAAAATTACAAGCTAAATAAATATATTTCTTGATGTCATTTAATAGTATTTTAGAAGTTTACTGTTAGAATGCATGTTACAAATTTAGATGCTAAAAAATAACCAACAATGAGTTGTATTTAGAGTGGTTCACATAGAAGATAACTAGTGGCTAAGATAGTATTATTTAGATGCTCTGCTCTGACTTAGTAATTTAGACGGCAACATACATTTTTGGAGGCGAATAATGATATTAAAAAGAAGCCTGTTTAATTAGCACCCGTATAAAAATACATCAGATTTTTTTTTTATGCTCAAATTTAACATTAAAAAATTATTCACTTATCATTTATTATTTTAATATACTAGCTAATGGAATAAGTAAGAACTTTTGGTCCAAATGTGAGACTTGCTTTTAGAGAAGAGGGAGCAAACGGACAATCGGTTCACCTGATGGTAAGTGAAAAGCGACATCCACAGACACCCGTGTGGGTGAAATTTGGAATACTTACGCGATGTCCGGTGGTGGAATTCTGCCGCAGGTATTAATCCGAACAATTCCTCAGAACACTCCCCGTGGTAGATGCGGTAGAAGATGCAGAGCTATCCGACATCTCTATGCAGCGCCAAAGAATCAAGCCGATTGGAGATAACATTGTCATCGACGATTCGAGCCGCCCGGCGTTGGACGCGGTCAAATAGAAGGAGTTGATATTGGGGCGCTCCAGCCCCAAGGTGAGAGCAGTATTCCATGTGAGGTCGGATCTGCGCCTTGTATAATTAAAGGTGGTGTGAAGGCATGAAATACTGCTTCGTTAATTTCTAAAATAAAATAAATAAATTAAATTCTAATATAAAATTTGCTTTTTTACAGAAGAGAGGGCAAACGGACAGTCGGTTCACCTGGTAGAAAGTGTTCAGAGACATCATAGACACCTTTACACGGAGGATTGGGTGGTACGTTGCCTTCCAAATAGAAGTAGGTATTACGACCTCTCTGACTCAATGGTTAGCGCGTTGGCGCTCAAGCCGGTTCGTTTGCGGGTTCGAATCCCACCAGGGAATAAAAAAGTTTTCTCTGTTCCTGGGTCATGGATGTGTATTAAATATGTGTATTATATAATAAAAATCTTAAATATATGTATAGTATAAAAGAATTAAATATATTTCCGTAACACAAGTTCTTCGAGAACTAACCACGGGACTAGATTGACGTGGTGTAAAAGCGTCCAAAGATTATTTATTAATTATTATGCTCTTTTCTTTGTTTTTACACATTGTCTATAGCGTGCGCCGCGCGGTAACTAAACACCCACTCGAAACACATTTATTACTGTTGATCCGCCGATCATCGTGTAATCTGCACGAATATTATCTTTCCGCGATCTTCAATGTAGCAAACGGTTCTGTATCGTGTATTTTCCATTTTGACACTAGCTCTAGCTCACGACCTTACCTGCATGAGAAACGCTTTTGATATGAACGTTGAGGAGACATTCGTCGCCATTACACGGTTTTCGACCGGCCACTGCATGGCGATCGTTCTTGTATATAGCGAAGAAAACGACCTCTAATTTTTACTTATATTGGACGGCCGGCTGGTCAAGTGGTCAGGCCACAGGACACGCAGCGGTCACGTGTTCAAATCGCAATGCAGATAATTTGTATGTATATGTGTAAAAGGGCTGAACCGATTTGCCTTAAAGCTAATATGGTGAATATGGCTTAGGTTGGATTTGGACCCCCACCATGGTTCAGGCCTTGTCGTGGCGGTGGGGCTCAGTAGCCCAGGGTGAGCCCAGCACCTTGGGCGAAGCTAATTGAGCCGAGGGGCTCTTTGTACCCCTCTTATAAGAAGAGAGGACAAAAGAGCAGGGGCTAGGGGCGAGGACGCGAACCTCACCCTATTGTACTCTCCCGGCGTTAGGAGGGGTTGGTCTATGGTGCGGGACAACCCCTCTGTGGAGGTAGGGTCGGTCCCTTGAGAGACTGACTAGACTCACCGGGTTTTAGTGGGTACTTTGGTTATAAAATACCTAAATACAATATTTCAGACATATTAGACTTGTTAAACCCAAATAAACATTAGTATAGCCGACAGACCTTTAAGTAAGGGCCCCTAACAACTTACTAAAATAATATAAAACATAAATATGTAAGAAATGTAACATCAACCATCGCTTGTTAAAGTTGACATATATGGAGCTGACGACGGACATGAATTTCTCACGTGCGGGGAATCGTGATGCCGTTTTTATTAGTATTTTTGTGGTCTGTCAAATAATTCTTACTAAGTAAAAAGTCTAAATAAAATAAGAATAAATACAGCGAGAATAACCGCTTTACGCTATGTCCAACAGACGGAAGAGGCTGATAATAATTATGAAGCGGTTTTAAATGAATCTTTGCTTCTTGTAATAAAATTCATTTTATAGGTACTACAGAATGGATGTTGTAACGATGAATTACGTAAATAGTTGTTCCCGGTTACACCCGCCCTAATTTTTTTATGTCATAAGGAACCCAGCAGTCGGAGCCTTGTGGTGACTATCGACGCCCATACACATCCGCACATCCAAAAGTTATGCAGATGCGTTGCATTCCTTTTCCCCTATCTCCACCCCCAAATGGGCCACCGGAAACTCACAAACCGCGCGAAACGCGACAGCATAGCTGTCATTTAACGCCGGTGTTATATGAGCGAGAGGTATCACCCCGGTCAACATTAACAATATAAATTTTAAGCAACCTTTATCTCAATGATTGAATTTCAATATTTTCAAAATCCGAATGTCGTTTCCAGAGACTCGTAATTAAACAAACAATCAAATTATTCAGCCTTTTTATATTAGTTTACACAGATAATAATGACTCGTTTATCTGGTAGTAGGAATTCCATGACAGCATTTAGTTTTATCAAACTTTTTTATTATTATTTTGAAACGGAATATTCACCATATTGCTCACTTTTATTTCGCGGAGATCTATATTTCGATTTTCGCCATTATTAACGAATGTCTTGTTCACAAAATTTTTAATAATATTTGTAATGAAAAAGTGTTATCTTAAAATTTTATATTGTTTATAATACTAAATCCTTAATACAAATACGATAGCGCGTTATTAGTGTGAAAAATCTATTTTGGGGGGCTTTAGCTGTAAAATGGACTCGAGTGCCGTGACGGCAAACTGAATGAATGTAATTTCTTTATTTGATTATATCTTTCTTTATTGAGTTTTATTAAATAAGATTATTTATACTAACATATATTTATTTTTAATTATATCTACGTATCATAATGATATCGTACCCCAAAAGTTAACTGTTTTTTATAATTATGTTAGTATTACGTACTTCTAATGTTTACGCTTTCACTCATAATGAAAAATCTTTTACGGATTTTAGCGAGATTTTTAACATGCTCGACGCTTTGGATACTTTACAACCATAGGTAGAACTTCAACATCAGACATGTACAGCTTGGCAAAAAAGAGTATGACGTGGTGACAGGTGGAACTAAATATTTTACTAAATGAAAACCTATGATGTTGACAATACTTGGCCGACAAATACTAGATTTTGAGTAAACCTTAGTGTTTCACATTTATTTTTAACGATTTGATTAAATTATCTTGCTGATTTTTCATATTATGATGAGACCTAAGTGAAAGTGGCGCCCTCATTTTTTCCATACTCTTTTTTGCCAAGCTGTAAAAAACCGTCTTAAAACTGTCATAATATTTTTCATTATAGTAATGGTTACGTAAATGTAATAAGATATATTAATTGATCTCTAACAATATAAATTAAAACCATCGATATGTTGTAGCTACAAGCCACAAGAACAAAACACCCCGACCGTCCGTTATTCGATCTCCACCGCAGGTTTTGTCATTCGGATCTATGTTATAATAACTACGCAATAATATATACCACTGTCACTTCGATCTTTTTTATGTTACTTGGATAGGCAAACTGGTTTATGCCTCCTGATGGTTAATGATCATCCACTTCGCCCATGAACATAAACGAGTTTACCTGTAACTAGTCCAACCAGGCAATGTGGTGCCTCCCCACCAAGGTTCAAGCCTTGACGTGGCATTGGGTCTCAGCAGCCTAAGGTGAACCCAGCACTTTAGGAGAAGCAAATTGGGCCGAGGGGGCTCTTTGTACCCCTCTTATAAGAAGAGGGGACAAAAGAGCAGGGGGGACAAGGGGCGAGGATGGGAACCTCACCCCATTGCACTGTCCCGACGTTGGGAATATTGAGGGATAAGATGTTAAGTCTCTGTGCAAGTAATTACACTGCATGTCTTGCCCTTCCCTCCAAAGCACAGCCAAGCTGTTTGACGGGGGAAAAATACGACATACGAGGAGTAGTCTGGCCTTCGCCGGGGCCAGCCTGTCGTTGAGATGATCCTGCCTATTGCCTGCATATCCGAAACCCTCAAAAAGCGGCTGAAGGGTGGGCTCTCCCAAGTGCGAGTCTCACATTGGGTCAGGGTCTACCCGAAGATCCTGGCTGCATCCATAAAGATTTCCCTGCGATATATTTAAAAAAATGACTGAAATAGGCTATCAAAATTATCGGTGCGTAGCAATCACACTTCTCGCGCCGGGCCAGAAGAGGAGGAACACCTTGGGGTTTTAGTGCGGTGAGAGTCCCACATAACCCTCCGAGCTCCCCCGAGCCCGGTGGTATCTAATCGCATGTCGTTTAAAAATTACAAAAAGTATAGCTTGAAAGTTTATTGACAAAACACTTTGTACAGCAATATTTTGAGAATTAAGATTTTAATTTCTTTGTTATATTTAATTTGAAAAATAATAATAACCACTCGTAATAAACCAGTCAGATGAAAGACCGCTTTTAAGAGGTTCGTTGACTTAAAAGTTAAAATAATAGTCTTTGTGCATCCATCGGTCCAAAGAGGCTGGTAGTAGTGGTGCTCATTGGAAGAGGACTTAGATGGATACCAGTCTACTGCTGAACATATACCTCCTTCCATTAACGCCAAGACAAGATGGATACAAGATTATAATTTAACTAGCATAATAAGACAACTAGCGGTTTCCCACAGCTCCGCGCGCGTTATCTTAGATATTCAACCGTCTCCGGGCTGATGATTCTTATTTGTATAGTCTATGTAATATAATATATATATGTTAGTGTGTAAGGTATTATATATCTATGGGCCATATAGTGCCTGAGAATAAATGATTTATTATTATTATTATGTCACTCCGTTACAACGTAGTATTATTATATTGGTTTTTTTATCAGTTCAGTAGATCCAGAGATTAACCTACAACCTCACGAACTCACAAACTTTACCTCTCAACAATACTAGTATAGACATGGTCATATCAAAAAACCATAATCAATTTTACGATTTCGCCAATCGAAATAAAAACACAATAAGAAGAAACAGATCGACAAAGAATCCAAAAGATAGGCCAACTTCGGGCCATAAATTATATCGGGCCCAGACGGCAAAGGCCCCGACAGGCCAGTCCCAAACAGCTTAGGCCCAACGGCCCAAGGACTATGCCGGTAATCGTTCCGATGACATGTTTACGATATCTGTCCCCACGGATTTGATAAAACGTCCGTTAAGCCTTTTGTACACATTTGCTATATTTTTTTACTTTTTTATGATTCAACATGAAGAAGCGCAAGTCGGACACAGACGGGTTCCGTAATATTATATTATTAACAACATAATAATATACTAAAATTATTTCTTATTGTTGTTAAGGTCTAAAAAACGCTGGCATTTGTGAGACGGGGGTGAGCGTAAAAAGGTTTTATAGTAATCACCTTTTTGTTAGTAAACTAGGAGTAATACCAAAAACGATTCCACAAGCGACTAGTTTTTATTAGGGTTCCGTAGCCAAATGGCAAAAAACGGAAGCCTTATAGATTCTTCATGTCTGTCTCTCTGTCTGTCCGTCCGTCCGTATGTCACAGCCACTTTTTTCCGAAACTATAAGAACGATAAAAACTTGGTAAATAGATATATTCTGTGAACCGCATTAAGAATTTTTACAAAAAAAGTAGAAATAAAACAATAAATTTTGGGGGTCCCCATACTTAGAACTGACACAAATTTTTTTTTTTTCATCAAACCTACGTGTGGGGTAAACCTATATCTATGGATAGGTCTTTAAAAATGATATTAAGGTTTCTAATACCATTTTTTTCTAAACTGAATAGTTTGCGCGAGAGACACTTTCTAAGTGGTAAAATGTGTGTTTCCCTTTAACTTCTAAAATAAGTGTTTCCCTTTAACTTCTAAAATAAGAGAATGATAAAACTAAAAAAAAAATATATGATGTACATTACCATGCAAACTTCCACCGAAAATTGGTTTGAACGAGATCTCGTAAGTAGTTTTTTTTAATACGTCATAAATCGTAAACCGCAATTTACCTTTCATTCAATCAACTCAAATATTTAAAAAAACATTTAATTTCATAAACATAAACCATATTTTTTGTTAAAGTGTCTAATGTTGTATATTATGTAATGGTACGGAACCCTTCGTGTGAGAGTCCGGCTAGCACTTGGCCGGTTTTTGTAAAAGTTCTAGCTAACTCATCAATTGTTTATCCTGAGCCAAAAAGTGTCAGGTATACCTGACTTTACTGAGT
This sequence comes from Helleia helle, assembly GCA_963853865.1. Lineage (NCBI taxonomy): Eukaryota > Metazoa > Arthropoda > Insecta > Lepidoptera > Lycaenidae > Helleia > Helleia helle. The sequence goes on from OY971419.1 coordinate 2,700,034, forward strand.
TAGGCTTTGTGTCTACGGTGCTTAAATCCATATGTGCTAGTAATCACAATGTCGTGCTGCGTAAACTGTTAACGCGTGAATGAGTTACAAACAAGCCAATAAATCTTCATCCTAATAAAAGCTAGTAACTTCATCTATCAAGATTAACATTTTACATAAAACCACTGCTGCACAGTCATGAACGCCAAAAAAGATGATGCATTTAATTTTAAAAAAATACGAGTTATTGTTTCGTATTATCCTTACGAACTAGCTGCAAGATTAGGTTAACCAGTACACCTTTTATCTTCATTAATATTTATTTATCTGCTGTACCAGCATCAAACATTGTGTCGTTGAAATGGTGACTGTTTTTGAAAGGATATTCAGCCTACGTCGAACACGTTATATTTTTAGATTACACTTATTTACGCGTGTTTCTATATCTTTTATTATTAAGATAAGATAAGTGGTAATGGTATAATCAACCAGGGCTGTATAGTAACAGATGGAAAATGCATCGGAATGGAAAAAAGTTATACTAAAAAAGATAGTGTATGTTATGTATGGTTAGTTTTTCCTTTTAATAAATAGATAATTAAAGGACATAAAATCAGTGCTACAATCTTATGATCTAAATCCATAAAAAGTATTGGCCTATTAATGTTATAGCATAGACGTATTGTAGTAACAAGAAAAAATAATAGATCTATTAAATTATTATCTCATCATCAGTTTAATCCGATGACAAAAATCTGTTGAAACAAATTCCAAAAACCTGTGAAACAAACCTAGAAAACCGGCGAAACAAACTCAAAAAACCCATGAAACAAACATAGAAAACCCGTGAAACAAACCTAAAAAACCGGTGGAACAAGCCTAAATAACTCATGAAACAAACATAGAAAACCCGTGAAACAAAATAGACGTAATACCCATTGAATAACTAGAGCAGAGCAAGTTAAACAGTATCAGTAAACAATCGGCTTGAGAGGAAGAGATCAGTGCGGTTGGAGATTGTGGAATTGTATTGGCTATTGTCACGGTACGGGTTTCCATTGTTAGGAATATACGGTTCGAGAATTCGTTTTCATAAAATTACTTAGAATCTGAAACTAGGTATATATACAAAAAGCAATGAGTATTTATTTGTGCGCAGATACTACGCATATTTTAACTGAAAGACATGGACGGATTTAGCACAAATTAATTATTATGTATACTAGAAAATCGAACACCCCACTTGTTGTATTTTTTACGTGAGCCATCTGCTTATCTACATTTCCGATTAAATGTAGAGGCCATTAGGCCACAGTTTAGGCCATTTCCAATATAAAAATCTTGTATCATTATGATTTACAAGATAATAATTTTATCGTGCAGTTTATTTCACTGCTATATGGTACCTATATAACATTAAATTTTTATTCACAACGGGGAAAAATGGAATTAATTAAATGACAGCTTTAGGCCGTTCGCCGTCTCAGCATTTGAGTCAATTTTATCGCGCGCGCGTTATGTTTAACATTAAGCTTAACCCGAATACGATTTATTCGTATATCGTGTGGTAATGGTCACGGTCCCTACCCGAACTCGTAACTAATATGTTTGACACCTAATACTTCCTGCGGCGCGGGCGCAGGCTGAGATGCAGGGGTGCGCCCGCGGGAGGGGTGGGCGGAGGTTTTGAGCTATGCGGTAATAATGCGAGTCGTTTGTTTGAGTTATCCTTACTTTTATTTAATCGATTTTTTGTGTAACCCGCCCTTGATGTGCTACGTTGATGGTTTATTATAGATTCACATTTTGCGTACCAAAAAAATTTTTTTTTTAATTCTAATTGTAACATTTTGGAGATTAAAAGAGGTAGAACCATAGTAAATTGGTAGCTATCCCATAATTTGCATTTGCACCATTTAGATAGTAGATGTTTACTGTGCGTTTCATAAACTACATTCTCTACCTTGCAGAGAATACTTTTGAAATCAATCGTAAGTGGTCCATAGCTTGTAGAGTTTCTTCAATAAAAAAAAATACCAGGCACTGGTGAGGAGTTCTCTCAATGACCTTCACTCTATTTCCTCTCACCACGTATTAAGAAAGGTACTTTTTTTTCAAAAACTATGAAGTGTAGTGTTGTATAAAATATTTAAATTAATTCTCCCGATAATACAGTGAGTACTCACTCGACGGCGAAAAACACTCACTAAATGTTAATTTCGCCAATCCACTCAATCCAACAAAGTAGCATCTATGTATTATATGACATCGTTGTCTTTTAACGATATTTTAATAGTCCCTTTGTACCGTTGATGTATGATATCATAATTAACCTGCACAATGATCTCCCATACACTTTTTGTATTTAAATTAATATAATGGGCTTTTCGCTTTTCAAAATGGGTCCTTATTGTATTCCCGGTGTTCATGGAATGGGCGTTGTCGAAAATGTTTTATGTTGAATGTCTCACCAGGATTGTTGAGTTTTTTACTTTAAGATATGGTTTACAAGCTGTTCCCGTCGTTTCGGTTACAATATACAGACTAAAATTATCTAAAACGGGATATTTATCATGTCTTCACTTTTATTTCGCGGAGCTCGATATTTAAATAAATAAATAAATAAAATTTTATTTGATAAACACACTGCCCTAACACATTATATATTATCTGTGGTAATACATTTGAAATCTTAATGTTTAGAGGCACAGTATATGTGAAAAAAAAGCAACAAAAGAAGATAGTAGTGTTGGCAACAGTGTGTTTCGCAAAAAGGTGGGACCTCAGCTATAGTTAGGACTAAAACACTGTTTAACCCTAACACTGGTTTTCAGGACCACCGTAGCTTTTCCCATTTTGGCGGTAGTAGTAAAGTGAGTAACAGTAAAAACAATAACGCGAATAGAAAGCACTAAGACATATAAGTTTCATATATTGTGTTATAATATTTATTTATAATTTAAACAAAATTATGCAAACATTGATATATATAGCTTTAGATTAGATTAGATTATACATATACAAATATTGATTTTAAATAAATTTGTTTATAGATTAATATAAATACACTAGAGAATACAATGAATTATAATAATATGAAGTGTAATACAGATATCTAACTATGACAATATATATAATGCACCTGAAGTATATACTGCTAACTAACTATGAATATAATGTATCACAATTACAATGGAGAAACTATAAATTTTAAATATCTTGTTGCCCTAAAAGTAAAACTATTTTATACTGTTTCTTAAAATTTGATTTGGTTGTTAAATTACGTAGTGGCGGTGGCAAATTATTCCAACATTTCGTTGCAGCATATTTAAAGCTACCGCGAAATGCGGCTGTACGGTGTATGGGCAAGTTCAGGGCGTACAGAGATGACCTTGTGCGGTGTGTAGAGTTGACATCTCGTATCCACGCCAGTTTCTCGAACAGATACGTAGGTACGCCATGTTTAATGACTCCAAATAACATTGTGGCTAAGTGTAATTGCCTAAGGTTCTCCATTTTTAAAATGGACGCCTGATTCAGGTAAGAAGTGACGTGATCTCGCCGCGGTATGTAGAAGCAATAGCGTGCACAGGCGTTTTGAACCCTTTGTATGGACTTTTTTGTTCTCTCTAGTAGTCGCGGCCCTATAACGACATCTACGTAGTTAAATTTAGAGGCAAACTGGCAAACGTACCACCTGATGGTAAGTGGTTGACGTCGCCCATGAACATAAACTAGTTTACCTGAAACGAGCCCAGGCAACTCCTTTATATGTTGCCTATCCTGAGACATAAGATGTTAAGTCTCGGTGCCAGTAATTACACTGCCTGTCTTGCCCTTCTCTCCGAAACACAGCAAAGCTGTTTCACGGGAGAAACAAGCAAGATGGTGGTACCCATGCAGCCGGGAGTGCGGCACAGCGCTTCCCTCCCACCGGTAGGGAGTTTACTCGTGGCGGAAGTTCTTGCTGAGGTGCACTCCTATGTCTCGGATAGGAGGTCTCTCGGCGAGAGCATGACGCTGGACGGGATCCTGCGGGTCCGCCGACTAGGGCAAGAGGCGTTAATGCTGAGGTGGGGAGAGGACCTGGCGTGGGAGCCGTATGGCAAACGCCTAACGGTTGCCCTGCGTCCGGTCCTAGAGCGGTGGATGCGCCGTAAGCGCAAACCCCTCACCTTCCGTCTGACACAGGTGCTCACTGGGCATGGTTGCTTTGGTGAGTACCTGTGCCGGACGGCCCGCAGGGAGCCGTTGACAGTGTGTCACGATTGTGGCGCGGCGGTGGACTCGGCCCAGCACACCCTCGAGGTGTGCCCGAGATGGGCGGCGCTGCGTCATGATCTGACATCGGTCATCGGAGGGGACTTGTCTCTGCCGAGTGTCATTCCCGCGATGCTCGGCGACGACGAGTCCTGGACGGCGATGGTCTCCTTCTGCGAGGCAGTAATGTCCCAGAAGGAGGCCGATGAGCGGGTGAGAGAGGAGGCCGCCGACGAGGCCTCCCACCGCGGGCGACGAACGGGGGTGCGTAGGAGGCGCTACCTAATGCGCCTCCAGTAACGCCCCTGTGCTCATGTCGGGCCCAGGATGGGGTTTTAACCTGGGTCCAGCTAGACACGACGTCGTCGGGGACTGCTAAAAGTATCGAATCAAACGAACAGCCGAGCAGTCCCCCTTTAGAGGAGGAGTCTGGCCTTTTCGCCGGGGCCAGCCTGTCGCCGAGGGTCCTGCGTTGCCTGCATGATCCGAGACTCTCATAAAAGGCGGCTGAGGGCACTTGCAGCGGTTTTAGTGGGTAACGCATCTCCAAGTGCGAACCCCACACACGGCTAGGTTTAAAACTCACCCCGGTCCTAGTTATGGTTTGATCTGCAAACTTCCGCTGCCGAACAAAAAAAAAAAAAAAGAGAGTATTACACCCGTATTCACAAACAATACTTTTCTCAGTAAAGTAGCAACACTATGCGAAGTAAGGCATTTCTCACTGCGTTGCATATGGCAAGCCTTTTAATTCATAAACAATACTCGAACGACCCTTGACTAAGCAAACGCACAGCGTTGAATAGAGCTCTGTGATTGGCTCGTTTGTGTTGCTTAGTTCACTTCGCTCGCTGCTTGACGTTCATTTCATTTGTCATAAATCATAATCAAAACATAAAAGGTGACCGGTGGTCGAAAACTATTTCGTTCGTCTTCGTGTTGATTATATTGTGTAGGTATTTGTGGATTTGTGGAGTGGCAAGAGTAGAAAAATTACCACATCTTTGGAAAACCTGTAGCGTCGTCTGAATTCATGCAAACTATAATAATCAAAAGGATTTAGGAAATCCCGTATCACTTTTGTGGTAATTATTGTGCTTCTCTCATTGATAAAATCATCAAATTCTTTTTCACTACTATAATCTATTGTATAAACACGCTATTAAAATGGAAAATTATCACCAACAGTAAAATCCAACCCCGAAAAATATTTCTCGTAACACAAAGAAACCGCAGAGAATCGAGAGACAATAGCTATGCGTCGCTTAAAACAGCTAGCAGGCTACCTTAGCTGTGCGTTCATTCTAAGGGACGCATAGTGCTAGCCGCCACTCAAATATTGTCTATGAATAAGTTTTTCAGGCCCTGTGCGCTCGCGCGCACTGTGAGACCGCATAGTAACGTTTGTGAATACGGGTGTTAGTGTCTCACATAACACTATTCGTAGCTTTTCATTGAGAGACTCCCTAATGCGATGTAAAACTTTAAGCCTATAAAAACAAGTTCGTACTACATTAGACACGTGCGATTCGAATCGCATATTCTCATCTAACAATAGTCCAAGGTTCCGTATTACACATACACCCTCAATCCCACTACCGTTTATTTCGAGAGAAGGGGCTTTGCTTTTTACCAATTGCACTTGGTGTTGTTAATTTAATACAGTGATTTTTGGAGCTCATGTGGCTTGAAGGACAGATAGATTTGTATATCGTCAGCATATATGTGATACCTACAGTTTCGTATAGATTTAACTACATCTCCCGAATATATGCTGAACAATATGGGTCCTAGTATGGATCCCTGAGGAACTCCTCTATCAAGGGGCCTACGCCGCGACGAAATCACATTTTCCTTCTCATTTTTAATTTCTACGATTTGATGTCTATTTTGTAAATAGCTTGCAAACCATAAGACAGCGGCCTCTTCCAATCCATAAAATCGTAGTTTTGCTAAGAGTAAGTCAATGTTTATGGCATCAAAAGCTCGAGAAAAATCGAGTAATAACATTATGGTCACCTTTCCATCATCTTGGGCGTGAAGTACATCATCCAGCACATTCACAAGGGCCGTAGTGGTACTGTGGTGCCTCCTGAATCCCGATTGCAATGTGGGCAATATATCATTATGCTCTAGATATTCCACTAGTTGCCTACAGATAACCTTTTCAAGTATCTTAGAAGTACATGGTAAGATACTTATGGGCCTTAAATCTTTAAATTCTAAGGGGCTAGGTATTTTTGGAATAGGACGAACCACAGCATCACGCCATATACTTGGGAAGGTGGAGGATGATTTACTCTTATTTATGAGTGTTGTTAACGTACATAATATATGATGAAACGATAAATTCAACATATCTAGTGAGATGTCATCAATGCCAGTGGCATTGGATCTGAGTTCACATATAGCTTGTGTTACATCTCTTTCGGTCACAATTTGAAATGTAAATGTAGATGAACCAAACTTGTTTATATTATAAAAGTCTAAAAGCGACTCTGCTACAAAACCATCCCCTGGTACATTGAGAAAATGCCTATTCATCCCATGTTCTGTTCATTTGCGCTGACATATGTCTTAAAATACGTGTCTTTTTCAGTTTGGATAGCCCGACCTACAATTGACTTAAGTTCTTTGTAGTATGCCACCTTGGCGGAGTGCTTAGTTGAGCGGGCTTTACGATAGGCTTCGTCACGACGTTTTATCATTAGACGAATATTATGTGTAATCCATGGGTAACTTTTACGTTATACGAAGACTAATTTTTGTGGAGCGAGGGAATTAAAAACTTCTAATAAATAAAAAGTAAGATTATTGGCTATTTCATTGACGTTACCCGTGTTCAAGGCATTCCAATCGATGGATGCCATTACTGCATTGAACTGGTCTGGATCTATATTTTTGATAGGTCTATAATATACAGTTTTAGACCTACTTTTTAGTTTCGGGACATTTAGCTCACATGCGACCAGCGCATGATCGCTTAGTGTTGGAATGTGATCGACCCAGACTCTGACCACACTTGCGTCGGTACAAATTAGATCGAGCAAGGTATCACTGGTTGAGGTAAAATGTGTTGGCTCCGCGACGTACTGACGAAGATTAAAGCTAGATAAAAAATCTTTAAGTATTAAAAAACTTTTATCTAGTGAGTTGAAACAATTTACGCCTAACCACATTTGCTCCACAGAGTCTGTAATAGGGTGCTTCAGTACTCGTATTGATATTTCACGCTTTATATAAAATCCCACTCCTCCACCTCGGGCACGCAGCCCTGGAGATAACATCGGAGCAGTTTCCTCCTCTCCCTGCCTAAGCCACGTCTCATTAACTGCAAGAATATCTATGTCATGTTTCATCAGCATGACAAAAAACTCCTCATGACCTGTTCTCAATGATCGATGATTAATTAAGCCAATCTTAATCTTTTTTGGTGCCATTAATATATTAAATAATAAATAAGTGTTAAATAATAATAATTAAATACACAAAATTTAAATATATAATGAAATAGAATATATATATAATAATAATATGTGATTTATTGTATATTTGATGAACTGAATTGTTAATAAAATAATATTCAAATAAAATATCTATCTCAGCCCGTGAACCCCTTACGAATATCACACTGTCACCATTTTTTTTTTGTTATCGCAGGGAAATGTTTTTTGCGCATGTAGCCAGGATCTCGGGTAGATCCTGACCCTATGTGGGACTCGCACCTGGGAGTGCCCTACCCGTAAACTAAATCCACTGCGAGCGCCTTCAGCCGCTTTAATTTAAGGGTCCCGAATAGGCATTCAACAGGATCACCTCAGCGACAGGCTGGCCCCGGCGAAGGCCAGACTACTCCTCTTAAGGGGGGCTGCCCGGCTGCTTGGGCATTCCCCGCGACGTCGTGTCATACTGAGCCCAGGTTCCCATCCTGAACCCGACACGAGCACAGGGGCGTTACTGGAGGCGCATTAAGTAGCGCCTCCTGCGCACCCCCGTTCGTCGCCCACGGGGGGAGGCCTCGTCGGCGGCCTCCTCTCTCACCCGCTCGACGGCCTCCTTCTGGGACATTACTGCCTCGCAGAAGGAAACCATCGCCGTCCAGGACTCGTCGTCGCCGAGCATCGCGATGATGACACTCGGCAGAGACAAGTCCCCTCCGATGACCGATGTCAGATCATGACGCAGTGCCGCCCATCTCGGGCACACCTCGAGGGTATGCTGGGCCGAGTCCACCGCCGCGCCACAATCGTGACACACTGTCAACGGCTCCCTGAGGGCCGTACGACACAGGTACTCACCAAAGCAACAATGCCCGGTGAGCACCTGTGTCAGACGGAAGGTGAGGGGTTTACGCTTACGGTGCATCCATCGCTCAAGGACCGGACGCAGAGCTACCGTTAGGCTTTTGCCGTACGGCTGCTGCGCCAGGTCCTCCCCCCACCTTCGCATTAACGCCTCTTGCCCTAGTCGGCGAACCCGAAGGATCCCGTCTAGCGTAAGGCTCTCACCAAGAGACCTCCTATCCGAGACATAGGAGTGCGTCTCGGCAAGAACCTCCGCCACGAGTTCCCACGGGGGGTCACCGGCCAGGGCAGTGGCTGCCGCCCACGATACTGTACGGTACCCCCGGATCACTCTTACCGCGATGACCCGCTGCGCCGAGCGCAGCTGGGCCTTATTCCTCGTGGTAAGGTGACCCGCCCAGATGGGTGCACCGTAGGTTGCCATACTCCGGCAGACTCCGGAGTATAGCTGCCTGCAGGCGGCGCTGGGTCCTCCGAGGTTCGGGAGGAGTCTGCCCAGTGCACTTGCCGCCTTCACGACCTTCGGTCCCAACATTGAGAAATGTGGGCCGAAGGTCCACCCACCGTCAAAGATGAGCCCCAGATATTTGATATGGGGGCTCATCCTGACCCTCACCCCTCCGACCTGGAGGGCAGCCCCCGGTGGGGGTCCTTTCCGCCCTATCCCGCGGAAGAGAAGGGCTTCGGTCTTCTCAGGTCTGACCCGAAGCCCTAATCTCTCTATGCGGCTGATCACGAGGTCGAGCCCGACCTCGGCCAGCCGCGTCGCCTCCTTATAGCCTCGTTCCCGGGCGTAGACGAGAGTGTCATCCGCGTAGCAGATGACACCCATCCCGGGGAGGAGGCGGATCACACTGTCACCATAATATCTACTACTACCTATCATTAAAGTGCATAAGATATAATATAATGCACACAAATCCTTAACAACTATTGATTTTATAGGTTGCAAAAAAATACTAAGACTATAATAACAGAAACAAATAATTAATACTCCAATTGATACTACACAAGACAAACAGTTTATATACAACAAACCTTATCTACGTCGCTCGTTGACCTAATTCTATATTTATTATTATGTGAGCTGGCGTCTCGATGTGCGAATATGCGGCCATCACGTGTCCATACATACCGCCAACCAACCTCCTTGGCCTTAGCACGAGCAGCATAAAAGATCTGTCGGTTTACGCGGGTAAGTCGCTCGTTCACATAAAACCGACGTGGCTGAGCGTCAATGTCGAAGCCGGCAGTGTCCGCGCCGCGTCGTACTCGCGCTGCACGGAGCAACTCACGGACGCTGCGCCTCGCCAGCCGTACACAGATAGCGCGCGCCGGCGGTCGCTCCGACGTAGTCTGTGCGCGCGCGCGCACTGGTCCCGCACGCTGCACACTCACGACTTCTCGTTCGTCAATATTCACGCCCAGTTTGTTGGATATAAGCGCAACCACATGCGTCAAATTTTCTCCATCGCGTTCCGATATGCCAGTAATCTCAACATCGTTCAGCAGGAGCTCTTGATCCCTGTCGTTGAGGTCTGACCTTAGCTGCAATAATGTCTCATCAATAGACTCGATCGGGTTCTCCCTTTTTTCCAGCTTTGATAGCCGCTCATCGAAGGAATCCATACGGGTGTTAAAATCTATCAATGTCGTTCTTATTACGCCGAGTTCCTGTCTAAACGATGACATTTCTCTTGTACACGCCGACAACTCAGTACGGAGCAACTCTATAGCCTTCATCATGGCCTCGACGCTACTTAAGCTATTGGCATCCACGAAATGTTTGCTTCACTGGACTTACAGCCCTTACACATCCATTTTGGTGCAGATGCATTAGGACTTGTATTCACTAAACATCCACGATGAAAACCAAGTGAACATTTTTTTACACTTAGTGCCGTCTATCGCAGAAGTGAACTTGCCGCAGCTGCCGCACTTGCTAGCCATAATAATATTATTTATTCAATCAGGTGGTTCAGATAAAAATAAACTAGATGTCTCGGTCTCGGTTTCTTATGTTAATAATATTATTTATTATTTTGCTTTTCCTTCTTGCACCTAGCTCCACTTTAACAAAATAGTACATAAAGCAGCAAATTTATACTTACAATTAATGTGCGTGATTATTACCTATTATTTAAAATCAAAGTTATTTTCAAATTCACTAAAGTGACACTCCACAATACAAAACAGCTGATTGTCAACGGTGACTTGATATTTTATCAATATAATAGATCGTCACTATATTAATTTTCGTGTAAACGTTTGTGCCCGCGAGTTGAACTGTTTGTTTGATATTTAGGTACTAATATTTATCAATTATCGACGTTTTGTATTTTATTCACACAGTAAACGTACGACAAGTATAACTTGAACTACCGCCAAATAGACATTGTCTACGAATATTTTGTTTACGAGACTGAATATTTCGTTTAAAAAAATAGTAATAAAAATAACCATCTTAAACCATGTTCAAATATATAATATAAACTTTTTTCCAATATAAATAACAACTTTTAAAAAGGAACATTATATTTCAAATATATTTTAAAGATATATTTTCTCTAAATATAAATTCAGATACTTTGCATTGTAAGACTTCTAAATCTGTTTCCGCGTATCAATTCAACCCAAACAAATAACGATATCCAATATAAACATAACTTTCTTCAATTGTTGGGCTACCAGCTGCCAGCTGCTGGCCGCGGCTTCTCCCGCGTGGAGTTCGGAAAGAAAAAGTAGCTTATGTTAATTGCTAGAATAAGTTAAAAAAAAGTACCTAGTGTTTATCCTTACCTATCAATATTATAAAATGTAAACACGAGTTAATGTTACACATCTCTTTTATATACTATATTGAAAGATTTTTTTTTATTTTACGCCGGAAAACGCTCTGAGGCGTCTCACGGGGGAGTGGGGACTTCGCTAGCGGGTATATGGGACTCGCTGCACCCGAAAGATGGTAAGTGGACGCAGCTCTACCCACTAAAACCGGCGAGTGCCACCAATGCTGCCTTTGGTGAGGTGCCCCAGTTCTATTGAGCAAGCAGGGCACCTCGACGACTAGTCAGTCCCTCAAGGGACCGATGCCACCTTCACAGAAGTGTTGTCCCGCACTACAGAACAACCCCTACCAACTTCAGGATAGTACAAAAGGGTGAAGTTCCCACTCTCACCCCTTGTCCCCCCTGCTCTTTTGTCCAATCTTCTTATAAGAGGGATACAAAGAGCAGCTCCCTCGATTCAATTTGCTTCGCCTAAGGTGCTGGGTTCACCTTAGGCTACCGAGCCCCACCGCCACGACAAGGCTTGAACCGTGGGGGGGATTCTATGACAATTAGATTCTGATGAAAACAAACTATGATTGGTCTACGTTCGTTAGAAGATAAATTTATATGTATACACTTCCTTCATACTACAATAATTCTCACGATCAATTATATCAGGAATTGATAAATATTAATTATTAGAATCAGCATCTTATCAATATATAATAAGAAACACAGGTGTACACGAGAAAATTACTTCAAGGAATCACTTCAAGATATCAGACTATACTACTAGCAAACCTTCCAATATAAAAACCGGCCAAGTGCTAATCGGACCCTCGCACGAAGGGTTACGTACTATTACATAATATACATCATTAGACACTAACAAAAAATATGGGATATGTTTATGAAATTAAATGTTTATTTTTGAGTCAATTGAATGAAAGGTAAATTGCGGTTTAGGATTTATGACGTATTAAAAAAACTACTTACTAGATCTCGTTCAAACCAATTTTCGCTGGAAGTTTGCATGGTCATGTATATCATATATTTTTTTTAGTTTTATTATCCCCCTATTTTAGAAGTTACAGAGGGGACGGGACACACATTTTACCACTTTGGAAGTGTCTCTCGCGCAAACTATTCAGTTTAGAAAAAAATGATATTAGAAACCTCAATATGATTTTTAAAGACCTTTTTTTATAAATACCCCACACGAATGGGTTTGATGAAAAAAACATTTAGTTTCAGTTCTAAGTATGAGGACCCCCAAATTTTTTTTTCTACTAATGTGTAAAAATCTTAATGCGGTTCACATAATACATCTAGTTACCAAGTTTCAACAGTGTAGTTCTTATAGTTTCGGAATAAAGTGGCTGTGACATACAGACGGACAGACAGACAGACATCGAATCTAAAAATCAAGGAATCTATAAGGGTTCCGTTTTATTGAAGAAGGGAAAAAAGGGACAGTCGATTCTCTAGTGGTACTCACTGACACTCACTATACTGGAGGGATTGCTGAGTTATTTACTATTTCACTATTCAATGGGTTATTCTTAATATATAACTAAATCAATATAAATAGCTCTATATTTAGCTATAAGTCCTATACATCATATTATAAGGTACCTTCTATGCGCAAACGTAAAACATAGCCACCTGCGCGGGCGCATACCACCCTGTAATAAGCCATAACTTGTCACAAACGATGACAGTTACTGCGAGTAATGCGACGGAGTGACCAGTGACCACACTCGCCTGCACAGACGGACAGTCGTGAGAAATCAAATGCAACGAATTGAAACAAGTTGTGCAACTGAGTGAATCAAATGATGAAACAAAGTTAGTTAAGTAATGCAAAAGAGTATATCAATTAATGCTAAAGGGTGAATCAAGTGACATATCAGATTGGGTAAACGTACCTGTTCTCGTCGTGAGAAGTTTCTCGAATATTATTAGCATAGAACGCTCCGTCATAACTGTAAATAATTACTTATAGATGATTAATAGTATTGGTAATGATTAATTATTTTAAGAGATTGGTGGCTACTCTGGACGTTGTGGTGGATGTATTGTTAGTTCATTAAATATTGAAATGTCGTAATCTTTACCTTGACATAGTAAAAAATAAAGTCGCTTTTTGTGTTGGTCTATTTGTGCATCGATATTTTCTAGTAAAAAATATTTCTAAAACACCGTAATAGTAAACGTGCCTAATTTTACAACTAGTCAAACAAGAGCCGGTCACTCAAACAGTCGCTCAACTGGTCGCCCAAAAAGTCACTTAGCTGGTCGCCGAACCAGTTGCCCAACCGGTGGCCATTTGGTCTCCCAACAACTCGCCCAATTAGGATAGCCCAGCCTGTCGCTCAATCAGTTGCCCAACTAATGGACCAACTAGTCGCTCAACTGGTCGCCCAACTAGGCGTGCGCCCAACTGGATGCCTTACTTGTCACTCTACTAATTGCCCAACTGGTCGCTGAACCGGTTGCCCAAATGGTCATTCAACCACTCATCCAGCTGATTGCACAACTGGTCAGTGGACTGATCGCCCAACCATTCACCCAACTGGTCGCAGAATCAGTCACTCAAATGGTCGCCGAATTGGATGCCCAACTGGTCGTCCAGCAGATCGCCCAAAATAGCCTAGATGTTCGTTAAATTAATCGCCCAACTGGTCGCCCAACTAGTCGCCAAACTAGTTGCTTAGTAGTGATCACTTTATATGACACTAGCTGGTGCCCGCGACTTCGTCTGCGCAGGATAAGATTTTAGTTTTTTTTTTATAAAAAGTACCCTGTATACAAAGTTTCATGATGATCGGTTAAGTAGTTTACGCGTGAAAGCGTAACAAACATCCACGCTTTCACATATTTTATAATATTAGTAAGGATTTTATGTCTCAGGAAAGGCAACACTTGAATGAGATGTGAATAAATTTACCCAGAACTTATGTTCATAGGCAACGCTAACTTACCATCAGGAAGCACGCCTGCCAATTTGCCGCCCACTAAAACTACTGTCCTCTATAATGTGTCATGTGTGGTCACCCTGTGCTAAGTAGTGGGATATCGACGCGGTGTATTTACGACCTGAAATATTTGTCCTGGTGCGGCATAAATTGTGCTCAATATGATTTTCACTTTTGTCATATTTCGTGGATTATCTCAACCGATTTCACACCGGATTGTAGATATTTGTTACCCGTGGTTTCACGTAGACTTTTTAAGCTTGGAAATCTATGGTCATTTTAAATTCTGGATCTGTTTTCTGCTAAGACATTAATTATGAGGTGATTTAAATCAGTGTTTCTTAACCGGTGGTCCGCGGACCACTCGTGGTCCCTGGAGGCATTCCAGGTGGTCCGCGAAGCCATCTGTCGATGCTTCTGAATAACAAAAACAAGCATCGAAATCGGATGGTCGTCCTTAATCGGCACACACATAAAAATTTGTTTACGGGTGACATTTTTATATAATTGAGCAATATTTTAACAAAAAAATGTCCGTATTTATGCTCAAAGCTCTAAGGAAGCTTCTCAATTAGTCAACAGAGTACTATCCGACTTCAGTGCTGGTTTGTTGGGGTATAAGCTATGAAGGAGTAACTGAGCCATATTTTTGTGAAAAAGGCATCAAAACATCGGCACAAATGTATCAAAATACCATTCTTGAGAAGGTAGTTAAGCTCCATAACAACACCATGTTTAATAACCAAGAATGGTCCTTTCAGCAAGACTCGGCGCGAGGTCGTAACGCTCGATCCACCCAATCTTTATTAGAAACCAACGTTCCGTATTTCATCAGAGCTTAAGACTGGCCGTCATCTAGTCCTGGAGGAGGGCCCGGGACCGGGACTCTCAGAGTCACAATTTGGATTTCGAGCATGCCGGTCGACCGTCGACGCCCTCATACGTCTTCGGGCGGTGACGAGTGAGGCAAAACACAGATGGGAGGTGGTGGTTGCGGTATCCTTGGACATCGCGAACGTCTTCGACAGCCTCCCTCAGTGTGATACGGGAGGCGCTGAACTTACTTCGGTGTCCCCCCGTATCTAAGGAGGCTGTTGGAGGCGTACCTCTCCGAGAGGAGGGTAGCCTGCGAGAATCGGTGTGGGTCCGTAGAATGGTGGTGAAGTGGATGCGGTGTGCCACAGCGATCGGTTCCTGGCCCGATCCTGTGGGACATCGGGTACGACTGGATCCTGCGAGGCCGCCTCCTCCCTCGGATGGGTGTCATCTGCTTGGCGGATGACATCTTCGTGTATGGCCGTGAAGGAGGCTATAATGAGGGGGCGCGGCTGGCCGAGGCCCGGCTCGACCTCGTGGCTCGATCAGCCGCATAGAGAGGTTAGGGCTTCGGGTCAGACATAAGAAGACTCAAGCCCTTCTCTTCCGCGGGTTGCCCTCCAGATCAGAGGGGTAGGGTCAGGATGAGCGCCCATATCAAATATCTAGGGCTCATCCTTGACGGAGGGTGGACCTACGGCCCACAATTCTTATTGTAGGGACTGAGGGTTGTGAAGGCGACAGCACTCTGTGCAGCGGGTGATCGCAGTAAGAGTGATCCGGAGGTACCGTACGGTTTCTGGGTGGCAGCCAATGCGCTGGCCGGTGACCCCCGTGGGAGCTAGTGACGAAGATTCTTGGCGAGATGCACTCCTATGTGTCGGATAAGGGGTCGCTTGGTAAGTGGACGGAATATTGCGGGTTCGCCGACTAGGGCAAGAGGCGTTAATGCGGAGATGGGGGGAGGACCTGGCGCGGCCGCCGTATGGTAAAAGCATACGGTGGCGGAGGCTGCTCTGCGCCCGGTCCTTGAGCGATGGAAACGCAGTAAGCGCAAACCCCTCACCTTCCGTCTGACACAAGTGCTCCGGGCAATCATGGTTGCTTTGGTGAGCCTACCTACTTTGGTTCCCTATGCTAGACGGCCCTCAGGGAGCCGCTGATAGTGTGTCACGATTGTGACGCGGCGATGGACTCGTCCGAGCAGACCCTCGAGGTGTGTCGGACATGAGTGGCGCTGTGTCACAGTCTGACGTCAGTCATCGGGGACTTGTCTCTGCCGAGCGTCATTACCGCTATGCTCGGTAACGACGAGTCTTGGACGGCGATGGTCTCCGGCCCACGAGCGGGTGAGAAAGGAGGCCGCCGACGAGGCAGCCTCCCGCGGGCGATGAATAGAGGTGCGTTGGAGGCGCTACTTAATGCGCCTTCAGAAACGCCTCTGTGTTCGTGTCGGGCTCAGGATGGGAACCTGGGTCTGTATGGCACGACGTCGTTAGGACTGTTTAGTAGCGGTCGGGCAGTCCCCCCCTTACGAGGAGTCTTCGCCGGGGCCAGCCTGTCGCTAAGGTGATCCTGGCAGCAGGCCTGCATATCCAGGACCCTCAAAAAGCGACTGAAGGCGCTCGCAATGGTTTTAGTTAGGGTGGGCACTCCCAGGTGCGAGTCCCACATTGGGTCAGGATCTACCCGATGATTCTGGCTGCATTCGTAAGTATTTCCCTGCGATATCAAAAAAAAATCTCGGCGAGAGCCTTACGTTTGACGGGATCCTGCGGGTCCGCCAACTAGAACAAGAGGCGCTAATGCGGAGGTGGGGGGAGGATCTGGCATGGCAGCCGTATGGCAAAAGCCTAACGGCTGCTCTGCGTCCGGTGCGCCGTAAGCGCAAGCCCCTCACCTTCCGTCTCACACAGATGCTCACCGGGTATGGTTGCTTTGGTGAATACCTGTGCCGGACGGCCCATAGGGAGCCACTGACAACTGACAATGTGTTACAATTATGGTACAGCGGTCGAGTCGGCCCAGCACAGCCTGGAGGTGTTCCCGAGATGGACGGTGCTGTGTCGCAATCTGACATGAGTCATCGGACGAGATAGAATGCCGAGCGTCATCACCGCGATGCTCGATGACGACGAGTCCTGGATGGCGATGGTCTCCTTCTGCGAGGCAGCTATGTCCCAGAAGGCCGACAAGCGGGTGAGAGAGGAGGCGCTTCTTAATGCGCCTCCAGTAACTCCCCTGTGATCATGTCGGGTTCAGGATGGGAACTTGGGCACAGAGCCCCAGTATGACAGGACGTCACGAGGACTGCTTGGTAGCGGCCGGGCAGTCCCCCCTTACGAGGAGTAGTCTGGCCTTCGCCGGGGCCAGCCTGTGGCTGAGGTAATCCCGTTGAATGCAAATCCGGGATCCTCAAAAAGCGGCTGAAGGCGCTCGCAGTGGATTGGCCGTCATCTAGTCTGGATCTTAATCCTGGATTATGATTTATGCTCAGTTTTAGAGAGTATGACTTACTCTAAATGCTATGGTAATTATAGAATTTTCCCGTGGAAAGAGTACGTGATTCTCAAAGTTTTTTTTAAGACTTCTGGCTGCCGAATTCGTATTTGGCGCAGTCGGTAGGATAGCTTCGGTAGCCCCGAATCGCGTAATCGCGAAATCGCGATCGCGTAATTTGGAAGATATCCGAAGAATCTAGAATCGACTCCGCGCGCGGTCGTTCTAGCCGTCGCTTTTAAGCGTTCACCGAGCTATCCGAACATCACGAGGGAGCGGCCGGGAGACACTCAAAAATTAGTGGAGCTTAAAGAAAACCAGGGAAGTCGACGAGTTATGTGAGTACATTGATTTTTTTTTCCATCAGTGTTGCTTTCTCCTCGTCACAATTTTCCGTCCTATGAAAAATAGTCCTGTCACCACCAGGCTTAAAATTCGTAGGGATAGTTTAGTAGACTTGAATCGTCAATTATTAAGTGAAGGCTCGAATCGCCCGCCTGTAGATTTAAATAATTTAGATTTATTAGATATACATTTAAATAATTTTTCTGAGAGCTCGAATTGCCTCAAAGTTTAGATAATAGTTCGAATTTAAATTTTAGTAACTTAGTTTATAAAATGGATCCCGATACGGTATACAAGGCTCTCCGCCCAGTTCCTGAATTCGATGGGAACCCACATATCCTTCCTAGATTTATTAGAATATGTGATCAAATAGTAATTCAATGTGTGAAAGACGAGCCAGGCTACGAGTTATCGAATTTATGTGTAATTAATGGCATCTTAAATAAAATTACGGGTTCTGCAGCTCGTACAATAAATTCAAACGGCATTCCTGAAAATTGGATAGGGATTAGGAATACTTTAATTAACAATTTTTCTGACCAGAGAGACGAGACCGCACTTTATAACGACTTAGCTTTAGCGACACAATCTAATGAAACACCGCAGGAATTTTATGACAAATGCCAAAACCTTTTTAGCACTATAATGTCCTATGTATCGTTGCATGAGACATTAGAAACAACCGTGGAAGCTAAAAGAATTTTGTATCGTAAATTAACCTTACAAGCATTTGTAAGAGGTCTAAAAGATCCTCTCGGGTCGCGTATAAGGTGTATGAGGCCTGAAACTATAGAGAAGGCTTTGGAATTTGTTCAAGACGAACTTAATGTCATGTATTTGCAGCAGCGAAATAATTTAGCAACAGATCCGAGAAAACCATCATCATCATCAACACCACACAACTCACACCAACAATTTACACTACCCAAATTTCCTCCTATGAATAATAACTTTAATCCTCCTAAATTTTTACCTGGACCTAGCCAGCAAAGACCTAATTTTAATCCTCAATTTAATCATCATCAGCGTATGCCTATGCAACCAACGCGTACTCAGCAAATGTTCAGAGCACCGTTGCCTAATTATAATAGACAAAAATAAATTCTCAACTAAAAACGTTAGAACCTTCTAGATTAAAAAGAGGACTTATTAATGGACTAGGATCATTAATTAAGGGTATTACAGGTAATTTGGATTATGCAGACGCTGAAAGATTTAATAAAGCCATAGAACTATTAGAAGCAAATGAAAATAAATTAGTTTCTGAATTAAATGATCACATAAGTATTAATAAAGATTGGATGAGTCAATATTCACAAGTTATTAGTAATTTAGCAGAAAACCAGATTAAAATTAACGAGACATTGAAATTAGTTATAGATAAGTATTATCTTACTGAAGCTAAATTCGCAAAATTTGCCCAATTATTAGCTATTATTACTGAAAACACGGATGATGTATATTTAGAGTTAATTAGAATAGAGAACATTTTAGGATTTATACGTGCAGCGAGCACGCACCATAGTATGATAAGCATAGATAACTTAGCACATATGGTTAGTAGGCTTAAAGAAATATATAGTAATAATGAAATATTAGATATTGATTTAAGAGAATATTATACTCTCATTAAACCAGGTAGTTATTTTATAGGTAAGAGAATTGTTATAATTTTTAGAGTTCCTATTATATGTAAAGAGAGTTTTGACCTATTTAGGCTTTCCGTTGTTCCTAATAAATTCCAACAGACCTTTATACCTATACATCCCTTCATAGCAACTAATGGGAAATTTTTCATGTATTTGCAAACCGAATGCCCAAAGATTGGCGAATACCTTCTCTGTGAAGAAAGCTCAAATTTTTACCAGCCACGGGAACAGTCAGATTGCATCTTTAGTATCATTATTCATCAATCTCTAGACAAGTCATGCCGCCGTACTGAAGTCTCGATTAATAGACAAGCCATGGAACGACTAGATGATAGGCACTATACTATCTTCTTCCCAAAGCCTACAAAAGTTGAACTCCATTGCGAACGGCAGGAATATGTATCCCTATCTGGCAGCTACTTAGCGAAAATTCCCCATGGATGTTCTTTACGAACAGATACCTTTAAGATAACTAATATTGAAGATGAAGTCAAAGGACAGCCGCTGAAAATCACCGAGATACCAAGTAATTTCACTGAAGCTGAAAATAACGACATTCCACATATTACTCTTAACTCTTTAAATCTCAATAATCTGCATCATCTGGAAAATAGAATTCTACTACAGAAAGAAGTTAATCTTGCCCATCTTGATTCTTCACTGTACCACACAACGTTGCCTCTCTATGCGCTTGTGTTTGGTATAGTTACAATTCTCCTCGTCCTTTCTCTTCGACGATACCTACGGAAGAACCCTGCCACGCCAGAAGAGGAACCAAAAAACAGCCATATCTACGCTTCCCCTGATGACCCCGGAAATAATGGAATACCAGCAACATTTTCCCTCAAAGTGCTCAAATAGTTGCTGTTCTGAGGGTGGAGGAATTACATACGGTACCCCAAAGAAGATCGCTGACGCGGCGGCACGTGTATGGACAACGTGCCGGCTTCGAGGAACCGTTCTGCTGTTCCAGCATTTTACCTAGCTTTGTAATTTTATTGTAATAATAAATAAAATCATTCTATTCTGATCTAGCATCGATCACGGATATAATCTTGTAATTAGATTATAAGTTAGTTAATAAAGTATTAAGATAATTTTTGGTTTTTTTTAAGACTTCTGGCTGCCGAATTCGTATTTAGTGTAATAGAAGAATAAATAAATAAAGAATAACTTTTTGAAGTAAATTTTTTATGGGTCTTTGTTATTATTTTTGTAATAATTATTGAAAAGAATTAACAGTACGAATACTTAAAATCCATCACAACAATTTCTGGGCGCAAATTTTAGTAGTTACATCATATGAAAAATTACTATCACATCATTTTTTTGAGATATTGAATTATTTGTTAATGATGAGCACTAATACGGCATGACCGAGTCGAAATGGTAACGACCTGCCGAAATAGCCTCCAAGCGTACCTGTCTCAAAAAAGTCCTATTATGAAAGATTTTAACTTTCATCAATCACGGATTGACGAAAGTTGGAATAAGAATGTAATAACTTTTTTACGATTCCGGATAACGGAGCCAATCTAAGAAAACACCACCAAGCCTATCCAATTTTTTAGTTAGTTGGATAGGCAAATTGGCAGATGAGCCACATGATGATAAGTGGTCAGCGTTGCCCATGAACCAATTAATCAGAGACTAGCCCAGGCAACTCATTCATGGACGGCAGCGGCCGGGGAAGTCCTTGGCCGGTGACCCCCCCCCCCCCCCCCCCGAGTGAACTCATTATTGTCGAGACACACTCCTATGTTCCTATTCGTGACAGAAGTTGGACGGTGTCACCACGAGGCGTTAATGTGGAGGTGAAGAGAGGAGCTGGCGCGGCAGCCGTATCGGAAATATCTAATAGCTGTTCTGCGTCGATCCTCGAGAGGTTGATGCGCAAACCCCTGTCGTCTGACACAAGTGCTCACCGGGCACGTTTGCTTTGGTGAGTACCTGTGCCGGACGGCCCACAGGAAGCCGGTAACTATGTGTCACGATTGTGGCGCGGCGGTGGACTCGACCCAGCACACCCTAAGGTCTTCCAGAGATGAGCGGCGCTGCGTCACGATCTGTCATTAGTCATCGGAGCGTCATCACCGTGATGCTCCGTGACGACGAGTCCTGGACGGCTTCCTTCTGCAAAAAGTAATGTTCCAGAAGGAGGCTGACGAGCAGGTGAGAGAGGAGGCTGCCTATGAGGCGTGGGGGGACTTATTTATAATGGAATAAACATGCTACTATAAGTTATAATCACCGATCCTTTATTACATTAGTACAATCAACTACAAATTCAACCTGTGCTAGTCTAACTGTCTTCTTTATTATATAAACCACAAGTTCCCCAAGCACTAGGTCATCAATTCACGAGTCCACACGGAGACGGTAATTACCAGTAATTTACACTACTTATCCTGCCTCACTTTCTGAACACAACAAAGGTACTTAGCGGGACAAATTAGCAGGATCACACTCCCTATCCTGTTTTTCTTTCTTGCGACGATGGTTTAGACTCTAGGTATGGGCCTCGACATAAGAGGCCTGGGTTGGCTCGTGACCGGTGCACCCAAATAGCTTTTTTAAGCTTACCCCTTGCGTCTTCGCTTGCTCACCGGTGAAGGAAAACATCGTGAGGAAATCTCCCTGATGAGATTAAAAGTCTTTGAAGTGTACCGCCATAGAAGAGTCGCTTAATTATGATGAAGATCCTGTTCTTCTTTATTAACAATGTTTTTTTTTTTGGTCTGCAGCGGAAATTTGCAGCCCAAACCATAGCTAGGACCGGGGTTGGTTTTAAACCTAGTCGTGTGTGGGGTTCGCACTTGGGCAGTGTCATTACCCACTAAAACCGCTGCAAGCGCCCTCCGCCGCCTTTTGAGGGTCCCGGATCTCGCAACACAGGAGCCTCGGCGATTATTAACAATGCTAGCTTGGTGAAGAAACAAATTCAAATTCCTTCATTGTTAACAAAAAAGTCGTTACAAATATTTTTTTAGTGAAACAAGCACGATTGGAACATAAATGCACCGTACAAATTACATCCACCCTACGAATAAATAATAAGTCAGGAAATGTAACTGCGTTATAAAAATGACCCAACAAAAGTCGTGTCCAAGTAGGCGGGGCTTAAAAGTCGTGTCCAGCGCGTCATCAGTCGGACATTTTTCTTGCAAGCGAACACACGTCAAACTTACGCATACGTTTTTTCATTATGAATTGCAGCTGTTAATCATCATGCCATCATTTGTAGTGAAGTGGTGCAGGAGCCATACAAAATCAAAACCTCCAGGGATTACTTCTCACTAGTAAATAGTAGTAAAATTATATTATATTCAAGTACGTTAATGTAATAAGCAAACCGAGATGGTCAATACTATGCAAAATGAAGTCAGTCAATGTTTGAACCAATGTAGAAGGTATTTAATTTATTCTTCATGAAATGTATTTATACATATATTATAATATAACTAATATGTTTATATTTTTATCATTATTTAAATGTATATCGATATAATTGAGGTATTTTAAAAATGATTGTGCATTTTGCTTGCTTTGTTTTCTTTTAGTATCCCAGCCGATCCAATTCGGCAAAATAAGTAGTTATAGCTGCAATTAAGCTTGAAAGACAAGGGTATCCCGGGCAAGAGCCTATAAGGAGGCGGTGCGGCTGGCCAAAGTTAGGCTCGACCTCGTGATCAGCCGCATAGAGAGGTTAGGGCTTCGGGTCAGAGTTGAGAAGACCAAAGTCCTTCTCTTTCGTGGGACCGGCCGTAAAGGACACCCTCCGGGAGCTACCCTCCAGATCCGAGGGGGGAGGGTCAGGATGAGCCCCCAGATCAAGGGACGAAGACGGAGGGTGGACCTTCGGCCCACATTTATCAATATTGGGATTAAAGGTTGTGAAGGTGGCAAGTGCGCTGGGCAGACTCCTCCCGAACCTCGAAGGAACCAGCGCCGCCTGCAGGCAGCTATACTCCGGAGTATGGCGATCTATGGTGCATCCATTTGGGCGGGTCACCTTACCGCGAGGGATATCCCAGCTGGTATCGTAGAGTATCGTGGGTGACAGCCACTGACCTAGCCGGTGACCCCCCGTGGGAATTTGTGGCGGAGGTTCTTGCCGAGACGCATTCATATGTCTCGGTTAGGAGGGCTCCCGGCGAGAACCTTACGTTTTACGAGAGCCTACGGGTTCGCCGACTAGGACAGGAGCGTTAATACGGAGGTGGGGGGAGCACCCGGCACGGCAGTCGTATGACAAAAGCCTAACGGTTGCTTTGCATTCAGTCCTCGAGCGTTGGATGCGCCATAAGCACAAACCCCCTCACCTTCCGTCTGACACAGGTGCTCACCAGGCATGGTTGCTTTGGTGAGTACCTGTGCCGGACGGCCCACAGGGAGTCAGTAACAGCATGTTACGATTGTGGCGCGTCGGTGGACTCAGCCCAAAGAAATCATTGTAAAATATTAAATAACATTGTTTTATTATTGACTTGGTTCACTTATTGCATGACATCGTCAACGCAGCTATCACTCGACTGTCATAGGTGACATTGCAGCATGCGCGCCGACCAATACCTGCATTTATTCTGAAATTAAACAAATCACCAATGACGTCTATTTGTAACCTGGAAAGTGATTGGTATTTTAAATCATACGTCGTTTTGGTTTAAAGTAGGCCCACTTTTTATGTGTCATTTGTTCTGAGTTAGACTTCCTGACTTATTATTTATTCGTAGCATCCACCCTGTAAAATAAAACCATGAGGATGTGGAACATTTCTTGATGGATTGTGTTCGGAACTAACGTGAAAGAGAAGTTATTAACAGAATATAATGTAAATAAGTTAGATGTTCAAGAGTGGAGGTCACATTTAGGTAGACGAAGTGTTGGCCGGCCATTAACCAGGTGGGAAGACGATCTCCGTGCGGTGGCCGGTTCGTGTTGGATGCGAGTGGCAAGGGATCAGTCGTCTTGGCGTTCATTGAGGGAGGCCTATGTTCTTTAGTGGACGGATAGAGGCTGATGATGATGATGATGAAGAAGTTAGATGTTTGTTTAATTATATTTATTTTAGCAAAACCTACATCTGTGTTCAATTCTGTTCTGATATAAGTTTAATGAATATTTTGTGTATTTTTTTAGAGTAGGCACAATGAAGTTGACGTCGTGTCTTGATAGATAAAAACTGCTATTTAAATAAATATTATAAAAAATACCAAATGTTACTGCTATAAGAAACTCTCATTATTGTTACAATAAGTCTATTTCATGAAAACTTATAAGAGTCCTTTAGTTCACTAGACCTATTTCAAGGGAACACATTATATTTATTATCATCAGCCTATCACCCGCCTTATCTAAAACGATTCTACTAAATTAATTACATCGTTTGCTAAAGTCATTATTGCATAATGTGGACATATGCGTAAGAACTGGAATACGGACATGGGAGGAGCGACGAGCGTGGAGCGTAAGCGGTTTATGAATCATTACATTAAGTTGCCGCGTTTTACAAGTTTTTAATGAGCTTTAATTATAAAGTTGAGCAATGATTTTAATGGTTGCTCTTTACCTTTATATATTCAGAAGAAATTTTTGAAAATAGAATTGAGATTAACAGTCACTGTTTTATAGTTCAATGTTTCTCGTCTTCATGTGTATCTATAGTCTGAAGTATAAGCGTTTGTATATCTTTAAACAGTTCCCAAGTTCCCAGTTGCGTACCGGTGGGAGGGATGTGCCGTGCCGCGCTCCTGTCTGCTTAGGTACCAACATTCTACTTGTTACTCCCATGAAACATCTTTGCTGTGTTTCAGAAAGAAGGGCTGGAAAGGCAGTGTAATTAATGGCACAGAAACTTAATGTCTCAGGATAGGCAACACATGAATGAGTTGCCTGGACTAGTCTCAGGTTAACTAGTTTATGGTCATTCACCACTTACCATCAGGTGGCATTTGAAAGGCCGGTAACGCACCTGCTAACCCTTTGGTGTAGCGGGTGTCAGTGGATGTCGCTATCACTTACCATCATGTGAATAGACTATCCGTTTGCCCCCTCTTCTATAAAAAAAAGGTGGCACGTCCGCCAGCTTGCCTATCCATTATCCAAGTAAAAAAAATATTTGCGTATTTTCTTTGACATGACCCTTAGTTCGGTATAGTTCTGAACTCTAGGGGTACGGAGCGAATCGTCGGCGATGCCCGTGCGATAAACCTGTCGCCCGCCGTATCGGGCGCCGTAAAACCTTTGACGGATCGCTACTGGACAAGACACGTATCAACACCTTATTAGGGTTCCGCTTTAATGGTGAGAAACCAAACATAACACAGAAAGTTTTAGTAATGTTTAAATACCTTTTTTTTCCACCAAGCATGAATCTAACAGGATTGGATTTGAACCCCACCATGGTTCAGGCCTTGTCGTGGTGGTGGGGCTCAGTAGCCTAGGCTGAGTTGGCACCTTGGGCGAAGCTAATTGAGCCGAGGGGGCTCTTTTTACCCCACGGCTCATCCTAGGCTACTGAGCCCCACCGCCACGTCAAGGCGTGAACTATGATGGGGATGTATAGTCTATCCTGAGAAATACGATGTTAAGTCTCTGTGCTAGACTTACACTGTATATCCTGTCCCTTCTCTCCGAAAACAGTAAAACTAAAACGGGAGAAATAAGCAGGATGGAGAATGGTAGTACCCAAGCAGACAGGAGCACGATACAGCTTCTATATATCCCCAACAAACATCTACAAATACATTCTTTTTTTTCACACAAACGTCTAACCCTGATATCAACCTTCTAAACTCCATAAAACCAGTAATAAAAGTAACATACAGAACCAAACCCTCGTCAAGAGTGGTTGTTCCCGAAACATGACATCTTTAGACCCCATTTGTCCACGTACTAATTGGTCCCCGGTTATCGGTACATTAATCAGCTATCAACCTTCCAAAAGAACTATTCCTTTAAAGTTAAATCTGTTTCTTATTCAACTTTTTCTCACATATGCAATGTTTTTACTATTGTTTTATTTTTGTTTCCTATTTTTATAGGGTTTTAATTTGTTAAAATGTGAATGGAGTATTTTATATTGTGTTTGGCGTTCTTAGAGGGAGGCCTATGTTCAGCAGTGGATGGATAGAGGCTGATGATGATGATGATATCTTTAAATAATGTTTTTGTTGTTGTATACATTTTTAAATGCTAGCTTAGGCATTCCGATCCAGCCGATGTTAAGTCAGCTTGGTAAGTCAAGCTGAGACTAGCCCAGGTAACACATTCATGTCTGGCCTTCGGGACCAGCCTGTAGCTGAGGTGATCCTGTCTGTTGCCTACAGATCCGGGACCCTGAAAAAGCGGCGCTCGCAGTGGTTTTAGTTTACGGGTAGAGCACTCCCAGATGCGAGTCCCACATAGGGTCAAGATCTACCCGAGATCCTGGCTAAATGCGTAAAAAGCATTTCGCTGCGATAACAAAAAAAAGGTAGCACCAAAGATATCTAACCCCATACACCTTATACTTATCTCCCTGATTCTAAAACTATTAATTTAACAATGAAATCTTATTTTAACGAAAAACATATTTGCCTAAACAAAAACGTTGAACGAAAAATCCAAGTGAAGGGACGCTGATAATGATTAATAGTGTGTGTGAAAAAGAAATACACGCAAAAATAAATTTAAAAAATATTTTGTCAGAAGTGGGATTTGAACCCACGCCCTCAGAGAGGACCAGAACAACTCGCACCTACTGAGTAGGCAAAGTTACCTTGAGTCTGGCGCCTTAGACCGCTCGGCCATCCTGACCTATGATGCATCGGTACTAATTTAAATACACATAACTATATAATAACATATGTATAGTTAATATGACAATACTGTAGGTATGTAGACATAGCTATATTTCAATCTTGACAGCTTCTCTAGAGTCTAGTGGTCACGCAGCCACGGGTTCGAATCCAGACAAGTACATATATTTATACTAATAAAAAAATTTGAGTGTCTGTTTGTAATATTAAAATTTAAAATAACCGCTTTCTATTAAATGCATATGGATACATGGTACATATACACCAAAATATAATTTTTTACTATTTTTTGTCAGTCTTTCTGTCTGTTTATTCCGGCTAATCTCTAAAACGGTGGGGCCGATTTTGATGGGACGTTCACTGACAAATAGATTATGTTATAGGGAGTAACTTAGCCTATAAAAATAATCACTATCAATCTGCGTACAGCTGAAAATCTAAGTTAACGCGGGTGAAGCTGCGGGCAACAGCTAGTGGTAAATATAGACGAGATATCTGCACTAGGTCATGGAATTGCATTTTATTATATATAATATACATATATTTATATAAATTTCGTACATTTATTCCCTACTACCACAAGTTCTTACGAACGGGGTTTAGGAATCATTTAAAAAAAGGGAGTAAAAATGGCCGCGTTTCTTTTTACTCTCTCAATATTTAGTCTATGCAAGTACTCCCACACATCGCGCGCAGGGATGAGAGTTTATAATGAAACAACTTTCTGCGAATTACGCTGGTATTTTGATTTGAATTCACATCACATTTGTTAAGAGGTAGTGCCATGCTGCTTAGCAGCCGAATTGGGCCGGCACGACCGGGGTGGTACCTCTCGCTCACATAACACCGGCGTCAAGTGACAGCTATGCTGTCGCGTTTTCCGGTGGCCCATTGGGGGGGGGGGGGGGTTAGGGAAAAGGATGCCCTCCTTCGCATCTGCATAATCTTTGGTTGTGCGGATGTGTTTGGGCGTCGGCAGTCGCCAAACGGCTTCGACTGCTCATTGCCCTACTATGCCATAAAAAAAAATAAAAAAAATCCATTTCAAATACTTTACAGCAACTGCTAAAGTATACCGTTGGGACGTAAACATCTTAATAAACCGCGATTGAATCCGTAAAAATTAGTTTTGAGTTAAATTCGCGTGAATGATTTAAATAATGAATATTTTGTGCTATTAAACACTTCTTGTTTTAATAATATTATTCTCAATAAAACATATAGGTATTATGTTACGAGCGTTAACTCGTATTTCAGCTTGCCAAACACAATACGCACTTTTACAAGCAAAAGATCACAGACAAACGCGAGTCTGACCCGTACACAGAGGGTTCCGAAAAACTTATCAAATTAGTTCTTATCAAATTTGAATGGGAAGTTTCCTATAGGTTAGTTCAACAGACAGACTGACGGACAACCAAGTGATCTTGTGACGATTTCGTTTTGTGATCTTGAGGAGCGGAACCCTAAAAGGAGCTTTAATTTTTGAACCAATAAAACTACAAAATGAATTAGGGTCGAATCTGGACCCCGGGCGATCTCCGATAACTGAATACAATGTCGAATTACTGAGATAAGAATACATATTTATGTTATTATGTCGTTAACACGGTATTCACTTGTATTTGGATAATATTGATAGATTTATGATTGAAATAAATCTATTAATATTAACCCAAAACCAAACTGTACAAGTTACAAATTGCTAAAATGACACGGAATTTGACTTGAATGGACATTACCTCATCATCATCATCATCAGCCTATATCCGTCCACTGCTGAAGGCCTCCCTCGATGAACACCAAGACGGCCGATCCCTCGCCACTCGCATCCAACACGGACCGGCTACCGCACGGAGATCGTCTTACTACCTTTTTTTTTTCTTTTACGCCGGGAAATGCTATGAGGCATCCCGCCTGGGGAGTGGGTCTCCCCAGGTGGGTATGTGGGACTCACTGCGCCCGAAAGATTGTAAGTGGACGCAGCTCTACCCACTAAAACCGGGCGAGTGCCACCAGTGCCGCCTTGGTGAGGTACCCCGGATCTGTTAAGCTAACAGGGCACCTCGACGGCTAGTCAGTCCCGCAAGGGACCGACGCCACCTCCACAAAGGGGTTGTCCCGCACCACAGAACAACCCCTCCCAACGTCGGGACAGTACAATGGGGTGAGGTTCCCATCCTCCCCCTTGCCCCCCTGCTCTTTTGTCCCCTCTTCTTATAAGAGGGGTACAAAGAGCCCCCTCGGCTCAATTAGTTTCACCCAAGGTGCTGGGCGCACCCTAGGCTACTGAGCCCCACCGACACGTCAAGGCCTGAATCATGGTGGGGATCGTCTTACTACCTGATTAATGGCCGTCCAACACTTCGTCTACCTAAACGTGGCCTCCACTGATGAACCTTATTGCCCCATTATTGTCTCGGTTACAAGACAATAATGGGGCAATAAGGTTCTATATATAGTTATATAAATAAAATTAATTATTTATTAAAATATGACAGGATTCGAATACCTAATTCATAAATTCTTATTAACTTTTGCCTATGCTCACCCGAAATGTATATTTAAGTCAATAATAAAAGTTATCTCATATTATAATTTAGTTCAATTGTTATCTAGGATTGTGTTTATCTATTCCTTTCATCTATTTTACAGTAACAAAACGAGTTACATTTAAATTTCAAAAGCGCAATTACACTTAAATAGTTCACAAAGCGAAAAAGTACGAAGACCACTAGCATTTGCCCGCGGCGCGCCCCATTACCAGCCCATTACGAGCTCAGTCTGTCTGTCTGTCACTTGTTCTGGCCTATTAAGTCGATCATATGCTATATTATAACTATGAAAATTAACATTCTCATCTTTACTATTTTAAAATGTAATGAATAAACTGTTCTTTATTACTTTTATATAAATACTAGGTGTTGCCCGCAACTTCGCCTGCGTTAACTTAGATTTACAGCCGTACGATTGATGATGATTATTTTTATAGCCTCAGTTACTCCTTATAACATCAGCTATCTGCTAGTGAAAGTCCCATCAAAATCGACTCAGCCGTTCCAGAGATTAGCCGGAACAAACAGACAGACAGACAGACGGACAGACAGACAAAAATTGTAAACAAGGCTATTTTGGTATATGTCCCGTGTATACATCCATGTGGATTCAATAAAAAACAGTTTTTACAAACATACACTCCAATTTTATTTATGTGTATGTATAGATGGTTTATGTAGCTAAGAGTTAACAGGATTAACGGGTCGTATGTAACTACAAATCAATGCATGAATTTTGCAAAAAACACGTCTACTGAAATCGTCATTAGTACATGACGAGATTAAATTTTGTGCTATGGAGATTTAGATTATTAGATTCAAAAGTGCAGTAACAGTTGGGGATGCGAATAGAGCATCAGCAGTCTTGATGTTCATTGAACGAGGCCTAATCAGCAGAGGACGGAAAGAGGTGCGATAACTGTCAAAAAAGTTATATGACCCCGGAGTACCACTTCGTTTAAACCCTGTTTAGATTCGAACCTGTAATAGCTGCGTAAAGTGTCCAGTAGCCTGAAAACTCTACAAGCCAACCGACAAACTTATTGCCTTTTTTGTCTACGGAACCGTACAAAATTAATATACAGCCATAAAGATATGCACGTTATTAGTATTCGATAACATTATACAAAGCTATCTTAATGCCCCAGCTCTGCCCACGAGCGGGTCACTTGGTATTGACAACCTGTGGCCGTGACCTGAGTGGGACTTACTGATGCTGTCATGTCACCAAGACAGGGTTTGGATGAGGAGTTTTTATTTGAACGCTTATCTATCTAGAAATACTAGTTGGATATGAAAAGTTGTTTTAATAGCATTTTAAAGCCCAATTACTAAGGAAGGTTATTGGTTAATTTAAAGGAAAAAATTATTTTTGAAATTGAGTAACTTTGCAGTGAATGCCGTGACGCTTTTTTGTCGTGATGTCCTCTTCGCCACTGCTCTCGATTCCTTTGTGTCCGCGCATACTATATTCCTTTATTTCATTCCTCTTTTTGATTTTTTGAGCTGCCCGGAGAACTATGATATAAAATTTTATATTTTTAGGTTGGGTCAAACCACGGGGGTAGAGCATATATTTATATATAGCCTTTTTTATTTGCATCACTTATTTGTATAACATCCTCAGATACAACGGGACTACAAGACAAAAAAAACTTCGAAGAAGATACATTAAACCCTATAAATCTTATCATAAATTATTATTGTATATTTGATAACATATCAATCTTCCTCGTCCGCTCGTAATTTAGGTGAAACCGCGACACAAGCATACAGTAAATCAAACGAAACGTATTTCACGAGCAAACCCGAGACGCGGCGTGTTGAGTTACAATATTGTTTTGTAGCGATTAGGGAGTGATAACAAAAAAACATCAGAAAGTTGCACTTTTTGTTAAGTCTGTTTCACGGGAGAAACAAGCAAGATGGTAAACCTTTGCAGACGGTAAGGCACAAAAAGGTAAAGTGCTTTGGTGATTTATTAGTACATGTTGGTACTGATTAAGCTCTACCAATCAAGCTTACCGGTGAAGGGGATGCACTGTGCTTTACCGTCTGCAAGGGTTTACTATCTTGCTTTCTCCCGTGTTTTGGTGTGTTTTGGAGAGACAGTGTACTGGCACCGCTACTACTCGATACTTACCATCTCGGGTCTCAGAATAGGCAATGGCATGAATGAGTTCCCTGTCCGTCCCAGGTGAACTGGATTATGTTCATATGTCACGCTAACAAATGGTTTTTGGTCAGACGCTAGGCTATTAGGTTGCCATTTTGTCCATCCAACTCGCATAGAATAAAACCGTGTGGTGTCGTGGGACAGCAGATAGGAACGAAGTTCCTGTATATAAAAATATTAATTTCAAGTTCTATTCGAGGTGTAAAGAAAATAACTATTCGGGTATACATTTTTATTTTGATTTTTTATCGATAAAAAACAGAGCATTTCCCAGCTTAAAATAAAAAAACACACAAAACAAACAAAAATCCATACACATATATACAATACATAAGTAGTGTATAGCCTCCATGAGCTTACTACTTTTGACCACCAGATGGTATAGTTATCGAATGATATAACAAAAATCTTACGCTTTTATTATTTAACGTTACGGACGCTATATGCTGGCTAGGGTACGCAACGACCTATAAGGAACTTCGTTCAAAAAAATTGCAGTAAGGATACATGTCAGGAGACGTAGATTATTTCTTACACTTTTAATATATAGAACGGATATACAATTCATGTCACCATGTCTGAGCTCGGACTAGCGTATACAAACAAAAGTTTATTAGTATACATGATTTAGTCTATTCCCATGTATTTGTTTGTTTTGCGGACGGTACTATATTAGGGAAATCTGCGGTCTGTGGCTGAAACGGAGCCACTAACGGTAGCGGGCGAGTCGGATAAATTCATGATCTTCATCAGGTCATACATAATATGCGTGCATGCATAGTTGTATGATAAGATGGCAATTCAAAATATTTATGTATGTATGCGTTAATTTTCAATATGCCCATAAAATTATTTGGGTTCCTAAAATGACAAAACGAAACCCTTATAGGATCACTCCGATGTCCGTCTGTCTGTCTGTCGGTCTGTCAGTCAAAATCTAAGGGAACTTTCCATTGACATGAAATTTGGTAAGAAGCCAGGTCTCACGAATCAAGTAAAGGAAAAATATGCAAAGCTTTTTTCGAATGGAACTGTATTTCACTTGACTTGAATTTCATAATTGTCCAATATTTTTACTAACTTTATATGTTCTCAGCTTTTATAAAAATCTAGTAGCCAAAAGCTCTTGACCTTATTAATGAAGGTCATAAATTATTTATTATAAAAAAACATTACGTAACGGGTACAGACACAACAGGCGGAACCGCGGCAACCATTAGTATTAAACACGTGACTCCCAAATACAATCAGTGGACACCAATAACACCACTTAGTGAGAGTTTATTTTAAACACCGGTGGGAGGGAAGCGCTGTGCCGCGCTCCCGGCTGCATGGGTACCACCATCTTGCTTGTTTCTCCCGTCAAACAGCTTTGCTGTGTTTCGAAGAGAAGGGCAAGACAGGCAGTGTAATTACTTACACTGCCTGTCTTAACATCTCATGTATCAGGATAGGCAACACATAGATAAGTTGCCTGGGCTCGTTACTGGTAAACTAGTTTATAAATGTTCATGGGCAACGTTGACCACTTACCATCAGGTGGCACGTTTGCCAGCTTGCCTATCCAACTAACATAAAAAAAACAATATAATATAGTAATATATTTATTTATATATTATCGTAATGACTATTAATATATTACTTATTTGTTTGACCTTACCAAAGGTTAGCTGGTCGGATATATCAAAATATCTATAAATAACAAATTTTTATCACATCAAATAATAAAATGCTAAAATTGTTGCAAGTCAATATAAAATATCGTTCCGAATGCAGAACTAAATAAAAACCAATAAAAAATGATTCTGGTAAAACTCCTAGCAATAGCAAATCCCGGAATGGTTGATCCTTGTAAAGTCTTGAGCAGTAGAGCTCTGCTATTTCCTGAACAGTTGAACCTTGTAAAGTCCCGAGCAGTAGAGCTCTGAAAAGTCCTGAGCAGAAAACCCTTGCAAAGTCCCATGCAGAAGATTATTGTGGAGTTCCGAGTAGTATAGCTCTGAAAAGCCCTGAGCAGTAAATCCTTGCAAGCTTCTTGTAAAGCCTTTGAGCTGTAGACCTTTCGTTACACCGAGCATTAGATAATATCGATCCTTTTTTATATAGAAGAGGGGGCAAACGGACAGTCTGTTCACCTACACCAGAGGATTGTCGGGTGCGTTGCCGGCCTTTTAAATATGAGTATGCTCTTTTCTTGAAGGTCCCTAAGTCGTATCCATACAAAGCCCTGAGCAGTCACTTTATTACAACGTATAATTTTAAAACAATTGAGGAGTCTGATGACTAATGATTTGAGTAATACCACATAAGCCAAATGACGCCCATCATGACCGGTTGTCCAGTTGTCCATAAAAACAGTTTCCACCTGCTTCCATTATAAAATAAATATTGAACAAATGACTAATACTGAAACGATAAATTACAAAATATTAATGACATAAATAAAATATTTATTATTTAATAAACACATAAAATTATTAAAACTAGATACTACATTAATCAAACATTTGTTTTAATGATTTATATTTATTGCATCGATGTAATATTTATATCGATATTTAATATTGTAGTAACTTGTATTTGTAGAGATAAGCTTTAATAAATACTAACCAAAAAATATCAGGTTAATAATTCATTTTCCGCGTCTTTGTCATCAGCATTATCATCATTATCAACGCGTTATTTCCCACTATTGAAAAGAAAAGAGGGCCTATCCCTTTTTTCTGTCAATCTCCTCTTCCCTTTTCTCATCCATGTTTTGCACACCAGCTTTCCCACGTCAACGGTCAATCTCGCCATAGAACGTCCTAGACTTCTTCGACCCAGTGTAGGCCACTAATTGGTTACCGTCGACCACCTGCCATTACCACGCTTGATATTTCGACATTATCAACGAATGTCAAAAAGAAAACGGAAGCATCGATGCCTCCGCTAAATAGACCAAACCGCGCGCCTGCACTAGAGGACGTCGACAAAGCCGAGTGTTTAGCCGACACTCTCGAGAGCCAGTGTATACCAAACCAAATAAACACTACCCCCACCTTAGGCCGCCACGTAGAGGAGGTAATTAGGGAGGTAACTAGGAGGACCTCTGCGCCGCCAGAGGGAGAACATATCCCTCCGACGGATGTAGAAGAGATCCAAGATATCATAAAAAACCTACATTCTAAGAAGGCCCCCGGGCCGGACGGAATATCCAATAAGGTTCTAAAAATACTACCGCCCGCCCTAATTTACCTCCTGGTAAACATTATAAACGCCCTCATAAAGGGCTGTACTTTCCCCGATATATGGAAAGAAGCGACGGTCGGAAGCCCGGAAAGCCGGGCACTGAACCATCCAGCTATCGACCCATAAGCCTATTAAGCTCACTAGGCAAAATCTACGAACGGATTCTGCTTAGAAGGTTGAAAACCGTCATAAGCGAAAAGAACCTGTTCATAGATGAGCAATTCGCCTTCCGCGAAAATCACTGTTGCCCGAGACAAGTCCACCGTCTGACGGAGGACATACTCAGAGGTTTCCACGTGAAAAACAAACACGATACGTGCGCCGTCTTCTTTGATGTCGCAAAAGCCTTCGATAAAATCTGGCACGAAGGCCTCATATACAAATTATACAAGACAGGAATACCGGACCGACAAGTCACCATCATCCGCGATTATTTGTCTGGCCGGTCTTTTAGGTATAGAGTGGAGGGCACATTGTCCTCCCAGAGACCTCTGAAGGCTGGAGTCCCCCAGGGCTCCGTACTGTCTCCGACTTTGTACAACTTGTATACTTCCGACATCCCCAAACACACGGTGGTTAAACTGGCTCTTTTTGCAGACGACACCGCTCTGTATGCCACCCACTCCTCAGCCGCAAGGGCTTCCACCATCCTCCAACGTGCCGTTACTGAGCTAGGTGAATGGTTCGCAAAATGGAGGATAGATATAAATCCAGAAAAAAGTGCCTCCATTCAATTCTCCCGTAGGAGGGCAACTAACAGACGACCTTATCGTACCATGAAACCGATAAGGTTAAACAATATAGAAATACCCAGAGTAGATCAGGTAAAATACCTGGGGGTCACCCTGGACAGGTTCGATCGATGTCGATGTCGTTTAGACCACACATAGAGATAGTCACTAAAAAGGCCAAATTCGTCTTGAGCCGTTTATATTTCTTAATCAACAAAAACAGCAAAATGCCCCTCAGGCATAAGTTAACCCTGTATAAAACTTGTATCCGACCCATTATGTCATACTCTTGTGTCGCATTCGCGCATGTGCCACAAAGTCGACTTAACGCACTACAAATAGTCCAAAATAAATTCTTATGCATGGCAACCGGTTGCCCGTGGTACGTAAGAAACATCGACCTGCACAAGGACCTCAGATTAGAGTCCATTAGGGACCACTTCAAAGAGATTTTCGTCGTCGACGTCACTTTGTAAAAGCATTGCATCATCCCAACCAGCTCATCGTGAGTGCGGCTAATTACACCCCAGATAGGTTAGCTCCAGTTAGACTTAGGCTACCTAAAAACATCCCCACCATAGATCTGAGCCTTGACGCGGCGGTGGGGCTTAAGCCTGGGGTGCAATCCAGCACCTTGGGTGACCAATCAGATCCCGGGCGGCAGTTGGTTCTGGCCACTGCCGGCCAAACCGCTCCCCGGTACATAGTGTCGGGGGTGGTGGTCGCCATCTTACGTCGAGATAGGGACCGCGAGGAAGAAAACCTCTCTAAAAAATCACCCTAATCCCAAGATAGGCTAGTGCGCGGCGAGGGGATGAATGGCTGGAGGGTCTCCAGTCGTTAGCGCACAACGTTTTGAGAAGATTACGGGTTCCGCTCGACCCAAATGAGCAGACATTTTCAATAATGAATAATTTAAGCAGTATGGAAAATAGTCCCCGGGCGGGTCCCCGAAAGGGGGAATCCCGCACCACGCCGGAATCGGCGGAGGTCTGCCCCACGTACTACGGGGGGGGCACAACCTGCTTCGAGGGTTTGGTTATTCCGGACTCTCGCGACAACGACCTGGCAACCACACTGGATAATGATGCACGCGAAATGGAAAAGGAGGAAGTAGAGCTCAGGAGTGCGAGCGACTCCACTGACAGCCGGAGGTGTACACGTTCAAAAAAGAACGAAAATGGAGTAGGAAAATTGGTATATCGGAGGGATATAGTTTTAGGGGGGAAGCGATCGGGTTCATACACGAGAAAAGTGAGCGGGAATCGCTTGAAGGGAAGAAAGGAGATTGATTTAGACGGTTTGGACGGGATGTCGGTAACGTCGTTGTCTGAGACGGAGCTGGTACAGAAGCGCCTGTTCTCTGAGGTGTCGGGGGGCTCCGGTTCAGATACCGAGACGGGAGCGAGTGTGGCAAGGAAGGCGCAGCCGGTGGCGAAGAGGGGGAAGGCCACCTCTCTTACTCGTGCGCGGGCGGCGCTGAGGGAGAGGGCCGAGAAGGAGAAGGAGGATAGCTTTGAGCTAGCCCTCGAGAAGCGGGTCTTCAAAAAGCCCAAAAAGGTCACTGAGGAGGTGGAAGAGGTCCCCCCTTCTGACCTCGACTTTGAAAAACTGGGTGCGGAGGATCTAAGGCGGGCGGCCGAGACCAATATAGACACGATTCTCGGCCTGACCGGCAAATCGGTCAATCTCCGAGGGGGCTATGCGGCCAAAATGAGAAAAGCCGCCGGATCTATCAGGGAGGTATTGGAGTCCCTGGTGGTCCGCACTGAGTCGGAGGAGGCGCGAAAACTGAGGGCAGACAATAGTCGGCTCCATCGTGAGCTTGAATTAGTAAGGGAGGAGGTGCGCGCCTACAGGCGGGAATATGAAGAGAGCCGGAAGAAGGCGGCCGAGAACAAGGAGGCACCATTGTCGGCCGAACAGATGCAGAGCATCGCGCATCTGGTTGGCAATATTTTGGATGGCCGTTTGGCCGCATTGCAGCTTCCGGCCGCTCCTCCCTGCCGTCCTCCACTGGCGGGGGATAAGAAGGAACTGGCAAAAGCCACGAGGGCCGCTATCGCGGCATCCAGAGGGAAGGTGACGGCCGTAGTGGTCACCAACAGGGTAGTGGGGCCTGACCTGGAGGAGTTCCCTGCCTTGCCCCAAGCTTTAAAAGGCAAGGGGAAGGCCCAGGAAGAGTGGACTGCATTCGGCCCCTCCACCTCCAAAGGAGCGGCCTCCAAAAGAAGAGAAGAGGAGGAGTCTAAGGCCCCTCAAGAACGCGCGGAGGCGTGGACGGACATTGTCCGCCGGAAATCAAAGGCAAAAAAGCCTGCGGCTTCAGCGCCGTCGCCGAAAAAAAACTGGCGGCCTCTGCACCGCCGACTAAAAAGCAGGAGAAGGAGGCTGCAAAGCCGAAATTATCGCTCCCCCGCTCCACGGCCGTAATTCTTAAGTTACGCCCGGAGGCAGCGGCTAAGGGGGTGACGTATGGCTCGGCCCTGTTGAAGGCTGAGCAAAGTATAAATCTGGCGGAGCTTGGCATCGGCCCGCTCCGGTTTCGCGAGTCAGCGACCGGGGCACGCCTCATCGAGGTGCCCGGCTCTGCAAGCGGCGAGAAGGCAGACGCTCTTGCCGCTCGACTGAAGGAGGCCTTAGCCGATGAGGTGGAAGTGCTCAGGCCCGAAAAGAAGGCTGAAATAAGGGTAACGGGCCTGAGCGACGCGGTCACTGCAGAGCGCCTTGCTACTGCGGTGGCAAAAGAGGGAGGGTGTAACCCCGGGCAGGTCCACGTGCGGAATATTCGTACGGGGCAAATGGGGCTGGGGACAGCCCACATAGAGCTCCCGGTTGCAGTAGCAAAGAACCTTCTGCAACAGGGGAGCGTAGCGGTGGGCTGGAGTCTAGTACGCCTTCACCTCCTACAAGCGCGTCCCAGGCACTGCTTCCGGTGCATGGGACTGGGACACGTCGCTGGAGCGTGCCAGTGTGGCGTAGACCGTAGTGGCCTATGCTACCGCTGCGGTAAGATTGGCCACAAGGCTGCCGGGTGCTCGGCGGCCCCACACTGTGCGGTGTGCGCCGACGCAGGAAGGCCAGCAGGCCACGTGATGGGGGGCATGGGTTGCAAGCCCCCATCAACCCGCGGGAAGTTCCCCTCCCAAAAGAAGGGGAACAACGTGGAGTCGGCAGACGCTGAGATGGCCGAATAATGTCCAAGCATCTCAGTGTCCTTCAGGCGAACGTCAACCACTGCGCCGGGGCTCAGGACCTTATCCTGCAGTCCATGGCGGAGTGGAGCGTTGACGTCGCGATCGTTGCCGAGCCATACGCTGTGCCTCCCACTAGCCCAAACTGGGCGGGGGACACCGATGACTCGGTAGCGATCGTGGTGAGGCCTGGAGCCGGCCCCCCCCTCGCAGTCAAAGCGAGGGGCCGCGGGTACGTGGCGGCGGTTCGGGGAGAGGTGGCTTTCGTCGGAGTCTACTTCTCACCGAACCGCGATTTGGCGGCCCTGGGACGGTTTCTCGACGTTCTGGGGCCCCTGGTGGGGCAGCTAGCCCCCCTACAGGTTTTCGTGGCAGGGGACCTCAATGCCAAGTCCACGGCATGGGGCAACCCGGTCACGAACGCTAAAGGGAGGGAAGTGGAAGAGTGGGCGCTAGCTGCCGGACTGTCCCTTCTCAACACAGGGACAGTCCAGACATGCGTGCGTTGGTCGGGAGGTTCCGTGGTGGACGTCACGTTCGCCACGCCGGCCATCGCGCGCAGAGTGGAGGGGTGGAGGGTGGAGACGGGGGTGGAGACTCTCTCGGACCATCGCTACATAAGGTTCGAGGTATCTCCAGCCCCTGTCCGTCCGGCGTCGTTGTCTTCGTCCAGGGGAAGAAGCCAGTTTCCGCGTTGGGCACTCACAAAGCTCGACCGGGAGCTGGCAGAGGAGGCCGCTATTGTCTGCCGGTGGAGCCTCCCGCCGCTGTCGGAACTGGGGGTGGATGAGGCGGCTGACCAGCTCTGCGACGCGTTCACCGCGGTCTGCAGAGCGTCCATGCCGCCCGTGAGACGTCCACCCCAGCGGCGGGCGCTCTACTGGTGGTCGGCTGAGATAGCCGGTCTCCGGGCCGCCTGCAACCGGGCAAGACGGCTTTATACCCGGAGCAGGCGGCGGCGCCCCCAGGACGTCGACAGGGACGACAGGCTGCGCAGGATCTACGTGGAGAAGCGGAAGATCCTGCAGCAGGCCATTTGCCGAGCCAAGGAGGAGGCCTGGCTGGAGATGGTTGAGGGTCTCAACAGAGACCCCTGGGGCCGACCCTACATATGGGCGCGGAACAAGCTCCGCGCCCAGTCGGCCCCAATCAACGAGACGCTCCAGCTGGGCCAACTGGGGAGGATCGTCGGGGAACTCTTCCCTGACACACCCGTGGGCTATACGCCCCCCAGGATGGCTCGGCAGACGCCGGACGAGGAGGGTGTTCCGCCACCCGTCACGGAGGCTGAAATGGAGGCGGTTCTGTCCCGCCTCCAGAGTAAGAAGAGGGCGCCGGGTCCAGACGGGGTGCATGGGAGAGTCCTCGCGATCTCTCTCGCGTACCTCGGCGATAGCCTTCGGGAGCTGTTCGACCGCTGCCTGCGGTCGGGACAGTTCCCGAGGGCCTGGAAGGATGGTCGGCTCTGCTT
Organism: Helleia helle; assembly: GCA_963853865.1. NCBI lineage: Eukaryota > Metazoa > Arthropoda > Insecta > Lepidoptera > Lycaenidae > Helleia > Helleia helle. The sequence goes on from OY971419.1 coordinate 2,740,792, forward strand.
GCTACCAAAGGCAGGGCGGACCCCAGACTCGGCTTCGGCGGTGCGACCGGTGGTGCTGCTGAGCGAAGCTGGGAAGGCCCTGGAAAGAATAGTGGGCTCCCGGCTCGTTCAGCACCTGGAGGAGGGCCCGGGACCGGGACTCTCAGAGTCCCAATTTGGGTTCCGGGTACGCCGGTCGACCGTCGACGCCCTCAAACGCCTTCGGGCGGTGACGAGTGAGGCGGAACACAGAGGGGAGGTGGTGGTCGCGGTGTCCTTGGACATCGCGAACGCCTTTAACAGCCTCCCTCACAGTGTGATACGGGAGGCGCTGAATTATTTCGGTGTCCCCCCGTATCTAAGGAGGCTGCTGGAGGCGTACCTCTCCGAGAGGAGGGTAGCCTGCGAGAACCGGTGCGGGTCCATAGAGTGGTGGCGAGTCGGCTGCGGTGTCCCACAGGGATCGGTTCTCGGCCCGATCCTGTGGGACATCGGCTATGACTGGGTCCTGCGAGGCCGCCTCCTCCCCGGGATGGGTGTCATCTGCTACGCGGATGACACTCTCGTCTACGCCCGGGGACGAGGCTATAAGGAGGCGGCGCGGCTGGCCGAGGTCGGGCTCGACCTCGTGATCAGCCGCATAGAGAGATTAGGGCTTCGGGTCAGACCTGAGAAGACCGAAGCCCTTCTCTTCCGCGGGATAGGGCGGAAAGGACCCCCACCGGGGGCTGCCCTCCAGGTCGGAGGGGTGAGGGTCAGGATGAGCCCCCATATCAAATATCTGGGGCTCATCCTTGACGGTGGGTGGACCTTCGGCCCACATTTCTCAATGTTGGGACCGAAGGTCGTGAAGGCGGCAAGTGCACTGGGCAGACTCCTCCCGAACCTCGGAGGACCCAGCGCCGCCTGCAGGCAGCTATACTCCGGAGTCTGCCGGAGTATGGCAACCTACGGTGCACCCATCTGGGCGGGTCACCTTACCACGAGGAATAAGGCCCAGCTGCGCTCGGCGCAGCGGGTCATCGCGGTAAGAGTGATCCGGGGGTACCGTACAGTATCGTGGGCGGCAGCCACTGCCCTGGCCGGTGACCCCCCGTGGGAACTCGTGGCGGAGGTTCTTGCCGAGACGCACTCCTATGTCTCGGATAGGAGGTCTCTTGGTGAGAGCCTTACGCTAGACGGGATCCTTCGGGTTCGCCGACTAGGGCAAGAGGCGTTAATGCGAAGGTGGGGGGAGGACCTGGCGCAGCAGCCGTACGGCAAAAGCCTAACGGTAGCTCTGCGTCCGGTCCTTGAGCGATGGATGCGCCGTAAGCGTAAACCCCTCACCTTCCGTCTGACACAGGTGCTCACCGGGCATGGTTGCTTTGGTGAGTACCTGTGCCGGACGGCCCGCAGGGAGCCGTTGACAGTGTGTCACGATTGTGGCGCGGCGGTGGACTCGGCCCAGCACACCCTCGAGGTGTGCCCGAGATGGGCGGCGCTGCGTCATGATCTGACATCGGTCATCGGAGGGGACTTGTCTCTGCCGAGTGTCATCATCGCGATGCTCGGCGACGACGAGTCCTGGACGGCGATGGTTTCCTTCTGCGAGGCAGTAATGTCCCAGAAGGAGGCCGACGAGCGGGTGAGAGAGGAGGCCGCCGACGAGGCCTCCCCCCGTGGGCGACGAACGGGGGTGCGCAGGAGGCGCTACTTAATGCGCCTCCAGTAACGCCCCTGTGCTCGTGTCGGGTTCAGGATGGGAACCTGGGCTCAGTATGACACGACGTCGCGGGGACTGCCCAAGCAGCCGGGCAGCCCCCCTTAAGAGGAGTAGTCTGGCCTTCGCCGGGGCCAGCCTGTCGCTGAGGTGATCCTGTTGAATGCCCATCCGGGACCCTCAAATTAAAGCGGCTGAAGGCGCTCGCAGTGGTTTTAGTTTACGGGTAGGGCACTCCCAGGTGCGAGTCCCACATAGGGTCAGGATCTACCCGAGATCCTGGCTACATGCGCAAAAAGCATTTCCCTGCGATAACAAAAAAAAAAAAAAAAAGGCTACCTAAAAACATTCTAACAGATCCAGCTGACGAGATTTCTCAGCTATTAAAGCGCGACGCAAAAGCGCGACGCGAATTACAAGACACACTTCGGCAAAGAACATCCGGGGTTAGGATCACACGTACACCGCCTGAGCCCCGGAGCATCAGGCGACGTCGACCCCTACACTCCGATATTACGTCGATCCGGATCGACCGCGACAGCTTAGGCTCGAATCCGTTTCGAGTCGGCATTAATACAGTCCGCGAATCCAACGGTAGCACCTCGCTGCCGGTTGGTTGCTCGGGTACCGCGCGCGACACGCCTCCCCCGCTAGAGGGCAAGGAGAGAGCCGGCCCTCAAGATAGATTAAAATCCGTACCTAACCCGTCGACCGTAACGGTTTCGATTAGTCAAACCCATATGTCACCGAGTATCGTGTCAGATAGGGAACGCCCATCGCGGGGCGTTGAGGGGGGCCTCGCCAACAACAGCAACATTCAAGACCTCATGTGGCGGCTACCACATCTCACGCCGCAGGAGTGGGCCCCAGTATCGCTGGCGCCATCTGCCGGGTCCTCAACTCAATGAGTCCACCCGGTAGGGGCAGTCCGCCTGAGGTACCACTCAAACCGACAGTGATGCGGCACAGACCCGCCACTGAAACAAACCCGACGCCAGGAGGCCGTGTGGTCGAAGACTCCACGTTTGGCGGGGGGCGACTCCCCTTCATATAAAAATGAATAGGTGAGCCAGCTGGTTAACCCCAAACCGATGTAGCATTAGGGCCAATAGGCCATTAGCTTAGACAATTCGAAAAAATAAAAAAAAACTACGAATGTCTTGTTCACAAGAAAAACAAGTCTCGTGAAATCGTTCACGTTTAAATTATTTAAAAGTAATGAAATTAATTGCCATTTTAACTTGAAATTGAATATGAGATACTAGCATTTAAAGTAATTTTAAATGATGAATAATTTTTACATTTTATTTTTACGAAATAAAATATATTTCTATGTATTTTGATGGTGTTACATCGGTTACAAATGTTTTAAAATATTATTTGTACTCAACGCAAAAGGTTATTTTTTTGTTTAGCTGAAAAAATTAAGATATAAATTCTGATTGCGGTCTTTAATGATACTAGTTTCTTACCGCAGTTGAATCGTACTAAATAAAAATAAAAATAAAAAAGCTTTAAAAAATCCGTAAATTACAAATTGTTTTTTTTTTTATTTAAATCCGACGTGTACTTCCGGATATTTCCGCATTCAGTCATAGCACAATTATAATACTGTCATATAATCTATTTGACATTACAGCCATAACAAATTTAGGATAATATGATCAAAATATCGATTATGTACAGTCCGGTGCTGAGCACCTTTGGAATGTTTGTTTAGAAGGATTAATAAAATAGTATAATATATAAAGTTTATTTAGACACCACTTGCTCAGTATTAAAATGAGTAACGTGTTTATACAAGTACACCGTAGACTTATTTAATTAATGTTCAACGCAGCTAACGCCACTGCCCGCTCGCGTAACTATGAGCTCGCCACTCATATCCAACACGATGGATGAAGTTAGCATCTTACTAACTTCTCGACTAACTGAGCATCCAGGACATCATCACCTTGTTAAAGGTGATCGACTCGGACGATGTGCTGACTGCTGGGCTTCGAGGTGGCAGCGGTTGCAGCGAATGATTTGAATCGATTCAAAAACACTTGTACCAATTAATATTATATATTTTAGTTTTATTTTTCACAAAAAATATGTTAGTTAACTTCTATCCGCCACAAAATTGAAAAAAAACTTTTCTTTTAAGAAAATATCCTGTTACTCCTATATCCAAAACAAAAGTAATATTCCAAATCTGGTAGTTTCGAAATTTACCACGTTCGAATAAGGAAATTCTTTATCTTTATATTAGTATTGATTCCAGACATATTTTAAAATTGGACTCATTATTTAAATTAATATTAAAATGAAATATCTAGTTATAATACATCGAAGACGCAACACTCTCTAGGGCCAGTTAAGTTCATATACAAAAGACATCAACGCGTTTAACTAACTGTTCCAAGCAGTTTTTATCTGATGAGATTATATAATAGGATGATGATGGTGATATATATGATAACACTAAGGTTGATAACATGCCGATGGGAGGGTTGCGCTATGCCTCGCTGTTTGTTTCTCCCGTGAAACAGCTTTACTGTGTACATTATTTGAAAATAATGACAGGAAAGGCAGTGTAATTACTGGCACAGAGACTTAACATATTATGTCTCAGAATTGACTACACATAAATAAGTAGCCTGAGCTAGCCCAAGGTAATGTCGGTTTTCAGGTTCATGGACGACGTCGATCACTTACCATAAGGTGGCACGGCACGTCTGCCAGTTTGCCTATCCAAATATCATAAAAAACATAATAGAAGAAGAAAGAAAAGATTTTGTTGATGAAACGTGTTACTATAATCATCATCATCATCATCATCAGCCTCTATCCGTCCACTGCTGAACATGCCACAGGCCTCCCTCAATGAACGCCATTTATTGCTAAGACAGCTTCTGCTTGTATCGTTTGATACGACCAGTCCTTGTCAGTTGTCAGAGGTGTTCTTCCCATATAGCTAGAGGTCACTAACCTTCTATCGTAACATTAAATTAAATCTTATTTTAAATATGATAACAAAAATATTTTAAATTTCAAAAACAAAAGAAAAATTATAAAGATTTTTTATACACATAAGATATTAAATTAATTATATTAATTAGCAATTATCCCGCGAAAAACGCAGTCTTTACAGCAAATGTGTGAGTGCACGCATATGCATGCATATAGCACCGCCCTCCTTTCCCACACTGCATATGCGTACACTTGCATGCACCACCACCCCACATGCACCACAACCACAGTAAAAGACCACCACCAAACAATCTACGTACGTTTCGCCCCGACACCGAGGCATCCTCAGGATGTAGACTCTACGATTAGTAATCGTTAAGTGACTTGCAGGCCCAAAATTTGCTGTAAAGACTGCGTTTTTCGCGGGATAATTGCTAATTAATATAATTAATTTAATATCTTATATAATGGATTTCCGCAAGGTAACGCCTGATTCTATTAACTATCTTTTTATACACATTTTTTTCATTTGAATGTAACATGTGCATTTTTTTTTTATTCCGAACAATTACAAATATTTAGAGATAATAAATATATAATGGAATTTTTCCTTTTAATAATTCAATAAAAGAACAAAAAGTATAGTAATTTCTTACCAAATATAAAAGTAAAATTTCTTTGCACGATTCAAACCCGCTACCCATAACTACACTACTCCATAAAGGCACTTCAATAATTCATACATTAGGAATCAACTCTTATTACAATAATATATTCTATAAAAGTTGTGAATAATTTATGACTAAACGAGTTAAATTTAACTGGAGCTATTGAAACTTAACCGTTAACTGTGGCTGCGGGGAGAACGCATTAATCATAAGTTAACTAAACACGCAGTTCCGGGTTTAAATCCTTTTATAGATTACTTTTTAACTGACAAGTAGATCACGAGACTATAAAGGTCGATTCGTTACTGGACACGCAGCAGTCGCAGGTTCGAATCACAGGTGCAGATATTTTGTATGATGAATATAGATATCACTGGGTCATTACAGAATATTTGAAAATATTAGTTCCACTGAGTTTGTTTCGCCGGTTCTTCTCAGTGGGTTTCTTGGAACTGGTGGATGATTCAATTGAAGTTCAAAATATACTTTGTATAGTATATATATAGTATAGTACCACTATATGAATATTTTTTTAATCTTATGTGTGTTATGTGTATCTGTATACCAATTTTTTTAAGTTTATTTTCGTTTCACACACAAACTTTCCACGGGGCTAGGTTGACGTAGTGTGAGTGTTATTTATTTTTTACATAGATGATGGGTTCGAATCCCGCTAAAAGCAGACATTTTGTATGAATATAAGTGTATGCTCGCGTATGTTCAAACCCCGAATCTCACTAATATTTGTATGAGAAATACATCTGTATTTTTCACGTCAGAATAAGTATGTGTAAACGAATATCTAAAATTATTTCCGTCATGTTACACCCGTAACGTTAGTCACGGGACTAAGTTGACGTGCTGTAACAGGATTAGTTCACCGATAACTGATATTGTTATTAATCTTTTGTCAAGGAAGTATAACTTGTGTCCTGTAAGTAAAACTAGCTATTGCCCGCAGCTTCACCACGTTATTTTAGATTTACAGTCGTATCCGGACTTATTATTATTTTTTAGCCTTTGTCACTCAGTGGCATAAGCTAAAAAATAAAATAAAATAAATACTCTTTATAATAATAAATACACTAGTAAAGTGGGCAGACGTAGTGATAGGCAACAACGCCGACTCTATCAATAACTATATATTTTATCTCTCTATCCTTTGGTGTAGCACCACGTCCTAGACACCTAGACACCTCTAAGAATGTCGGTGATACTTACTCCCAGATGAACCGACTATAAGTTGAACCAAACTACACAGTTAACATTACGTCAGATCAGCTATTTAAGAGTTCATCTCGGACAAAGGCCATGATTTGATTTGATAAATAAAAATAAGGAAATATAATACATAAAAAAAAAAAACATACACACCTTTTGTTCTCTCACGGAACCTTATGAACAGACAAAGAAACTAAATAGTTTATGTAAAATTTAAAAACAATATTTTATTAAAAATCTAATTTGCTAATAAAGTCTGTTTTCTTTTTTGTTAATTTAAAAGCAGATGCTTAATAAATTTATTTGCTTATAAAATTTGTTAAAAAAAAATAGAATTATTATAACTTGACATGAACATATATTTTTTTTATATTATTTGCGTTGAATAAAAAAGAATCATTAAAACTTGCAATATAGACCAGTATTTGACACGTTTGAGTGATGTATCAAAATGCAAGTAATAAAACTCGCTGGCAGGCCGGTCCATTGAGATCAGTGGATGCTGGGAGCCCGCGACAGACGGACAACTCGCGTGTGTGTGTAGTGATACAGTACATGAATAGAAATACATATTAGTTTACGGGTTATAAGGTAAATGCATACTTATATAATAAAACTGATGATGTTACATTTTTAGTGAGGTTTATAAATTTGTTGTTTTATGCAAATTTTATAAGTTTTATTTTTACCAAAGAACGTTTATTTTATTATTTTTTTAATATATATTTTATAATTAAAATAATATTGTGCCAAAATAAAAATAAACGATAACGTTTTAAAAAGCCAAAAATGTTTTGTACCCAAATCTTAATATGTATTTTAATAATACTAATTAATGACTTTTAAATCAATTATCATTAGTGTTCAATCATTATAATTCAAAGATTTTATATAATAGTTATTACAATCTTCCCCGAAAGGTCATTTACCTTTTTATGATTTATATAAAATATTCATAATGATGAATTTTATGTCTTTCGATGATTTTTATAGTTCATTATAATATCGAATGCTTATATTTTATAATTTGTTCAAAAAGTCTATGAATAAACCTCCTTCATTAAAACCTCTTTAATAATTATTAAAGACTACACTGTATGTTTGTCTTTGAAGCATAATAGTAAGTTACTTGAAACTTACTTACTTAATATAATATATTAGTCAATGATCATGGAACCAGGCGTTACATTGTGTAATTCCATGATATGGGACATTTAATGTAATTTTAGCGGTAATTCCATAAACCATACAAATAAACAAAATATAAAAATAATAGAAGTGCCCACAGGAAAAACGTGAGTACTAACTCATTTGATTTGTTTAATATTTTAAAAAAAAGTATTATTGGCAAAGACGAAGTGAGGTGTCATACGAAAAACTATTATTTTTCATCTTAATTATGTTCAATAGAAGTAATTTTAAAATAAAAATAGTACATAATATGACGACCGAGACTGACTCGCACTTGACTTTTAAAATTAAATGTTAATAGAATATAATATTACATTGTTATTTACAACACTAGCAATAAATCCTGCATAAATAAATAAACTCTTAAAATTATTGACATCTCTGACTATCGATTGTGTTGACTAGTTAACAATCGTTATTTTACATAACTGAGACCTAAGGTTTTCTATTCAATGTTAGTCTTTCTGTGCAGTACACGCAGTTGTTAGTACTATAAAATTTGTTATTTTATAAAAATGCTGTTGGTTTTTATCCATATGAATAAGAAAATTGCATTTCCAATTTACAATAAAACCTTAGTTGATTGATTAAAGAAAAAAATAATATAACACTTCTTTAAAGGAAAATAAGAATATTTTAATTTAAAATTATTTAGCTGGCTAAATAATTTTATAATATATGACTAGCTGTTGCTCGCAGCTCGCCCTCGTTATCTTAGATTTACAGGCGTACCCGGATTAATGATGATTATTTCAAAAGTCTAAGTTACTCGCTATAATATTACCTATCTGCCAGTGAAAGTTCCATCAAAATCGGCTTAGCCGTTTCCGAGAATTAGCCGGAACAAACAGACAGATAGACAAAAACTGTAATAAAGGCTATTTTGGTATATTTACATCCATATGCATTCAATAAAAAGCGGTTATTTTATATTACAAACATAAACTCCAGTTTTATTTATCTGAGAGGAAAGAGTACAAAACAGAAACTCGATTTGGATGAAGTCTTAACTGTCATACCATTATACGCAAGTTATTATACTCTATTATCGACATATAATTTGACTGATACACACAGCTGCATAATCGCGGGGTCTCCCGCGCGCAACAACTAGTGTTGCCAATATAATGACCCGTCACGGTTGATCTGGTAATTATCATCACCGCCATACTCGGCGACTGTTACTAAAATATTATTAATTGTGTTGCGAAGGCGGAATGACGTGTCATTTAGATTGGTTAATAATTACATAATTGGAAAAGTCATATGCCATGTTTTATGTTAGTTTTATAAGCATTCTTGTAGTCCCATGCTTTGCAGCCGAGTTGGGCCGGCACGACAGGGGTAATACCTCTCGCTCACATAGCACCGGCTTATAGTAACAATTGTCGCGTTTCGTGCGGTTTGGCAGTTTCCGGTGACCCATTGGGGGGGGGGATAGGGAAAAGAAAAGCAACGCATCTGCATAATCTCTGGTCCGGATATGTACGGCGATAGTCGCCAAAAGGCTTCAACTGCTCGTTTGCCCTCCTATGCTATAATAAAGGCAGACTGGCAGGTGGCCTGCATAGAAAAACCAGAATACCATAAACGGATTCTTCTGCGACCAGTCCATGCGACTTATTAATATGTTATACATCCTGAGACGTAAGTCTTGGTGTCAGGAATCACACTGCCTGTCCCGCCCTTATAAACACAGCTACGCTGTTTCTCGGAAGAAGCGAACTGGAAGTACCTATAAAAACGAGTGCCTGGCACAAACTTTATGAAACAAATTCATGCAACCCATCCCCTGGTAGGTTCATATTGTTATAGGTACCGTAAAGGAAAATGCATATGCCTTGTGTTTGCCTTTCTGGAAATGGTAATAAAATCTGGAGGTGTAGTGGTTAGAATTAACACATGTAGGTCGTAAGTTTGAATCCCGCCAGGAAGAGATATAGCCACCAGAAATATGTACGATAAATATGAATATATATTACGTATAATAAGAGTTCTATTCCTAGCACCTAGACAACAGTTTTATAAAAGATAGCTGTTGCCCGCAGCTTCGCCCCCGTTTACTTAGGTTTACAGCAGTACTCGGATTGATGATGATTATTTTTATGGCCTAAGTTACTCCTTATAACATCAGCTACCTACCAGTGAAAGCCCTATCAAAATTGGCCCAGCCATTTCAGTGATTATCCGGAACAAACAGACAGACAGATATCTGTCTGTCACAGACAAAAATTGTAAAAAAGGCTATTTTGGTATATGTACCGTGTACACATCCATATGCATTCAATTAAAAGCTGTTATTTTAATATTCCAAACAGACACTCTAATTTTTTTTATCTGTATAGACTACGCTTCTGCCAAATAGGTACATACAAATTTTATGATGCAAATTGTTCTTTTTGTGTCTCAATGTATGTACCTAATAAATGTATAAATACATTTTTTCTTTATCTAGTACCCATAGAACGTCTCCATACGAGTTTATAAAAAGACTATTAATATCCAGTTGTAATTTATTTTATAAGCATGTAATTTAATAATTAAATAATATACAATTTCCTACAAAAGTAATAAAGATGTACTAAAATGTTGATTAGTTATACTAACCGAGTCATCTCTGTGTGATCATCAAATAATCATGATCAGCAGGATCACATGATTTGAAGTTGATAAATATGGCATTAAACTTATATTCATGTTAAGCATGTGTTTACCTTACGTTTGTGTTGGGTCTACGGGCTCAGCTCCACCGCGGCGCTACACACGTTTATCAAGTTTCGCTTTGCAAGAAAAAATATGTGATTGTTTCTACTGCACCCACGGACTTTTAAAGAGCCGCGCCTCATGTTATGCATGAATTTACCTCTTGTTTCTGCTATTTTATTTCTTGAGAGGGGTAACTCGAAAAAGCCATTCTTATGATAAGTGGTCACCGTCAAATGATCCGAGGCAAGCCAAGCCCAGGCTACTAGGCACTACGACATCCCTCAGACGCAAGGACCGTCACACAATTCTTAACATATTCTTCTTACGAAAACCGCCAAGCATTCAGTAGAAATAAGCATGATAGTGATTTTATGTTTCTTACCCAAACCAAAAATTGACAGAAGAAACAAGCAGGATAGTGGTTTTCAATCTAGCTGCTAGAAATAGGTCCCCACCATGGTTCAAGCCTTATCGTGACGGTGGGGCTCAGTATCCTAGGGTGTGCCCAGCACCTTGGGCAAAGCTAATTGAGCCGAGTGCGGTGCTCTTTGTACCCCTCTTTTATGAAGAGGGGACAAAAGAGCAGGGGGACAAGGGGTGAGGATGATAACCTCACCCCATTGCACTGTCCGACGTTGGGAGGGGTTGTTCTGTGGTGCGGGACAACCCCTCTGTGGAGATGGCGTCGTTTCCTTGCGGGACAGACTAGCCGTCGCCTGTTAGCTTAACAGATCCGGGGTACCTCACCAAAGGCAGCATTGGTGGCACTCGCCGGGTTTTAGTGGGTAGAGCTGCGTCCACGTACCAGCTCTCGGGCGCAGCGAGTCCCACATACCGCCTGGGCAGATCCACTCCCCCGTGGGATGCCTCAGAGCATTTCCCGGCGTTAAAGAAAAAAATAAGTTGGTAGAAATAGGTAGGATAGTACGACGAAGGCGCCGCACATGGCTAATTATATCAGAGATATTTATCACAGACAATACAGATGTTCTAGGACCGTCCGCAGCATAAACATAATACTTGGAAATAACTGATCATAATGTAGTTAACTATAGATCATTTCGATTTTTTCCTCTTATTAAATATATTTCGCATGGGTTTCCTTGGTGTAACTGTTGATTGTGACTTTCCTTGTCTTTTTGGAAGAAAATCCTTAATACTCTAAATCATATTAAATCAAAAAAATCGAAATAGTACAAATAAAGTATATTTTTGGACGTCAATTGAGTCTACCATCGATTCCAAGGAAAGCTCGCTGAGAAAAATTGATCTTTTCAAATAATATGTATTCTATAACAACTTTAACATCTCTACCTGAAATGCCTGGGAGGAATGCCTTATTCCCAGGGTGTAGTATCTTTCATGAAATCTTTTACTTTACAGTATCCTTTACCTCACAAACGCTCTCTAATAACTTTTTTGAATTTTTTAATGGATAGCTTTTGAACGTTTTCTGGGATCGTATTGTAACAGCGTATACAGCTGCCTTTGAAAGAATCGCTTAATTTTGATAGTCTAATCACTGGTACATCTAGCCTGTGTCTATTCCGTATATCCCTACAATGAATATCACTTTTCTTACAAAATTCAATTATGTTTTTCCGGAGCCTCGCCGCCTCTAAGACCTTATTCATAATCATCATCAGCCTCTAACCGTCCACTACTGAACATAGGCCTCCCTCAATGAACGCAAAGACGGCCGATCCCTCGCCACTCGTATCCAACACGGATCGGCTACTACACGGAGAATGTCTTTTATTATTAATAGGCATTAACAACTGGTGGACAACTGCAATAAGTGTGCCCTTTTTTTTTTTTTCTTCTGCAGCGGAAATTTGCAGACCAAACCATAACTAGGATCTGGGTGGGTTTTAAACCTAGCCGTGTGTGGGGTTCGCAATTGGAGATGCGTTACCCACTAAAACCGCTGCAAGTGCCCTCAGCCGCCTTTTATGAGAGTCCCGGATCGTGCAGGCAACGCAGGACCCTCGGCGACAGGCTGGCCCCGGCGAAAAGGCCAGACTCCTCCTTCTAAAGGGGGACTGCTCGGCTGTTCGTTTGATTCGATACTTTTAGCAGTCCCCGACGACGTCGTGTCTAGCTGGACCCAGGTTAAAACCCCATCCTGGGCCCGACACGAGCACAGGGGCATTACTGGAGGCGCATAAGGTAGCGCCTCCTACGCACCCCCGTTCGTCGCCCGCGGTGGGAGGCCTCGTCGGCGGCCTCCTCTCTCACCCGCTCATCGGCCTCCTTCTGGGACATTACTGCCTCGCAGAAGGAGACCATCGCCGTCCAGTACTCGTCGTCACCGAGCATCGCGGCGATGACACTCGGCAGAGACAAGTCCCCTCCTATCCGAGACATAGGAGTATACCTCGGCGAGAACTTCCGCCACGAGTTCCCATGGGGGGTCGCCGGCTAAGGCAGTAGCTGCCGCCCATGATATTGTACGATACCCCCGGATCACTCTTACCGCGATCACCCGCTGCGCCGAGCGCAGCTGGGCCCTACTCCGCGCGGTAAGGCGATCCGTCCAAATCGGAGCACCGTACGTCGCCATACTCCGGCAGACACCGGAGTATAGCTGCCTGCAGGCGGCGCTGGGTCCTCCGAGGTTCGGGAGGAGTCTGCCCAGCGCACTCGCCGCCTTCATGACCTTCGGAACCAATTGTTCGAAATGTGGGCCGAAGGTCCATCCACCGTCGAGGATGAGCCCCAGATATTTGATGTGAGGGCTCATCCTGACCCTCGCCCCTCCGATCTGGAGGGCAGCCCCCGGTGGGGGTCCTTTCCGCCCGGTCCCGCGGAAGAGGAGGGCTTCGGTCTTGTCGACTCTGACCCGAAGCCCTAACCTCTCAATGCGACTAATCACGAGGTCGAGCCCGACCGCGGCCAGCCGCGCCGCCTCCTTATAGTCTCGTCCCCGGGCGTAGACGAAGGTGTCATCAGCGTAACAGATGACACCCATTCCGGGCAGGAGACGACCTCGCACAGGATCGGACCAAGTACCGAACCCTGCGGGACACCGCAGCCGACTCGCCACCACTCTACGGACCCACACCGGTTCTCGCAGGCTACCCTCCTGTCGGAGAGGTACGCCTCCAACAGCCTCCTGAGATAGGGAGGCACACCAAAGTAGTTCAGTGCCTCCCGTATCACACTGTGCGGGAGGCTGTTGAAGGCGTTCGCGATGTCCAGGGACACCGCGACCACCACCTCCCCTCTGCGTTCCGCCTCACCCGTCACCGCCCTCAGGCATTTGAGGGCGTCGATGGTCGACCGGCGTGCCCGGAACCCAAATTGGGACTCTGAAAGTCCCGGTCCCGGGCCCTCCTCCAGGTGCTGAACGAGCCGGGAAGCCACGACTCTCTCCAGAGCCTTCCTAGCCTCGTTCAGCAGCACCACCGGTCGCACCGAAGCGGCCGAGTCCGGGGGTCGCCCTGCCTTCGGAAGCAGGCAGAGCCGACCCTCCTTCCATGTCCTCGGGAACTGTCCGGACCGCAGGCAGCGACCGAACAGCACCCGAAGACTGTCGCCGAGGTGCTCGAGGGAAAGGGCCAGAACCTTCCCGTGCACCCCGTCTGGACCCGGCGCCCTCTTCTTACTCTGGAGGCGGGCCAGAACCGCCTCTGCAATAAGTGTGCCCTAATACAAGAGTCCCGAGTCCCGGTGGTAATGGGAATTTGAACTATTTTTTTTTAATGTTCACACGAATTTTACTTATTATAATGAAACAACTTTTATGGATATTATCACAGTTTATTTCGGAAGACCGTTCATTCGTGGCCATGTTGCTGTAAACTATCCCAAACGTCGGGCTTGTAAAAAACTGAAACCGGGATAAAATCCGTGAAAGATTTTTCATTATATTTTTTTATAGCATAGGAGGGCAAACATAATATAACACTATCAAATATAGCAAAAAACCTATGTATGTATGTAAAATATATTTAAATAATAGTTCTTTGTTATTTAATAATCAGGTCTCCCTTTTTATTAAATTATTTTTACCGACCGCGTGAAAAATTTTCAAATTCAGGTCAAATTCTACAATAACCGCATTTCCCGTTAACTGTAATTAACTTTAACATACCACATCTATTATATCGACCGAAACGTGTGACCAAAATTACACTATCTATATAGAAGGGCCGCGACATTGCATTGCAGGAGTTTGAAACTGTGGTGCCACTTCGAAATAATAACTAATATAATAAAACTGAGAGTTTGTTTGAACGCTCTAATCTCCGGAATTACCAATAAGATAACATTTCAATTTTTACTTTTTCGTTCCTTTAATAGCCGAATTATAGGTTAGTTAGGATAGGTCTTTTAGTTTTGAGTATTCTTTTTTGTTTTTTGAGTGGAACCGCGAAAAACAGCTACATTTTTAGTATATTTTTCAAAAATAAAACACATGAATTATTAAATATTTTGTAAATAAAATTTAGCTCGTACAAGGCATATATTTTTGAATGTTTTCGATTTAATTAATCGTTTTTTATCAAGCCTAAATTTAATATGGCCGAAATGTCACTCGGATGGATTACACCAAAAATATTAAAATCGTGCTATAAATAAATAATCTATGCGAACATCATAACGCTGAAAAGTTTATTTGGTCAAATCGTATACAAAATAAAATTATTGTTTAATAAGTTATTATTATTATTATTAATAAGGCAAAAATCTTTAAGGAATGTTAAAAGAACACAGACTTTAAATATAACCAAGCTCCGGCTAGTAAGTGATGTATCCACTAGATTATCCTATTAGTCCTACTAATATTATGAACGCGAAAGTTTGTATGAATATACGAAACTGGTCAGTGATTTGTCAGTAATGTAATAGTAATAATTCAATCAGCCAATGATGTCTATATACGTCCCATCGTCCAATCACCCATCAATGTCCATCAGCCCAGAACCGGCGTAGTGTCGCAGCAAAAATAAATTCAGCGGAATTTATTTTCATACAAAACACATAACGTTTCATACAAAACATATAACAATAACGTTAAATATAACAAAAACTTAAAAAAAACTGTTATCTATCTAAGTAAGCTGTTGTCGGCAGTTGTAACGGCCCCAAAATATAAATAAATTTCTTCTGAAATAAATAGCTTTTAAACGAATACGTATATTCCGGAACAGGGCCATTAAATGATAATTTTTAAGAATCCAAATTGCAGTTAGAGACAAGCTTGTTCAGGAAAATAAACAAACATTAAAGCTATATCATATAAGTGTATATTTTTTTTTCTATATGGATAAAACTGAATTATGCCGGCTAAAAAAACTCCGCTAAATGTTTAACTTAATCCTGACCCCCCAGTGTAACCAATCTATTGAAGAGTATATTCATCATTATCGTTCTAATCCTTATATTGCCCTTTTTTTTGCTTTTACGCCGGGAAATGCTCTGAGGCATCCCGCGGGGGAGATGTCCCACGCGAGTATGTGGGACTCACTGCGCCCGAAAGCTGGTAAGTGGGCGCAACTCTACCCACTAAAACCCGACAAGTGCCATCAATGCCGCCTTTGGTGAGGTGCTCCGAATCTGTTGAGCAAATAGGGCACCTCGACGGCCAGTCAGTCCCTCAGGGAACCAACGCAACCAGAGATTAGCCAGAACAAACAGACAGACAGACAGACAGATAGACAAAAATTGTAAAAAATGCTATTTTGGTATATGTACCGTGTATACATCTATATGGATTTAATAAAAAGTGGTTATTTTAATATTACAAACAGACACTCCAATTTTATTTATCTGTTTAGATTTTAAATTATTATCATCAAGTTGTAAATCCATAAACTGTTAGATGTTCATTAACACAAAAAGGTTCACAACCTCTGACATGATATTCAGAGCGTGAACGCTGATGATTCGGGGACACAGGGCCCAAAACTTTTTACTCGACCTAAAATAAGTAAGGTGATGCAACGGAATTTTATACGTCTTGTCCATATTTTTACTTTTTCATAATAATTTCAATAATTTTGATAATGACTGACTGACTGTTTAAGATAAAATACAAAAATTAATGATTATTGAATAAAAAATCTGTTAAAATTATAACAGTAACCTACATTATGTTAATGTATTATAAAATATAAATTAAAGAAAAGCATCTAATAGGTGTTGACATTCTACTTTATTCGTTCCGCATAATATAAATACATAATATAAAATATTAGTATATGTTTTAAAATAAAATATTTGTTATCATAATGTATACAAATATAGTATTATAAAGATATATATATTAGCAAAGAGTTTTAAAAAGTAGCGGGTGTCTGTGGATATCACTTATAACTAACTACCAGGTAAAACGACTGTCCGTTTGCCCCCTCTTCTATAAAGAAAATATTATTTTGAACGTCGGGGTATATATAATGATAGTCTGACTAACTTTATATACAATCATTATATACTTTAATGATAGTATATAATGATAGTCCGACTAACTTTATAATTCATAAATCAATTTAATTAATAAAATCACCGCTGTCTGCTATTAATATTTAAAGAACCATTTACACGCCACCTACAACTTCACATCTTTCCGAAATACAAATCTCCGCTACCTGTTAAGTGGCACTCAAAAGTCTAGGTCCACAGGTCAGACATCATTTTATATTACTCATAACACAATATAAGTATACATTTACATAGGATATACTTTGATTATCAATATGTCATGGTCATTAAAAACAATGTCATAAAATGTAAAAATACTGCTTTATAAATATGTGAAATAAATTATTTACATACTTTGTTTAATTTTACACAATAAAAACATATTTCTTTTATTATCATAATATTATTAGAGATAAATAAATAATAAATCTATTAATTTGCTGCTAAAAAAACCGTTGCAAATTAAAAAACTATTATATTATTTGTGATACAAAAATGTAATGAAGTTTTAGTTCATGGTAACTAAAATGTGATATAGTTTTAGTTCATATTTAATAAAATGTGATACAATAATTGTAGTTCATATTTTACTTACTGTAATTAAGTTTAGTCCATGTTTAACCAACTTTATTACAGTTTTAGTCCATGTTTAACAAACTATATTACATTTTAGTCCATGTTTAACAAACTGTGTTACTGTTTTAGTCCATGTTTAGCAAACTCTAATAATTTTTTAGTAAATGGTTGATAAAAATATGTGATACATCATACAGTTTTTGTTACACACTACATATACATTACATTTCTCGTTTATTTATTGAATTTAAATGAATGTAGATCTTAACCGTAATGAAAGAGAAATGGGATATTTATTATGTATTTCTCCAATTCACCATTGTCTACGACTGCTTTGCTCGCGAATCTCGTGAAAAAAGAATAAGTGGTGAATATCCTGATGAAACAGTTTTAATATTATAATGATAATTGGCAACCTCGTCATCGTTTTCAATCGCAGAACTAACTGGCCTATAATGAGAACACAGTTTACTATCAACCAATGATATATTAGAATTTCCTCAATTTATACGTTGTGTGTGATATAGTTATCATCATCATCATTATCAGCCTTTTTCCGAACGGCGGTTCGGTCCAATCAGAACTGACACTGCACTGAGATAGTCGATGTAGGTACTTGGATCTATTTTGGTTCAAAAGTAAGGGCTTGCTTTGTCATCGATCCTTGATAAGTACGAAGAGATTTAATTTAACCCAACGTTTTGAATTGGGTCAATATGAATTTCAAGATTCCGTCACATACATTCATGTTTCTATGTACATTTCTAACATACATACATACATGATGGCGGTGAAGTTATTATGAGCGTGTAAAATATATATTCCTTAAAAAGTACTTTAAGATTTTAACATTTAAACTTTCCACAGTTTTTGAAGAGGAAAAACAGACAAATCTTAAAAAAGGTTTAGAGCTTAATATGAATGACCTTTCATAATAAGCTAGAGTAGCGCAAAAGCGCTACTCTAGCTTATTATCCCTCGCTACTCGCATCCAACACGGACCGGCTACTGTACGGAGGTTGTCTTCCCACCTGGTTAGTGGCCGACCACCTGCCTTATTAAATTATATTAAAGACAAATAGTATTAGGCGTATGATAATGAACAAACAGTAACTTTTTAAATTCGTCCCAAATATTTCACTCTTTATCATCTAGAAGTAATTTACCAAGTCAATCAATTTTCCACGAGCTTCCTCCTCCGTAACAAGTTACATCAGTTTTACGTCATTAGTAATTTATGAACATATTGTAAATGATATTTGAATCATTTTGATTTAAATATCATTTACATTTAAATAATTTGAATAAAATTATAGGTTTACCTTAGATGGAAAAAAAAATGTGTGACCCTAATGTAAATGTAACATTCGCACATAATAGTAGATACAATATAAATAATTAACTATCAATTCATTATCAAAATGAGCTGAATACATTGAAATGGCTGAACCGATTTTCATTAAATGTATTTAAAAATGACGGCTAGAAACTTCCTTTTAGAAAAAACCGCTTCCAAATTCAAGAGCGACGTGTAACTACAGCGACGGTTAAACCTATAAGACTTTTCATTACAAAAAACATTATTTTCTCAAAAGTTCTCTTCTATAATTATTAATTAATAATAGCTGAATCTCGTGAATGTTGGCCACAAACATAGTGGGCAATTTGAAAATAGTTACCGCGATTAAAACCTGTATTTCGGAGAGAAGGGCAAGACAGGCAGTGTAATTACTGGCACCGAGACTTAACATCTTATGTCTCAGGATAGGCAACACATAGATGAGTTGCCTGGGCTCGTTCCAGGTGAACTAGTTTATGTTCATGGGCGACGTCGACCACTTTCCATCAGGTGGCACGTTTGCTAGTTTGCCTATCCAACTAACATTAAAAAAAAAACTCCCGTCTGCATGTAACTACATGTATCTTGTCTACCGTGAAACAACTTTGCTTTATTTTGGAGAAAGGGGCAGGAACGGCAATACTGGCACCGAGTATAAATTACATATCAGGGTAGAAGATATGTAGATTACAGCTATCCCCTCGAATCCCCATAAACGAGTCATAGGTGACGTTGGCCACTTACTGCGTGACCCATCTCTTTACTTACCAACATAAAAATGGTAGGTGCTTAAGTTTAATCAACAAAATAAACAAACATTCGTCGAGTCGGTTATCAGATCGGCACAGACACACTGACAAATAACTTAATTGCTGGACTCGGCTTTGAGTGGTTTTACTTACTGAGTTAATTAATAAAATTTCAACATTGCATTTGTTTGCTTTATAGTTAAACCAGTCAAATCGAAATCTATTAATTATATGAATAAAACTTATTCAATACAGGAATAAGAATAAGTTTTATTTTGAATTCCAAAATTCGAATGAGCCTTACCGGCTTTCGTCAGCTTCATCGAATGAACTAATGAACAAATGGATGAATTAATGTATGTATGAATAAATGAATGAATGAATGAATGAATGAAAAAATTAATGAAATATGCAGCTTCATCGATTGTTTTAAAAAACATAGTTCTTTAGAAAATAATATGATAGATATTTTAATATCTTCATCAAGTGATATATTTTAATGGACAAGCAAAGGCATCGACACAAACGTCGTTTACATTAATTGCTTTATGACCAGCGAGGAAGGGAGGTAACTGTGCTAGTGCCGCGCTCCCGTCTGCGTGGGTTCTCCATCTTACTTGTTTCTTCTTCGTTTGCCAATCCAACTAACATTAAGGGCCCCTAATTAAAATTTGTTGTTTTCTATTAGCTGCTATTTAACAAATTGAAGATTTCTGGCACTGAAATTTCCAATATGTATTACAGAACGTATACAGTATGAGGTGATGACAGTTTTCAAAACACGATTGGAACAATTTTGCTCGATAGAAAAAAATCTGAAGTAACCTCTAAAATTTCATATAAATGAATATTATGACCGTGTTTTACAATAATAATTCCTATAAAATCGAATTTTCGCTGCCCGCCTAAGCCCCCTTAAAGAAAATCTCAACATTATAATATATACTTAGTTATCTCAGTCAGGATGCATTAATACAATTACACTAGCTGTTGCCCGCAGCTTCGCCCGCGTTAACTTTTAAAATTTGAGGGGTTGACCACCCTTATCACTTAGGGGTATGAAAAATAGATAGTAGCCGATTCTCAGACCTACTGAATACGCATATAAAATTTGGTAAAAATCGGTAAAGCCGTTTCGGAGGAGTACGGTAACTAACATTGTGACATGGAAATTTTATATATTAGATAGATTTACAATTTATGCAAAATTCTTTTCGAACCACAAAATTTCTTGCAAACAGTGTCAATAATTTTTTCAATGATAACAAACTCTTATAATTCCGTTATAAAGTGGGTCCAGGCACTGTAGCCGTCAATTAAATGGAGCCATAAACTGACGAGCCGTCCGATCCGTGTAAATTTACCAGTATTTATAGTGTCTTGTTAAAGAAAACAGGTGCCTGTAAATTATACCTTGCGGAAAGATGGACACGCTAGCGGCTAGACAAATGGCAAAGAACTTAGTACGGTTGAGGGTTTTAAAATCACCACCATATAAAATCAGTTGCCACCTACGGTATTTACAAACCGATACGACTTTGGGTACGGGAACTACCAGTTTTAGTTTGACAGCCAGACGGAAAACAAATTGTGATCCTATAAAAGATTCGTTATGTCATTTTGAGGAGAGGAACCCTAAAAAGTTTAAAAATGAGTGAATATACATTGTAATATATAATACTGATAGAATAATATGTCTTGTAATGGCCGTCATCATAAAATTCTTAAACGGAACAGTAGGTAGCCATAAAACAAATCCATACTTTTATATATATAGTCTGGTTATATTTATAGCCGCATATTGAGTGATGGTGATTATTGTATATGGCCTATGTAAGGCGCGGCTCCACCGCGGCGCACGTACAGGCTACGCGCGTCAAATGTCTATTGGAAAAAATTACAATTTACGTAGAGGGTCCGTGGGTTGCAGTGGAAACAATCACATACATTACCATACCTACATAACTGAAACTCAGAAACTATAGCTGATTAAAATCTTTTAATTATATTTTTGAAAACAGCATTATATCATAATATGTAGTCAGCAACAGCTATCTTCAGCAACAGATGTATTGTAAACTAGTGTTATGATTGTTAGCTCGGATACGACTTCTCTCATTTAATACTATACAAACAGGTGTCGCTTGCACCATACATGATTATTGTATGGGATTTAATTTTGTTTTTATTCTAATTTAATTGTTTATTTTTAGATGTAATGTGTAATGGTCCGGGATACAGGCTCCATTTTTGCACTTCATTACTGTCAAGCTAATTTTCCGTGAGTAGCTTCATTTTAATGAGACACCCAACAATTTTCTGTGGAAATTCTCGATTGTGGTAGCTAACAGAGGTAGCAAGGATAAAATATGTCGATTTGATGAATGTAGGACACAGAATTTGTAGGGCAATAATATGACTCTTATATTATAAAACATAAAAATAAAGCTACTCACGGAAAATTAGCTTGATAGTAATCAAATGCAAAAATGGACCGTGGAATCTGGTCTATAACCAAGTATTCTGTGAATACTTTAATCGTCTACCTGTTACCGTTATTAATATCGAGCAAAAAACAGCAAAAAGAATCACGTTTACTGTGTGGGAGCACCTTAAATATTGATTGTTTTTAATTTGTTATTATAGAAGCAACAAAAATACATCATCTGTAAAAATTTCAACTGTCTGGTGATAGACAGATGGCGGAGTCTTAGTAATAGGGTGCCCGTTACCCATTGGGTATGGAACTTTAAAAAGAAGGTCATTTGTCCCGGATCCATTGCGTACTAGAGAAGGATCTCTAATCATAAAGCAGGAGCTTGCACTGATTTATAGTCTTATCGATTTACCACTAGATAGTAGATACTAGACGCGACTATAAACAGATCGTTACGATAATAAAATTTATACTAGATATAATTAACGGAAATTCACTTATCAAAATGCAATTCATCAGCATGCACAAAATGGCGCCAATGAATGAAAAATCTTTTAGTGTTTGAACTTAGCAAGAATTTTTTATAAGTGCCAAATAAATCAATTGGCAATCATAAAAATCTACGAAGTTATGCGCAGTTCCCAGTCACTCAGCTACCTTTTGGGATCTTTGGCCCTCTCGCCATATGGGTTTTTAAGATATAATGTAATTATAAAAGTAGTAGCTTTAACTGCATTGTTTAACGAATCCATAAAATAGAAACAAAATCGGCGCTTCTTTAGGAAAGGCCTCCTTTTGCCACAAGTGCCATGCTGCTATGCAGCCGACTTGGGCCGGGACGAACGGGGTGGTACCTCTCGCTCACATAACAACGGCGTCAAATGACAGCTATGCTGTCGCGTTTCGTGCGGTTTGTGAGTTTCCGGTGGCCCATTGGGAGGAATAGGGGAAAGGATGGCAACGCAGCTACATAATCTCTGGTTGTGCGGATGTGTATGAGCGTCGACAGTCACCAAAAGACTTCGACTGCTCGTAATTGCCTCCAATGGGCCACCGGAAACTCGAAAACCGCATGTTGTGAGTTTCCCGTGGCCCATTGTGGGGGATAGGGAAAAGGAGGACAACACATTTGCATTACTTTTGGTTGTACGAATGTCTATAGGCGTCGGAAATCACCATAAGGCTCCGACTGCTCGGTTGCCTGCTTGTGACATAAAATACCATAGCTGTCACTTGACTTGATCTGAGCGAGAGATATCTCCCCTGTTGTGCCGGCCCAATTCGGCTGCAAAGCATGGCACAGGTAGTCCCATGCTTTGCAGCCGAATTGGGCCTTGACAAACCTGTGTAGTCTATCGGACTGTCGTTATTTCCATTTAGCGAAAGAAATGATAAGACGTATAATAACTAAACGCTAACTAGTATTTAGATGTACTCATAAAACATCAATCTCTATCACCTGCTGATAAGCTAAAAGCCGTGTTTATTAAATAGGCACATTCATTAGTTTAAAATGGAAATTCAAACCTAGTTCTAATCAAGCCGCCACTTCAGCTGACTGAACGGGAAAGTTTGTGAGGATGTTATTCAATAATTTGACAGCTGTTGAAGTGGCTTAAGGGGGTCGCGGGTTCAAATCCCGTTAGGACTATGGCGTGTACTATAACTAAAGGATTTAAAAGTCTGTACCAGAATGATAGGACTTCATACCAGTACCACAATTTACCACAATAACGAATTTTCCAAGTGTAACAGTCATAATTGTTGAGGTCTTACGTACGATCGAGTTGCTAACTTAACGATGATTATAAAACTTACTAACTTAACTAATTGATATGTATCAGTGTTACACTGTAGTATAACAAGTTTTATATGCCTAAGTGGGTTTTTTTCTTATTCTAACAGGGAAATACATAATAATTTTTCAAATTTCACGCGGGCAAAGCCGCAGACAAAAGCTAGCGTATCTATACATAGCCTGTATATTTATGAAAACATGGAACGTCATTCGAAACACAGATTAAATAGGTCATTATGATACGTATTGGCCCTTCTTCTTCTTCTCCTATTACAAAAAAAGTCAAAATAATACCGGTACTAAAAATCGATGAGAAGAACCGGCGAAGCAACACTTAGTGGAACTAACATTAAAAAAAAAACAAATTACAATGAGAGACTCTGAAGTTCAACACAGGTTAGACATAAGTACAACCTGTTAATAAATAATATAAATAAAGTTATAAATCTATAAGTTTGTGCGTCATCGTAAATAATTTTAACCGAATCGAATGAATTTGAACGCCAATTAAAGTATTACGGTAACAGTTAAATAATACTCGTGTAGTTAATCCGATAACTGTCCGTTGATGATTGGTTTTTTGTTATTTCGCTTTAGCCCTCAAAAGTCTAGGTAATAAAGCTTGGCATAGACTATATTTTGACCAGGTCTATGTTTCATATAGTTTTGAAAGTATACAATTATACGCGAAAAGGTATTAGGTATAAAGAAGTAACGCATATATGTTTGAATGTAGGGATAATCTTCAAAACTTCTCATTTGATTTAAAGAATTCTTTCACCGCTATAAGGCTACGTAAACACTGAGTGACATAGTCTGTAAACATAATTATTATCAGTCCGGATAAGACTGTTAAACAAGTACAAAAGATTTCGTGAGGAATCTACGTGCAATAGTTAGTTCTGAATAAAATACGAATCAAACACAAGGACTCTCTTCTCAGCCACTGAGAGGACCACGGTTTGCAAAAGGGAAATGTTCTAAGGCATCCCGCGGAGGAGTGGATCTCCCCAGGTGGGTATGTGGAACTCGCTGCGCCCGAAAGCTGGAAAGTGGACGCAGCTCTACCTAACTACTAAAACCCGGCGAGTGCCACCAATGCCACCAGTTCGGTGCCCCGGATCTTTTTGAGCAAACACGGTACCTCGATGGCTAGTCTTCAAGGGATCGACACCACCTCCACAGAAGAGTTGTCCCGCACCACAGAACAATCCCTCGCAACGTCGGGACAGTACAATGGGGTGAGGTTCCCCTCGCCCCATTGTCCCCCTGCTCTTTTGTCCCCTTTTCTCATAAGAGGGGTACAAAGAACAGCTCCCTCGGCTCAATTTGAACTTCGCCCAAGGTACTGGGTCCACCTTAGGCTACTGAGCCCCACCACCACGACAACGCTTGAACCATGGTGGGGTACAAAAAAGAAGCACTTTAACTATATGGAGAGACGCACAAAATGATCACTAAATATATTTATCATCATCATCAGCCTTTATCCGTGCACTGCTGAACATAGGCTTCAATGAACGCCAAGACGGCCGATCCCTTGCCACTCCCTTGCATCCAACACTGCACGAAGTTCGTCTTCCTACCTAGCTAATGGTCGACCATTAAATATATTACTGGTAACAAATTTTAAACACAATCAATTTAGTGGTAAAGTAAAAAAAACTTTTGAAATTATAATGTATGTTTTTTTTATAAAAATACGTAACAGAGTGATCCTATCAGGGTTCCGCTTTGTCATTTTGGGAATGGAATCCAAACTACGTTTGTATTCGGCATAAAACATAAAATCGTTCGCCTAGGTGAGATTTATAGCCGTGACAGGCCGTATAATTTGAAAGCCTGTGCCTGATTCCTATCTTTTTTAATCTGTCTGCGAATTTCATTGTCTGTGTGACGTTTTGGCGGCAACTGAAATTCAATTTTGATACGGTCTAGATCAAAATTATATTGGTATGCTAATATGCAAAAGTAGGTAGTATTTTCATGGTCAAATCGGTGAACAGATTTCGATAACATTTTTTAAGGAAATCCTACACAGAGGAATTACGTAAATTATTAAAACAACTAGTCAGGCATAAGAATTTACTATCGATAAATAATTTTGAATTGTGCACACACGAAAAAAGAGATAAAAAATAACTTTAAATAAATATATTCCTATAAGGAAATTACGTTCTTTATCAGTCAATATATTATCTAAAGAGTATGCAGCAGGATACAGGGTGAAATGATGATAGTAATAATAATATTTTTATTTCAGTCCATATAGCCAAAAACTTTGTTAGTAACAATATTCTTATAATCTATGGGTTAATAGCGAAATACACAACATGAAATTAAATTATACATACAAGCTACACAAAATGATTTTAAATTATTAAAAATAGAGTAAAAAGTAAAACGAAAAAAACAACAATTAAAACTAAATTTTCTAAATGGGGACAGGTAAGGCACCCGGGCACCTAACACTACTGCGCCTGTTGTGCATGCAGACCTCTCCAATGCCTCAGAAACGGAGAATCCCACGGGCCTCCCAGTGTGCTCAAAATGCTGTTGGAACTACCACGCAGGCGACTCAATAGTCAATAGTGTGAGCCTCGGCGAACATCACGGATTCAGCACAGAAGCGCGGTAGACCCATCAGCATTCTGAACCCATTATTATATTGTACTCGGAGAGCACTGCACGCCCCCTTCGTATGATACCGACGATGATGAAGTAAACCTAGCTCACGCTTGACCAATTGTCTACACGTAGGTAATTTCTATACATCACGTAGGTACAATTATAGCGAAACAGCGTGTTACCAGGTCATGCCTAAAATAACCTGCGTAGGAAGTTTTATGTATCTTGCTCAGACCTCAGACTCTGAAAAAGTTATAATTTGTGGAACATACCAAAATACATGTTTTTATGTCAGCGGGAAGTATCCTGTCTTGGTTTGACAGACAGACATACGAATAACGAAGTGCATAAGGGTTCCGTTTTGTCATTTTGAGGAACGGGACTCTAAACTCGGTTCCTTCATAAAATCTTATAAACGGTGTCGAAGTTTATTCACCAACATACATTTTCATACTCCAATAAAACTAATTAATTGCACAATTTGTTCAAATTATTCATGTTGTGTGTAAATTCAATTTTAATACCCAATAAATAAAATTAAGCGCGCATCTATCTTGCGTCTATCTCTAGATCTGTACATCTGCTAAGTGGTTTTCGTACTACATTCACTCGACTTATCGTAGGATCGCAGATTCAATCTTGACAGATGAAAATATTTTGACATTGCAAGCTATTTCTCGGAGTTTCCTCCATTTACATACGCGCTGATAGTGATTAGTTTGATCGCCAATGTTTTATTCTAGTTCATATATACATCTTTTTTTTATTTATTAAGTTAAAAACTTAAAATTTAATTATATAAAGAAAAGATTTGATTGTTTGTTTGCATTGAATAGGCTCCGAAACTACAGGACCGATTTGAAAAATTATTTTTCCTTAAAGAAAGAATATAGGTAGAGATAAATAAATAGAAAGCCACATTATCAGCGAGTAACATATATATTGTATTTTAAATTGATTACCTTTTGAATTGAGGGGTTCTTCCACAGATATTCTTAATATTTCTATGGGTTCTTCTGTGGTGCGCTCTGGTCTGTCTGGAAGTGGCGTCGGTCCCTTGAGGGCTGACTAGCCGTCGAGGTGTCATGTTTGCTCAACAGATCCGGTGCACCTCACCAAAGGCGGCATTGGTGGCAGTCGCTGGGTTTAAGTGTCATTAAGGTCTAAAAATATTTCTCAATACAAATCCAATTCATGAAAGTTTTATTGTATCAAAAGATGAAAAATATTTTAATTTATAAAATATTTTTCATCTTTTGTTTTGGCTCATTAGAAAATAAAGATAATAAATAATTGTATTATAATGAAACAATTTTTACGGATTATATCGCGGTTTATTAAAACTTTTACAAGTATTCGAAAATTCGTTGGGCTTGTAAAAATAAACCGCGATAAAATCAATAAAAATTGTTTCATTCAATTTCAAAATGAGTGAAATTCGCGTTAACATTAAATATATATATATATATATATATATATATTATAATTTAAAAATCCTTTTTAATTTATTACTTTCAATACCTTGCAAACACATTTTTAAAAATCAAGTTTGTATTTAAACTAAAATACTAACACTCCGTAGTTTCACCAGCCTGAATTTATAAATTTATTTCCAAAATCCTCAATAATTAAGACAAGAAACTTAAAAACATTACCAACCAAAGATAAACACTTTCAAAGAAAATCTTCAGCTGTTACATTAGTAATATTAGTTTATAAGTATTGAATATATGCAACAGAATTCAGTAACAACATGTCTCAGTTACATTTAAATGTATGCATCTGTATCAGGAACAAAACAGTGAAAGTGCACATATTTCAGCTATTATTGGGAAGTGGGTTTACGGCTGGAAAGCTAGCCACTAGCAAAAATAGACGGCTAGAGGTGTATTAGCACATTTTATTGGTTATCCTGCTAACTTTATTTCTATACTAGTCGCTCATAAGTTTGCGTGAACGACAGTAAACGGACCAACCTTATTTAAGTAACCTATTCTTTATATACAAAAAAACCCAACCAGCCACAGGGACTGCCGATAGAAGTGAAAATAAAACAATTAAATTCAAATACCTATAATACAGGCTGAAAAAGATTATGACAACCTATACAATTTAAACGGCGCACAAAATTCGCGTTTCGCGTGCGCTGTCGCGAGTCCACGTCATATAAACGTCAAACTGTGTCTCCAGCGTTTCGTGTGCGGTGTCGGGAGTTCAGAGATTTTATCTCATCAAAAAATATGCGTACCGCTCTAAAAGAAGTTTACACTTCAAAAATAATATTATTAAGACATTTACAATGCAAGTGGCAAGTGATCGGTCATCTTGGCGTTCATAAAAGGGGGGCTATCTTCGTCAGTGGATAAAGGCTGATGATGATGAAGACATTTACTATTTTCATATCGTATAAAATTACACCATTTTTTTTTTGTAATTTGGATGTATTGCATTTTAAATTTGCATAGCTTTTTTCATGCGTATTTCGAATGTCTCGACAACCAAACTGTTATTATATATAAATCAACACAAAGTCGCAAAGCTATGTCCATTTACGTCGTGAATCTCTTATGAAAAATACATTTCTATAAAACCCATGTTTTCTATATCGACAACATTTCCGCGACCAACGCTCTAGTAGATTGAACTATAACTCAAGGGAGTGTGGTTCGGATTCCCATTTCAACATCACCTCAACTCATATGGCGTGGCCAGTTTTTCTGAGTTTAGCGATCGAGTATTTATAATACAGGTTCGATTCCCGACGTAAGTAATTAAGCGCTAACGAAGCCGATGTAATTATTTCTCTCGGTTTTTTCTCTGATTCTAATTGATGTTTTAACAGTCTGTGTAATGGCTACTGTTCTGAGACGTGGCTTTTATGACACTAGTTGTTTTTATGTTCATTGGATAGGCCAGTGCAATTATACTCTCTCCTGCTCTCGTTTCCTAAAGACAGCAAAGCTGTTTAATGGAAGAAATGAGCAGCACAGTGGTAACATTTAGACGAAAGCACAGCTACCCGGAAAAAAATTACCTACAAATACAATGTATTCTTTATTTGTATCAAAAAAAATATGGAAAAATATTAACAATTTATTATATTGCGATGGTTAGTCTGTTCGTACAAAACTGATCTAGAATTTGCGGGGTCTTCAATTCATAGTTGTTAGAAAAAAATCAATTGAAAACCAATTTCTTCAACACAATAATTACACGATATTAATTGTCTTAAATACTTTAATTGGATAAATATAACAAAACGAGTGTGTGTGTTCACTGGGATGGATCTTGTGAACGTGTCATAAGACTGTTTAACATCTTAATCACTTTCGGTTAATTTTCCTTACAATAACTATCTGAACCCGGTTGTCGTGTGTCAGGGGGATATCATGATAATATAAAAAAAATCATTTTTAAACGACTTCAAAAAGGAGGAGGTTTTATGTTCGTCTGTATATTTTTTTATGTATGTTCACCGATTTCTCCGTCAATTGTGGACCGATTTTCAAAATTCTTTTTTTATGTTAGCTGGATAGACAAACTGTCAGACATGCCACCATGATGGTAAGTGGCCGAGCCCGCTTATGAATACTTTACCATGTTTACTTGGAACTAGCCCAGGCAACTCATTTACGTGCTGCCTATCCCGAGACTTAAAATATAAGTCTCGATACCATTAATTACATTGCCTGTCCTACTTCTCTCTGAAACACAGCACGTAAGTTCACGGGAGAAACAAGAAAGCACATGGTGGTACCCATGCGGCCGGGAGCGGCACAGCGCATCCCTGCCACCGGTCATTGATATATGAAAGGCTGCAACTGCAACTGTAACTGCAACTGCAACGCAGCAAATCTTTCGATGTAGCGATTGTCTATGGACGTCGGTGATCACTTACCATCAGAACCGACTATACGTTTGCACCACTTTTCTATAAAAATAGTATTCAGCGTGCTCCATATACATATAATATTTTATGGCAATGGATGATATTTTTATCTTTGTAGTGGTGACTTACAACATGGTTCAAATTATAATTGATTGATTGAAATCATGACATACATTATCATCATAATCCGCATGACATGTTTGTGTCTCTTTTTATCTTTTTGTGCTTCTTTTATACCGGGTGTGTTTTGAACGCTTACAAAGATTTAACCCTAATAATAAACTATTTATATACTATATCATTCATATACCTAACCATTTTTCTCAGAAACGTTTTTTTAAGAAAATTTTAGGACTTATGTAGTTTGCAAACCCGCAATGTATGTATACAACTCGAACAGCGAACTCTGTCAGTTGATGCAGTCCGCTGGCCGGCGTGAACCATAAACCAATTACATTGGCTTTTTTTTAAACGATTATTTTAAAGCATTATCGTCAAATTTCTGTAACATTATGTTTACTAAACCGGATTATACAAAAAATAAAAAAGGCAACCAAAAAAAAAGAAACGTGTTTTTTTCACTTGTATCATGTCAGACTATGCCAACACTATCATACCTCTTCGTTTTTGCAAGCGTTCCAAATACACCCGGTATATTATGTGGAACATTCACAGCGTGCTACATCGGTACCAAAATCCCACTTATTCTCTACCAACCAGCTTCACTTATTAAGTACATCCTGATACCTACCATCTATCATATATATTTTTTCTAATCGAGGCGAAAAAAAACGGCTTATCAGATCTTAATAAAATTAATATGGGACCAAATTGGAAGGTGTTTCCAATTTGGTTCCATATTTTAGCTTTCAAACAAAAAAATAACCATCGAAATCCATGCACAAAGGGCGGAGTAATCGTGTCACATACATACAAAAAAAAATACATACAGACGAATTGAGAACCTCCTCTTTTTTTTGAAGTCGGTTAAAAAAAATAAGTCATATCTAGCCAGAGATCGGTCATCTCAACGCTCATTGAGGAAGGCCAATGTATGTGGATGTGGATGCACAGCATCCACAGCAGTGGATGGATAGGGGGTGATGATGATGATGATGATGACGATGATGGTGTCTATCATAGCTAAAGTTTAACACCAGCGGTCTCTTCTGTCTATTAACACTAATTAAAAATACAAGTTCTGTCATTCAGCTATTTAGTGTAAAAACTTGTGACAGCAAAATATTTTACCTACATTATTCACTATTAATCAAATTGCTAAAGCAATGGTATTCGAGAAACATTTCCTATATAGGTAAAGGATTTAATACTGTAAAAAGCAGTCTCATTGATTTAATTAAATTGGTCATTTGTTCATACAATGTATATGTTTTTACCTAAAAATACTTAAACTTGCACAATTTACGCAGTATGCATTTTTTATGTATTATCATCATGGTGTTGAAACTTCTTGTGTTTACCGCTGGACAAAGACAGCTCTTTCAGTGAACGCCAAGAACAGTGATACAAGTTTGTGAACATGTCCGCACATTTTCAGTTTAATATTGACGACCTCTGTGGCTCAGTGGTTAGCGTATTGGCGCTCAAGCCGGAGGTAGGGGGTTCGAATCCCGCCAGGATACAATTTTCTGTGTTCCTGGGTCATAGATGTGTACTACTTGTGTGTATATCATTTAAAAAATATCTCAAACGTATGTAAAGTATAAAATTATTAAATATTTTCCGTTGTCTAGCACCCCTAACACAAGTTCTTCGAGAACTTATCACGTGACCAGTGACGTGGTGTAAAAAAGCGTCCATTCTCCTTGCCCTGGCACGATTTCAACTGAGTATGTGATCATGTGACTGACTATTATGTGACCAGTACCAGGTCGTGCCAGCCTAATTTGTCTGCAAAGCAACTTGGCACTACTTGCTCTTACAAAAATTTGAACAGTTGCAGAGCAAGCTAATTTTAAGCAAGCTTATGAGCATTCTTTTTTTGAGCACGTCTCCGTTCCTTAAGAGTATTTTTTTTCTTTATCGCCGGGAAATGCTCTGAGGCATAACGCTGGGGAGTGGGTCTCTCCCCACGCGGGTATGTGGGACTCGCTGCGCCCGACAGCTGGTAAGTGGACGCAGCTCTACCTACTAAAACCCGGCGAGTGCCAACAATGCCGCCTTTGGTGAGGTGCCCCGGATCTAGTAAACAAACAGGGCACGTCGACGGCTAGTCAGTCCCGCAAGGGACCGACGCCACCTCCACAGAGGGGTTGTCCCGTACCACAGAACAACCCTTCACAACGACGGGACAGTATAATGGGGTGAGGTTCCCATCCTCGCCCCTTGCCCGCTGCTGTTTTGTCCCCTCTTCTTATAAGAGGGGTACAAAGAGCCCCCTCGGCTCAATTAGCTCCGCCCAAGGTGCTGTGTATACCCTAGGCTACTGAGCCCCACGGCCACGTCAAGGCCTGAACAATGGTGGGGTTCCTTAAGAGTATATTTTAGCAGAGCATAGTTAAAATATATCAACGCATTTATAAACATTGTTTACCCCGACTCACGACGTAGTTATATCTCAGGAATTTCGAGAAGCAAAAATACCAGAGACGAGAAATATTCCAAGGACCGTCACGGAATGTGATCGGATAATCTTTTGTATTATAAAAGGATTTGAAATTTTATAAAAATATTTGTCTATCCTCAATCATCATCATCATCAACATTATAGATAAAACCGCAGTAAAAACTAGTTTTATCCTAATGAGAGTGTTACGCCAAAATGACAATGCCATTTTAGTTATGGAGATACAAGACAAATTTAAAAAAGAATAACGATAAATTAAAATCATGACAACATCAAAAATTACAATTAGACTCTTTGTGTCAAACTCGTCCACTCTGCCTGCCTATTCTGCCCTGTGTGGCATTCGACCATCGAGCATATAACCTGATAGAGTAGTAATGTGAGTCATAAAATTACGAAACTGGTCAGTGATTTGTCACAGATGTAATAGCAATGCAACCAAACTTGTGATCTATATATACGTCCCATCGGCCAATCATCGATTAATAGGCATCAGTCGGCCAATCAGAGCGCAGAACCGGCGCAGCGCAAGACAAATTTGTCGGAATTTGTTTTCATACAAATAACATAACATTACCGCACTATTCCGGTTATATGCTCTTTGGATGTGACATAACAAAACTGTACTGTACTGTGATTGTATATAGGCTAACGCGTTCTAAGGCTAACTTTGTGGTGGGAAGATTTTAGCTATTTCTAACATGCCCCCTTCCTTTCCCTCGTGCATATTTTGTTTAATTTGAATAGCTACCAAGGCAGATCAAACCTATCACGGCTATCACAATATCATGGGTGATCCCGTCACGGCTATCACATCACTGGTGATCCTATCACGGCTATCACATCATGGTGTCAGCGGTATTCCAAATAAATCTGTATTGAAAGGCTTTACCGGATCGAACCTCGGTCCTGATACTGGCTAACGAAGCTTATAAAATAAGGCTATGCGTAAACTATATTTAATATAGGATAATAATCACATGTTAGTCAGATCCGGGATACTCCTCTTCAAGCGGCTGAAGGCAGCTCGCAGTAGTTTTAGTGTGGTATACCAGCGCTGGGATCGGGGAGCGCTGGATGCCCCATCCCCGGGTGAATGCGCGAAGCATTTCCACTGCGACAAAAAAAGGATAATAGGTATATTATTTTGAGAAAAAAATATTTTTAGATCAAAGGTATTATATAATATTATATTGGTTAGTAGTAAACCTCACCACGCATTAACAGAGTTCCCCCAGGATGGGTTTAAAAAAGTTACTAAAAACCTCGCATGATTAATAGACGCCCCTTGTTCTTTATAGCCTCTATTTAAGATTTATACTAATTTAACTAAATAACTCAAACTTTTTGGCAATTTTCACTTTAAAAAAATCGGTGGTCTGTAAAGTCTGTTTACTGGCGATAGTTAAACATGACAACGTCATAAGAAAATAGAACGCCTCAGAGCGAGGTAACGCCGCATACGTCATCTTTTTCGTTCATACAGCCGGCTCCATCGAATTATAAGACGTTGTCACGTCAAAATGTACCTTTCTCCGGGACGAAGAAAAATGTCGTGACGAAACTGGTAATACCTGACGACATTTAATATTATTTGACAGCATGTAAAGTTCACAGTTTCACTCAGATTGGCCTTTCGACCTTTTATAAATGACCCCTGCTCAAAAATATTCCATAAGGTCAAATCGATATTTCTTTTAACGCCCGACTCAAAAACACCCGTTCTCAAACGGGTGAACGGAATTGGATGCGTTTTTTTTTTTATTTGTAAGCAGGTTTCTATATACTTATACATCCAAAGCTGCAAAAAAATATACTTTGATGTGCAATATCTATTGGCGCGCCTCGTCACATGAATCGACACGCATACCGTATATTTCGTTATAAATATTTATTAATTATGAATACTAATATTAAGATGCTTCACACAGTGTCTTTTGAAAGTTTCCTTTAAATACTGATTTTAAATAGTTGGCGCCTTGCCTTAGACTACGTGTTGAAACGGCGCTTATCTTCGGTGCTAACGAGATAAGTCACGGGAATTCAATTCTTTATATCAATATATTCTATAGAATTTATCTTACGTTTCTGATATAAATAAAATCGACTACACTCAATGACAACTCCACGATTCTGTCAATACTATTATTGGAACGTAGTTTTGGAACGTAGTTCCTTATCGCGCTTTGCGAAAGGGGGCTAGACGAAAAAAATTAAGACGAAAACCATTTTGACTGACACATTACTGCGTCGGTAGCTGTTTTTGTTACACTATTAGGGCTGCTTAGTGAAAAACCCCAGTTCAAATCCCATCTATCTCGGTGACTTTTTTTGTTTTTTTTTTTAAATTATTTTACGCCGGGAGATGCTCTGATTTTTATCGCTAAAAAAATCATAAAAAATGTATACCTACCCGAATAATTGTTTTCCTTATACCTCAAATAGAATTTGAACTTAATATTTTTATAATAAGGAACTTCGTCCCTATCGGGTGTCCCACGACACCACACGGTTTTTATTTAAAGTAATAAAAAGGGATATTTACTTTGTCTCTTGAACAAGACCTTCGAAGACCATGCCGAAATATCGAGCTCGATCATTTGACCTCCAATAAGATAGGACGACGACCACAGTGCAGTGGCCGGTCATAGTTGTAGTCTTGGCGTTCATTGAAACAGGCCTTGATAATAATGATTAAAATAGTTATTAATTGAGTTATCAATCGAACCCCACACCCTCTAGGCTATTATTAAAAAACCATCTGGCAAAATACCCGTAAGGAATGCTACTCTATCAATTATAAAGGCATGATACTCATAGATCTTGAGTTCCATCTATATATAGTCTTCCACTATCAGGGGATACAGCATCATAAGGCGACGGATGAGCGTGTAGTTTCGAGTGCTCCTTTCAACTGGTTGCAGTTCTGTTATCTTAATCCATGCATAATACATTTCTTTGGTGTATTTTTACGCCATTTTTCGCATACATTGTTAGTGATGCGAGTGGCGAGGGATCGGTCGTCTTGGCATTCATTGAGGGAGGCCTCAGTTCAGCAGTGGACGGGTAGAGGCTGATGATGATGGCATAATAATGGCCAACACGGGTGAACTAGCATATCATCTGCTACTTTACATATCTATACTTTTTTTTCCTTTAACGCCGGGAAATGCTCTAGAGGCATCCCGCGGGGGAGTTGGTCTCCCCAAGCGGGTATGTGGGACTCGCTGCGCTCGACAGCTGGTAAGTGGACGCAGCTCTACCCACTAAAACCCGGTGCCACCAATGCTGCCTTTGGTGAGGTGCCCCGGATCTAGTTGACAAACAGGGCCCTCGACGGCTAGTCAGTCCCGCAAGGGAGTGGGTAGAGCTGCGTCCACTTACCACCTGTCGGGCGCAGCGTCCCACATACCCGCGTGGGGAGACCCACTCCCCCGCGGGATGCCTCAGAGCATTGCATCAACACAAAAAAAGTGATAATTGTCCTGGTTACATCTTAGACGATTACGAAATTCTCAGATGCATTTGATGCATCGGATTACGAAAACCTATCACTATTACATCTCGCTACAATTTATACACATCTGTATCACGGTTCATCACTCACCGATTGTTACGTTCATCAATCATTGGTGATGAGCGTGATTGTGTGTCTGTCATGTGATGAAACTGAACCACCACTAAGTGTTTCGACATCTTGTACGTTTGGTAAAACATCTTACTTAGGAACCTATCATTATTAAACAACATTAGTAAGAGGTAGTGCCATGCTGCTTTGCAGCGGAATTGTCCGGCATGACTAGGGTGGAACCTCTTACAACGCATCTACATAACCTCTGGTTGTGCAACGCCCATGCACGGGCGTCGATACCATAAGGCTCCAACTGCTCGTTTGCCCCCTTGTGACATAAAAAAATAACTTTATTTGTGAAAAAGATGCTGCATCAATTGAAAATCATACAAGAAAAAAACAGTATATAATATTATATAAAAATAACGTAAATAAAAAAAAGATATGGAACCATCCATCCTCCCTGCTCGACTAGCCAACACCTGCTAATGGGCTGAACAAACATTGCCGAATGGCCACCGTTGTAGTGAAATCGAAAGTACAACCGACGTGTGTGTGGTTTGACAATCAACATCAACAGCCCGTTATCATCTTTTTTTTTCATATATGTTATTTGGATAGGCAAACGTCCCACCTGATGGTCAGTGGTCGTCGTCGCTCATGAACATAACTACCTGAACTAACCCAGACAACTCATTTATGTGTTGCCTATCCTGAGACATAAGATGTTAAGTCTCGGTGCCAGTAATTACACTGCTCATCTGGATGAGCTCTATAATTTTAACTATGGATTCAATTCGTAATATTCTATACAAATTAATAAACAGCTTTTTACTAAATTCATATGAAATCATACATATATTATACGATACTAATATCAAAAAACCTATATTTTATTTTTTGTCTGTCTGTCCGTATTGTTCCTGCCAATCTCTGAAATCAGACACCAGCTAGTCGTTAATAATTATGTTCATCATTATCATCATCATCATCAGCCTGTTACTATCTATCCTCACTCGAAAAGTTTAAACTATTAACTTAAATTCGTGACATTTGTTATTCGGCTATTGATCTTCTGATGTACATAAAACTGAATATTATATAAAATCACGAAAAATATATACTAATATTATAAAGCTGAAGAGTTTGTTTGTTTGAACGCGCTAATCTCAGGAACTACTGGTCCGATTTGAAAAATTATTTTAGTGTTAGATAGCCCATTTATCGAGGAAGGCTATAGGCCTTTATTTTTATTTATAATTGTTTGTTGTCCTAAATAAAATAAATAAATAAACACCACGCTGTGACTTATAATAAGTTAAGTAAGTTAATGCGGGCGAAGCTGTGGGCAACAGATAGTATATAATATGTACCTTATATGGCAAGGTCAGCCAGCATCTGAAATACGTCGAGATGTTACAGTTTTACGTTTTATATATGTAATGTAAACGTGTACGTTTCTAATGAGCACTAACAGACGGACAAACAATCCAAGGCCACAACGTAATATACAGTTATTCAATATATTATATAATTCACAAACATGCCTTGACCGCGGCGCTGTCTGGATAAGCGTGCCAAATACATAAATGCTATAAATACATTTTATATGATACTTAACTTGATTTCCCGCCCGTCAAAGGCGTATTGTTTTAAAAGCAATTTACGGCCTACGGATTCGATTTCCCGTGATGCTTCTAAACTAAAAGAATACCATTTTTCTCATTGGTCTTTTTTTTTCGGAAGGGCTAGACTTTTCTGCCTGATGGCCTTTAAGCTCAATCGGTACAGTAAGTGAACAGATGGCTCACTTAAGAAATATTCGAAAGGGGGACGCCCCCCTCCACGCGGTTCATCGCGCGCGCTGCTTGGGAGAGCAGGATTTGGACTAGTCAAATCCGATACGGTCGACGAATCTTTTACGGTTGAATTTAACCTATCATCGTGAGGGCCGGCCCTCCCTCTGTAGAGGGAGGCGGGCCACGTGCGGTGCCCAAGCAATCTAGCGGTAGCGTTTGTTGTGATTCTGTGTATGTTGTGACGTTCGCGTCGCGCTTTTGCGTCGCGCATTAGTAGCTGAGAGATTTCGTCAGCTGGATCTGTTAAAACATGGTTAGGTAACCTATGTCTAATTGGAACTGAGCTATCTGGGGCATAGTTTGCTACGCTCACGATGAGCGGGTTTGGGTGGAGGAGTGCCTTTTCAAAGTGACGTTCTGACGTCATTTTGAAGTGGCCCCTAACGGACTCTAATCTGAAGTCCCTGTGCAGGTCGATGTTTCTTACGTACCACGGGCAACCGGTTGCCATGCGTAAGAATTTATTTTGGACTATTTGTAGTGCATTGAGTCGACTTTGTGGCACACCATTGATCTTCTAAAAGTTCTCTTCGAAGGTTATGTTGAAATGTTACAAACAGACAATTTGACTATTTATATAATAATAAATATGTATAATAATATCAACCCTTTATTTATTTATCATTATTATTTGATCATTTACTACGAGAACATGGATAAGGAGTTATAAAAATAGAATGATAATGTATACAAAGTAAAAGTAATTTTGCGATTCACAAACTTTTTAATTTTTATAGAGAAAAAACGCATTCCCCAGCGAAATAAAAAAAAATGGCTCTTTTCTTGATGATCCTAAGTCGTATCGGTTCGGAAATACCGAAGGCAGGCAATCTATAAGTAACAATCTACAATATATAAAAATACGAACAAATTGACAAAAATATATTATATACACATGATACGAATTCTACGGCAAGTCAATAAAATAAATGAATAGGTACGTCACGAAGTATGTAGGTGAAAAAAATCATTAATATATTATAACAAGTAATTACATAACAGCTGTCGTGTGTTCAGGCTTCATCGGCTGTCGGTGGCGTGCTACACATATATAAAACACCTTCAAAAATTATAATAGTGTAAAAAAAATACAAAAAAAAGTTGTTTTTTTTTTGTTTTTATTGCATTTCAAGAATATTGTGTTCATTATTTATTTATCTATCAGTTATTGAGTTAGTTTATAAGTATTAAATTGTGAATAAAAGTGTTAGTGAAACTAAAAATAATATGTAATTCTATTCATTTTAGAAATCACAATGTTAAAATAGTGTTGCAATGATTGCGCAGTGGTGCACGTGTGTGTGGACAAAAAAGTGATGAAAAATGTGTTTTGAAAGATAAAAATCGAAACAAATAATTAGGATGTGAAACCATGTTGGAATGTGTGCGCCGCGCGGATCGAGAGTTACGCGCGTCGACGGAAACCGGCCACACTCACAAAACGTCGCGACTGCTGTTCTTGCTGTTCGTTATACTGCTGTTGGTGAGGTAAGTCTCTCTCTCTCTATAAGCTCTTGGTTACGCACTGCATCCGATCCTAATCCATAAATACGAAAAATTCTCCTGCTGTCACAGTTATAAAACTATGACTCTTTTGGTCCATCACCTTGACAATCCTTCAGACATAAAATGGAAATACTCGAATGATAGAGAAAGATGACGGAAAAGATCTAGGGTGAAAGCTCCCATATTGTACTAAAGTTACTTCGGAAGGTATTTAGACAGACTTGCGTCGGATGTAGTGTATAAAATTAACTGTGAGCGTAACCTCATAATGGTCAAAAGCTCTTCGAAATTACACATTTATTTCAAAAAGCTCTCCGTTTTAAATTCTGGTTTACCGAATTAATGTTTTATCAAATATGGTAACGGTACACGTGACTTGATTTGAGTCATGCACTTCAAATGTATCCTTTGCCGTGGTTTTATAGTACGTACAGATGCTTATGGTTAACTAGCGGATATTTTGTAGTAGAACTAAACCATCTTCAAATCTACTTGAATTCGTACAAAAAGTTTCCATTTTAGGAAGATTTCAGTGACATATACACACCAACTAAAATTATACATATTTATAAAGATGTTTGTAAAAATGAAGAGCGAAACCAGCATTAGTACAACACAAATGATATTTGTTGTAAATCTTTTCAAAATTATTAAATACTAGAGCGCCCCACGGTTTCACCTGCATGGTTCTCGTAAGGATACGGGGATAACATATAACTTATGATACTTGGTCATTATATAACTTTCCATTGGTGAAAGAATTTAAAAAAATGGTCCAGTGGTTAAGGCGTGAAAGCGTGACAAATAAATTCACAAATCCACAATTCGCATTTATAGTAAGGATTCCATTAAAAAAAATATAAGAAAAAATCGCTATTAAATGTTACATACAATTAAGAGCGATTGATATAAATATATTTTTGTAATCCATCATGTCACTCTTACATAAGCTACCTCAATAAAATTAAATTCTCTGCCTTTCCTACCTAGGAACTATAGGCCTTTATTTTCTTCTTAAAGTTTACTCAAAGTTCACTTCAGACAGCACGTGATAGCAATTTTTATAATCAAACATCATTTGTTATATTTATAAGGTGTATTTGTAAAACACAACAATTCGTAGAACAAACATTGATGTTTATGAAATATCATGTACATACATACCTATATAAGTTACGCAAGGTTGAGACTGTTTTACAAATACATTATATATTTATAGTTATACAGGTTGTATACTAAAATATGTATTCAATTTTCAAAAACCAAATTCACTTGAATTAATTTGAATAAAGGATAACATGTATTAACCCAATTCAAATGTAAACCAACAACTTCAACAACATAATCATATACTGGCATGGTTATAATAGCAAGACCTATCGAAGCTTATTAGGGTCTGTTGAAAAGGCAAAAAACCTCAAAGGCACTACACCTATAATTACGGTCTATAAATTTGCGAATTTAAAAACGAACAAACAAACACTTTCAATGCAAAAAATGAGATAGGCGTTCTTATTTCAGGTAAAAAAGTTCCGTAGGTTAAAAGGTTTTATTTTTAATATTCGTGTATGATATAAGTTGAGAAAACTTTGTGGCTACTTTTGAATATAATTTTTAAAGATTTTCTTTCTCTCAGAGATATAAAGGCAAAATAACAGAACAGCCCTGGTCAATATAAAATCTGTATTCTTAATCATCATCATCATCATCGTCATCATCAGCCTTTATCCATCCACTGCTGAACACCTTGTATTGCTATGTACAAAAACCTACTGCTGCAGCCCAAAGAAAAGGGGCACAGAACTCGTCATCCACCATCATTTTGATTTTAACAGCAACAGATGGTAAATTATTGAAACAAATTGTCTACACAAATTACTTTGTGTAGACAATTGTTCACCATCAAATTAAATGGCTCACCGATAGCAAAAACATTATAATATCTTGTTTAAAATATACATATAAAATATTAAATAAAAATAACGAATATTAACCTATGGAACCCTAATATCTGAGCACCTATAAGATCTCGACATGCGATGTGAATAGAGATCGACATGTTAACGAGTAATTTGTGAACAAACAGACAACCGGCCGGCCAATTATATACGTGCTTGTCGGAATTGTTAAGCGTATGGTGACGAATGGGTCGCAGGTTTGAATACGTAGAGGGATTTTTTATATAAAGATAATATTGATGTATATAATAAAGATTATTTTAGTTTAGAAGAGCTCTATTGGGATAGTAAGACATTTCCCTTCATCTGGTGTGATCCAAAGACACATTTTCTCTTCGTCCGCATAACATTTATACATAGAGCATATTTATAAATGTTATGCGGTACATAATACGTCATAACACAAACAAATTCCGCCAAATTTGTGCTGCGACACGACGCCGGTCTGGGCTCTGATTGGCCGACTGATGGCCATTGATAGATGATTGGTCAATGGGAGGTACACTGATCACTGGTTGGTTAAATTTCTATCACATCAGTGACAAATCACTGACCGGTTTCAAAATTTTAAGGCTCACTATACTCTATCCGGTTATAT
This sequence comes from Helleia helle, assembly GCA_963853865.1. NCBI lineage: Eukaryota > Metazoa > Arthropoda > Insecta > Lepidoptera > Lycaenidae > Helleia > Helleia helle. The sequence goes on from OY971419.1 coordinate 2,783,135, forward strand.
GCTCGATGCTTTTATAACATCAATTTTATCAGTTTACCGAAAAAAGTCACGATACTAAGGCCGTCTTTCGACTCTTTTCAGCCATTAATCATGAATTCATATTCTATTCCATTCCTAGAATTTATTGCCATAATCTGGTACTTGTAATAAAAGTTCTTAAGAGCTTACGACGGGAACTTGTTAAGGTAGTGTTTTTTTTTCAACACATGTGTATTATTTTGTCGCTTTTTTTAATTAAGAAGATGTTAAGGCAGAGCAGATATTGGTCAACGTAGCCTCTATCATTGATAATAACGATCAACGCATTGACGATGATGAGTGTTAAGTAACATATTATAATGATGATGTCTGTAAACCCACGGTGCATCTTCACTCAGCTATTACTTGTGAAACGACTCCCAGTACAAATAACTTTATACCCTACACCTATGTGCTAGGAGATATATTTGCATGATACATGTATCATTAATGACAGCTAATCATTTGGCAAGAAACCCGACTCCACCCATCGACCTACGATTGCGAATTTTACTGTTAACACGGATTGTTCGTTTGTTAGGTTTACTTCTGAATATCATTATCATCATCGCCATCATCATCATCATCGTCATTATTAACATCTTCATCACCATTATCACCAACTACATTTACTGTATTTATCATACTTTTTTTTTTTTTTATCGCAGGGAAATGCTTTTTACGCATGTAGCCAGGATCTCGGGTAGATCCTGACCCTATGTGGGACTCGCACCTGGGAGTGCCCTACCCGTAAACTAAAACCACTGCGAGCGCCTTCAGCCGCATTATGAGGGTCCCGGATAGGCATTCAACTGGATCACCTCAGCGACAGGCTGGCCCCGGCGAAGGCCAGACTACTCCTCTTAAGGGGGGACTTCTGGGCCCAGGTTCCCATCTCATCCCATCCTGAACCCGACACGAGCACAGGGGCGTTACTGGAGGCGCATTAAGTAGCGCCTCCTGCGCACCCCCGTTTGTCGCCCACGGGGGGAGGCCTCGTCAGCGGCCTCCTCTCTCACCCGTTCGTCGGCCTCCTTCTGGGACATTACTGCCTCGCAGAAGGAAACCATCGCCGTCCAGGACTCGTCGTCACCGAGCATCGCGGTGATGACACTCGGCAGAGACAAGTCCCCTCCGATGACCGATGTCAGATCATGACGCAGCGCCGCCCATCTCGGGCACACCTCGAGGGTGTGCTGGGCCGAGTCCACCGCCGCGCCACAATCATGACACACTGTCAAGGGCTCCCTGCGGGCCGTCCGGCAGAGGTACTCACCAAAGCAACCATGCCCAGTGAGCACCTGTGTCAGACGGAAGGTGAGGGGTTTGCGCTTACGACGCATCCATCGCTCAAGGACCGAACGCAGAGCAACCGTTAGGCTTTTGCCGTACGGCTGCTGTGCCAGGTCCTCCCCCCACCTTCGCATTAACGCCTCTTGCCCTAGTCGGCGATCCCGTCCAACGTAAGGCTCTCACCAAGAGATCTCCTATCCGAGACATAGGAGTGCGTCTCGGCAAGAACCTCCGCCTCGAGTTCCCACGGCGGGTCACCGGCCAGGGCAGTGGCTGCCGCCCACGATACTGTACGGTACCCCCGGATCACTCTTACCGCGATGACCCGCTGCGCCGAGCGCAACTGGGCCTTATTTCTCGTGGTAAGGTGACCCGCCCAAATTGGTGCACCGTAAGTTGCCATACTCCGGCAGACTCCGGAGTATAGCTGCCTACAGGCGGCACTGGGTCCTCCGAGGTTCGGGAGGAGTCTGCCCAGAGCACTTGCCGCCTTCACGACCTTCGGACCCAACATTGAGAAATGTGGGCCGAAGGTCCACCCTCCGTCGAGGATGAGCCCCGAATATTTGATGTGGGGGCTCATCCTGACACTCGCCCCTCCGATCTGGAGGGCAGCCCCCGCTGGGGGTCCTTTCCGCCCGGTCCCGCGGAAGAGAAGGGCTTCGGTCTTCTCTACTCTGACCCGAAGCCCTAACCTCTCTATGCGGCTGATCACAAGGTCGAGCCCAACCTCGGCCAGCCGCGCCGCCTCCTTATAGTCTCGTCCCCGGGCATACAAACAGGTGTCATCCGCGTAGCAGATGACACCCAACCCGGGAAGAAGGCGGCCTCGCAGGACCCAGTCGTAGCCGATGTCCCACAGGATCGGACCGAGAACCGACCCCTGTGGAACACCGCACCCGACTCGCCACCACTCTACGGACCCACGCCGGTTCTCGCAGGCTACCCTCCGATCGGAGAGGTACGCCTCCAAAAGCCTCCTTAGATACGGGGGCACTCCGAAGAAATTCAGTGCCTCCCGTATCACACTGTGAGGCTGTTGAAGGCGTTCGCGATGTCCAAAGACACTGCGACCACCACCTCCCCTCTGTGTTCCGCCTCACCCGTCACCGCCCGAAGGCGTTTGAGGGCTTCGACGGTCGACCGGCGTGCCCGGAACCCAAATTGGGACTCTGAGAGTCCCGGTCCCGGGCCCTCCTCCAGGTGCTGAACGAGCCGGGAGGCCACTATTCTCTCCAAAGCCTTCCCAGCTTCGCTCAGCAACACCACCGGTCGCACCGCCGAAGCCGAGTCCGGGGTCCGCCCTGCCTTTGGTAGCAGGCAGAGCCGACCCTCCTTCCAGGCCCTCGGAAACTGTCCGGACCGCAGGCAGCGGTCGAACAGCTCCCGAAGGCTATCGCCGAGGTACGCGAGAGAGATCGCGAGGACCCTCCCATGCACCCCGTCTGCACCCGGCGCCCTCTTCTTACTCTGGAGGCGGGACAGAACCGCCTCCATTTCAGCCTCCGTGACGGGTGGCGGAACACCCTCCTCGTCCGGCGTCTGCGAACCATCCTGGGGGGCGTATAGCCCACGGGTGTGTCGGGGAAAAGTTCCCCGACGATCCTCCCCAGTTGGCCCGGCTGGAGCGTCTCGTTGATTGGGGCCGACTGGGCGCGGAGCTTGTTCCGCGCCCATATGTATGGTCGGCCCCAGGGGTCTCTGTTGAGACCCTCAACCATCTCCAGCCAGGCCTCCTCCTTGGCTCGGCAAATGGCTTGCTGCAGGATCTTTCGCTTTTCTGCGTAGACCCTGCGTAGCCTGTCGTCCCTGTGTATTTATCATACTTTGCGTAGTCATCATCATCAATTCACGGCAGACGGCATTTACGAATGTCAAATCAGTCGACAGCTGATGACGATTTTAAATGACTTTTAATCCGAAAGGCCACCACCGGTCTGCTTGAGTACCGTAATCCTGCTATTTTCTTCCTTCAAACAGCTTTGCTGTGTTTCGGAAAAAAGAGCAGGACAGGGAGTGTCTCACTCTCAAGATAGGTGAATAACTCACCTGCTAATCCTCCGGTGTTTAGTGTCTACGTCGCTTATCATTTACCACCAGGTGAGCCGACTGTCTGTTTGCCCCCTCTTCAATAAAAGACACTAGTTATTGAACTTTTCGTAGAATCGGCCACTTGCCATCTGGAGTCTGCTAAGTCGTGTGCCAGTTTGCGTATCTAATAAATAAAAAATATACATGATCACGCCATAAAACAAAATATTCAACTAATTTGTAATATTAATTCACGAATATTAAGATTATTAATGAATTTTAGCCTGCTTGGAATGAGTATAATATTTATTTATTATTCATACTCCAACCTACCTACAGAAAGAATCCTCGAAACTTTCTGGTTTTTATTTAGTACAATTAAAATGATTTTATGCCAAAGATATGCTAATGTTTTGACTCATGGGTAAAGAATCTGCTACTTCCTGACACAAACATGCTTTTATAATTTATTGGGTATATGTTCGGGTTTGACGACCCTGAACTAGGTATGATGATATTCATACAATATAAGATAGCTGGAGAGTATCTCTGGGCTATCTTGACGTAACTTTTATGTTAGATAGTCAAACAGGCAGACGAGACCGGATGGTAAGTGACATCACCTATAAAAGCGATTTCACCCTGATCTACCTTTAAATTATCAAAAAATTGTCACACCTTGCCTATCCCTATAAGTTACGACCTTGTCTAGGTGTTTAAACAGACAGACATTGTCCTGTACAAAATATTGTAGTGAACCAAATTAAGAATCTAAACCATTCTTGAACATACACAACAAATTTCATTATAATCCGTCCTGCTGTTTAGGATGTCAGTGGCATACAGACGCACATAATAAATATATAAAGAATATTATATATTTCATTCAAGTCACTCTGTAATTTCCAAAATCCCCAACGAAATACCAGGAGCCTATGAGTCAAACGAAAGAATTTAAAACGGATTGGTTGATAGTTCTTGGAAAGACTAGCAGGAAAAAATAATGATTAAAAAATTGGCGGAACCGGTGGCATAGAGGCAAAACGAAAATAGGTTCCATAGCTCTTTTTTTGGATACAAGCGATATATCTCGGGAACATTGATAAACGCATAATGCCCATAGGGCCCCATGCTGAACTATTGAGATTTTCATCTTATTTCCTTGAAATGTGACAAGGAGGAAATAGAATCAATCGCCAACCTAATACTGTTTGGCAAAGTTTATACCCTTAAAGTTTATGCTATTTTACCATTAATGCATTACCTAACGACTTTTCATCACTGGTGAGTAAGAAATGTCTATAAAAAGGTGCATCGGTCAGTAAACCCAGACCTTGTCACCAAAGGTTAGGTTCGGTTATAACTTGGATGGAGATGGTCTCCTTCTGCGGAGCAGTAATATCCCAGAAGAAAACGCATAAACGGGTGAGAGAGGAGGCCGCCGATGAAGCCTCCGCCCCCAACTTCGTCTCCGCCTCCGACTCCGACTTCGGTTCCGATAAAACCACTTCCGTTACATCCCAAATCTATACCATCATTGCTCTTAGCTTAATTAATATGCCGCGATATAATATGTAAAAAGCAATATAATGGGATCAACCAGAAGACTAAAGAAGAACCAAAGAGCAATATACGAATATCCTGTTAAACGGATCTCCCGGCCCACATACCCTGCGATTAGTACAAATTGGTTTTGAGATCGAATTCGAGGAGACTCGAACTGCCAGTTTTACGACGCATTAAAATAAATTAAAGGCCTTAAAGTTTAAACTCTGTTTAAAGTCTCATTCCATATAACTAATGAGACGGAGGGCATTAACTTTAAATTTATTGGGTTACGGAGATTATGAAACGGCTATGGGGCATTACATCCAGGAAATTGGTGTTTTAACTGGTGTAAGATCAGCCAAATCCCTCTGTTTTCTTCCGCTAATAATCTTTGCTTCATTGAAGAAGATAGCACAGACAGTTAAATTACTGTCACTGAAATCCGCCGGCCTTCGGATAAGGCACACTAAGGCTCAATAATGACAACTCTTTATTTTTATTGGTAACGTTAACCACACCATCTCATCCACCGATGATGTGCACATTCTTGCAGTATATGAAAAATATCAAAGGCGAAGCTAAGCTTTGATGCAAAAATTTAACATAGATAAATACGATCAAGGTTCTTAAGTAATTAGCAGAACCAACATCTGACGCAGCAAAGTTTATTGTGGATGTTATAGGTTTGCGTCAATGTTTCTCAATCTTTTGGGTCGTTTTAAGTAATTAATTAATAATATTTTAATTGTGAGTAATTAAGTTTAGGGAACGTTGGAGCTCTCATGCCCTAGGAGACAAATGCCCCTAAATAAATAAAGATTTAAAAAAACTCATCCACCAGCTCGCCATTCCTTGACGGAAGACATAAAACAGAAAATGCTAAAACAACGGTGTCTTGCTTGCTCGTGGATAAGGCATTCGTACATTACGCCGAAACACCGAGCACCGAGTAATAAAAGTTGCCGGTAGATAATATCCTGTTTTAAACAATTTTAGCAGTGTCATTGTTTTATCGAAACTTTATCTAAAGCCAGCATTACCTTTATTCAAGCGAAAATGAGCAAAAAATTAAGTTGAATATACAACTTTCGAATGATCGTAACAATACAAGGACACGTTTAACACTTAACATATGTAAAGTTTATAGACGTGTAAGTTATAATGTACAGCATATCAGCAGTAATGGAAGCAAGACAAAAGAGTGAGACGAACAGAGGAAAGAAGGTTCCGTGGCATACAGTATACAGACACAATATTACAAGTGCGAAAGTACCTCTGTAACCTTTTCACCGCCAAACCACTGATCAGATTCCGCTGATTTCCATCAAGAAGTGTCACTTTTTTCTTCTCAATCCCGTTACAGTACAACAAGAAAATTGAAAGATATAATGACTAGCTGTTAAAAAATCGTGTAGGGTACCTCAGGTCCAAAGATCAAGCATGTTTATACTTATGTTACCTGAGTTGTGCCCTTAAATTTTGGAATTTTTATTTTACTTGGATACGCAAACGGAAACCAGCTCCTCAATGTCACCTATAAATATCGAGAACACCAGTAGGGCAAGCATGCGCGCACGACAAAATTTTGTCTGCCCCCTTTCTCGTATTATTTCATATAGTTAATACAAGAAAAGGGGTAGACAAAATTTTGTCGTGCGCGCATGTTAGCCCTACTGAAATTTGCTCAAACAACTCATTCACGTGTTGCCTATCATATTGTGCCAGTATAACACTGCCTGTCCATTCCTACTCTACGAAACACAGCAAATCTGTTCGACAGCAGAAATAATCATAGTAGTGGTACCCGTGCAGACGGTAGCGAACTTTGACTCAAGTTGAGTTACTCAAGTTTTCCCTTTTCGAATATCTTACTCGTCGCATTTTGTGAAAATGCCCACTGGTTAAGTTCATTCGTTCCCAAGTAATCCAAGAGTATTCACTGCCATTATATTATATTTATTAAGGCACGGAACTCTAAAACCAGTGTATAAAATATTATAATCGTGTTCGGTGCTAATAAGATATCAACATTATATTTTCTTTTACCTAGTATGTACATGCGGCCACTCTTAGATTCAAATCGGACTTTTTAAATCATAAATTGCATAAAAACTACAATTTGAAGCTACAATCTTAAAAGTGTTTTTCTTTTAAAAGCCCTTTATTGTTATTGACCCGTTTCATAAATATTATTATTGTCAATCTTTTTCCGTCCAGTTTTACTTACGTAGATTCAAGGGTTGCAATGACAGGATAACCAATATAAACATTCGTGTAAGTATTTATAAAATGTTTGATACATACATAGTATAATGGGAAATATCAGATTCCTTGAATTGAAATTATGATGTGTAATATTATAATCTCAGAACTTATTCTACCCTAACTTATTTTGTATATATACATTGAAAAGTTCTATTCTTAAGATTAACATTGTCTTTTTAGTAAATTTCATAAAATAACGTTTAGGAATATGAACTGACAAAAGGCTTAAAAAAATATATCAGTAGAGTCATCATTCCATACGTAATATGTATTTATGAACTTACATCTGGTTAAACTAGGATTAAACTGTAAAATAAATTCACATTCCACCTTCGTCTTCGTTACTCTGGCAACCCTATAATTCTTTTTAATCTCATTGGATGTCTTAATACTGTAATAATAATCTGTGGGACTTAATAAATATGATAAAATGTACAATTTAATATGATAAATTAATTTATGGTATTAACACGCTTATTATATAGTGTTAGTGGCGGTAATGCTATGCGTAGATAAATATTATTTATTACTAAGTGGTGTTTAGTGAAGGCGGTCGCAGCAGCGTGGGCGTATATGCACAAGATGGCCACTTATAAGTTTCGCGGGAAAACTTCGAGTGGGATTTCAGACGCCAATTATTTTCAGATCATTAGTTTTGTTATGTATTTCGTGGCTCGTAAAAAGTAATGACGATTGTAAAAGTTAAATGGAAGGTTAGACGTAGGTATGTCTTTATGAGTGAGGCCATTACATATAAAAAAATTAAAGGCAATTTACTATTTTTTTTAACGCTATGCTTAAATTTTTTTTTACAGTATAGGAGGGCAAACGAGCAGTCCAAGCCTTTTGGTGCCCTCCTTTTCCCTATCCCCCCCAATGGGCCACCGGAAACTCATAAACCGCACGCAACGTGATAGCATAGCTGTCACTTGACGCCAGTGTTATGTAAGCGAGAGGTACCACCCCGGTCTTGCCTACCCAATTCGGCTTCAAAGCAGCATGGCTCTACTCTTACTAATAAATAACACATACCATCAAAATAGTTGTTATAACATACTGTAGATCTAGTTGACGCGTACGGCATTCCATGGGGAACAACTAGTTTAACATATTACACAATCAAAAAGACATCAAGACTAAAAATGTCGGCTTATTATAAAAAAGGTAACTCGATACACGACAATGGTATATCATTACGGTGTAACGAGCCGGCCGGACGGACAGACAATGCGACACGCTCGGTGGATCAGGGGCACTGTTATGTCATGGGCTTAATAACAACTATGACTATATTACCTTTTGAGGATATGACACCCTGGTACACGTGTTACATATAATATTCGATGCGAAAAAAAAAATGCGCCTACGAGAGGAATGAAATATATTATATATAACCTTTTGAAGATTATGGTTTTTTTTTTTATGTTAGATGGATAGGCAAACTGGCAAATGTGCCACCTGATGGAAAGTGGTCGAGGTCGCTCATGAACATAAACTAGTAGACCTGGAACGAGCCCAGGGAACTAATTTATGTGTTGCCTATCCTGAGACATAAGATGTTAAGTCTCGGTGCCAGTAATTACACTGCCTGTCTTGCCCTTCTCTCCGAAACACAGCAAAGCTGTTTCACGGGAGAATCAGGCAAAATGGTGGTACCCATGCAGCCGGGAGCGCGGCACAGCGCTTCCCTCCCACCGGTAACTGTGGTCGCGTGTATATTAGGTACGAGGCGTTTAGTTTTTTTTATTATAGGTATAATAAATAATCTGACCTTTAAAAAAACCTTTTCGAAAATAGTGGTATCCGGGTATCATGTATACATGTGTTGGATACGAGTGATAAGGAATCGGCCGTCTTGGCGTTCATTGAAGGAGGCCTATGTTCAGCTTGCGCACCTCCTGTCTCCCGTCTAACGGGACTCGGGGTAAGGTTGGGTACCTGCCCCGGTAGAAAAGTTCCGGCGTCGGCGGGGGTGCTCTAGGTTGTCGGAGTTCCCCCATACTAGGATGAAGTCCGGTTACGAGGGAACCGTCCGGTCGCGGGGGGTGTTCTGTGTTAGTCAGATCCGGGGCGGCTGAAGGCAACTCGCAAAGAATAGGCCTATGTTCAGCATCGGACGGATAGAGGCTGATTATGAGGATAATAATAATTAATATATTGTATTAACCACTTTGAGGATTATGGGACAGCCTAGTATGCATACATACATGGTCACCCGAACGAAGAGGAGAACACCGCTGGGGCTTAGTGGGTAGAGTCTACATCCACCTTGTCGGGAGCAGAGAGTGCCACATAACCTCCGGGCCCCCCCGGACCCGGTGGTATACCTAAACGCTCAGCGCAAAAAAAGGCTGGTATACGATTGGAAGTTTCTTGTTATACCCTTTTTTTTTTAATTTTGGGTAAAAAAAAATCTGGCGTCGTTTTTCTGATTATTATGAAAATTAATAAAATATAGCAAAGACCGTGTGACCGACCCTCGGTGACACTCGGTCATGCTAAACTGAAACCTTTCCTTTTGTCTATTAAATCGTCATATGACATAAAATATGACCACAATATGACCATGACCAAGACGCCATGTGATCTTACCGAAAGCTTAAAAATCATCTCTGGTATGCAAATAATCCGAGACAGGAATTTCGTTCGGAAATCGATGAAATAAAATAAGGAACAAAGGCGGTCCTAGGTGGTCCTTACACGGCTAACATGTATCGGAATTCTCGAATATTTCGTAATAGGCTTTATCTACTTGTTTCGTCAGAATACGTATGAGATTTATTTGTAGATGTAAAATTACATTGTTTATTTATTTATTTATTTATTTATTTATTCGAGAAACAAACAGTATATTAACACAATTAAACTTAAAATTTACTTGATTAATACATTACACCAGCAAAGTTTCCACCAAAAATTATACATACACGAATGCAGACAATAAGACGCAAAAAACAAACAAGTTAAACTATGTAACGTAACCAGTAACTACCCAAAGGAAATTAGATAAGTAATCAAAATGGAATATTTAGTTGCTTTACATTATTCTTAATCTTAGTTAAAGAATCAAAGAACAAATCAAAGTCAGATTTACAATACTTGTTAAATTGGCGTCATGACCTGTGCAAAATTGAATTATGAACCTATATTTTTTTTTTTTTTTTTTTTTTTTTTTATTGTTGAAAGCAAACGTTGAAAATGTTTTTATTTATTTATGATCAAGTACCCGTACCTACATGGGAATCGGTTTTGATCTCATTTGAAAATAACTCTACGTCGGTCGTCAATAAGTTGACGAAAATAAGCTGGTGATGATCAAAATAAATTTATATCCTTACCGGTGGGAAGGAAGCGCTGTGCCGCGCTCCCGGCTGCATGGGTACCATATATATATATTTTTTTTTCTTTAACTGCGGGAAATGCTCTGAGGCATCCCGCGGGGGAGTGGGTCTCCCCAGGCGAGTATGTGGGAGTCGCTGCGCCCGAAAGCTGGTAAGTGGACGCAGCTCTACCCACCAAAACCCGGCGAGTGCCATCAATGCCGCCTTTGGTGAGGTGCCCTGTATCTGTCAGCAACAGGGCGCTTGGACGACTGGCCGTGCCCTAAAATTCTTCAATATTGGGGAATTTCGACCAGCCCCGACAACGTTCACGATAAGGTTCCGAATTCAGATCCCGGCTAAAATTTCATTTAGGGAAGTGGCAGGAGGTGCGCGTAGCAGCACCTCCTTCGAACCCCCCGTCCGTCATCTGTGAAGCGGGACAGCAGCTCCGTCATTCTCCCTGACGCTCCCCGCTGCTTCCTTCTGCGATATTATATGCTCGCTATCAGTGCCATTACCTGTCACTCCCAAACATGGAGCGGATTAAGTTCGGGAGAGGTCATTTTCTCCTAACGCCGCCGCCAGTACCATTGAATATCTGCTGTCACGTGTAAAACGACCTTTAAATTAATGCTAAATAAACTCGCTATAATTTTCGCGAGAAATAATTAAGTTTCATAAGAAGTATATTAAATATTGATTAAGTTAGTATTAATGTATTATTCCCAGGCAGATTATTTACTTTTGGTAACGTCAGAAAAAGACACACTTTTACATATATTACTAATTTTATAGGTACTATTCAAAAGTACAAAGAGGAACATAGCAAACATAATATGTTTCGAACGCTCGATATATTATCATTAGAAAGATATTATTATCGCATCTCATTAAAATAGCTCCCCTTGATTTATAGAAACTTGTAATATGTAATGGCTACAAATTACATCGACAACGGCACAACACTATTTAACGATTCGATAACATAGTGATGTGTGGGTTTTGTTTGTAATTAATTAATCGATAATGTTTATATAGTTGTTGCCCGCGGCTTCGCTTGTGGTTTTACTGTAGTATATTTTTTTCAATATATTATTCTATTTTAGTTAATCTATACCGTTATTATAAAAAGATAATGTCCATAAGTAAGTGATAATCATCGAAATTACTGATTTTATTTAGAAGATACTTTCACTAATATAATGCTACGATATCACTGAGTGGCGTAGCCTATAAGAATAATCAACATCAGTCCTACACAAACGGCTGTGAATCTAAGTTAGCGCGGGAAATACTGTGGGCGAAAGCGAGTCAGCTATACCTTGATATCTATGTGCCTGAAAGAGCTTGCCCTACTTTATTCACCCATTTCACCTTTGCTCTCCTCTCCGCATGAGGAGTAAGTCTGCCTGAATACTTTGCGGGATAATAATATAGCCTCATTTCTGTAGGAGTCTGATTTTAGTGTCGTTTCATGGAATTTATAATATCGATATTGCAATATTAATATTTTTAACAACAAGACGTTATTCATATTTATAGCCTGCAGGCTATACATTTATAGGCAGAACGACAGAACACAGCAGGAGACCAGAATCGAGGCCAAAACTGTCTACACAATTACCATATATATAGACATAACCACTTATGAGACAAATAGTCTACATGTTAACATTATTATCGATTGTTTATGAATACATAACTAGTTCGTCTACTTATTTGGAAATTGGGTCGAGCTGTTTAAGGGCAGTGAACGAGTCTCGACCCCTGGGGTGTTATATCGACACCCAACAAATAACTTTATTTTTAATATTGATGTAAGACCAGCGCTGTAGACATTGCAATAAGTTGCACTTGTGTGGAGGAAATTTCGAGCGCTTAATTTTAGTTATTTTGTCAAAACTCGAAAGATGGAAAAATTAAGAAAATCTTGTGGCACAATCTCCTCGTTTCTCCACAAAATTTTTGTCAATTTTAAATTTATGAGTTTATTACTCGACCATGCGTAAACGGCTGAATTGATTTACATGAAATTTTGTTCGTAGATAGACCGTAACGCGGGCAAGGTCATAGGATGCGCTGATCTGCATGAGTTTTACAATCAATGTCGTTCAGTGTCCCTCCAACTACATAGCATGACAACATTCAGGCAGTGACCGGTCCAAGTTGGATGTGAGGAGCGGAGAATATGTCATCTTGGCTTTCATGAAGAAGTGCATAAACAATCTTTAGCCATTAAATATAGAAGTAAACCTTCGTTATTTACATAAGTTTGTAAATCCCGTGACACTGAATTGCTATGACCTACTATGCTATCAACTAGCTGGTGCAGGATGCCCACAGCTTCACCTGCGTTAACTTTCAGCTAAATCTGTTTAGCTGTTTTACCGTGAAAGATCAACAAACATCCAAACATCAAAACTTCAAACTTTCGCCTTATAATGTTAGTAAGAATTGAGCTGAGGGTGCTGCTCTTTATATCACTCTTATAAGAGGGAACAAGGGGGGGGGGGATGGGAACCTCACCCCATTGTACTGTCCCGACGTTGGGAGGGGTTGTTCTGTAGTGCGGGACAACCCTTCTGTGAAGGTGGCATCGATCCCTTGAGGGACTTATTTGCCGTCGAGGTACCCTGTTTGCTTATTAGATCCGGGGCACCTCACCAAAAGCACTAGTGGCACTCGCTACCCATTTACCATCAGGTGACAGTTCAGCATTGTTGCCGATCTAACATAAAGTAACGACCTATGCAATTACCATGCGCAGTTTCTACATCTATTTAACCAAACTTCGCTATTCATGACTCGTTAATGGTATAGTTCAGAACAATGGTACCGCTACAAGGCTGAGGTCATGATGACCAGGAGCCAGTGGAGCGCGGCCCATTGTCATCACAATGTGTTCATTTGCCACTCGCGTTTGTGCCAGAGCCCAGAGGTAACAAACTGGAACGAGCGGACTATTATGTTAAGTTGTCAATCATGTTTTGTCCCGGTGGGTTCAGATCAATTCTACTCGTAGTGTTATCAAGTTGTCTTGGCTTTAGAGTCTTTAGGTGTTCACCAATTTTCAGATACACTTTCTACAAGAAACGTAAGAGGTAGTGCCATGCTGCAATGCAGCCGACTTGGACCGGCATGGCCGGGGTGGTACCTCTCGCTCACATAGCACCGGCTATACTGTCGCGTTTCGTGCGGTTTGTGAGTTTCCGGTGGCCTATGGGGGGATAGGGAAAAGGAGGGCAACACATCTGCATAACCTCTGGTTGTGCGGATGTCTAATCCGCAAAAATCTTTAATATTACTAGCTGTTGCCCGCAGCTTCGCCCCCTTTAACTTTTGTCTAAAATATAAAAAGTAAGGGGTTGACCACCCTTATTATTCAGGGGGATGAAAAATAAATGTGAACCGATTCTCAGGCCTATCCGATATGTACACAAAGTCTCTAGAGAATCGTTCGAGCCGTTTCGCAGAAGTTTAATTACAACCGTGGTTCAGGCCTTGACGTGGCGGTGGGGCTCAATAGGCTAGGGTGAGCCCGGCACCTTGGGCGAAGCACCTTCTTATAAGAAGAGGAGACAAAAGAGCAGGGGGCAAGGGGCGAGGATGGGAACTTCACCCCATTGTACTGTCCCGACGTTGGGAGGGGTTGTTCTGTGGTGCGGGACTACCTCTGTGGAGGTGGTGTCGGTCCCTTGCGGGACTGACTAGCCGTCGAGGCGCCCTGTTATCTTAACAGATCCGGGGCACTTCACCAAAGGCGGCACTGTTGGCACTCGCCTGGTTTTAGTGGGAAGAGCTGCGTCCGCTTACCATCATTCGGGCGCAGCGAGTCCCACATACCCGCGTGGGGAGACCCCATAGGCGGGATGCCTCAGAGCATTTCCCGGCGTTAAAGAAAAAAAAAAGGAGTTTAATTACAAACACCGTGACACGAGAATTTTATATATTTGATAAATAAAATACTATCCTAGGCCACCATTTAATATTTAAGTCTAAGAGCACGTTTTTTTTATCTATGCTCCCTTTAAATACCGACAAAGTAAATTTTGTAATAAACATCATGTCTAAGATACCACATAATCAAAACAACTATTTGTCTTATTAGTTGTACACACGGACGCGCCCAACGGAGAACAATCTGGCCAACATGTCCGGCACAATATTTTATATGATTATGATTTTTTTTATGTTAGTTGGATAGGCAAACTGGCAAACGTGCCACCTGATGGTAAGTGGTCGACATCACCCATGAACATAAACTAGTTTACCTGGAACGAGCCCAGACAACTCATTTATGTGTCGCCTATCCTGAGACATAAGATGTTAAGTGTCGGTGCCAGACACTTTTTTTTTTTTTTTTTTTTTCGGATGGATCTATGCTAATGGCCCGAAGGCCCTAATGCTTCAACGGATTAGTGTGAGCCCATTCGGCTCACTTTTGATTGGGGGGTTGCCCCCCGCCTACCGTACAGTCTGCGACCACACGGCCTCCTGGCGTCGGTTGTGATTTGCCAGACACTGCTTGTCTTATTATGAATGAATAAAAAAAATGAGATTTGTTTATATTTTTTTACCTACTTAGTATTATGGCATTAGTGCACAAATTATACACACACAGGTTACAAATTAATAACAATAATATTTTGAAGCCTTTTATTCAAACTTAATTTACACTTGACTGAATGTTTAATAAAATAATCACTTGGCCAAAATTATCAACAATAACTAACGTCGCGAGTCGTCGCTTTTAGTTACTATTTACTAACAATATATTACATTATATTACATATTATACATATATGTAATATAATATACATAATAGTAATACATTACATATTTACAACATAAACAACAGTATATAATAATACTTCCAAATCTTGCAACTTGCACTTTAGTCTGCTGACATGAAACAATAATATGTCGTAATAGACTAAACTTAAACTTGACTATCCACTAACATAAACAATAGAGTATTTTGACTTAAACACTTTCGAACATAATTTGAAAGTTACGATGAATTATAAGTTTCGCAAACATTAATAATAACCCTGACCTATATTTTCCCGAATATGTGTTCGGGACCAGGCTCAGTGGCTGAAGACAATCGATGGTAATAACATTTTAATTGAGTTTTCATTTGCATTTCCGTAATTATTAGCTTACATTTACACAGTATTGTCTTCTGATGTGTATGGTTTTTTGTCCCCTCTTCATATAAGAGGTACAAAGAGCAGCTCCCTCGGTTCAATTTGCTTCACCCAAGATGCTGGGGTCATCTTAAAGTTCTAAGTCCCATTGAACATTGGTGGGGGATGTATCACAATGGTATGTGTACAATAATCATGACATGTAAAAAACTTAGTCCATTCTGCGTAGATCGGACTAACCCAATTGTTGATGTATCTTCGGATAAATTCGAATAACCTAGCAACGTTAGGATATCCGACACCTTCGTCCTACCATGACCATGATTGCTGTAAAACATCTGAAACATGAACATCTAAAAAACTTAATAAAACCACGATAAAGCCCGTAAAAGTTGGTTCATTATAAATAATAAGCAACAGTGTAAAACGTCACAGTGTAACTTAAATTTCTGTTCGCTAACATAAACAAAAGTGTACAGCGGTACTAACTTACACTTTTAGATAAAACATTATCTTTATAATGCTAAGCTTGCGGTTCTGTTATTAATGGAAGCGCAATAAAACAGGTAATTATGACCACTCGGAGTTATCTAAAGTTGATTAATATGCCGTAATGACTAAAATACCACATTCTTGTATTGGTTTTAAAAAGCTTTTCGCCTTTTTGTTCCGCTTGACATAAATGTTGGTACAGTTTAAAATCGTATTAGGTACTACTTTATCGCAAAAAGGGCAGAACCAGAGCTAAGGCGCAGATCGCAAACGCTAAAGAAGTAATACAACAAAACATTAATTTCTTAAGGACTTATGTTTCAAAAGTATGGATGAACAGATTTAGATAGGTTAGATTCTCTTTACTCCACTCCTTTGTTCCTCTCCTTTCTTTTCTCGCCACTTCTTTTCCCTCCTTAGCCCTTTCTTTCTCTTCTCTGCTCTCCTACCTGTAACAGTAAACGAGTTCAATGAAAAAATCTAATTATTCTTATATCTCTTATATTCAATGCGACCCGCATTGAATATACTAGCGATGACACGATGAACACAACATTCCTATGGCATAATATAGACGGACGGTCATAAAAGTATAATAATGTAAGACTTACATTTATTTACGTTACGTTGAACGTAAAATAAGATGCCGTTACCGACGTGTACGACACGATTACATAAAGACGAGAATTTGGACATGAGCATAGCGGATTTCATTTGATTAATGTCGTCCTATTTCAAATAGTTTTTTCCTAATGAAAGATCTTGTATTTCTTTTTGCCCCATTGCCCCATTTTTTTATTTCAACATAAACTCTAGTTTAGAAAGATAGAAATAATAAAAAAATAGAAAGTAATTGCTGTGGTTTCTAAACCACAGCAATTACTTTCTATACTATACAGCAATTACTATATCTTTAATCTCGATCTATGATATAATAAAATACAAAAATATTGCTAATGACAATAGTAAGAGCACTGTACCATACAGTTTTATCGAATTTATTTTAAAAAGTACATAATATCTACAAAAACGACTGCTATACTAGTTATTTCACTATGAATTATACCATTTACCAAGTTCCATACCATTCAAAAGTAATCATAAGTGTAATATAACTATGCAATAATATCAAAACCACCGCGGGAGTCAGTGTCAAAAAATAATTATCCCCCCTACTTCTTACATCTCACTAAAACCGGCTATTTAAACAAAAATGAATATTTAAAACAAAAAACAATATTTTTATAAAGAGGATATTATAACAATTCGCTCCGCTCGTCAGCGTAGCGCATCACATTTCTAACAATGATACAGATGATTCCTCCGATAGTTCCCGCTGCTCGGGCTATTCTAAAGTCATACCTCCCGTGATATCGTCATTGTCGATGAGATTAAAATTAAGATAAGATAGGACTGGCTACTGTGGGTCATAGGTCATAAGGGTTATACATATTAGTTATAAGAAACAGTATATTATTGGTAATTGAAAATGTTTGATGTCCGTGTTGTTTCATGAATGTGATAAATCACACTACGTTACACACGTTAAATCCGGTGAACATATTTTTATATTCATAATGATACTGGATAATTGTTTGAACCTGGCGGGATTCAAACCTGCGATCTGTCTAATACTCAGCACCTGATAACTATACTATCATCAACAGCAAATAACATAAATTCCTGAGAATAGTATTAGTAAGAGGTAGTGCCATGCTGCTTTGCAGTAGAATTGGGCCGACACGACCGGGGTGGTACCTCTTGCTCACATAACACCGGCGTCAAGTGGCAGCTACGCTATAGAGTTTCGTACGGTTTATGAGTTTTGATTGTGCGGATGTCTATAATGGGCGTCGGTAGTCGCTATAAGGCTCCGACCACTCGGTTGCCTCCTTATGACATAAAAAAAAAGAATTTACGAGATCGATTCTTATTTACTTATTACGTCAAGACTTCTTTTCCATTTGATGGCTTTTGCTCAGTACTGATCGTTATATCATGGACTTAAATCTCGCCACCACCTGGTCATGTCTGGTCTGAGCTCGTTAATCATAAGAGTTACGCCATCTATCGGTTTCGACTGGACTGTTCTTAGGGATGGCATGTTTTACGTATCACGTGATTAATAACAGGTGATATAAAAATCATGTGTGACGATATATTTTCTCTAATTAGTGAAATATCACATGATTTGTAATTTTTTTTTTCTTTAACGCCGGGAAATGCTCTGAGGCATCCCGCGGGGGAGTGTGTCTCCCCACGCGGATATGTGGGACTCGCTGCGCCTGACAGGAGGTAAATGGACGCAGCTCTACCCACTAAAACCCGGCGAGTGCCACCCATGCCGCCTTTGGTGAAGTGCGCCGGATCTAATAAACAAACAGGGCACCTCAACGGCTAGTCAGTCCCCCAAGGGACTACCACACCTACCCGCTTCTTATAAGAGGGGTAAAAAGAGCCTCCTCGTATGGTTTTGCCCAAGAGCTGCATCCACTTACCAGATGTCGGGTGCAGCGAGTCCCACATACCCGCGTGGGAAGATCACCTCCCCCGCGGGATTCCTCAGAGCATTTCCCGGCGTTAAAAAAAAAGGTGATATAATAGTGAATGTCACGTCGTTATAATTAGAAATAGCTATAATTTTCGCCACTGTCTGTTGTTCTGTCTTACTGGATTAATGTTTATTGTAAATTAATTATCAACATGTACTTTCACTGTTATTAGGGTTGATTAGGACCAAGTAAAGCTGTTTTTGTGATCAGAAATTTCCTGGAAGTAAGTATTTCTTTTACATTTAGTTTTAGGTAGACGAAGTCGGAACAACTTTAGTGACTGTTTTAAAAAAGACGCTATAAAATTTCGTTTCAATTTTTTTAATTGCTCTGGTGTAAAATTAATACTTTCGAGTTAAAATTCGAGTTAACGACATCCCACTGTATATGCATTACCTCTCCTTCTCATTACCCCTTCAGTTAATTGAATTTAGAAAAAATCCATGAAAAAGTGCTATTGGTTTTTTTTATTTTATTTATAGTTTAATGTTATAATTTTCGTATAATGTGACAACCCTAGCCATATTGTTCTAATTTCGTAGACGGGAATTGTTTTGGACGTAATGTTCAGACAAATCACCTTACACAAGCGAACTGATCGGTGAACTAATTGCTTCTGCGGATCGCGTAGGCTTTGAGTAGAGACGAGGCTAAAAAGGCTAAAAGGCTAATAGAATAGACGTATATGAAAAAAATAATGATTACCATACTAGTTACTTCTATAGTTTGCGTAGGCTTAAGCTAGAGCAGAGGCTAAAAATCTAAAAAGAACCAAATAGGCTAATGTGAAAATAGAAAAAGGTCAACAACAAGAACAGATTAACGAACTATTGCTTTTGCAGTTCGTGTAGGCTTTGGATAAAGAGTAGAGACAGTGTTGGCGGCTGAAAATCATAAGCGCATATCTTTATTTAAAGAGAGATACCGGATATATTTTGCAATTCTTTAGCATGAAGAAAATCCTGAACACATAGTAGAAATCACGTACCTACGCCTAAGGACTGATGGCCGGAAGAAGAAAAGTATACAGGAATGTCAGTTATAGGACAACGAAGTATTGATATCAGGATAATGATGCAATATTTATAATAATAACACTTTAACGCAAAGATGATTTAACTGTAACTTTTCAAACATCTTTAAAACCTATGGAAAGTTTTAATATAAAAAATAAGTAACTAATTAAATTACAGATGGCATTTTAGAATGAGAAAAAAATTGAAGATTTATTTTTTATTTTTTATGTTACTTGGATAAGCAAACTGGCAAACGTGCCACCTGATGGTAAGTGGTCGACGTCGCCCATGAACATAAACTAGTTTACCTGGAACGAGCCCAGGCAACTCATCTATGTGTTACCTATCCTGAGACATAAGATGTTAAGTCTCGGTGCCAGTAATTACACTGCCTGTCTTGCCCTTCTCTCCGAAACACAGCAAAGCTGTTTCACGGGAGAAACAAGCAAGATGGTGGTACCCATGCAGCCGGGAGCGCGGCACAACGCTTCCCTCCCACTCAATTTATATTGCTTTGATAAAAATTGCCTAAAACATATTCTTATAATAGTATAGTCTTAAAGCCATCGAATATATTACATACCTGAAATAGAGTGGTAATGTTATGTATATTGTCTGAAAACAAATTCCGCCAAATTTGTGCTGCGACGCTGCGCCGGTTCTGCGCTCTTATTCGCGAACTGATGGCCATTGCTGAATAATTGGTCGATGGGGCGTACATACAGATCACTGGTTGGTTGAATTGTTATTACGTCAGTGACAAATCACTGACCAATTTCGGAATTTTATGGCTCACATTTCTACTCTATCTGGTTATAATATGCTCAATGCTTAAAGCTAACGGCTTCCCTAGGTGGTCCCTAATAATAATAAATACTGTGAATAAACAGAAATTGAAATTATCTAAGCTAATTATTCCTAACATTGCAAGCGCATTCTACAATATATTGCAAACTTTATCATAATAGTACCAGCCTTATCTCGCAGCAGATATCTCGCGGATAATTCATACAATTACCGACAGTCAGACGGGCTTTGTGAGTGGGTAACACCGGTTTGATAATTCGCCTGCTGATAAGGTGAAATTATATTTCCTGTCCCACACTAGTCCGTACCGTGACTTTGTTACATTACTGTCGAATCTAGAAAGTTCTGGAAAAAATGGTGTGGAAAAGTTGAAAACTGGTTGAGGTGTGTGATACTTTTTTAATGGCCTTTGCTAGCCTTTAAGCTATTCGCTTGTCGTAACTATAAACTGAAGGGTAATATTATGTTAAATACGTAAGAGTTTATAAAACCACTTGCTCGTGCTTGGACTGTTGGAAATTGGAATCTAGTTTCTCCCACACTGTCCAAATCTCAACTCTCCATCTACAGTATGAATCTATTCATATTAAAGCTAGGTTATGCGAGGGCCAGCGACAAATCTTGCCACAACAGAATCAGAAACAATAATCTACTTTGATGGTAGTTAAGAGTTTTAAAATCCTTCATAATGTTACACAACAGGTGGAAACTAACTGATAAGCCTCATGAGTGATCCACAGCATTTGTGAGCATAGACGAGTTCAGCCGAGACTAATTTGCTGCCAAAATAATCCATGCGTTAATTGTTGGACACAAGTAGCGACGATGGATGGAATGGACTCGGCCTCTTGAGTGATAGCCGGAAGGTCCGAGTTCGACCTGCCCTCCTGTGATGCCTAGAAATGGGTTTTTCTAAACCACCGGGAAATGCTCTTAGGTATCCCGCGGGTGAAGGGGGACTCCACAGGCAGGTATGTGGGACTCACTGCGCCTGAAAGACGGTAAAGTGGATGAGCTCTACCCACTAAAACCTGGCGGGTGCCACCAATGCCGCCTTTGGTCAGGTGCCGCGGATCTGTTGAGCAAACAGAGCACCTCGACGGCTAGTCAGTCCCTCAAGGGACTGACGCCACCTCCACAGGGGGGCTGAACCACAGAACAACCCCTCCCAACGTCGGGACAGTTGTCGTCGTCCTTCTCTCTTTTCCCCTCTTCTTATAAGAGGGGTACAAAGAGCAGCCCCCTCGGTTCATTTGGCTTCGCCCAAGGTGCTGGGTTCATCTTAGGCTGACCCCCACCGCCACGACAAGGCCTGAACCGTGGTGGGGTCAAGATCGAAGCCTGTCAGACTTTTGAAAATCAATGAAGTATGAAAATACAAATTAGCTCTATTATTTTAATTTAGTGGAGCTCCATATTTCAGTCTACAAATGTATATTCGAGCTAGGCATTCGTAGACAATGTGGAAATATCGAGCTCATAAGAAAAGTGAAAAGTGTGATAAATATCGCGTTCTAAACAGTTTTAATTGCTGTATTACTTTTTATGTGTACGAAATAATAACAAGGTTCTTATTTTTATAATTATAAGAACTTGACTCTGAACAGCTACATCAGTAATCATTTTCTAAAACATTTAATGCGTTAAAATCGTTTTTGCCTTTCTTCACACTTATTACCTTGACCAGACTTTCATACACACGTACAGATAGCACCACACTATTTATATAGTTTACGGTGAAAAAACTTGAATTGTCGTTGTTTTCTACAGTTTCTTTTCAAACTGGAAACATCAAGAAATCAAACCATGTTGACTTTTTATAAAAATGATTTATATTAAGTAAGTTAGTAGCCTTCGTAGTTCGAATATTTTTATAAATATTAATATCCCTATGTATTTATATTATATATCAATTTTCTTTATCTGTAGCACAAGTCCGGACGAACCACGGAACACAGTTAACATGATCAGCTGGTTCCTACAGCTTCGCCTGCGGTAACTTACATTTACAACCGTATGCGGTTTGATGATGATTATTGTTATAGCCTATTTTCTTATCTAAGTTATTCAGCATTCCTTCCTCTTCTTCCTTTAGCCATCACCATTTCAACTGTCAGCCAAATCAGTTCAGCCGTTTTGCCGTGAAAGATCAACAAACATCCAAACATTCAAACGTCCAAACTTGCAAAATTTCCCCTGTAAGATTGATTATTTATATCTTTCAACCGGTTTTTCTGTTAATTGTAATTTTTATTGGTGATAGGCACAGATATTTGAAATAAGTTCTTAATATTTCTATGGTCATAGGCTTCTCGGCTTTGACGTTTCGGGTAAACAGATGTTGGACAATGGAGCGGTTTCAATTTTTGATCGTCAAGAGAGGTTTCCTATGTCAGTAAATTAGGGTCGGTATATGTACTTATACAATGTACTTACAGACTGAATTTGCATGTGCGTTCAAGTTGTTCATTAATATGTTGTCGGTAATGAATGTAGGGTCGCCATTTTTGAGAAAACCTCGGACAGTTTGAAGAATGCGACAAAATGGTTTTGTTTTAATATAAACAAATTGGCGAATAAATCGAGACAAGATTAATTTCTTTATAAAAAAATAAAATCGTTATGGGTATAAACAAAAAAGCTTGCTTGTAAAACTTACAATGCTAAAATATTATTTACCCTTTAAATGCCTTTAATAAAATATGTTTTTGTTGGAAATGGTTTTTGGACAGCTTCTAGAAAAACTGTGGCAAATATCTCCTATTGTGGCTCCTGACTAAATTCACTCGTCCATAATTTTGCCAGTCCTTCGTGTTATGCCAGTTGCCTGCCTACTTGTCCCTCTTTTTTTTTGGGAACACTGCAAAATTTATTAGTGACAGAAGCATTGTGTTGACCAATACCACCAATTATTCGAAGTTTTAGCTCCTAGCAAAATATGGTGAGCCTACCCATACCAATTAACGGTCCTCTGTGACAGACAGACAGACAATTCACACCCAGCCCACGCTGAAAACTTTAGAAACGGCACAAATAAAACCAATAGTAAATTAACTAGAGATAAGTAAGACAAACGCAGCGGACGCAAAGTGGAGCGCAAGGCTAATGCCTCAAAATGACTCATTTTTTGATCGAGAAAAAAAATTTGGGTCTTTACACATTATACACTTCATGACAATCTCAGCGCAGACAAAAGATTAAAACGAGATATTTTCCCTGATTTTCTCTTTTATTTCGCAGAACTCGTTTTCTCTTCAATATCTTCAAAGGCCTTGTTCAAGAGTATCCTGTTCCAAATATTTTTACTTGTCCTTTCTGCGAAATCTCAATGTCGTATGAATTCTATTTATTTTGTAGCTTTACCATTATAAGCCCTAAAATCTTTTCGCAGGTTCGGCGTGACTGGCGGAGTGTCGTTGGGCGCGCATCTCGTGTGTGCGAGGGTCGCGGGACTGACAGACAAGCAGCGCGCGATGTGCCGCTCCTCGCCCGCTGCGATAGCGGCGGTCGGCGATGGCCTTAGGTATGTTTTTTTTCGTTGAAGAAGTAAAAAGTCGCCCTAACCCAACCACAAAAGTTATCCCCTTTTTAAGTCAGTCGAAGTTAATAAATATGTGGTACTTACAATAACAATTAATTTAGGTAATTTGTTTATGAATGTTTGGCAAGTGGGCCGGTGAACCACCAGATAGTAATTAATGGTCATCGTTGCACTGTGCACATGAACGTAAACAATTTTACCGGAGAATAGCCCAGGAAACCCGGAGCCAGTAATTACACTGCCCATCCTGCCCTCCTTTCTTAATGACAGAAAAGTTGTTTTACTGAAGACAAAAGAGGCTATTTAAATTTTGAACTATGGGTTTTATTCTAGAATGGCCTACGCCGAGTGCCGTAATCAGCTGAGCGGCTACAAGTGGAACTGCTCAGGAGTCGGAGAGGGGAACGACTTTGGACATGTCATGCCGTTGGGTAAGTCTTTATTAACTGTTTAATGGTTGGTAATTCTCGCCAATACTATACATTACATTGATAATTATCAATGTAATGTTAATGAACATTGATAATTATGTTAAACGTTAGTTTCTATGGTTAAAATAGATATTTATTTGTTTTTATTTCAATACGAAATATGTTTTAAAGTATCTAGCAAGCACCAAATCATAGACCAATAAGATTCTTTAATTAATAGATCATTTGGAAAATCTTCGGTTAGAGACTAAACTAGCACATCCTTTTGAGATACATATCACGCAGTGATTGTATATTATAATAATGAGATACAGGCGCGCAATAAAATATAATTTGCCATCCTGTCCATTTTTTTAATTATTATTAGCGATGGGCCGAAATTCATTTTACATTCGGTTGAACTGAATTTCGGCAGCTTGAGCCGAACTTCGACATTCGCCGGAATTCGGTTTAAATAACGAACATTCGGCACTAGATAAAAATACCTACAGCAAAAAAGAGTATGGAAAAAATGAGGGCGCCACTTTCACTTAGGTCTCATCATAATATGGAAAATCAGCAAGATAATTTAATCAAATAGTTAAAAATAAATGTGAAACACTAAGGTTTACTCAAAATCTAGTATTTGTCGGCCAAGTATTGTCAACATCATAGGTTTTCATTTAGTAAAATATTTAGTTCCACCTGTCACCACGTTATACTCTTTTTTGCCAAGCTGTACTTGCACTATTTTGACTGAAATTAATATAAAGCAAATCTGTTATAACATTTTAATAAAATTAATTGTTTAAATTCGGTTCAAATTATATTCAGCCCTTACTATAACAATTTTCCTCAACTCAATTTTTTTCAATTATTTGGAGTGAAGTAAAATAGTGCAAAAAAACCACAACTACATCTACACCGGTGGATGGATACAATTTAAATAAATAGATGTCAACACTATTAGTCAAATCAGTAACTATTGTCAATAAAGCAACTATAAATACGATAAATGCCCATATGGCTGAAAAATTATTTCATTGATTAGACCATAACAGTTTCCTAGGCTCCATATATTACAATTATCGAGACAGTTACGCGTGTAAATATTAAACTAAGAACAAAGACGTTATGGGATAAAAACAATATGTTTACCATTCGTGACCGAGGCCTCCTACAAAATCGTGATCGGGAGTTAATATATTGCTGACCTAGGTGGAATCATTATACAGGCTGATATAGTTTAATGTATTAAGTAATTAATATAATTATTAATAATCTAGTTAATGTATAATTATTATCATTATCAACCTTTGTCCGTCTACCTGTCCATATATTCAATGAACGCCAAGACGGTTGAAATCAATAATCAATTTTCATTAAGATACATCCAGCCATTCTTAAGATACTTTGAGAGTAGGTGTAAATTTTGGTATTTATTCTGTCTCTGTTTAGAAGCCGCGTTCATCCGTCAACTAGATGGAATGACACCATACATGCAATGATCCTGCCAAGGACAGGAAGTCGGCTGTTTTGTCGTTAATTAAAAGAGACTATAACCATATATTAATAAACACATTTTAATTTTTATGACTGTTAAATGTAATCGATTGTTTTCTATTTTTTATACTTTCTAAGAAGTCAATCTGGGCGTTGACAGTAAATTGATGCAAACAATTTACTACAGATTGGCACTGCAACTTTAAATAGACTATCTCTAATATACTAAGTATTTATAAGTTTATTCTATCCTCTTAAACAATATCATCCTGTACGTTCGGTAGCTGGCTTTAAGCCCTCGGAGCTTAAGGTCAAGTTCAGTGGCCTTTATAATCTTTAATATCTTAGGCAATATTTCATATCATTACTTTCCAAGTTTGTTAGTCTATCATCATCTGTAGTGTGAAGGACAGTCTCCTTCCGTTGTAGCTACTAGGAGTTAGGACTCACGGCTTTGAGTTTGAATCTCACAATTGATATAATACATCGAATATTGATATTATGATATTGGTATATAAGAATTTTATTGCTAGATCTGAAGTTCAGGCCATGTTTGTGAAAACGACACGACTTTCGTACGAGCAGGATTCTAATGGAGGGGCATCGGCAGTCCTCTTTAAACGGAAGCTGCTTAGGTATTCACCTAAGGGGTAAACGATTGATAGTAATGGTGATGATGATAATATAACTATTCATCATCGTCGTCATCAGCCGCTGTCCGTCCACTGCTGAACATAGGCCTCCCTCAATGAACGCCAAGATGGCCGATCCCTTGCCACTCGCATACAACACGGACCGGCCACCGCACGAAGATCATCTTCGCCGACCAACACTTCGTCTACCCAAACGCGGCCTCCACTCTTGAACCTTATTGGCCAATATAACTATTACTACTACATAATTAGAAGCTGTAATAAGAAATAACAAAATATATTGCATCGAAGTAGTTTTAAGACGAGAAATAGGTTAACTGAAACTAAAAAATCATGAAAATGATGTAGTAAATAAAACATACTTCATTTTGGTAATTTTTTTTTATTGCTTGATTTAGATATTATGATGCCAACTACAAAAATATTACAATTAGCAGAGATTTTGAAATAAAAACGTCTGTAACGAGGATTATAAAAACTTTAATTGATATCCAATTCCAATACACAATATAAACTCTTAGAAAGTTACCCATTTTTCTAACCGATCATTACTAAAAATATAAAGCTGTGATTAGTTATTTTTATTATTTATTCATATTTCTATAACAACTTAAAATTTAAATAAACTTGTTGTGATCTTTTATCATCATCAACTGTTAATTTTTATAAAGAAATCTCACCAATTGCTATTTATTTTATTCCCAATATTAAAAACACATGCTACTAAGACCCCTTTTCCGTATTCCAAATTAAATTGTATTTTTAAAAAATATTCCTTTCCCACTTTTAATCTCATTCTCATAGTTATAAAATCGGCTCAAACCACTCGACTCCATTTCTCCAATAAATAAAAAATAATCCAGTGTCGGCCAACAATCGGTATCACACCCACATTGACACGCGTGATTTATACACGACGACTAATTGACTTGTGTTTGTTTAAGGCTCGTTTAAACCTGACGATTTATCGTCGGATCATCATTTTTGTTTAAATTGGCTCTTGTTGCTTAGTTATATAGAAGTGGGAAAATAGAAAATGTTTATATTTAATGCATTAAATTACAAAGCGCAAACATATTACAGTCATATATTTTGAGATACTTAATAAACATAAGTTTAAGTTAGAATTTTGTATTCAATTCTAATTTCAAGCGTAATACCACAGAAATTTACAAAAATTAATAGTGAACATCCATATTATTATATAAGTTGGATAGACAAATTGCCAAACGTGCCACTTTATGGTAAGTGCCCATATCCCATAAACGACTTCACCTAAGACTAGCCCACGCAATTCATTCCTACTTTTCCTATCCGTATTTAATTCATACCTCTCAACGTAAGATGGTAAGTCTCGGTGTTAGTAAGTAGACAATATATCCTGCTATTATTTTCGAAAACATATCTAAGCTATTCGGCAAAAGAAATAAACACGATACTGGTACCCGTGCAGATAAACTCGCGGTCGCGGCACAGATTGAACTGTAAAAAAAAGATGTGAGAAAGCATCAGATGTTGACAATCGAATGGTATAAAAAACCCCTTAACTGGAAGTGATTATAAATTGGCAATACTAAACGTAACGTCAATTAAACATTGAGTGGGAACATTAATTAAAACCAGATTAATGGCGGAATATCGACAGAATACCAGTTTATAATTATCTAAAACAAAATGGCTATTAGCGTTTTGTATTAACGAAGACTGTTTCACAATTTTCTTATGCCAAATACATGGCTAGTTATTCTTTTATAGTAATTTTAGGCATCAAAACCTATAAAATTTAGTGACAAGGCACGTAAGGTAGGAAAGATAAACCTATACACCGCACGCCAATGTCGCCTCCGAAGATGTAGTTTCTACTCTGCGAACACATAAATGGCGGGTAAAAAAATCACCGCTTGACTTCCAAATAAGAAGAAAATTTACATCATACTCATGTTTGAAATGCCCATGAATCATCTACTTTATCAAATATACTCCAAAATCCTCTATGGATTACTAGCTTAATGTGTTATATATGATATGATATGATGACGAGTCTTATTATATTATATGTAAAGTTAAAAGGTTCCAGAGCCTATCTATTGCTGTATCAGTCGTTTTCTCAACTATCCAGAAACCCATTTAAAGATTTTGCCTGAAATATCGTATCGATATTTCAGGCACCCCAAACACAAGCTACGCCACCCAAAGGTGTGGATTCTATCAAGTTAAAAAATTGCTATTGTATCAATTCCAATATAGAAGTCGTATACAGCATACGACACGACATTCTACCTTCAATGTTATTTTTAATAATGATGTTAATTGGACGGCTACTCGACCGTGAATGGTCGCCATTTTGTTGTCACTTTGACGTTTATGACAGGTTATTTTGGCGCCAAACAAATTAAAGGAGTTGATGTTTATAAATTCCGCGATATCGAATCACATTTAGATAAAATCTTGAAATACTTACCGTAATTATTTTAAGTGTATCTCGAAAAAATCGAAAAACTGTAAACTTTCGTGAATCTCGTTACTTATAATTTAATAATCTGCGAACAAGGAACTTTTTTTTTTAAACATATACATATTTAAGGCAATGATATATCTGGGTAGGGCCAACAACAGAAATCTTTGATATATAAAGCATTTTTATTTGCCTTATTGTTTCATACTAAATGCCTATGAAACTAATATATAATATATATAAACTTTGGGAAACTAATTTCACTCTGAAACACACACACACATATTTAATTGCGCGTATTTCTGCCTAATGAAACAGAAGTTATTGGTCCTTTTTACCTTTAGGCCTTTAAAGTCTTTATTTGAGTAATATATGTGACAAAAACATTAACATGCATCCTCTAGTTAAACAAACACTTCAAATATTTTAATAAACAAAATACCAACATAATATATTCAGTTTTGTATTTTATAAGCAATTAATTTGTTTAGTAACGATCGTAAAATATAGAATTCTATTTATATACACCAATAAATTAAACAATCATCAGAAAATATTAACATAAATCCATAAATTATATTTCTTATTAAGAGTACATTAATGATTTGTTAGTAAAAACCTTCAAAGTGCGTATCGGAGCTTACGCACAGTGGGTCCCGTAAAATAAATAATGTGCCTTTCTAGCCCTAGGGACGCTTTCAAAATATGTTATGAAAGCATCTCTAAATACACTTTTTGAAAATTTTACTTCTTTTTTGTGTAGCAAATCACAGACCTTTTCTTTTTC
Organism: Helleia helle; assembly: GCA_963853865.1. Lineage (NCBI taxonomy): Eukaryota > Metazoa > Arthropoda > Insecta > Lepidoptera > Lycaenidae > Helleia > Helleia helle. The sequence continues at coordinate 2,812,979 of OY971419.1, forward strand.
TTTAGTCTACCTTTAAGTCTAATAGATGGGATGGCCCCGTCTGTATAGACGGGGAAAAATAAAAAAAAAACCATTTTAGCTGTTTATCTACGGAACCCTATTAAATAATCATTAAAGTGTTTCCCTTCCCATGGCGACAGAACAGCCAGACAAACTTTCACATTTACAATTATCGAAATTTAAAATTCGATTTTATTATATTAATTAAGAAAAGAAGGGCTCATCTGGAAGCAGACAAATAGCCTCGTGGTTAACAATGACAGCAAAAGATTCATAGGTAGTAAAATTAGTCAAGTAGATTCATATGAAAAAGAGTAGGTAAGTATATTGATAGTAGCAACTCGACTGACTCGGAGGCAAGTAGGGTCATATAAAAAAGAGTAGGTAAGTATATTGATAGTAGAAACTCGACTGACTCGTAGGCAAGTAGAGTCATATGAGAAAGAGTAGGTAAGTACATTGACAGTGATATAGACTCGTAGATTAGTAGAGTCATATGAGAAAGGGGTAGATAAGTACATTGAAAGTGACATAGACACGTAGGCAAGTAGAGTCATATGAGAAAGAGTAGGTAAGTACACTGACAGTGATATAGACTCGTAGATTAGTAGAGTCATATGAGAAAGGGGTAGATAAGTACATTGAAAGTGACATAGACACGTAGGCAAGTAGAGTCATATGAGAAAGTGTAGGTAAGTACATTGACAGTGACATAAACACGTAGGCAAGTAGTCATATAAGAAAAGGGAAAGTAAGTACATTGACAGTGACATAGACTCGAAGGGTTCTGAGTCATATGAGAAAGAGTAGTAGATAAGTACTTTTACAGTGACATAGACACGAAGGTTAGTAGTCATATGAAAAACGCTAGTAGGTATGTAGTAGTAGAATCATACGAGGAATATAACTATTTATTACCTTATTATATTACTTAGTTAAAACCACCTGGCTCTTCTGGCTCTACCGGTGGGTAGAGCCACTGTGGTTTTAACTTCTAACATCTTCATCATTATCAACATTTTCCACTGCTGAACATTGACCTTTTATAATGAACGCCAACTGCTGATCTACGGCCACTCGCAGATAATAAATATACAGGAATAATATTATACAGGAATTAGAAATTATGGTTTTAAATTAAGAAAATGCAATTTATTGATATACAGATAATTAACTTTATATTACTTAAGTCCTAAGTAAAAACTGCACGGATTGTCGGATTTCGAATGAGTCTGCGAAGTCATTTATTATCAAAAAAAACTGGTCTTGCTTCTTTCGGACTGAATTGCGAATGCATTGCAAACTAATTAATTAAATATAATAAAATCATTCTTTGTGGGTCCAAAACTAGTTTAGTCACCGCCCTAATCAATTACCAATTATCTACTCCTAAATAAGTGTTACGATCTCCGTGCAGTAGCCGGCCCGTATTGGATGCCAGTGGCGAGGGATCTGTCGTATTGGCGTTCTTTGAGGGAGGCCTATGTTCAGTAGTGGACGGATGAGGGCTGATGATGATGATGATGAAATAAGTAAGTGAGTGAACTTTAGTGATACAAAAATTTTGACAATTGTCAATCAACCTATTTCATTTACTTGATTTATTTGATTTTGATTTTACTTGATTAAAATCATATCCTTCTGTAAAATAAGATTGTAAACCAACTAACAAAATGTATATGGAAACAATTTTTGAAATAAAAAAATACTATTACACGTCCTTATCATTAAAATTTAATAGTGTACATCGAATGACTTTGAATCTCGCCAAGAGATTATGATGATAAAGAATCCGGGTTATGGGTCAACGACACCTAACATAAAAAGCTCAGCCGGGACTTGCTTAAGTTTTATTCACGTATTACCTATCCTGAGACATAAGTTGTTAAGTCTCGGTGCCAGTAATTACACTGCCTGTCTTGCCCTTCTCTTCGAAATACAACTAAGCTCCAAAAAGCTCCGAAATACAACTAAGCTCCGCCGTTATTTTCCATAATCATTACATAGAAAGGCATATTAATATTCTAAATTCATCCTTTTTTATTCCGAAATTCATCAAAGCTGTTCACGGAATAAAAAAACAGGATGGTACCATGCAAGTACCACGACCATGGATGTATCGATCACAACTCTTTCAGCTATTATAATGGTCGTCTTGTTCATTAAAGGAGGCCTATATTCAACAGTGGACAGATAAAGGATGATGATGATGATAAAATGGCAAGTCTATACACATTTATATAAATCTGTTTCTATATGAAATCGATATAATTAGCTACTATAAATCACTGTAATATAATCGTGAAACATTTCAGCGTGAAAGGTCAGGAACAATGTTTTACAAGGGTCTGTTGTACGGTGAACTTTTATCTAACGCCAGGGTTACCATGATTAAGATATATATGGGAAAATAAGTAGAGATATTTGTAGAGGTATGTAAATAATTTGGAAAGGTCAACGTCGCACATTTACATGAGTTTACCTAGGAGTAAGTAGCCTTGATTTGCCATAGCTGACCCTGGATGAGTCAGCTATGGCAAAATAAAGGCATTGAAATAAAAATGGCGACAAACATACGTCAGTACTAGTAAAACATTTTTAAAGCTGCTTGGTTAGGATTTGACACCTTGGGGGGGATAAGGTAAAGGAGGGCAACGCATCTGCATAATCTCTGATTGCGCGGATGTGTATGGGCGTCGATAGTCACCAAAAGGGTTCGACTGCTCGTTTGCCCTCCTATTTATAAAAAAAAACTTGACTCCTCCCGTGACCATGGTTTCTGTAAAGTATCCGAACCATCGGGCATGTAAAAAACTTAATAAACCGCAATAAAATCTGTAAAAGTTGTTAAATTATATTGCTTGAAAATAATTAATTGTATGTAATAAAAAAAAAAAAATGCACAAAATTATAAGGAGAAATTAAATCAAGTTTCATATTTCAAATCAAAAAACCAAAAAGTGAATAAACTCTACAATTTAAGATTCTACAGACTATATAAATCAAGTAATAAATTTGAATCATCGATTTGTTACCAAAAACTATATAAATACTTTATTATTATGATTATAAAACAAATTAATGTCTGCAATATTAAATTGTAGCACACATTTGCATTTCTAATTTAATAAAAGGTCTCTGAGATCAGATAATAAAATGTATTTGATAATTATTTCCCGATAAAAACTATGTTAGCCGTTGCGATTACGGTCGCATTTACAATACGATGATAACTTTCAATTCAATAAATTTCTTTTTAGTACTTGTTACAATCTTCACTATTACCAAGTAGTAAACTAAAAAACAGTAAGATGCGCCAAGACCGCGCGAAGTCGATGAATTCACTTGAAATTCCTACACAACCTTATATTTCTATAAAACAGATTATTACGCTAATTCCATATGCCACAGGTGATTGTGTCCGTGGATTATACTTGTATATAGGCAAAATTCATAACAATATCAATTGACTCGTCGGAGACCGAAAGTATCGGATATTACTGGAAGTACGCTGAAGTGGCACGGGGTAGATCACATCCGAAGAAATTGCCGGTGGGCTATTAGAGTTCTGAAGACTACGTTCGAAAATACAAAGGGTCAGACAACAACTAACTATATGGGACAAGGATTTGCCTGCAGGAGCCCTGTCGGTGACGAATATATCTAGCAGTAAACGAAAAAAGGTTTATAATAAGGACTCGAAATAAAAAAAATCACTCTAAATACGAGACAAAGTAATCCACAACACACAAACACAAAAATATTGCACAACCAAACCGAACCTAGACACGTCCATGGGATATCAGACGGCTGGTCATCCCACGGCCACTAATTGAGTTATTAGCCGGTGAGACAACCTGACACGCGGCGATAACATCACGACTCTACTTACGGCACTTTTACACTAATGGATTAAAGTGACTTTACATTAGTATACAAACTTAATAGTTTGTACTAGAGAATTAATGTTGATAACTTATTCTTTGGAATGAATTAACACTAGTATATTTTATCAATTGGATAGTAAACTCTTTTGTGAGTTGGTCATTGATAGATTCGTGTGAATTGATGAAGCAAACATATTTTGTAATAGCGGATAACTCCACCAATGCTATGAAAGCTTTATGCTCTCTTCAAAAAGATAAGACGCTTTTGTGTTCCCTGAATATAGTAATTGAAACTTCTTTGCGCAATACAATCAAGTTTCCATTCAATTTCATATATTCATGTTTTCATTCATTTTTACATGTATTTACTACACAAAAATTATAAAAAAATTGAAGGCTTCTTTTTACCATTTAGTCTTATTTAAACTTTGTTTTAAAACAACTTTAATCGCTATAAAATCCCAAAAAAGTTGTTACATTGTATTGAGCGAAATTTGCGAATAAATTACACAATATTATCATACAATATGTGTACATTGTTTTGACTGTCATTGTCGACAAATATAATTAATTCTAGCATGTATTCTGACATCCGACCTTTTTGCACGATCACCAATACACCCGACTGTATATCATGCTGCATCCAGCAGCTTCTAGTCAGACTAAAATAAGCAGATTAATAGTCTTGTCCGCCAGGCCATGTAGTCTTAGGTGGACAATACTTTTTTTTTTTTATGTTAGTTGGATACGCAATAGCAAACTGGCAAACGTACCACCTGATGTTAAGTGGTCGACGTCACCCATGAACATAAACTAGTAGACCTAGAACGAGCCCAGCCAACTCATTTATGTGTTGCCTATCCTGAGACATAAGATGTTAAGTCTCGGTGCCAGTAATTACACTGCCTGTCTTGCCCTTCTCTCCGAAACACAGCAAAGCTGTTTCACGGGAGAAATAAGCAAGATGGTGGTACCCATGCAGCCGGGAGCGCGGCACAGCGCTTCCCTCCCACCGGTACTATTCTAGGAGACGTCTAGGCAGCTCATCATTTAAAGAGATATTCAATTAATTTACCTTCATGTATTCATCTAAATCTGTTCATTCGAAATCAAAAATTAGGTCGTGTAAAGAAATATCAATAAAAAAACATTCATCCTGTCTAATTTGAAGTATGGTCAAGTCTTACATCTGGCCTGGGCTTGAACCTAGCCAACCTAATAGGAAATCTGACTTTGGATCCCACATCATAATAGACTACTTACTAAACAATCGCCAAAACACCTAATTCGTATTATGAAAACTTTAATAAAATTCGCTGTTATATTTAAATTTATTAAAACAGTGATGAAAGTGTCTAAACGTTAAGACATCCGAGATCCCCACCATGGTTCAGGCCTTGACGTGGCGGTGGGGCTTAGTAGCCTAGGGTGAGCCCAGCATCTTGGGCGAAGCTAATTGAGCCGAAGGGGCTCTTTGTACCCCTCTTATAAGAAGAGGGGACAAAAGAGCAGGGGGCAAGGGGGAGGATGGGAACCATTGTACTGTCCCGGCGTTAGGAGGGATTGTTCTGTGGTGTGGGACAACCCCTCTGTGGAAGTGGCGTCGGTCCCTTGCGGGACTGACTAGCCGTCGAGGTGCCCTGTTAGCTTAACAGATCCGGGGTACCTCAACAAGGCGGCACTGGTGGCACTCACCGGGTTTTAGGGTTTTAGTGGGTAGAGCTGCGTCCACTTACCATCTTTCGGGCGCAGCGAGTCCCACATCCAGTCCCACTCAGGCGGGATGCCTCAGAGCATTTCCCGGCGTAAAAAAAAAAAAAAAAGAAATCCGAGATAGACGTGCTTGTAAGTGCAGCAGTAGACGGTTACGTGATTATGATGAGACGGTTGCAGGGTAAAGATTGGACGATTACAGGATAATGATTAGACTGTTATAGAATTATAATACTGATGAAGATTAATAAGAATCAGGCTCGCATTCTGTGAGATTTTCTTGGTAATATCTTTTCATCTTCCCATTTCTAAGACTTCCCATTGAATTCTAAGATGGAGTTACGCTACTATTAATATATAAATAATTTGCGGTAATATTGAAATGCTAAAACGCGGAATCTAAGATTGAATGTGGGGCTGTAATATATTGCTAGATGCTGGACATTATATAGTTCGTAAATTATGTTTGTTCTGTTAAAGGCCAGCTTAGGGCTAGCGCACACCTTTCTACCCGTGACATTAAGATATCTAACTCAAAGTTCGAAAACAAAAAAATCAATCTATGTAGCTTAGTTGTACTTGACATTTTATCTTCGATACAAAGTATTGTTAAAAGACTTTCAAGTTGAGGGCTGTCTCTATTATATAATATCCACTTGTCCATATGAGATGAATGTGAAAAGAACATTAATAACAAATCATCTAAAATTATTAAACAGAAATGTTTATAATTGTGACCATTATTATCACATGAGCTCAGTATAACACGACCTTTTTCACATCCATCCCACAATTTTAACACCAACCTAATATTATATATTACACCATCACGCTCATTCACTATTTTCTGTACCGCTTCACCTTTACCTTGATTAAAATTACTGGCACTGAAATCAAAAAACTTTTCGACATCACCCGTAACTGGCAGGAGAAATTTCCGCAGACTTTATTAACGACAGCAACGATAATCACTTGCTAAGAGTGCACTTCAAACTTTACCTACTAGGTATATAGAAACGTATTACGTCGTTTATCCGCAATGAACAATACTGATCCGATTTTAATGATATTATGAAATTGTTCCACATTGTGAACAGTATGGTCAAACTTAGATATTATAACTTAGAGAGAGTTTTGGACACATTTGATACAGCATCCAAGGTCGAATTAACCACGTCGGGGCCCTTAAGCAATGCTCGTCCGTCGGCCCTATTTTAAATCCACATAAACGGTTTGTATCATAACAAATGTTGGCATTTAATTTGGATCGGATTTAAAAAAAATCACTGCCTTACGGATGATACGACTTCTGTCCGGGCTATAAGTACCTAGAACAAACTCAGTAGTGTGTGCCCGCCCCAACCCTCGTTACTTATACATTCAATCAACATTTCAACGGGCCCGCGTCCGATCGAGCCCGTCAATAAAGCCATCAGCCCATCAGCCACCATCACGACCCACGTATAAATTACTGCCCATCCAATTACCTGCACCATCTACTTCTTCGTTTAGCATATCTCCTACTGTGATTTTTTGCGATTTAATACTAGGTTGTTCAGCTTCGCCTTTTTATTTCTTTTACGCCAGGAAAAGCTCTGAGGCATCCCGCGGGAGAGTGGGTCTCCCTAGGCGGGTATTTGAGACTGATGGGCGGGTGGTTGGGATGGTGGTAAGGTGGACGGAGCTCTACCCACTTAAGCCCGGCGAGTGCCATCAATGCCGCCTTTGGTGAGGTGCCCCGGATCTGTTGAACAAACAGAGCACCTCGACGGCTAGTCAGTTCCTTGTTGTCCCGCACCAGTACAATGGGTTGAGGATCCCATCCTCGCCCCTTGTCCCCCTGCTCTTTTGTCCCCTCTTCTTATAAGAGGGGTACAAAAAGCGGCTCCCTCGGTATAATTGGCTTCGCCTAAGGTGCTAGGTTCACCTTAGGCTACTTAGGCCCCACCGCCACGACAAGGCTTGAACCGTTGTGGGGTTGTTCAGTTGTGGGGCAGCTTCGCCTGCATTATTGTTTTCTAATGTTTACGCTAATTTCCTTCATTATAATGATTTAACTTTTACGGATTTTATCGCGGTTTATTAAGTTTTTTACAAGCCCGACGTTTCGGATACTTTACAGACATTCAGAGGTGTCAGACATCCTAACGTTCAAAGATATACATCAATATGTTAATTAGTCCAGAGAGGACTAATTAACATATTGATGATAAAAGAAACGCTGTTTCGGTGAGCACGACAGGACAGGTACCAAGACTTAGCATCTGACGTCTTAGGACAAACGAATTAATTACCTGAACTAGTCACGGATGAACTCGTCCGCTTCTTTGCCTTTTCCAACAATATAGTTCAAGCGTTCCTGAGTTATAAAAAAGCTCACAGATTGGAATTTTTCCGTACCGTTTAAACGTATCCTTTCCGCCTACTTGTTCATCAACCCATTTATTTTCAGCGACCCGAGAGGCGGCGTTCACGTACGCAATCACGTCGGCAGGCGTCACGCACGCGCTGAGCACGGCGTGCGCGAGGGGGGACCTACCCGCCTGCAGCTGCACGTCTAACAGGCGAGTCATCTAGCGTTGAGGGGTTTAAAACCCCTATTGTGGTATGAAGTAGGTCTAACGTCTCCTTTGTGATCTTGCTTGTTTCTCCCGTGAAACAGCTTCGCTGTATTTCGGAGAGAAGGGCGAGACAGGCAGTGTAATTACTGGCACTGAGACTTAACATCTTATGTCTCAGGATAGGCAACACATAGATGAGTTGCCTGGGCTCGTTCCAGGTAAACTAGTTATGTTCATGGGCGACGTCGACCATCAAGTGGCATGTTTGCCAGTTTGCCTATCCAACTAACATTTTTAAAAAGTACGCCCTGTCAAAATGGGTTTAAATCTTTCTAGCGGTATTAAAAGGGTCAAACGCCTCTTTGTCATCATGAAATTATATTATTATATTTAAAAGGCTGGCAACGCGAGGCGTAAGAATATTTTAAGAAAATAAAAAAAATATTTTAACATTTATATTATTAGATACGATGTTGTGTTCGTTGTTTAGAAATGCCACTGTGCTGATGCAAGATATGGGTTGTTCTACACTTAATTGCAACATGCCATTAGTTTTTAGATACCACCGGTGGGGAAAGTTTGGACTGAACAAAAAGATTCAAAATTTGCCAGTTATTTAGAAACCAGTAACAATGGTGAAGAAAAGAATCGTCATCACAGTCAGCAGAATTTTTACTGATCTTATTGAATGCTAATTATGTCCGTTCAATTGGATTTGTCCGCATTTAAGAGGAATGGCTGTCATAACAATATTGAGCTGATTTAGCTGATGAAAGTGATGACAAATTATATTATCATTATATTAATACAGGCGGCGCATTCCAAACCCCTCGGAGCAGTTCCAGTGGGGGGGTTGTGGGGAGGCGGCCTACGGCACCAGGTTTGCCCGCCGCTTCCTCGACTCCCGCGAGATGGAGGAGGACGCGAGGAGTCTTATGAACCTGCACAACAACCGCGTGGGCAGGAAGGTGAGCGAGGTACATGCACTTAACATGGTATGGTCACGCAAAAGCCTGGTGGGATACGCACAAACATATTTACGCACACTAACAAGGTTGTTTTATATAATCAAAAATATCCTGGCCCAAATGTCGATCTCCTAGCACAAATATTAATATAGTGGCATAAATGTCAATATTCTAGCATAAATATCAATGTCAATATTGTAGGGTCTTAGATATCCACATCCCGGCTACACGTTTCCTATAAATCTGGGAGATTTCCTATTCTGCTGAAAATATAATAAATACAATGATTTTTTTTAATGCTATATATTATTTTTTATGTTTTATAAGATGGTATATTATACTTGAGAAGAGAAACTAATAAAAGCCTAAATAAAAGAGGTGGTCATAGCTTGGATCTATAATTTAAACCTTTTGACCTATAATTTAAAGGAGTTAACTCTCTACTTCTTCCTCTTCTATTCTAGGACCAAGAAACTTATCTATGCGTCGCTTTGCATGCACTTTTCAACCAGCTTTAAATGCTATAAGGACAAGAATTATGGTATAAGATAAGGTCAAACTCAGTTGTAGTCCTGCTCACGTTCTGAAACATAGGATATTTCACGGCAGACATAAGTGAGGTGGAAGAGATGACCAGAACGGCTCTAGGGTACAAGAGTGGAACTGCCTTTTGTCCTAAAAAATGATTAACACACGTACTTGTATAACTGGCAGACGACCCACCTTATGGTACGTGGTCAGTCTCGCCTAGGTAACTCGTTTATATATTACATATACTTAGAAGTTAAAGTACAGTAAAAATAGTCGTTTAACTTGGACAACTTCGCACTAAATTTTATACTTAGAAGTTAAAGTACAGTAAAAATAGTCGTTTAACTTGGACAACTTCGCACTAAATTTTCGATAATTTTTTGTATAATAAATGGTACACTTACTAAAGTTTAATATAAATGGATCTAAAAATGGATATATTGATTAATTCAATATTTAAAAAGTTCTCCTAGAGATAGAAAAACCGTTTCACTAAATTAATCCAAAACGATAAGTTTTATACAAAGAAAATTTAAGGAAATAAAATTGACGAAATTTCATTCTCTGCAATAATGGTCCTAATATGTTTTGCATAGTTTCGGTGATATCGGGCAAAAACTTTTTTCAAGATGGCGCTTCAAGTTCCACCTGGATCTGTCAGCATTTTGTGATATCATACTCAGTAAGTGACCCTTAACCTGTGTGACCTTAACCTTATAAAAGAAATTGGAACAGAAATTTTGTGTGAGGTAAAATTCTATTCTTACTATACTATTAGCTCTACAATTAATTCATGCTTTGCCTATCCTAAGACGAACAATGGTAAGTCTTTATGTCTGAGCCGTAAATGCATATCTTTGCACAACTGAAGCTCAAAACTTTGACGGAAGAAATAAACAGGATGGCGGTACCCATGCAGACGGGGGCGTGCATCCTTCCCACCATCAAATAAAACCACTGCGAGCGCCTTCAACCGCTATTTGAGGACAGGCTACATCCTTTTCACCATAATTAGTATGTCCAAGTCATAAGTGTGATGAAACATCATAATAATGATATTTACCGTAATGACGGGAAATGTCGGAGCAATCGCCACAAATATATATTAAGATAAGTATATCTGTGAGATAATTTCTTCGAATGTTTGTGAAATTAGCTCACACGCAACTTCGTGGGGTGTTCTACACTCAGTCGCAATATGCCATTAGTTAGAAGTTAAGTTTATATTTATAAGTTCGTAAGAAACCTTAATATATAATCTATCTTTTATCTATATTGGAGGGTTTATTTGAATGCTCTTATCCCCGGAACAAACTCTCAGATTTGAAAAAAAAAATTGCTGATTCATTGACGTGATTTATTTATGAGGATTTTTTAAAATCAGATAAAACCGCCGACCGCGTGGAATAGATAATTTAATAGCATTTAAGAAATAAAAAATGAATATCGTTAAATTATACCTGTTTTTTTTATTACATATTTAAGCATCAAATAATACCTCGTATTATTGATGTGTTGACGAGTGCAGAGTATGGGAGATTATTTAATACTCCAGCAAGTATCTGTCACAAGAGCACAAATAGCCAAAATTCATTTGAGAACTCCAGCATGTAAATTGAAGGTTGCAATACAAAAAAATTCAAGGCGCAGCATCTTACTGCTATTCAATTAATTACGATCGTCACATGTAAAAAACAATATTATGTAAGTCCATTTTTTTTATCTGTATTTAAAAAGTAAAAAATAACGTAAAAATAACGTAATATTTCCCTAATCAGGCGCATCTTCTTAGGCATTCTCAAAACTGCTATAGGGCTCAATTACATTATCGCACTACGCGGCATCCACCGCCATTTTGAAAGCGCCGCAGGGTACGCGGATATCACTGGCGATTATGTGTGTGTGGTCTCTTCGGTATAATTCTTATAATTTAAAAAGTAATGCACGGGCCACTGAAAGTTACTATCATTATAACGTCTACAGTAACATAGAATTTGTATACTCAATAGCCAATCTATTCTCAATCTCTATACACACTGGCCGCCAAAAAATCACCCACCAAATTTTTACTTAAATAGTTGTGTGGCGGACCAATCAGCGCCACATTCCTGAATCGCGCTATCAACGTTCCACAGCTCGTTGCTATACATACAACAGCTGAATTGATAGCAAGTGGGCTTCGGCCTGGCCGAGCATACCATCTCGCTCGGTCGGAGATCTCCCTTTACACCTTTCACCAATATAATCCCACATTGGTGACCCTCGACAGAACACGCCTCCTTCTGAACTTCATTATCATCACTCCCCCACCCCTCCGCACCACGCCAGCCAGCTTCAGCCTCTTCGGGTATCTCGACCAACCAGCCCAACGCATCGCGGCACTGGTCGAACCCTCATCGGCTTCAACGGGCATTCTCACTACACGACCGGTCAACAAGCAGAGCACATCTCTCCTGTCAGCACGTAGCATCGGCCCCGCACTGCAGCACTCCCGACTCACTGGAGCCCGTGCAGCAGCATCATAGTTCCGACTCACTGGGACTCTCTGACACCGGCGACTCAAGCAGAAGACTCAAGATTCGTCATTCGACCTCCGGTCTTCGGGGGGGAGTGATGTGGCGGACCAATCAGCGCCACATTCCTGAATCGCGCTATCAAAGTTCCACAGCTCGTTGCTATACATACAACAGCTGAATTGATAGCAAGTGGGCTTCGGCCTGGCCGAGCATACCATCTCGCTCGGTCGGAGATCTCCCTTTACGCCTCACACCTATTATATATTCCCACAGTTGCTACCACAAGTAGGCGATGACATAGTTATATTTTTTGCTTACACGTTAGATTTTAACATTTTAGCACCCACTTTACATTGTTTATTTACCGGTGGGAGGGATGCGCTGTGCCGCGCTCCCGGCTGCATGGGTACCACCATCTTGTTTGTTTTTCTCATGAAATAAAGCTGTGTTTCGGAGAAAAGGGCAAGACAGGCAGTGTAATTACTAGGGATTGCAATCCGGAATCATTTTCAATCCGGCCGGATTTCACCGGATTGACGCCAATCCTGACGGATCCGGCCGTTACTTAGGGTCTAATATTTAGTGATTTTTAGTTTTGATAATAATACATAAAAAGAAAAATAAAATACGTATTTATGGAAAATAAAATTATATATTTTATTAATTACACTTTTAATTATATTTTTGGTATTAATTGTAATTTTTGGTACTATTTGTACTAAATGAAATTATGAAACTATTCTAAATAATAAAATAAGAAATCAGTCTGGCTCTCACTTATTGCTGTAAGTATCTGAAAGTACTTAAGTAATAATACTATTAAACTCTTATTAATAATCTACACAGACTTAAGTTAACAAAACAGTCTTTTAAATTTGTACTTATAAAATCAACTTCAGTTCATAACCCTAAGAAATAATAAAACAAGAAGCATTTATTTTTTGCAATGCAAAATGCAAGTGAATATTATTTCTGTGCCTGAGAAAACAATCTAACATATAGTGTTGATTGTACTGTCTACTGATCTGCTTCTGATGGCACTACAAATATAATCTGCAGCAGAAAAGGCCCTTTCTGCCTGAACACCGGTTGGCCTAATCGCCATTAAGTAACTGTAGATCAGCGATAAGTATTTTCCTTTTACTCCTTCTACTTCATACGCAGTCATTTCGCTTTTTAGCTTTAACTTTCCCCCTATACCCTTTCTTTTCTTGCAGGATTTGATTTTCCAGTTCCTCTTTTAATGTAATGTTTCTTTCTATTGGCAATAATGACATGGAATCAGAATCGAAATCGGAATCTATATTTTCGTCTGCTGTTTCTTTCACATTTTCATCACTTAAGAATCGGCTTATTATTATTTTTCATTTCCTGTCGCATGATATTTTTTTAGGCATAAAAAATGTATCGTCAGCTTGCCTCAAATATTCCTCATATTTTTTTGGATTATGTAAGTAAGTTAATATGCCAGTCACTATTGTGCGACGTTCTTTTATTTTTACATGTAGTGCGTCAGATAGATCGTTAGTTAAAACAGTATCTTGTTGACCCAACTTATCTATAATAAATTTAAGAATGGTGTCAGCAGTAAGAAGGGTCAGGCAGAGCCGGTGTCGGCGGCGGCGATGCTGCTGCACGTCTGGCAAGTGGCAACGTCGCGCACGTACGCTTCGCATACAGTACAGTTTTTCGCGTATTTTTTGCTTTACCGGATCCGCCACCGGATCCGGCGCCGACTCCAGTAGGTCCAAAAACACGCCGGATCCGCCGGATTACCGGATCCGCCGGACCGGATTGCAATCCCTAGTAATTACTGGCACCGAGACTTAACATCTTATGTCTCAGGATAGGCAACACATAGATGAGTTGCCTGGGCTCGTTTCAGGTAAACTAGTTTATGTTCATGGGCGACGTCGACCACTTACCATCAGGTGGCACATCTGCTAGTTTGCCTATCGAACTAACATAAAAAAACTTTATATAATTCTTCTGTGCGAATGTATGTGACTAAGCTCCCTCTAAGTAAGAGGTAGTGCCATGCTGCATTGCAGCCGAACTGGGCCGGCACATAATACCGGCGTCAAGTGACAGCTGTGCTGTCGTGTTTCGTGCAGTTCATGAGTTTCCGGTGGCCCATTGGGGGGATAGGGAAAAGGATGGCGGCGCATCTGCGTGGCCTTGGTTGTGCGGATGTTTATAGGCGTGGTCGCCGTGAGGTTCTGACTGCTCGTTTGTCCCCTGATGACATAAAAAAAACCGGCTGGATGGATTATATTGAAAGTTATAAAAGTTGTGTATGTTGTATATTCAAGTGAATTTAAGAAGGGTTTAGATTTACAATTCGATCCATTACGACATGTTTTTTACAGGACAATGCCTGTCGGGTCCGCTAGTGTGTATTATAAAAATGAGCGTCAGTTTTATGACGTCATGCCGCGCGCGTATATTTTTCCCCTCGGCTATAATAGAAATCTTTGATTATTCCATGTTTGGTGGATTTTTATTAATTTGAAATTCTTTTTATCATAGATGCTTCACATCTGTCGGGCGTCCCATGGCGGCCAATTTGATTTTTATTTATATCATATGTATATATTTACCGGTGGGAGGGAAGCGCTATGCCGCGCTCCGGGCTGCATGGGTACCACCATCTTGCATATTTCTCCCGTGAAACACCGGTGGGAGGGAAGCGCTATGCCGCGCTCCCGGCTGCATGGGCACCACCATCTTACTTGTTTCTTTCGTGAAACAGCTTTGCTGTGTTTCGGAGAGAAGGGCAAGACAGGCAGTGTAATTACTGGCACCGAGACTTAACATCTTGTCTCAGGATAGGCAACACATAAATGAGTTGCCTGGGCTCGCTCCAGGTATACTAGTTTATGTTCATGGGCGACGTCGACTATTTACCATCAGGTGGTACGTTTGCCAGTTTGCCTATCCAACTAACATAAAAAAATAAAAACATCATCATCATCAGCCTCTATCCGTCCACTGCTGAACATAGGCCCTCAATGAACGCCAAGACGGCCGATCCCTTGCCACTCGCATCCAACACGGACCGGCCACCGCACGGAGATCGTCTTCCAACCTGGTCAATGGCCGACCAACACTTCGTCTACCTAAACGTGGCCTCCACTTTAGAACCTTATTGCCCCATCGGTCATCCGTTCTCCTGAGTGTGACCAGCCCACTGCCACTTCAACGAGCTTATTCTTTGCCTGATATAGGTAACCTTAGTTCTCTGGCGGATGTCTTTATTGAGTTTTATTACACACAAAACGGTATTTAATAATGTGTAATATTACTAAATATACACCCTTTTTTTTCCGCCGGGAAATGCTCTGAGGCATCCCGCCTGGGGAGTGGGTTTTGTTTTGCAACCCTAGTTTGCAACAATAATTTCATTATGTCTAACGTTACACATTACGGGCCCACGGGCCGATAAACCTCTCACTATCGCGCTCTAACTTACCGCATACTATGTTTTTTTCGCTCGCATTTCCAATAACATGGAATTTAATAACTTACCTACTACTCATACCAGCTGGGTTGACAGGTGAAAGCAGAGGTCTAGAAGATTGTTGAGTTGGAATTACTAGTATTAGCTAACTAGTCTCATAATGACATGCTCTTACAGACAAGAACTCAAATAGTGATTATGTGATTAAAGTAATTTAAATGATTCAGATGACAATATTACTTATTAAGATCCGAAATTGCCCGAGATTACTGGTGATGGAAAATATACGGGATAGGGAAAATATAAAACCTGTATATCTGAGAATAAATACTTTGAACTAGCGATGTTCGCCTCCACAGAGTTCGAAGACCGGAGCTAAAAATCATTATAAGATCAATATTATTTTTGGCCGATATTATATATTATATATTATATATTATATATTATATATTATATATTATATATTATATATTGGATATTTATGGACAAATTGCTAATAATACGACTCGCACTTGGCCGGTTTTATATCTTTATTTGTTACATTTCTTGCTTTATTTCTTACGTCGAGGTTTTAAGACCTGTCTTAATTTCCTATCTAACTAGTACTTCACTGCTAGTATTATTATACCATTTTTGGTTTTATATTTCTATTATACTTATATTTCTAGTATAAATTACTCCATCCATCTTCCAACAACAGGCATATTTCCATGCTGTATGCTAAAACTAATTGGACTGTATTTTCTCATGCCCTAAATTCGTCCCAAAGCTAATTTAATTTTCTATGCCCTTTTCCAGATGGTAAAAGACCTGGTGCGGCGCGAGTGCAAGTGCCACGGCGTCTCCGGCTCGTGCGCGCTCCGAACATGCTGGCGGGCGCTGCCCCCCTTCCACGTGGTGGGGTCGGCGCTGCGCGACCGGTACCAGCGGGCCAAGCTGGTCACCCCCCACCCGCCGCCCTCCACACACGCTCCTAACACACACCTGGTCATACGGAGGTAGGTCGTAGCTGCAGTTATGTGTTTGTCCTCTTAGGCCTGCTTATATACAGGTATACAAATTGTTTACATGTTTCCTTTATTTTCATTCCGGTAGAGCCTGAATTTTCCATTAAATTCGTTGTGGTTCCCAAGACATTAACGTATCAGATATCAGATATCGAATATATATGTGGTATCAGCTAAGGTTCATTGGCGACCTCTGTGGCTCAATGGTTAGCGCGTTGGCGCTCAAGCCAGAGCTAGCGGCTTCGAATCCCGCCAGGGAACAAAAATATTTTCTGTGTTCCTGGGTCATGGGTATTAAATATGTGTATTATATAATAAAAATCTTGAATATATGTATACAAGTATTAAATATAATATTTCCGTTGTCTGGTAACACAAGTAACACCCGTAACACAAGTTCATTGAGAACTTACCACGAGACCAGATTAACGTGGTTTAAAAGCGTCCATAGATATAAAAAAATGTTAAATGTATACCAGATCTCAAACGAATAATTTGTTCAATGAATATTTCCCAAGGAGTAACCATTTAATGTAGGCAATAAATTGTGTCAAATGTTATCCAGATCCGATAAAAGGTTTTTGCGTGGAAAAAATAATAGAATGGAATGGTTCCCGTACATTCACATACACGTAAAATGTAAAGTCATGAATTCTTTTGTCAAGCATAGTAATGAAGTCAGTTCGCGAATAAGCATCATATACACAGTGCGTTACTCGCTTCGCGTTATATTAAACTATTTTATTAATCCTCCCAAGCAAGCATTCTCAAGCTGTTTAGTCCCGGACTGTACAAGTAATTTGTATCTGTAGTGATACCAGCGCAGCACTAGGACATAGAACAGCGGGCGCATGTAGAGATAAAACACTTAAAAATATATATATAACATGGGCATCGAGACATAACCCACTAATGCGCCTACCCACCTCTCAGTATACGGAGCGAAACGCGGGAGATATAGCAGGTACACCTGCTTATATGCTCTCTTCTTTCTTAGCGTCACTCTTCCCTTTCTGGGGCTGACGACTTCACATCACGACGGTGACAGCACGGGTGTGTCAATGTTGCAGCTACGACGTCATATCAGTCCTTCGTTTGTGCCAACTGTGCGTGAACATCCGTAGATGGCTGAAGTAGTTCTCCGTGGCAGTCAGGTTCTCGTAGTAAACACTAATGTAGGCCTTCCTTCGTCCGTTCGATTCCATCCAATATCGCGTTACGCTCTTCCTTGTACAGGTCACATTCCCACAGAATGTGGTCACGGGTCTCGCTATCGTGGCTGCAGTAGCAGAATGGCGTGTCACACAACGTTATCCTGTGTAGGCGACCCCTAAAACATCCGTGGCCGGTAAGAATCTGCGAGAGAATCCCCTCTTCTTATAAGAGGGGTACTAAGAGCCCCCTCGGCTCCATTAACTTCGCCCAAGGTGCTGGGCCACCTTAGGCTACTGAGCCCCATTGCCACGTCAAGGCTTGAACCATGGTGGGGAGATACAAGTTCCCTCCGATGACTGATGTTAGACCGTGACGCGCACCGCCGCCCATCTCGGACACACCTCGAGGATGTGCTGGGTCAGTCCACAATCGTGACACACTGTCATGCCCGGTGAACACCTGTGTAAGACGGAAGGTTCTGCTCGAGGACCGGACGCAGAGCTGCTGTTAGGCTATTGCCATACGGCTGCCACGCCAGGTCCTCCCCCCACCTTTAGAACGCCATTGTCAAGTTTAAGAGACAAAACTAAATCTGGCCCAGACCGCCAATGACACCAATATGTGACAAAATACACGTCGCATCATATCATGAAATAAACAATCTAACCATTACTTTTGAGTGTTTTTATTTATATAATTTAAAAGTATAAGCTTCCGTCTATATTTGATAGCATGAATCTAATATAAGTAAACCATAAATATTGATAAATTTAGTGTTTTAACCTTTTGAACGCCAGCGTATAAACGTCTCGCCATACATACCCCTGACGCCAAGCCACTTTTTCTGTAAAATTATCTTCATAAAATATAAGGATGCTGAAAACTTAATCGATATACAACTGAGTTTATATTTTCGATTTCTAATAAACCGTACTCACAACACTGAAATTTTATATACCTGGCAACTACATCCCAATATAGTAATATAATAAGTAATATGTATTAACAAAATAAGTAATATTTACACCGCATTTAACAGATACTTTATAAATGTGAAAGCAGATATTAGAAAATTAAAATAATAACAAATTACGATATGGTTACAACATTATTCAACATATTTTGTCCTAGTATAGCGACAATGGCGTGGCCAGCCAGTCATTTTTTTGACATTCTCGCATCTGAATTAGGGATGTAGCAGTGTACACGTTGTTAAACGATTGTATTAAGTTTTTTTTTTTCATAAGGAGGCACCACCTTTTACTAAAGAAGTATTCTTACTAATATAATAACCATATCTAAAAATGCGCGAGGATTTTTAATTTTATAATAAAAAGATTAAATTGAAATCAGTATTTTAATAAATATTGTTTTACTTAAGAATAATTAAATAATTAACAGTTACATACATCGAACATATAACCGGAATAGAGCTGTAATGTTATGTGTTTTGTCACAAGTCATTAATTCAAGGTGATAATCAATGTATTTTGGCTAATATCTCTTGATAGATTAATGGTTATACAATCATAGTATACAAAAAAAATATACACACGTATAATTACTGTAATAAACAGCGCAGAGTTATGTTTGTATCTATTAAAATTTAAAGGGGTCAAAAAAACCACTCAGACAGCGACAGAGTCCCACGCCTCTTCCGAAGAAAAGGTGAACGATCATCGTAGGCTGGCGGTAGGTCTACCGTCGCCCGTCTCACGCTCAGGACACCGCGCCACATCTCATCTTCGTGGTCGGGTCGATCTCATCGGTTATGATGATCTCGTGAAGAGCTTACTATAGAAATGATCCTATGAAGTAAGGTCTTAGCGAAGTTAATTCGCCGAGAGCATATATGTGATTCGTAAATATTTCCTATAGCGTGATGTAGAAGTAGAGTGTTAAAGTGATAGCGACATCTGTTATAAATTTTTTGAAACTGAACATCTTGTGCTCTACATAATATTATTATGTAGAGTTTGTAATTTTATTGTCTACGGTAATTTTGTTTCAATGCCAAAAAAAGCATTATATATGAATCTTAAAATAAAGCTTTATATTAGATTTTTTGTTTGGTGTATAACTTCCTAGATAGAGAATAATATATTTTAGTATTAATTATTATACCATTAATAATACCATTATAAGTATTATAGTACCATTAATAATAGTAATATTACAGCGGCTATATTATGAGGTAGATATTCGACATTATTTGTTAAAATACCAATGAGTTTTAGCACCAGGGTAGAGTAGCGATAGTATGTGCCGCTTAATAAATCACTTTTTATGAATCTAATAAATTTGATAAACACATAAGAAGAATGTAGAGTATTAGAAAATATTGGTACTCTACAACAGTTGTTTGCTAAGTCTCCATAATAGATGGCACTGTTAATATCAAGGGCATGACCATTTTTGTAGTCTTTTATAATTTATTCCATCCAGAATAAAAACAAAAACGATATAATATATACACACCGATATTTTACTTTAATTGTTGTTCAACTTCTTTAACTGCACACAACTTTCACAAAATATAAATATAATAATTATTACTAAAATATATTCCCTATCTAGGAAGTTATACACCAAACAAAAAATCTAATATAAAGCTTTATTTTAAGATTCGTATATTATGCTTTTTTTCGGCATTGAAACAAAATTACTGTAAACAATAAAATAACAAACTCTACATAATAATATTATGTAGAGCACAAGATGTTCAGTTTCAAAAATTTTATAACAGATGTCGCTATCACTTTAACACTCTACTTCTACATCACGCTATAGGAAATATTTACGAATCACATATATGCTCTCGGCGAATTAACTTCGCTAAGACCTTACTTCATAGGATCATTTCTATAGTAAGCTCTTCACGAGATCATCATAACCGATGAGATCGACCCGACCACGAAGATGAGATGTGGCGCGGTGTCCTGAGCGTGAGACGGGCGACGGTAGACCTACCGCCAGCCTACGATGATCGTTCACCTTTTCTTCGGAAGAGGCGTGGGACTCTGTCGCTGTCTGAGTGGTTTTTTGACCCCTTTAAATTTTAATAGATACAAACATAACTCGGCGCTGTTTACTACAGTGTATACTCCATAGACTTAGAATATACTGTATACTCTTATGTTGACTTGTTTTTATCATGCTTCGACCCCACCTGCGTGTATCGTGCCGAAGTAATTCAAGCCGAAGCTTCGTGCGTTCGTTTAATGTACGCGACGATAGCCGATAAAGTCGGTCACATAGATGTGACCGTGTCATGGCGCGAAACTTTGTGGTGATCCACGCAGGTGCGGCCGTAGCATTATAATAAATATTAATGAGTATTATGTAAGACGTCCCATTCAGTTTGTGTTTTTGTTTTAGTTAGTGCTAGCCAACTTCTTAAGTACCTACGTACTTAATTGATGAAGTGTATTATTATAAAGTGTTGAGACTAGACGATATATTATCTTCTGACATGTGCAGCCATAATCCATTTGGCTACATTATGGCATTCTTAGAAATAAGTTAAACAATGATATTAGAGAAAAACTCATTATCATTTTTATGATGTCCACATCAGAGTCAATTAAGATCTGAGCTTTGAGCCCACAGTGTAGAGTAACCATAAAAAAGCAAAAAGCATATCTAGATATGCCTTACTAATTCATTGTCGTCGTACTAAAAGTAAATTTAAACATAGACTTTTCTTATATCTTTTGCTTGACAGTCTCAAAGACTTATTAAGGGTTAAAAAAGTTGATTGCCAATTGTGTAAATTATACTTTTTCATCCATAATTTTGAAACAAAAATGTTTATTGAGTTGAGAGAGATTAAGATTAAACAATCGATTGACGAAGATGGTCTCCTTCTGCGAGTAATGTTCCAGAAGGAGTTCATTCCGCTGAAGAGGCCTCCCCCCGCGGGCGACGAACGGGGGTGCGTTGTAGGCGCTACTTAATGCGCCTACAGTAATGCCCCAGTGCTTGTGTCGGGCTTAAGGATGGGAACCTTGGCCCAATAGGTCACGACGTCGCGGGGACTACTTAGTAGCGGCCGGGCAATCCCCCCCTTACGAGGAGTAGTCTGGCCTTCACTGGCATTATCTAAGGCATGAAAAACTTTATTCCAGGCCGAGGCAAAACGCGGGCATAGGCAGGCAGCCCCGCAAGTCGGAGCTAGTTTTCCTGGAGAACTCGCCATCGTACTGTGAGCCCGACCCCGTAGCAGGGTCCTTTGGGACCCACGGACGATACTGCAACAGGACATCGCGAGGTAAGAGGAAGGGAATCCAGCTACCAGCGGGAAGCATGAGTTTATGCCACGCACCGTGTTTTTGAAAGAAGGGCAGGACAGGCAGTGTAATTACTGGCACAGAGACAATATATCAACGCATGAAGAAATTGTTTATGTTCACGGGAAATCCTTTATATTTACCACTTGACCAAATTACCAATTACCACTAGGGGGAGAGCCTGCTACTTTGTCTATTAAACTAACATAAAAAACTGGCTATGAAAAAGGCTGGAAATTAGAAAGATATTACTGGAATAGATAGAAGATACTTAGTATAGTAGAGGTAGAAGTAAGAGATATCCATCAAATTTTATTTTCTCAATAATAAACGAAATATCAATTCAGGTGAAAACGGCTGCGAGAGGCTTTGCTGTGGGCGCGGATACAACACGCAGAAAACAACCAAGAAGGAGAAGTGCCGCTGCCGCTTCCACTGGTGCTGCAGCGTGTCGTGCGACACATGCTTCGTCACCAACGAAGTGAGCATCTGCCACTAAGCGCCATCTAGCGTCGAGTAGATACGACTAATGGACTATTATGTGATTTAAATAAATCACGTTATAATATTATACTATAAAAGTGTAATTTAATCTTAGTAATATTTAATTTGATTTAACGTGTGTGATTCGTCTATTACAAATCAAAATTCATTATTCAATGTTGTACACCCCTATTAACAATTAAAAGCTTTGCCATAATAATATATAATGTCATTTTTTTGTATACAGATTATAATTATTGTACAATATATAGTATTCATTTATTCCAAAACACCCATTTACATTAATATATTTGTAAGCGCCATCTGTTGTTGAATGAAAAACACTTATCGCTTATTCTGCTTTTAGTTAAGAATTATCAAAAAGCTTAAATTGTTATTACGCACAAAATTTAGTTTTTAATCTTGTGCACATATTATTACATACCTCTTCCAGTATTCTTCTGTGTAAATAGTTATTATATCTTTGAGATGCATTTAACTTAAGACTTTGCGGCTTTAAATTGTTTATTAATGTAAGTTAACATAATAATGACTCGCACTTTCGTTAAATTGTATATACAGTATACCTACCTACCTAGACATTATATTCTATATCTACTAGAGATTTATCTTTCTTAATTTATTTTCACTTTTATGTCTAATGGTTATAAGTAATTAGGTATTATTTCATTAATTACAATTCCAAAAAAAAAAGTTTTTATGTAGGTGTTTTGCTAAAGTATTTTGACTCAATAAATATTTTTGTGAGTCTTGCAAGTCCAAGTGTTAACATTTACGCAGTCTAGGTATTTACCAATAACAACAGCATTCCGTGTAGTTTTAAGATTTAACTTATTCATATCACGATACAATTTTTGAATAAACTTTTTTCACTGTCATGAGATTTTTATTGAATACCAAAACAAAACCTAAACTATGCCTTGTTACTTAAGTTATTTTAAAGTCCAGTATAGAAATATATGTATAGTCATTTTAATTATTATTTTATAATATCATATAAATAATATTTTATTATCATCGTAACTTATCGTTCTTTCTGAGGTTCATTTAATAGCAAATTGTTCGTATAATTCGACTTTGTCATATTAACAGGCGGGCTAAGACAGCACAAATTAGCAAAATACCAGCAACAGCTAGATCTCCAAAAGCAGGCCTCATATCTGAAACATAGGTAATTAAGATCTAATAATTCTGAAAACAAAGTTTTCACGTGATGCCAGAACCAAGAAGGAATTTAAAAATAACTGCGAAAATAAAATCGTCTTCATTACAATCTATGAGTTTCTAAATAAACATGGCTTTTTACTCAAACTAAGTAAGTATTCTATTATCATTGGTAACGTTACGTACGCAATAAATCAGGTTCGATAATCCCTTAAAATATATTACAAAATAAATCTTCCCTGTTGTGTAATCAGATATATGCAATAAGTCACTACAACGAGATTGATATGCAAATTGGATTCATGTATCTGTATTCACAAAACGGTCGTTGTAATAAAATCAACAGATACATGAATCTTAATAGCTGGTTATAAATTAAATAATGCACGTAGTACATACATACTTTGAACGTATTTATGTGTGTTTTCCAATTAAAGCACTATCGCGCTGCGCGCATTATACGGCATAATGCTCAATGTTGATTGGTGTTCCAATTACAGCACCGCTTCGCACAATCGAGCACTCTCAAAAGTAGATAGTGCTTTCCCGATATGCGGTAGCAGAAAATTAACAAATGTTTTTTCTTGGCATTGTTCGAAATTTTACTATACATAATATTATTATCATAAGGTACGGTAAGGTACATTAGTAATTATGTTTAATATTGAAAAAGAATTACAAGCTTTCACCTCTTGGTAGTTTTTTTGGAAATAATTATTGATTAAACGAACTTACCTTTGTGAAGTTCAATCAAAATTATACGAGGGGTTTGTCCGAAGATATTAGTATTACTTTTTACACTCTGTAGTATCACTTGTATTTCTTACCACTTTTCAAAGCCAAAAAAAAATGTTATTTCCGGCTTTACATTGCCTCCATTTTTCCCGCCTTTTGTCTCTGGTTCTCCCTTCCACCTGTTACCTGCAACTCGCTAGAACCTTCATTTTAGTTTAAAGTACTTCAAAGCCAAAAAATGATATTTCTTACTAGGGTGGTATGGTATCCACTGAAAACCAGGGTGGGTGGGAGTCCATACTAATATCTTCGGACAAACCCCTCGTATAATTTTGATTGAACTTCACAAAGGTAAGTTCGTTTAATCAATAATTATACTTCGGGGGTTTGTCCTCGATATTAGTATTACTTTTTACACTCTGTAGATGTTTAGAGAACAAACAATTTAAGAAATATCATTTTATTTCCATTACTTATTTATTAAAAAATAATCAAGGGGGAAAAAACCAAAAGTTAATTATTACATATTATTTAGGTACTCTTCATAACTAATATATCAAAATTATTAGGATCAATATCCATAATAGGTCTATTATAGAAACGCACAAAGGTAGTGGAGTCGCCGGTCCAGCTTGCTGTTGCTGTATTACGAATAACATGTAAACTGACTTCTCGTCTATATTATGGATAACGAAGTCGAAGCGTGACGGGTACTATGACTAGAAAAAACAGACATCTACTTCATTGTCCTTAAATGTATTCTTAATCCATCTACTTAACGTTTTGACGACCTTTATTATAGGATTTTCTAAATAAACTATAAAATACTATACTTATAATCATAAATATATAGGTTTTATCTAAATAGGCCAGTCGAATTCTGGCTGGACATATTCCAGATGTTTCCACATAATAAGGCAAATGTTACGTTCTTTTTGGATGAGAAGTTTTTTGTACTTAAATCTGTTATTTCTATTAGAATCTCTTTTGGTCTTAATGCTACTTAAATATATCTTTGATAAAGTATGTACCCTATGTGAAGTTACTAAAGCTAAAATGTTGTGAATTTCCTTGTAAGATTTTATAAAGTTAAATTACATACTGACTGGCCTGTTGGTCCAGTGGTTAGTGACTGATTGCTATACCAGAAGTACGTGGGTTCGATCCCCACCCAGGACAAATGTTCTGTCTGATGAATATGATCATTTGTTCAGTATCTGGGTGTAATTTATCTATAATATGTATGTATGTATGTCTGTTTGCCATAGGATAATATGCTCTAAATTATATTAGCATCCCATGCTACATTATACTTTGGCATTGATGGTCTAAGGGTCTGGCTACACCTTTACCAAAAATTAAAGCCAGGTCTGATGTATAAGTAGTAATCATATTAAACTGGTTACCTTTATTTAAAAAATTCAGTATGAAAAACTAAAATTTTTGAAACCGACGGCTTAAACAAATCAACATTATTAATATGTGCATATTTGCACCATATTTTAATACAAACGTTATATTGTTTGTACGCATTATTTGATAATGACACTATAGTTATATACACTGCTGTTGACGAAAAAACCTCTACCCATCATTGCCGTCCGGATAACACTGCGGCAACCAGGGTAGGGCAAACAATAATATTGTGACCAATTAATTGTGAAAGCATCAATGACAGTGGCATCAGGGTCTAAGTGCCAAGATGCGTAATTATTGCATTTTATGTTTATCCGGTTCGCAAGTAAATCCATGTCTGGTACAACAAAAATTGAGACTATTCGGTGCAAACATACAACTAAAATCTCCCACTTTGTATCACGATGCACTTTTCGTGATTCTGTATCCGCAACGAAATTATCTGCAGATTTTATATGCATATGCCGCTGTAATATACATATATGCAAATGATTTTAGTTATTTTATCGAGTGTGGGATATTGTATTCCACCCATACTGTTAACATTGGCTGTATTGTCTATTCTAAAAAGCATTTGACAATTAAAACAATTTTTAACAAAAAGAAAAAATGAGAATTAAGCAGCAAGTAATTCTAAATAATTAAAATGTTGTTTTTTAGATTGTGACCATTGCTCCTGCCGACTGACCCTCTCGGGCTGCCCCCCATCCCAATGTTGAGGCGTCAGCATAAATTTCTCGGCAAAAATTATCTTTAATTTTTATTACATAATTTCCTATGGAAATCAACCACCATTGGATATCTGCCATTTATTTCGAACTTATAATTATAACACTCTTACTTCTTTAAATTTAAATATATACCATCTTTCTAAATTTTTTATATGCATCCATCCATATTCTACATCTGGACATGCTGAAACTACGAGGCCTATAATTTTTGCCCTTTTCCAAATTTTACACCGATTCATATTTGAATCTTACATTATTTTATCCAGAGGTAATCTAATATTTCAATCTTTTAAAATCCTAAATACTTTCAAGTATTTAGGATTTTAAAAGCAGATTTTATTTAAATTTAGGATTAAACCCAAGGGCTTGTAAAAAATCACGACTTGTGAAGACATTTAAAGCACAATCTTCAAAGTATTACCTATTAAAATTATATCATCCAAAAGACAAGATAAAAATCCACAAGTCCTTAATATTTTAAGCACTGCTTTTAATAATTTATTAAAAATGTAAGGTGCCGTGCATATGAGAACTGCACCCGATATAAATTCACCAGGACAATGGTCATTTTACAATAGCGCCTGTGTTTTTAATTCATTTACTGCACAATCAAAATGGATTTGTTCAGATTTAGGTTTAGTTACCGTGTAATGTGGAGCCGATTGGAAAACTAATTTATTAAATGTTATTTTATAGCCGTTAAACCTATGACTGTACGGTCCCTACTAAATCATCGACCACTGCTTAAGAAAAAAAAAACTTTCCCGTCTGTCGCTGCCGATGCGACGACGCGCTCCACGAGTTGTTTCTGGGGTGGATAATTCCGCGATGTGGTTCTGGATGACGGAACCGAATGCTGGTGACGCGATGACGACGGGCCTGGGATCTGTTTGCGCTTCTGAGGCGTCGATTTCCAGTTTTTTCCTTTTTCCAGTTCCTTCAGTTTCAGTTCCTGGTCTACAAATTTTTTCATTCGCGATTCGAGCATTAGAAAACAATATGTAGACCAGGAACTATTACAAAAAATTGCCGACATAAAATACGTCTTTTGTGACGTGCATTGTAATGATTCCATAGCGCGTAGAAATTTCGCCTTATGTACTGTTAAAAAAGAGCTCAAAGGGATCTGTTTGCGCTTCTGAGGCGTCGATTTCCAGTTTTTTGGAAGGCCCCGCGGATGTATTTGACTGGTCTTTTAAATCGGTTCCCAATTTATTGGTAGTCACAAATTTTTTCTACTTTAAGCGTTTCACCAAGATTATCTCCAAATACTTTATTTTGATATTAGATAGTTACTCTTTGAGCTCTTTTTTAACAGTACATAAGGCGAAATTTCTACGCGCTATGGAATCATTACAATGCACGTCACAAAAGACGTATTTTATGTCGGCAATTTTTTGTAATAGTTCCTGGTCTACATATTGTTTTCTAATGCTCGAATCGCGAATGAAAAAATTTGTAGACCAGGAACTGAAACTGAAGGAACTGGAAAAAGGAAAAAACTGGAAATCGACGCCTCAGAAGCGCAAACAGATCCCAGGCCCGTCGTCATCGCGTCACCAGCATTCGGTTCCGTCATCCAGAACCACATCGCGGAATTATCCACCCCAGAAACAACTCGTGGAGCGCGTCGTCGCATCGGCAGCGACAGACGGGGAAGTTTTTTTTTTCTTAAGCAGTGGTCGATGATTTAGTAGGGACCGTACAGTCATAGGTTTAACGGCTATAAAATAACATTTAATAAATTAGTTTTCCAATCGGCTCCACATTACACGGTAACTAAACCTAAATCTGAACAAATCCATTTTGATTGTGCAGTAAATGAATTAAAAACACAGGCGCTATTGTAAAATGACCATTGTCCTGGTGAATTTATATCGGGTGCAGTTCTCATATGCACGGCACCTTACATTTTTAATAAATTATTAAAAGCAGTGCTTAAAATATTAAGGACTTGTGGATTTTTATCTTGTCTTTTGGATGATATAATTTTAATAGGTAATACTTTGAAGATTGTGCTTTAAATGTCTTCACAAGTCGTGATTTTTTACAAGCCCTTGGGTTTAATCCTAAATTTAAATAAAATCTGCTTTTAAAATCCTAAATACTTGAAAGTATTTAGGATTTTAGAAAATTATGCTGACGCCTCAACATTGGGATGGGGGGCAGCCCGAGAGGGTCAGTCGGCAGGAGCAATGGTCACAATCTAAAAAACAACATTTTAATTATTTAGAATTACTTGCTGCTTAATTCTCATTTTTTCTTTTTGTTAAAAATTGTTTTAATTGTCAAATGCTTTTTAGAATAGACAATACAGCCAATGTTAACAGTATGGGTGGAATACAATATCCCACACTCGATAAAATAACTAAAATCATTTGCATATATGTATATTACAGCGGCATATGCATATAAAATCTGCAGATAATTTCGTTGCGGATACAGAATCACGAAAAGTGCATCGTGATACAAAGTGGGAGATTTTAGTTGTATGTTTGCACCGAATAGTCTCAATTTTTGTTGTACCAGACATGGATTTACTTGCGAACCGGATAAACATAAAATGCAATAATTACGCATCTTGGCACTTAGACCCTGATGCCACTGTCATTGATGCTTTCACAATTAATTGGTCACAATATTATTGTTTGCCCTACCCTGGTTGCCGCAGTGTTATCCGGACGGCAATGATGGGTAGAGGTTTTTTCGTCAACAGCAGTGTATATAACTATAGTGTCATTATCAAATAATGCGTACAAACAATATAACGTTTGTATTAAAATATGGTGCAAATATGCACATATTAATAATGTTGATTTGTTTAAGCCGTCGGTTTCAAAAATTTTAGTTTTTCATACTGAATTTTTTAAATAAAGGTAACCAGTTTAATATGATTACTACTTATACATCAGACCTGGCTTTAATTTTTGGTAAAGGTGTAGCCAGACCCTTAGACCATCAATGCCAAAGTATAATGTAGCATGGGATGCTAATATAATTTAGAGCATATTATCCTATGGCAAACAGACATACATACATACATATTATAGATAAATTACACCCAGATACTGAACAAATGATCATATTCATCAGACAGAACATTTGTCCTGGGTGGGGATCGAACCCACGTACTTCTGGTATAGCAATCAGTCACTAACCACTGGACCAACAGGCCAGTCAGTATGTAATTTAACTTTATAAAATCTTACATGGAAATTCACAACATTTTAGCTTTAGTAACTTCACATAGGGTACATACTTTATCAAAGATATATTTAAGTAGCATTAAGACCAAAAGAGATTCTAATAGAAATAACAGATTTAAGTACAAAAAACTTCTCATCCAAAAAGAACGTAACATTTGCCTTATTATGTGGAAACATCTGGAATATGTCCAGCCAGAATTCGACTGGCCTTTTTAGATAAAACCTATATATTTATGATTATAAGTATAGTATTTTATAGTTTATTTAGAAAATCATATAATAAAGGTCGTCAAAACGTTAAGTAGATGGATTAAGAATACGTTTAAGGACAATGAAGTAGATGTCTGTTTTTTCTAGTCATAGTACCCGTCACGCTTCGACTTCGTTATCCATAATATAGACGAGAAGTCAATTTACATGTTATTCGTAATACAGCAACAGCAAGCTGGACCGGCGACTCCACTACCTTTGTGCGTTTCTATAATAGACCTATTATGGATATTGATCCTAATAATTTTGATATATCAGTTATGAAGAGTACCTAAATAATATGTAATAATTAACTTTTGGTTTTTTCCCCCTTGATTATTTTTTAATAAATAAGTAATGGAAATAAAATGATATTTCTTAAATTGTTTGTTCTCTAAACATCTACAGAGTGTAAAAAGTAATACTAATATCGAGGACAAACCCCCGAAGTATAATTATTGATTAAACGAACTTACCTTTGTGAAGTTCAATCAAAATTATACGAGGGGTTTGTCCGAAGATATTAGTATGGACTCCCACCCACCCTGGTTTTCAGTGGATACCATACCACCCTAGTAAGAAATATAATTTTTTGGCTTTGAAGTACTTTGAACTAAAATGAAGGTTCTAGCGAGTTGCAGGTAACAGGTGGAAGGGAGAACCAGAGACAAAAGGCGGGAAAAATGGAGGCAATGTAAAGCCGGAAATAACATTTTTTTTGGCTTTGAAAAGTGCTAAGTGGTAAGAAATACAAGTGATACTACAGAGTGTAAAAAGTAATACTAATATCTTCGGACAAACCCCTCGTATAATTTTGATTGAACTTCACAAAGGTAAGTTCGTTTAATCAATAATTATTTCCAAAAAAACTACCAAGAGGTGAAAGCTTTAATTTTTTTTCAATATTAAACATAATTACTAATGTACCTTACCGTACCTTATGATAATAATATTATGTATAGTAAAATTTCGAACAATGCCAAGAAAAAACATTTGTTAATTTTCTGCTACCGCATATCGGGAAAGCACTATCTACTTTTGAGAGTGCTCGATTGTGCGAAGCGGTGCTGTAATTGGAACACCAATCAACATTGAGCATTATGCCGTATAATGCGCGCAGCGCGATAGTGCTTTAATTGGAAAACACACATAAATACGTTCAAAGTATGTATGTACTACGTGCATTATTTAATTTATAACCAGCTATTAAGATTCATGTATCTGTTGATTTTATTACAACGACCGTTTTGTGAAAACAGATACATGAATCCAATTTGCATATCAATCTCGTTGTAGTGACTTATTGCATATATCTGATTACACAACAGGGAAGATTTATTTTGTAATATATTTTAAGGGATTATCGAACCTGATTTATTGCGTACGTAACGTTACCAATGATAATAGAATACTTAGTTTGAGTAAAAAGCCATGTTTATTTAGAAACTCATAGATTGTAATGAAGACGATTTTATTTTCGCAGTTATTTTTAAATTCCTTCTTGGTTCTGGCATCACGTGAAAACTTTGTTTTCAGAATTATTAGATCTTAATTACCTATGTTTCAGATATGAGGCCTGCTTTTGGAGATCTAGCTGTTGCTGGTATTTTGCTAATTTGTGCTGTCTTAGCCCGCCTGTTAATATGACAAAGTCGAATTATACGAACAATTTGCTATTAAATGAACCTCAGAAAGAACGATAAGTTACGATGATAATAAAATATTATTTATATGATATTATAAAATAATAATTAAAATGACTATACATATATTTCTATACTGGACTTTAAAATAACTTAAGTAACAAGGCATAGTTTAGGTTTTGTTTTGGTATTCAATAAAAATCTCATGACAGTGAAAAAAGTTTATTCAAAAATTGTATCGTGATATGAATAAGTTAAATCTTAAAACTACACGGAATGCTGTTGTTATTGGTAAATACCTAGACTGCGTAAATGTTAACACTTGGACTTGCAAGACTCACAAAAATATTTATTGAGTCAAAATACTTTAGCAAAACACCTACATAAAAAAACTTTTTTTTTTGGAATTGTAATTAATGAAATAATACCTAATTACTTATAACCATTAGACATAAAAGTGAAAATAAATTAAGAAAGATAAATCTCTAGTAGATATAGAATATAATGTCTAGGTAGGTAGGTATACTGTATATACAATTTAACGAAAGTGCGAGTCATTATTATGTTAACTTACATTAATAAACAATTTAAAGCCGCAAAGTCTTAAGTTAAATGCATCTCAAAGATATAATAACTATTTACACAGAAGAATACTGGAAGAGGTATGTAATAATATGTGCACAAGATTAAAAACTAAATTTTGTGCGTAATAACAATTTAAGCTTTTTGATAATTCTTAACTAAAAGCAGAATAAGCGATAAGTGTTTTTCATTCAACAACAGATGGCGCTTACAAATATATTAATGTAAATGGGTGTTTTGGAATAAATGAATACTATATATTGTACAATAATTATAATCTGTATACAAAAAAATGACATTATATATTATTATGGCAAAGCTTTTAATTGTTAATAGGGGTGTACAACATTGAATAATGAATTTTGATTTGTAATAGACGAATCACACACGTTAAATCAAATTAAATATTACTAAGATTAAATTACACTTTTATAGTATAATATTATAACGTGATTTATTTAAATCACATAATAGTCCATTAGTCGTATCTACTCGACGCTAGATGGCGCTTAGTGGCAGATGCTCACTTCGTTGGTGACGAAGCATGTGTCGCACGACACGCTGCAGCACCAGTGGAAGCGGCAGCGGCACTTCTCCTTCTTGGTTGTTTTCTGCGTGTTGTATCCGCGCCCACAGCAAAGCCTCTCGCAGCCGTTTTCACCTGAATTGATATTTCGTTTATTATTGAGAAACTAAAATTTGATGGATATCTCTTACTTCTACCTCTACTATACTAAGTATCTTCTATCTATTCCAGTAATATCTTTCTAATTTCCAGCCTTTTTCATAGCCAGTTTTTTATGTTAGTTTAATAGACAAAGTAGCAGGCTCTCCCCCTAGTGGTAATTGGTAATTTGGTCAAGTGGTAAATATAAAGGATTTCCCGTGAACATAAACAATTTCTTCATGCGTTGATATATTGTCTCTGTGCCAGTAATTACACTGCCTGTCCTGCCCTTCTTTCAAAAACACGGTGCGTGGCATAAACTCATGCTTCCCGCTGGTAGCTGGATTCCCTTCCTCTTACCTCGCGATGTCCTGTTGCAGTATCGTCCGTGGGTCCCAAAGGACCCTGCTACGGGGTCGGGCTCACAGTACGATGGCGAGTTCTCCAGGAAAACTAGCTCCGACTTGCGGGGCTGCCTGCCTATGCCCGCGTTTTGCCTCGGCCTGGAATAAAGTTTTTCATGCCTTAGATAATGCCAGTGAAGGCCAGACTACTCCTCGTAAGGGGGGATTGCCCGGCCGCTACTAAGTAGTCCCCGCGACGTCGTGACCTATTGGGCCAAGGTTCCCATCCTTAAGCCCGACACAAGCACTGGGGCATTACTGTAGGCGCATTAAGTAGCGCCTACAACGCACCCCCGTTCGTCGCCCGCGGGGGAGGCCTCTTCAGCGGAATGAACTCCTTCTGGAACATTACTCGCAGAAGGAGACCATCTTCGTCAATCGATTGTTTAATCTTAATCTCTCTCAACTCAATAAACATTTTTGTTTCAAAATTATGGATGAAAAAGTATAATTTACACAATTGGCAATCAACTTTTTTAACCCTTAAGTCTTTGAGACTGTCAAGCAAAAGATATAAGAAAAGTCTATGTTTAAATTTACTTTTAGTACGACGACAATGAATTAGTAAGGCATATCTAGATATGCTTTTTGCTTTTTTATGGTTACTCTACACTGTGGGCTCAAAGCTCAGATCTTAATTGACTCTGATGTGGACATCATAAAAATGATAATGAGTTTTTCTCTAATATCATTGTTTAACTTATTTCTAAGAATGCCATTAATGTAGCCAAATGGATTATAGCTGCACATGTCAGAAGATAATATATCGTCTAGTCTCAACACTTTATAATAATACACTTCATCAATTAAGTACGTAGGTACTTAAGAAGTTGGCTAGCACTAACTAAAACAAAAACACAAACTGAATGGGACGTCTTACATAATACTCATTAATATTTATTATAATGCTACGGCCGCACCTGCGTGGATCACCACAAAGTTTCGCGCCATGACACGGTCACATCTATGTGACCGACTTTATCGGCTATCGTCGCGTACATTAAACGAACGCACGAAGCTTCGGCTTGAATTACTTCGGCACGATACACGCAGGTGGGGCCGAAGCATGATAAAAACAAGTCAACATAAGAGTATACAGTATATTCTAAGTCTATGGAGTATACACTGTAGTAAACAGCGCCGAGTTATGTTTGTATCTATTAAAATTTAAAGGGGTCAAAAAAACCACTCAGACAGCGACAGAGTCCCACGCCTCTTCCGAAGAAAAGGTGAACGATCATCGTAGGCTGGCGGTAGGTCTACCGTCGCCCGTCTCACGCTCAGGACACCGCGCCACATCTCATCTTCGTGGTCGGGTCGATCTCATCGGTTATGATGATCTCGTGAAGAGCTTACTATAGAAATGATCCTATGAAGTAAGGTCTTAGCGAAGTTAATTCGCCGAGAGCATATATGTGATTCGTAAATATTTCCTATAGCGTGATGTAGAAGTAGAGTGTTAAAGTGATAGCGGCATCTGTTATAAAATTTTTGAAACTGAACATCTTGTGCTCTACATAATATTATTATGTAGAGTTTGTTATTTTATTGTTTACAGTAATTTTGTTTCAATGCCGAAAAAAAGCATAATATACGAATCTTAAAATAAAGCTTTATATTAGATTTTTTGTTTGGTGTATAACTTCCTAGATAGGGAATATATTTTAGTAACATTTTTTTTATAGAGTTTAAAATGAGAAGTATCCGAAACGTCGGGCTTGTAAAAATCTTAATAAACCGCGATAAAATCCGTAAAAACTGTTTCATTATAGGTAATGAGCTCCTAGTTGTTCACTAGAACTTATTTGTTATGAATCACAGTCTAAACAAGTAATGATTGTTGCAATAGGTACTTTTTTGACGCCATTGTATTGCTTTATCACTTTTTTTAGATATTTCAGAAAACGTTACCTTGATTACCGCGTTTTAATTCTGGTACCGCTATAAATTGACTGTTTTCGGGTATAATATAATATTAGGAATATATTATACTCTTTGTATTAGAATCTATAACTAAAACTTGCAAGAATAAAAAAAAGCAAATTCAACTTTTTCAGACTACACTGAATGTATTAATTTGATAATGTTAAGGCAAATAATCTTACAGATTATTTTTAACGCAATAATTTATTAATGCGGCAAATAATCCCACAGACTATTCTGAATGCAAAAATAAATTTAGTAATTCGCGAATAATCTTACTGACTACCCCGAGTGCAATAATTTAAAAATATGCGGCGAGTAGTCCTGCAGACTAACCTGAATGCAGTAATTTGAAATATACGGCAAGTAGTCCTACAAACTACCCTGAGTGCACTAATTAAAAATATGCGGCGAGTAGTCCTACAGCCACTACCCTGAGTGCAATAATTTAAAATATGCGGTGAGTAGTCCCACAGACTACACAAATTTAAAATACACGGCGAATAGTCCTATAGACTGCACTGAATTCACTAATTTAAAATATGCGGCTACACCTACAAACTACCTTGAGTGCAATAATTTAAAATACGCGGCGAGTAGTCCTACATACTACCCTGAATGCATTTCCTATGAGGGCAGCGAGAGAATCCTACAGACTCCCTGAATGCCCCTATTGAACAACGTTTAAATTTTAACATCGTAGTGTCACTAAAAAAAAGTATAAACTTACAATTAACATCTTGTTCACTTGAATCGGAACTTGACGATGAAGATATACTTGAAGACAAAAATGATCGAGTACAGTGACAACGGCGTGGTCGTCTTATTATTTGCTCTTCCATCCACTTTAATTTTTTCACAATATAATCTCACGAATTTAACTTTTACGTTTAAGCAATTTTTATTATTATCTAATTACTTTAAAGTTAACACTAGTGCGTCCGTGGCAAGCACAAAAGTGAATAAAATGAAGGTTCTAGCGAGTTGCAGGTAACAGGTGGAAGGGAGAACCAGAGACAAAAGGCGGGAAAAATGGAGGCAATGTAAAGCCGGAAATAACATTTTTTTTTTTGGCTTTGAAAAGTGCTAAGTGGTAAGAAATACAAGTGATACTACAGAGTGTAAAAAGTAATACTAATATCTTCGGAAAAACCCCCGAAGTATAATAGGCATATTCTCTTTATAGTTTGTGATAATAGGCAGTTAAGACGTTATCAAACGTCAAAAAACGTCAAAAATATAATGAAATTATATAAAATTCCAATTAATATAATGTATTTACTATCTATGTTCATAAAAGTATAAAATTAGAATTATAATAGAAATTAAAAGATTATATTTTAAGAAATAAGTTAAGTAATCTGAAAGTTAATTTAATAAACGTTAGTAACATGAATTAACCTAAAAATCCTCGCCATATTGCGGAAAAAATCGGAACTAATTTCTGTATGGACGATACTATGTGTTGACGTAAAAAAGATACAGTGGTTGGAAAAGGTACATTGACCATACAGGGTTTAATATATTATATTTCTAGTCAGGCCATACATTCAAAATACAAATTTGGCAAATATACTGATTCTATTAGTTGAAAAGAAAAAGAACAAGGAGAAGAATATAAACAATTTAGTTTGACAGTTGACAGTCGTCGCAACTCTTAAATCCTAATCCAAGCTTGTTTTGTTTTGATTTTTAAATCCGGAATATAAATTGTTGAAATTTTACCTTTTTAAATGTATTGTATAATTAAACTCTTGTTGTATTTATCGTAACATATAATTATCAATTATGCCTAAGCCCGTCTGTGTACAATGCAGCTCAAACGATTCTCTGTTATGGCGAAGTGCGGGGACTGGTCAAATTTGTAACGAGTGTCACATTGTGAACACGGCGAAAAAAGAAACAAAAACCGATGTAACCATTGTTAAAACTGAAAACGAAGAAAAGAAAGAAGATAAAGAGGATACAGACACTAAAAATGTTAAAGCTGAGGGAGAGACGACGCCAGCTAAAGTTACCGGCAGGGGAGTTCGAAAAAGCACTCGCGCCACTAGATATAAGGCCAAAACTCCAGCGCCAACCCCGGCTAAGCCTCCAGCTCCGCGTGGTAGAGGCCGGAGGAGTATATTTAAAAGACAGCCGCTGAAGGCTCCAACAGCAACAGCCACTGTTGTTACCAATGATTCTATATTTTATAAAGTATGATTTATATATAATATGTTGACATATAATTTAAATTAACATTTGTTTAGTGATCCTTATAAGACTTAGGTATAAATGTTAATGTATATACCAATCACACTAAACATATTTATATCTGAAAATTATATTAATTAACTAGGTATTTATTTAACATCTAAACAATTAATAACATCTAAAAATAAAACCGGTACATTATTTTAACCTAGCAACATGCTATGCTCATAAAAACTTGTCACATGTAGTATGAATGGAAATAAATTTAAGAAATTTATACACATCCAATGATATTATATGTATAAAAGAAGTAGATATGTCACAAGCTCACCAAAATTGAGGCGCAAAAGAAAAGCGAATTAGCCCCTTTTGTCGTAGTCACTCTCTCGTTGTGAAGACGATATGCTGTTTATTTTTGACAGATTGCAATTTGACATACAGCATTAAAATACCGTTTTATGTTATTGTGTAAATGCACTTATTACGGAAGTAAGAAAACAAAAGTTCTGGAATTAAATACCACAGATATGGAATCATGTATTATTATAGCATTTTATTTATATCATATATATTAAAGCATATTATTTCTCTAATAAAATAAATATGACGCCATGACAGTAACAATATCATTGCCATGACATTGTGTGGCAAACCTAAGCCAATCCGAGCCAAGCGTGACTCATGTGCCAGTCTGAAGTGCTATAGCTGTCTTTATTACTCTTGTGGTTTTAATAAAGCTATCTCTTTTATATTATCATTTATCAATGTAATGAAACCAAATTGGAAATGTGTGTGTTGCAGATCTGTCGGAACAGTATTTTTTGTTGATTTAAGAGCGCATAACATATCTATAATTATAATATCATTGTACACATCCATGAAATAGGGCAGACATCTATTAAATCAATCATTAAACTAACTAGACTTTTTATTTATCTACCAAAGGAAATGTTAAACATACATTAACAATCAGTATTTTTTATAAAGCTATTGTAATAATAAATGTTTTTTTTATTGAATGATTTTTGAATGATTCTTAGCTTACATTTGAAGGTTTGTTAGGATATTTTACAGTCATTGTAAACGCTGCTTAATATAAGTAAATATAAATTTAATCTGACAGTAAGGATTTACTTAATGTTAATTATCAAATATTTGATCACTTTTTAGGGAATGTACATGCAAAAAGGGGATATAGTGTCTATGATAGACATTGATGGAGGCGTCTACTACGCTCAGATCAGAGGTTTCCTTACGGATCAGTATTGTGAAAAGAGTGCTGTTGTCACATGGCTTCTGCCCACCAAAGCTAGCCCACCCCCAGAAAAAGGATTTGACCCTGCAACTTACATTATCGGTAAGTGCACCTTTTTGTTACATCAAATCTCTCAGGGTTTGAACCAAATTACTATCAATTCTTATCATATAAGTTAAACACATGTTAAATTATAGACCAGGGCTTCCCAAGCTAACTTCCCTTTAGACAATGGCATTGTGACATTGTCCAAAGAGCATTGTGAGGCGACCCATATGAATCGACTGCTTGTGTTGATGCAAGTAAGTCCTCTTTGGACTATACAATAATATAAGAACATGTATCAAATGAAAATAAATATACAAAAAGCGATTAGAGTAGCAATTTCCAAACCTGAGCCCTGTTTTCAGAAGCTACTCAAGAAAGTGAGTGCATCCTTCTCATTAGTATCCATTCAACAAAGTAAAATAAATCTCTTTTCATTTTTATTCTTGTTTTTTTAAAATTTTTTAATAAAAAAATATATGTTATTTAGGGTATTCTGATTAAAACTACAACAGAGGGAGGGCATCGCAAAAAAAATTGCAAATTTCCAAGGGCGACACAACAAGTTTGGGAAGCCCTGTGTCGGCGACGAGATCCCAAGTCGAACCAGTATGTAGAAACGTAGTACTTTAATATCAGACCGACCCCATACGGGTTGTGAGCCGACTAGCGGCGACGTAGTTTCAAGTCGCAAAAAGTTAGGAATATTACGAAAGTTGTCACGATGTATCGGACTCGCCCCATACCTTTTGTGGGCCGACCGAACCGATGACATACCTGATGAGAATTTTAAGTGTAAATTTTTGTATGTTTTTATGAAAGTATGACAATGAATGATATTTATAATGTAAATATCAGGTAAAATGCATAAAATCAAGCAAGTATTATGATAATCAGGATTGTAATCACGGAAATATAAACAGAAATAGTTAGAAGTATTTGCCTCTCACTCGTAATATGTAGGATTAAGAGAGATGGAATGATATTATTCTAATCAGACTAAATTTTATTAGATTTTGATATTTTTATGATAATTCGGATAATATAAAGTGAATATTTAGGTTTGTCTATGTAAATATGCTATAGTAAACAATAATTTAAGTATATTAATATGACAGTTCTATAGGAAATTGAGTCTAATAAGAAAATGTATAATTAGACTAATTAGATTAGTTTCTAATACTTATTAATTGTTTTAAAAGTTATATTTTAGTAGGTTTTAGCGACTTTTACATAGATTTATAAGGATATTAGTAGTTTGATAGGGTTTTTGTATAGAAAACTGCTTTGTTTTTGCAAGTTTACGAAAAATTAAAAGTTTAGTAATTATTTATTAGAATTTTGAAATGAAAGTTATGTCAAAAGAAAGGTCTCAACTAGTAGTTTAAAATAGTAAAAGAATCATAATGATACGATTTATAGTTTTTGAGATATTAACAAGAATGTGCGATGCAACTGTAAAATTGTCGAGTTTTTGTCGTATTTTTGTCGAATAACTTTTTATTATATAAAGATATGTTTATGATTTATGTTTTAATATGTAATAGATGTTATGACATTGCCAAAAATGTATAATATGTGGAAATTGTAAAAAGGAAAATAATAAATAAAGGCGAAAAAGGTCTCGGCTCAAAGTGAAAATGACGCGTGAATCGAGCACAACGCAAGCCGCGACACGTCCTTGGGGCGTGGTAGTATAAATACCGGGCCCACCGTGGGCTCGGCAGAACACAACCGACGCCAGGAGGCATTGTGGTCGCAGACTGCACGGTAGGCGGGGGGCAACCCCCCAATTTATAAATCAAAAGTGAGCCGAATGAGCTCACACTAATTCGATGAAGCATTAGGGCCTTCGGGCCATTAGCATAGATCCCTCCGAAAAAAAAAAAAAAGGCTCGGCAGTCAGTCGCGATCGGTCGTCCGAAGAAAACAGCCGAATAAGAAGAGGCGAATACAAGGAAGAGCCGAGACCTTGAAGCGAGTATAATGAAGAATAGTGGTTTTAATTATTGACTCCCAAGATCCCCGACTCTTGTTTCAATTCACGCCTCTCCCGAGGTCCTCACGATCGTAGTGCCAAATTACGCATTCAGGGGTGCGTGGTGGCGTACGTTACCAGCGAACGTAAGGAAAGACGTACGTCAAAATATAGTGGGAGATTGTCCCAGGCGGAGCGGCGAGCTACAGTACAACGACATACCGAGAAACTGCCCAAGGCCGACCGCCCAGCTGCATCAGCTGTGAACACTGCGACAACCGCAGCCACCGCCGCTAACACCCTATCATAGACCAATATTTCATCACACATCCGCTCATAGATCCGCATCTCGATTGATTTAATTCTATTTTTTTTCAGGTCCTGAGGAAGAGCTTCCTCGTAAATTAGAGTACATGGAATTTGTTATGCATGCTCCCTCAGATTACTATAAAGCCAGCAATACTCCTTACCCGTTAACCGATAGTGAGCTCAATAACTACAGTGGATTTATATGGACAACATTGGAACCTAAAGAGAGATCTTAAGTATTAAGCTTAGTATAATTAGTGTTTTTTTAATCAAAATAATAAATAAATTTAATAATTTTTGGTGTATTTTTTTCTAGTGTCGTATTTATCTAACCCACCCACTAAAAAAATCGATTTTCTTCATGTTGTAGTTAATGTTTTATTATGTGTAGAATCTTTTTTTGATTTTTTAATGAAATGGGCTGATTATATTTCGCGCTTCGTCCTCGAGATTGGTAATTAATGTTATTTATTTTGACTTGTAGTAACACCATGTGACTACCACTCTTGCACTTAGTTGAGAATTATTTGTGAAAATTTAATTTTTTAAGCTGGCATCCCACACCCTACCCTATAGTCGTTAGCACTGAGGCTCCTCATTGACACTTTAGTGCCCGACCGCTCAAGACGTTTAAAATTTCTCTGTAAATAATGCCGAAACGTGCAACGAGGATTTTAACCGTCCCTTAAAGTAAGTCTGAATACTCGAATGAAAGATTCGAGAGCAAGAAAACATCACACCGGCGAGCGATCAAGCGGAACCGACTACGGCACCCGCGCCATCGCACAAACCTACCCTCACTAATCATGCATTAACAGGTTAGTTTTGAGATATTTTATCTGCTTAAACAATAAAACGTGCGTATAAATATAATTTATAATCATACGACTTTTCTTACATGTTACTTATAGTTTAATAATTATAAGTGCTACCATATGTATGACGGTTGAAGTTCAATTCATTGCGAATTGTACCTAACTTACAACAACGTCATTTACATATCTTCAAAAATATTATGTATTGGCATTCAATTCACTCGGGATTGTACCGAGATATTTTGATAGAATAACTATTTCTATTCTCCACAGGGAATAACTTTGTTACAATTATGACGGTTGGCGTTCAATTCATTGGGGATTGTACCTAACTTACAACAAAGTCGTTTACATATCTTCTAAAACATTATTGGCGTTCAATTCACTCGGGATTGTACCCAGATATTTTAATAGAATAGCTATTGCTATTCTCCACAAGGAATAACTTTGTTACAATTACAACGATTGGCGTTCAATTCATTGGGAATTGTACCTTAAACTTACAACAACGTCATTTACATATCTTATAAAATATTATTGATGTCCAATTCACTTCGGATGGTACCCAGACATTTTAATAGAATAACTAATGTTATTCACCACAAGGTATTAACTTTGTAACAATTATAACGGTTTGCGTTCAGTTCATTCCAAGTCGTAGCTAAACTAGCAATTCGTTGTTGTTTGACAAGCATTAATTTAAAATTTTGCGTAGAATTCACTAGAAATTATACCTAACTTACAACAGCTTTATTTGCTGTAAATAATATCTTCTAAAATATAATTGGCGTTCAATTCAATCGGGATTGTACCCAGATATTTTGATAGAGTAACTATTGTTATTCTCCACAAGGACTAACTTGGTTACAATTATGAGGTTGACGTTCAATTCATTGGGAATTGTACCTACAACAACGTCTTTCATTCAGAATTGTACCATACCTACAAATATGGCAATTCGTTGTATTAATTGCCAAGTATTAATTTAATTAATGTAAGTAATATCTTACAATCGTTGGCATTAAAATTGATGGGTATTGTACCTAACTTAAATAAATTAACAGAACTTCGTAAAATTAGAGGTTCTCATTTTCATACGGGTTATAACATAATATGCATACACAGGCTCGAACAGTCGGACTGGTCTCAATATGACTCAGAATCAGAACTATACAATCAAGGCTATGCAAATAATACATTTGATTTTCAAGAAGCAATAGGCAAAGACAAAACCATCATGCCAAATACAGAGTCTTAAGGAAAATATACTTTTAGACGCAGATTCTCTCAAAATCCTTTGAAAAATCTATCAAATAAAAATATGGAAAAGAGGTTATTTCTGAACTAGCTTCCCGCCTACAGCACATAGCTATAACGGAGCTTAGATAAGAGGTGGCAAGAAGACAAGAACATAACTTCAAAATATTTAGTGCCATTTAACTGCTTACATAGTGATTTGAAATCAAGGGTGCCATTCCAGAAGCAGTGACAAAGCCAAAATGAGATGGCACATACTATTTCATGTCTTGAAGCTCATGGATCTGGCGATTCAACATAAAGAATTAATCACTAGAATTTATTTTTTATAATATTTTCGCTATTTTTTATAATATCGATAATCTTTTATTTTTTATTTTCTTGCGAAGTTTTATCTGAAACTCCCGCCTAAGTGAGCTGAAAACAGATACAGCCGCCAAAACTAAGAAACCTGTACCTTCGTCGTCTACGAATAACGCAAACCTCCGGGTGCAGCGTACAGGCCGTAGACACAGATGGGGAGGAACTAAACAGCGAAGACATTAGACAGCTCCACCGACATTATACTAGATACAGTCAAGTATGGTGGGCGCCCTCACTATTATACTAATCAGTGATCTGTAATAACAAATAATCACACCATTCTATTCTGGA
This sequence comes from Helleia helle, assembly GCA_963853865.1. Classification (NCBI taxonomy): domain Eukaryota; kingdom Metazoa; phylum Arthropoda; class Insecta; order Lepidoptera; family Lycaenidae; genus Helleia; species Helleia helle. Next base: position 2,856,799 of record OY971419.1, read on the forward strand.
TTAATAGATACTGAATGGGGTATTTAATATAAAAATATAATAAATTTAATATAAAGAATATATTCCGTACAACAGGATTCATTACGTCCCCTGCAGAAACATTCAGAATCATATCAAGCTCTGTTTCTTGAGACAATTCGAGATCTCAAAAGAATTGGTATATATGGTAAGAAACCGGGTTCCAGCAAGAACACTGACACTATTAACACAATGAGCGGCGAGCGGCGTAACGGCGTAACGGAGAGCACAATCAAGCGTACAGAGAGCAGCGATCGAACACGACTGCTCTGGTTGGCGGACCAGAGCGGAATCTGATTTTTGTGTTTTTTTTTTTTTTTTTCGGATGGATCTATGCTAATGGCCCGAAGGCCCTAATGCTTCAACGGATTGGTGTGAGCCCATTCGGCTCACTTTTGATTGGGGGGTTGCCCCCCGCCTACCGTGCAGTCTGCGACCACACGGCCTCCTGGCGTCGGTTGTGAGATTTTTGTGGCCGACGGGTCGTGTATTTAACGCACTCGAGCGGCTCGCAACCGAGTGGGGGTGCGTAGGATGTGCTCCTGGTCGGTCATCTTTATTTAAATAAATCATATTTTACATGTATGTTTTTTCTTACAATATTACCTTATATTCTAATACAATTTTAATATATTGAACATTTAAACATAACGAAATTAAATAAACACGAAAATAATTAACACTTAAGACACAAGTTATATGGGTTGTGAGTCTTTATATCACTTTCTATTGTTTATACCTAATTCACGAATCACAGATTGTTTTTATTTACACTAATTTAGTTATTATCGCGAACATATATTGTATTAATTTTGGTTTAGTATTATGTAATTATAGTTAGTTTTGTGTTGTGTAGTATGTTTATTGAGTATTTAAAATTGTTTTGTTAATAATTAATAAGTAATAAAAAAATATCTTAATTTATTATTTATTTATATAATATATTTATGACGTAAAAAATAATAAGCATTTTAAAAGTAGCGTATCGTTATAACGTATTTTTAATTTATAGCCGTTGCGAACACCTCTACTAAATACATGGTACCGTTAGATGGTACCGTAATAAAAAATTTAGGCAAGGATGCAAACACTGTCAAAAATAAATATAAATAGCATACAAAAGTATTCACAATATATTAATATACAAATTAATGATATATTAAAGACATCTAGACCTGGATCAAAGCAAAATGTACTTATTTTCAAATTTAAATAATAATTAAAAAAAAAACTTAATAAACCCCGATAAAATACGTAAAATTGTTCATTATATTAGGTGAAGTTAACGTAAACATTTGAAAACCAGATACGTCCGACAAGGACTCTATTTAGAAGAAACTTGGCCTTTAAAAAAAAAAAATGTCACGTAAGTCAGTCGGTATTCTGACTCTGAACCGACGGGTTAGGTGTGCGCTGCGCTACGTGCTTGTGGGATCTAAGACACGATAGCACAGTACGTGTCACGCCAACGGCCAACACAAGGCATCAATATTGACACCATCCGCTACACAGCTGGCTGGAGCAACAGAGCTGTGTTAGCTAAGTTCTTTAATATACCTGTAGTAAATAATATTAAAGGTTATTTATTATTTATTAGCTAATTCAATTATTAACGTAAATGATTCACATTGATGATGATTAGGATTAAATCCCTGTAACTGGTATAACTATTTAAATAATGCATATATTGTATTCTAGTTAATACGAAATTGTTACTGATATACCACTATTTGCTAACAAAAAACTAATTTTGTAGAAGGACAAGGTTTTATTATTGATGATATTTCCTTCATGATATACTCTCAAAGTCTACAAGTCAAAATAAATAACATTAATTACCAATCTCGAGGACGAGGCGCGAAATATAATTAATGATTAAACGAACTTACCTAAGTGAAGTTCTATCATAATTATATGAAGCGCCTCGTCCGAAGAGATTGATAACCCACCCATCCCAGGCTAGTCGCTCTCCCAAAAATTAAGGAAATACATCAATGTTATGGTGTACTTATCTCTAAACTTAATGAGGAGCCTCAGTGCTAACGACTATAGGGTAGGATGTGGGATGCCAGCTTAAAAAATTAAATTTTCACAAATAATTCTCAACTAAGTGCAAGAGTGGTAGTCACATGGTGTTACTACAAGTCAAAATAAATAACATTAATTACCAATCTCTTCGGACGAGGCGCTTCATATAATTATGATAGAACTTCACTTAGGTAAGTTCGTTTAATCATTAATTATTGCTTACACGAGACTTGTAATATTTATCTGAACATACAATTTAATTGCAATATTTATCTGAATTTAAGTCAGTGAAGCTATTCACTATTTTTCTAATAAGTGAAAATTTCATTGCGTGAATAGATAGTGCAGTATTGAACATTCGCAGCGAAACGGTGGTAGGGGTGGCAGTATAACCTTAGACATAGATTAAAAATTGGTCTCCGCCACGCTGACTAGATAGTAGATACCGCGTCGTATTTTTAATGTGCGGCAACAAATACCACGCCGAATTCGGCGTACCCGAGCCAACCCGAGCCCATCTCATCGCAATCGTTGTGTAAGGTGGAGGTACAGAGCGTTTTATTCGATTTTGGTCATTATCTGAAGTAAAATGCCAATTGCGTAGTGAAACTGTGTAAAAATAATACTACAAGCAATAAGAAAGACTAGGATCACATATCATCTGTGAGAATCATACTTACATGTAATTTTGAAATTTAATCATAAAATAGAGTAAAATAGATATAGTGCCACCACAAAAGTGCCACACACTTGCACACACTTTTCTTGGCCGGTAGGCGGTAAGAGCGTTGAGCGTCGCTGTCATGGTCATGGACTCATGGATATTAAATATTAATAGTATTGCTAGTAAATAAAAATTAACCATTATATGGGGAAAAATTTAAAGTCATGCAGGCTACCTTAATAAGTAATTTATTGAAGTGTCTTAATAAAACAATATATACTAATATCTAGAAAATACAGTTCTAGGAAAATAAATGTGACATAAACTTAGGAACAATACTGATATGATATGATAGGTTTTGTTACCTGTACTAATAATATAATATATTTTAAGATACCTAGCAATTAGAACCGTTCGATAATTAAAACTTTGCCATTGTAATTAATAATGCAAGAAATAAAAATAAATACATTTTAGTTGGATTTTTATTAGGTGTTGGTGGATAGTAAAATTATTTATTGTACGCACCAAGAAAGAAAATAAACACAAACATTACAAAACACTACAAATAGCGGGCTTATTGCTAAGAGCATTATCTTTTATATTATCACTATACACAAAAACAAGCATCATATTACAACATATATAAGAGAGACTTTAGCGTGGATAATATTGTAAAGTTTAGAGAATGCTTGCAGAGATTATCATGGACAGACATATACACAGAAAACGATGCTAACTTAGCATTCGATGGTTTTCACTCGTTATTTTGTTTATTTTATAATCTATGCTTCCCAAAACATCGTATTAAAATAAACGTTAATAATAAAAGAAAATTGAATTGGCTAAGTAAAGGTAATAAAGTAAGTTGCAAAATTAAAAGAAAATTACGGTACCAATATTACACAAATAAAAATTCGTGTACGAAAAACCAATATATGACATATTCTAGTATATTAAGAAAATGTATATTTAATTCAAAAAAGAACGCTAACATAAGGTTTATAATTAAAAATAATAATAAATGCAAGGCGACATGGACCATTATTAAAAATGAATTAGAAAACTCAAACCCCAAGGGCAACATAGAGAACATCTTGATTGATAATAAAATGATATCAAATCCCAATGAAATAGCTACTGCTCTTAATAATCACTTTATTAACTTTACACTTATACCAAGTACAACAAGAAAAGTCACATCTATTAACAGCATTTATAGCAACTCCATGTTTCTTAGGCCTATGCTGGAAAATGAGGTCAAATATGAAATAATGCAATTAAAAGATACAAATTCCGAAGGAAAAATGGAATGAAATTAATACAAAAATAATAAAAATTTGCGCTGACGAGTTAGTTGCCATCTTCACACATTTAATTACTATATCATTCTCATGCGGAACTTTTCCAGATGCATTAAAGATTTCTATTATTATACCAATATACAAAAAAGGAGAAAAATATGACATTAGAAATTATCGTCCAATAACACTAGTGCCAATAATGTCTAAGATATACGAAAAATGTATGTATAAAAGACTAACAGAATTTAGTAATAAATATAATCTAATTGAAAATGAACAGTACGGGTTTCATAAACGGAAATCTACAACACAGGCCATTTTTGCCCTTGTAAAAATTATTTTGACAAATATTAATAATAATTACATGACTACAGGGCTATTTTTGGACCTTTCCAAAGCCTTTGACCTAGTTTCAAATAACCATTTGCTAAGTAAACTAGAAAAAATAGGCATTAGAGGACCCACACTTAAATGGATATCTTCATATAACATTAATTTTACATTAATAACAGACAACAACGTGTAGTGATTAAAAAAATAGACGAAAATAAAACCACTACAACATACTGGTCTGATCTTAAATATATCACTAACGGCGTCCCACAAGGGAGTGTGCTCGGTCCTATTTTATTCCTTCTGTATATAAATGACATCATTAATATAACTAATCACAAATGTATACTCTATGCTGATGATGTATCAATTATTGTGACATCCGATAAAAAATATAATACGATTAATGACCATGAAAAGGAAATAAATAACACAATTGACAATATAATTAAATGGCTTGACATGAATTATTTGAAAATTAAACTGGATAAATCTAAATATGTGCAATTTAATAAATGTAATAATAATAAATATAATGTAAAATTAAATATACCAAAATTAATGTACGCTATGTACACTTGTTGCTGGGATTGGAGAATTGAAACAATAATTTCTTCAGAACTTTTCCTTTATTCCTCTTCTTAGTATTTCTTTACAAGTTTTCACTATTACTGGTAGCCGAATACTGAACTAATTCGTGTTAAATCACTGCGATATTTCTACAAATCTTGCCGTAAAGCAGATTATTAGATTGATCAATCAGAGATCACCTTATTTCCCTCTCACTCTAACCTATACCCTATCCTTTCTAACATTGTTACAACTTTACAACTAATTTTCTCTTTATTTTCTATTCTCTAAATTATCTAATTAAATTAACATTTCTAATGCGTATAGGAATTCAAATAGACATTAATTCTAACTAAAAACATAATTAAAACATTCTTATTAGACAAAAAACACAACATATTGCATCTTTCTTACTCTTACGTAAAACGAAAGTGATAGCAAGCTATAAGGTAAACTCGGTTGGCGTACAACCGAGTTGGGGCGAGTCAATTACATGACACAAAGTTTTCTTACTAAACCTATCAACTATACATATAATGGCCTATCCTTATCTTAGTAATAATCATATTATTTACATATTACAATTAGAACAATGACGATGTACATATTATAATTAGTTAGTTACGTGATTGATTGCGTCATCCTGCACATTCCTCCCGCCGTGTGACTCAGTCGCATCTTCTCCTGGTGCCGGGACGACGTCTTCCTCGATGGGCAGGATCACCAGTTTCCTTACCGGTCGCCGCAGTACTCCTCCCTTGGTCTGGATGTCGACAGTTCTTACGACGTTGTCGGGTCCAGGGAATGTTGCGATTACTTTCCCTCTGAGCCATACGTTGCGCGGTGAGTTGGGATCGACTAGCAGTACGAGATCCCCGATTCGTACCGAAGACCCTCGTCCATGTGGCTCCCGCCGGTTCTGGAGTTCGGGGAGATATTCACGTAACCACCTTTCACAGAATGTGTCTGCTAACTTCTGTGCGGCTTGCCAGCTGGACTTCGAAATAATGTTTTTTTCTGGAAATCTTGCAAAGGTCGGTAGTCTTCCTGGTCCTCCCAACAGGAAGTGGTTGGGAGTTAACGCTTCCAGGTCTTCAGGGTCGACCGATACATGTGTGAGAGGTCGACTGTTGACGGTATATTCGGCTTCTGTCAGTAGCGTGGAGAGTACCTCTTCTGTAGGATGGCGTTCGTGGAGGGTTGACGTCAGGCTAGTTTTAACGGACCTGACCATTCTCTCCCATGCACCGCCCATGAATGGTGATCCCGGGGGGATGAATCGCCACGATATCTGTCTCTTCGCTGCTTCTTCAGCCGTTGTCTCGTCGATCGCTCGTCGTAGTTCTTTATCTGCCGCTTTCAAGTTCGTCCCGTTGTCTGACCAGATTTCCGTTGGACAGCCTCTTTTTGCCATCATTCTTCTCAACGCCATGACTGCTGAACTGCTGCTGAGTGAACCGGCTATTTCAAGATGTATCGCTCTCGTAGTTAGACATGTGAAGACAGCGACGTATCTCTTCTGATGTGAACGCCCGACGGTGACAGAGAGAGGTCCGAAGTAGTCCACACCGGTAAATGTCAACGGACGTTGATGATGAGCTAGTCGACATGCAGGTAAGTCTCCGGTTCTTGGGAAAGATGGCGTTTGTGTCTTCATTCGACAGTGTAGACATTGTCTTATGATAGTACGAGTTATCGGGCGTATGCGTAGAATCCAATATTGTTGACGACACTCGTTGATAGTTGTTTCTACGCCCGCGTGGTGTAGTTTATAATGGACATTCTTAATCCATAATTCTTCTTAATGTTTCCGGTACTTCCTTGACGGCTGCGATGCGGCTTTTTAACTTGAGAACCCCGTTCAGATATTCTATACTTATTTGATGAAGTCTGCTGTCCTTGCTGATGGGTTTCCCTCTTCGAATGACATGAAGTGAAGGCTTCTTGTTGAGATGACCGCATCAGAAATTCTTCGGCTTGTGTAAGAAGTTCCGAAGATATAGGAATGAATTTTCTTTCTTCTTTCTTCTGTTCTTGTCGTGGTAGAACTCTTTCCTTCTTGTTACGTATGTTTTTCCAGATGGGATCCGTTTCGATGTTCTTCGAGTTTCTCTTATAGTGAACGGTTTCTTTCGTGGGCCGGCAGAGTTGAAGATACTGAAGTACTCTAGCTGTGGTATAACGTAATCTATCCCAGTTGGAGAAGCGGAATATCTCGGGTAAGGCTTCTGCGAGTCTCGGAGTTTCGTCGACCGAGATGTGATGGATTCTTTCTTCTTCGGTTTCTTCTGTAATTGCTCTGCAAGATTGTTCTGTTGGCCATGACTCTTCGGGTTCATAGAGAAACTCTGGACCTTTGTACCACCTGTGGTTGGTGTCGAATGATGGTGGTACGTTTCTTGTGGCGTCATAGGCGATATTGAGCCGGAACCCATCTCCACTCGTTTACTGTAGAGCATTCTTCTATGGCTGCTAGGCGGTGCGCAATGTATGGCTTGTATGAGCGGGATCCTGTCTTGATCCAGGTAAGTACCGTTCTGCTGTCAGTCTAGAACGTCTTAGAATCTGGTTTCCTTTCGTGTTCTTCTATGGTGGCTTCTGCGAGTCTGGCTCCCATTAAGGCGGCTTGTAGCTCTAATCTTGGTATTGAGGTGACCTTCAACGGGGATACTCTTGCTTTGGCCATGACGAGTGACACATTGACTTGACTATTCGGGGATACTGTTCTCCAGAACAGTGCTGTAGAGTATGCAGATTCACTTGCGTCGGTGAAGATATGTAGTTAAAGTGACACGGCGTTGCTGTAGCCCAAATAGCATCTTGGTATAACCACATTCGAGAGATTCTTCAGATGGAGTAGCCAGTTCTGCCAATCTTCTGAGAGGTCCTCATCAATCTCGTTATCCCAGGATGTTCCGCGTCGCCATACTTCTTGTAGGATTTGTTTGGCCTTGATAGTGACCGGTGAGGCGAAACCGAGTGGGTCGAATAGAGACATAACCACCCTTAAAGCCTCTCTCTTGGTTGGTTTCTTCCCTTGAAACAGTGATGGCGGTATTCGAGTCAGGTCGAGATTGAAGGTGAACTCGTCCCTGTCTGGCTTCCAGATGAGTCCTAGTACTCTCTCGACTTTATCTTCAGTCTTGTATAGATCGATATCTTCTTGACCTTCCGTTTCCCCTATGGCCTCGAGGAGGCTAGGCGAGTTCGACTTCCATTGTTTGAGTTCGAAGTTGGCTTCCTTATGTATGTTCTTGACTTCGGTTGTGATGCGTATTGCTTCTTCTAAGGTTTTGAAGCTATCCAGATAGTCGTCAACGTAGTGCTTCTTTACTATGGCTCTTGCGGCTTCTGGATGAGTTTCTTTATATTTCTTTGCGTTCAAATTCTTCACGAAGATCGCCGTTGCCGGTGAACTAGATGCGCCGAAGATGAGTGACGTCATTCGGTATTCATCTGGTGGCTGATTATCTCTTCTATCCTTTCGCCATAAGTACCGCAAGGCATCTCTGTCTTGTTCTCGAAGCTTTACTTGCATAAACATTTCTTTGATGTCCGCAGTCACAGCGACGGTATGATGTCTGAACCGCATGTCGACCCCTGGTAATGATTGTAGTAGATCCGGTCCTTTGAGGAGTTGGTCGTTGAGCGAGACTCCCCTAGTCTTGGCTGCTGCATCATGGACCACTCGGAGTTTATCTGGCTTCAAAGGGTTGACCACTCCGAAGTGTGGTAAGTGCCACGTTTTATTCGCTGTCTTTGTCTTCAGGGCTGGCTCCGCGTATCCCTTGGTGATGAGTGCTTCCATCTGTTCTGTATATTTTTGTTTCAGTCTGGGATCCCGATCGAGTTTCTTTTCGATGTTGTATAGCCGCTTCAACGAGTTTTCATAGTTGTTAGGGAGGTTGATGTCTTCTGTCTTCCATAAGAGTGACGTTTCGTATCTTCCTGTCTTTGTGTGGACTGTATTCTTTTCAAGGACTCGTAACGCTTGCTCTTCTGGATCTGTTGTCGGTTTCTTCGGATTGATGTATAGTGAGTCCATCGCGAAGTACTGCTTCATCATGTCTTCGAGAGTGTCTTCAACATGATCTTCTCTCAGGTGATGAATGTAGTTGATGTTGTCGCTTGAGACTTTCGTGTGGCTTCCGTGAAGTACCCATCCGAGCGGAGTGAGCGATGCCACCGGTTATTGTCTGCTTCCTTTCTTGACTCTTGAAGTGAGAAGAAGATGCCAGTTGTCTTGTCCAACTAGTATCTCTGGCTTCGCATGTGTGTATGTGATGAACTCGCTGATGTCTTGAAGGTGTTGACATTCTTCAATCTTTTCTTTTGAAATCCTTTGAGTAGCCACGTGAAGATTCTTGACTGTTCTAGCTTGAATTCTTTCTTCATGTTCATTCACTCCCCTTAATGTGATATTGACATGTAAAGATAGGAGGCGTGTGAGAGGCTCGGGTGCCGAGATGATTCTCTTTATTTAATATAAACATTAACTTATACACTAAATACATATAAGGGCACTACACTCTTCTTGATTTATTTTCGGAGGTCTTCATCTCGTTGATGGCTTCGATGCGAAGCGGGTCGATGGGTCCTCTGGCGCCGATGCGGTGAGCTAGGTTCTCGTCGATGAGTGTCACTGTTGACCCATCGTCTAGTAGAGCGTATGTGTCTTTTGCTCCCGCCGGTCCCGACGCTGTGACTGGGATGATATTCAAGTAGGACTGTCTTGTGGTTGTAGTCCAGGCAGAGTTGATTGCTTCAGTTGACTTATCGTCCTATGTCCTTTCATTATTCTTCGTGACATGCAGCATTCGATGATGATAATATTTACAGTTGTCGATACCACATGTTCGTTGTCGACAAGAATAGTTCTTGTTTCTATACCGTAGGCATCTGAAGCATAGACGTCGGCTTTTCGCGATATCCCATCTTCCCTGAACATCTTCTGTCTTGAACTTCTCGCAGTCTGTTATTGAATGTCCCGTGCCTTCACATGTGAAGCATTTGATGGTTGATTTCTCGGTGACATGGTTCACTCGTTGATGACGTCTCGGTGTGGTGGGCTGCGGCTGTGAACCCACTTGTTCCGGTTGTGCGAAGGGTCCGCACAGCTCCGCTTCTCTTTTCATGAACTTGTCGAACTTCAGTAGTGCCGGCTTTTCTTTAGGTAGTGTGGCAGAGTAGTCGAAGTATCTGTATCGAAGTGTCGGTGTCAGTTTATCTACCATGGCCCTGGCGATTTCCGGGTTGTAGAGATAGTAGACACAGTTCAATGCTTGTAGTGTAGACACGGCGTTTGTCACCTTAGTCGAGAATATACAGATGTCCCTTGGTGACTCGGAGAGACGTGGCAATGTTCGAAGTGTGTCTATTTCCATCATAGCGATTGATTCTGGTCTTCCAAATCTTGATTCCAGAGTCTTCATAATGTCGGCTGGATTGGTGTTCGTGATAAGTAGACCATCGACGGCTTCCTTGGCTTTCCCTTTTAGGTTTCTTCGAAGTCTGTTGATATTCTCTGTCTTCGAGTAGAGCTTTTCGGTTTCTTCGTAACCGGCTTTGAAGTGAAGCCATTCTTGATGCGCTCCGTTGAAGACTGGTAGCTCCATAAGTCTTGGATGGGCTGACTTGACGGCGAGTGTGATGGCTTCAGTCAGTTGAGAGAGAAAAGAAGACGACCAAATATCCTCAGTCAGAACTGAGGATATTTGGTCGTCTTCTCTTCGATGAGGACTGGTGGCTTCGACTTTCTTTCCTTAATCGCGTTCGGCGGTTCTGGACTTCTTTCTCTTGCCACAGTGACAGGTTCTTCCATTCTTCTGTCTTATGTGATAATTGGTTGTCTTGGTATCCTTTCTTCTGTGGTGGCGAGTTGATGAGGTTCGTTGCTGATGCTAGCCATCAGCAACGAACCTCATCAACTCGCCGGCGATAGCCGCCGACTGACCTTGTAGCCAGGTATTGATTCTATGTTGGCTTCTATTTTCGAACACACGGAGACGACGTCATCGTTTTCTTCATCTGAGTCCGCTTCTAATACGGCGAGGCGAGCAGCGGCTAACTCGACTTGAAGGCGCGCTAACTCTTCCTTTGCTTTCGCTACAAAATAGGCCTTCGTTGACTTGACGGAGGCGGCACGTTTCCTTTCTTCATGCTTGCCGGCTACAGGTAGGCAAGCGATAACAGTATTAGCTCTTTGCACTGACGGCGGTGCGTCCCGACTGGCAGTAGTCGAGGGGCGCGGGGGGCGAGAGCTTCTTGAGATTCAGTATCCGGTCTACCAGTGGTTTTGTTAACGTTCGGGATCGTAGCCTCGGTACTACTCTACTGAGTATATAAAATCGCGATTGCGATTTTTATATATTGATCTATTGTTATTATAATATAAATAGAATACTTACTTCATTTATCTATCCTAGTCATTATAACTGAACTATTTTTTATTTATAAATTATTTTAAATACTTAATACTTTTAATCATTAGTAAACAATGAAACAATTTTTACGGATATTATTGCGATTTATTAAGATTTTTGCAAGCTTGACGTTTCGGATACTTTATAGCAACCATGGTCATGGGAGTTAAAAATTGTTTCATTATAATGAGTGAAATTCGCATAAACATTAGAAAAAACCTACGCTTAACCAATTATTTAATAAGGTTAATGTGGGTAAGTGATACCGCCCCTTTTTAGCACACAATCTAATAGAGCTTTTGATTCATGCGTTTGAGTAAAAGTAATATTTTACATACAACTAAAAATATTTACTCTCAACTCTTAACATGTAGTCAAAAATTCAATAATTTTTGTGATATAAATTGACCTTAACATATTTTTGAGCCATATTTACAACCAGTACTTAACTACTAGTAACTAGACCATTGCAAGAAATAATTTTTCCCATTAATTTAGGGTATAGTCAAGCAGCAATACAATTCTTCACGCACACTAGCATCCTTAGACAGTGTCTTACACATACTATGATATTCACTTTTTTTTCCATTACGCCGGGAAATGCTCTGAGGCATCCCGCGGGGGAGTGGGTCTCCCCACGCGGGTATGTGGGACTCGCTGCGCCCGACAGCTGGTAAATGGATGCAGCTCTACCCACTGAAACCTGGCGAGTGCCACTGCCAATGCCACCTTTGGTGAGGTGCCCCGGATCTAGAAAACAAACAGGGCACCTCGACGGCTAGTCAGTCCCGCAAGGGACCGACGCCACCTCCACAGAGGGGTTGTGCCGCACCACAGAACAACCCCTCCCAACGTTGGGACAGAACAATCGGGTGAGGTCCCCATCCTCACCCCTTGCCCCCTACTCTTCTGTCCCCTCTTCTTATAAGAGGAGAACAAAGAGCCCCCTCGGCCCAATTAGCTTCGCCCAAGATGCACCGCTCACCCTATGTTACTGAGCCCCACCGCCACGACAAGGCCTGAACCATGGTGGGATATGATATTCACTTGCCGCATCAAGGAGCTATTGTTTTTTGTGGAGCGCGGTATCTAGTCGTAGCGTAGCGGAGGCCAATTTTGAATCTATGGCCTTAGAATTGCTTGATGCAAGTAACCAAGGTAGCAATAGCGGGAGCGTAATTTTATATTGTTATAACTAGTATTTTTGCCCATTATGATTGTTTGTCGTCGAACCTAGAGAACACCAAAAATAACGAGTTTTATTTGTATACCATTTTTATTATTTCATATTACTGTAGCAAATACGATTGACCTATCTGCGTTCTAGGGATGTTAGAAATCAGGATAGTCCGTATGGGGTATGACAGATCACAAATTTGTTATTTTTATCCTACAAAGTAAAATACTTATGTATTTATCCTTTAAGATAATACGATTAACAACGGCAAATATCGGGGCGCGTGGTTGTGTTTTTTGTTACCCATTAATTCATTGTAATTTGTTCATTCAGAGCGGTTTTCTAGTGTTTGTTTTAGAAACGGAATCTGTATATAATAGGTAATTTTTGTTTGGCTAAGAATTCTAATTTCGAATTAATTTTATTTTAAAAACATGGAATTCTTTTTCCAAAAGTAGTCATTTGTTTATTGATTAATGTTACATTTTCATCGCATTTCAATCTTTTTCGTCATCATGAATACGTTAAAAATTCGAGTAATTATGGAACATGAGTACCGTCGTGGCAACAACGCGGCACAAGCAGCACGCAACATCAACGACGTTTACGGAGCTAACACTACAAACCAACGCACCACCTGTTGTTGGTTTGCTCGCTTCCGTTCTGGAAATTTCGACGAATAATGACGAATTAAAGGCGATTGTGGAAGCTGATGATACACAATCTACGGCTGAATTAGCAGCAGCTTTCGACGTTAGCGTCAAAACAATATTAATTGTCCATTTGCGTCAAATTGGCAAGGTAAAGAGGCTTGACAAATGGGTGCCCCACGAACTTAATGATCGCCAGCGTGAAGTACGCGTCGAGACGTGCCTTGCACTGCTCAACAGACACAAAAATGAAGGAATTACAAACCGCATTGTTACCTGCGATGAAAAATGGATTCTATTTGATAACCGCAAACGCTCAGCAAGTTGGTTGGATCCTGGTTCAGCACCTAAACAATGCCCTAAATGAAAACTTACCCCTAGAAAAGTGATGGTCACTGTTTGGTAGTCTAGCGCCGGTGTTATTCATCACAGCACAGCACAGCATTACCAAAGGGTGGGAGCAATACTGCAGATGTGTACTGTGAAGAACTGAACACAATGATGAGAAGCTGGCACATCTCCAACCAGCATTGGTCAATCGCTCGTCTCCGCTGCTCCTGCACGACAACGCGTGACCTCATACTGCACAGCAGACAGTCTCCAAGTTGCAAGAACTGGGGTTGGACGCCCTCCGTCATCCGCCCTACTCACCAGACCTTGCGCCTACAGACCACTACTTTTTCCAGAATTTGGATAACTTCTTGGCGGGAAAAAAATCAATACCCGAGAGGCAGTATAAAATGCCTTTGAAGAATTTGTTTCCTCCCGTCCAGCTGATTTCTTTAAGAAGGGCATCAATAAACTGCCACTGCGTTGGCAAAGATGTGTTGATTGCATGGGTAATTACTTCAATTAATACAAATGAAAAATACATGAAAAAAAATCGTTTAAATTTTTTCATACAAAGCGGCAATTTCATAGGTGAAGACCTAATATTGTGATTGACTGGCTAACATTGTGAAGGACTGTTCTGGTGCGGTTTTCTATAATAGTGATTGTTTTAAAAACTTAATCTGTAGGTATATAATGTGATTGGTTGGCGAATATTGTGGTGGAGTAGGAAGTGGTGGTTTATTGATGGAGACTAGAGGAGTGAAGCTGCGCTTCTTGGGATTTTCCGCCATTTTTCTATATTACAGACGGAATATTGTGAACAACAGACTTGGCAGCATGGCCTCTGGTTTTAGCCGATACCAGCAGGAATGAAAAAAGCTTGTCGATTATCATTTGTCAGTTGTCACTTGTCAATTAGATCCGTTTTTTTTGGTTTCCCGTTAATTAATTGTTATTTTGTGTTTTGTCCATTCAGAGTAGTTTTCTATAGTGTTTGTTTTAAAAACTTGATATTTATATATTGTGATTGGTTGGCGAATCTTATGGAGTACCGTTCTGGAGTGGTTTTCTGAGTAGGGCTGTTTTGGCGGTTTTCTATAGTGTTTGTTTTAAAAACTTAATCTGTGTAATATATAATGTGATTGTTTGGCGAATATTGTGGTAGACTGCCTTGTGTGGATGGAATGGGGAATGATAGTTGATTGATGGGGGCTAGAGGGGCGAAGCCGCGCTCCTTGGGGTTTCCCGCCATTTCTCCGTATTACAGACCGAATAATTGTATTTTGTATGGCTAATAGCCTAGTAGCTAATGCCTTTAAATGAAAATAATAATAATAATCAAATTTAAAAACAAATGCTTGTGATCGATTGAAACATTTTTCTTATTTTTATAATACAGTAAGAATACAGTCTTAGAAATTAAATTCAGAAATGAGTCGCAAAGAAGCTCTGTCATCATTTATCCAACAAATCCATGGCCGTCCTGTTGTCGTAAAATTAAATAGCGGCGTCGACTACCGAGGTAATTTTATTACATATAGCAATAAAAACCCAAATAATCCCTATTAATATGAACAATAGAAGCAAAATATATCTAATACTCTTTTAGATTATATTCTCGTCACAATTACTCGTACACGAACTCGTTTTTAGGTTATGTTTATTATTTCAATTTTATGCGTACAAATTTCAAAGTCATGTTAAACCGTATGTTCTATCGAAGTACGCAGTACATATATATCGATGTGTTAAACTATACTTACTGGAACAAGCATGACTTTGAATTCAAGGTTAAATAATATACAATAACATACGTATTTAAAATGTCACTTAGTATAAGTATTATTATTTTTTGATTATTTTATTACATCTTTTCAGGGGTTTTAGCATGTTTGGATGGATACATGAACATTGCCCTTGAACAGACAGAAGAATATGTGAATGGTCAATTGAAAAATAAATATGGTGACGCCTTTATTAGGGGTAACAATGTTTTATATATCAGCACACAAAAAAGGAGAATATAGAATACTTTCATTTCATTTTTAATTAATCTAAAGCTAAGAAATCCTTATTACAATATGTACCCAAATTTATAAAGTAAAACAGAAATTACTCTCAGTAATATTTAAGACAAAGCATTACTGTATATTATTTCCATTTACATAATAAAATATCTTAAACATAAGCTTTAAATATTTTATTTTCTTTGTGAAATTCTCAGTTATTTCATTTGTAAGTGTAATGAAATTTGACATCTCCATATTCCTGAAATAATAATAAATTTTTGATTACATTGCAACTTTTTTCATTATTTGGATGCAAAATCATTTAACTTATTGTTTTCTAATGTTTATGTGAATTTCACCCATTATAATGGAACAATTTTTTACATATTTTATCGCGGTTTATTTAGATTTTTACAAGTCCGACGTTTCGGATACCCTACAGCAACCATGGTCACCATAAAAATTGTTTCATTATAATCATTTAACTTATTTGCATAATCTTTAAGATTGTTTTGGACACCATTAAACCACGTCTAATTCCAAGTTCGTAAAATCCTGCTCATTTGTAAAATTAACAATTATTATTTCAAGCTCTCAGCATCTTTACTTAACCACTGGCCAAACAGCCTTTTATTATTTTACTTATAATATAAATGTTAAAGTGTATATAAGAATGGTTACTTGATATTTAATTACACTAAACTTATATTTTATTGAAAATGAACAGAATCAAAGTTGAATGCATAAAATGTGATAGATGCTCTTAGCCGCAATTTATGCTAGGTGTTTAAAATTAGGTCTATGGTCAGCAGTGGGCACTATCTGACTCATGATGATGATGTCAAATAAACAAGGTAGTTTAAAAAAAAAAACAAACTAAAAAAACATCACACAAGTACCTTATTTATTTTCACTTTTCCTTGGGCCTTTTCCATTACCAAGATCGGCTATGAGATGTTCTCCTCTATAGCCATAGTTATTTTTAAAATCCTCCTGTGCTTTTTTCCCACCATCAGGATCATACTTGATGTCAACTTGGTAATTTAATATCCTAGGATCAAAAAGTGGCGCCCAAAAACTTGAATATACATACACACATTCGTAACACACCAAAGTTGCTATTAAAAAAAATATTATTATCATGCTTAAAATGTTTTTATCGTATGACAGAATGAAGACAAATGAACTCAGTAGGATAAACGTGGTCCGGTAAATACAAATAAGCATAACAGTTTACATGTTTGTGTGTAAATAGATTTGTTTAATGTGCTAACAAATCACAAGGCTATTCTTGCTCGGAACTGAAGTATTCTTAAGGTACAGTCATATAAAAATGAATGTAATATGTATTATACAACTTGTTAATATAGCTTATATTATGTAGTATATATAACTCACCCCACCAAGGTTCAAGCCTTGTGGCGGTGGGGCTCAGTAACCTAGAGTGAGACGCTGCACCTTGGGTGAAACGAATTGGGCCGAGGGGGCTCTTTGTACCCCTCTTATAAGAAGAGGGGACAAAAGAGCAGGGGGCAAGGGGCGAGGATGGGATCCTCACCTCATTGTACTGTCCCGACGTTGGGAGGGGTTGTTTTGTGGTGCGGGACAACCCCTCTGTGGAGGTGGCGTCGGTCCCTTGCGGGACTGACTAGCCGTCGAGGTGCCCTGTTTGTTTACTAGATCCGGGGCACCTCACCAAAGGCGGCATTGGTGGCACTCGCCGGGTTTCAGTGGGTAGAGCTGCGTCCACTTACCAGCTGTCGGGCGCAGCGAGTCCCACATACACGCGTGGGGAGACCCACTCCCCCGCGGGATGCCTCAGAGCATTTCCTGGCGTTAAAGAAAAAAATATATATATATATATATATATATATAACTCAAATGTATAACTTGTTTAAATAAGTGTCACCTCTTAATTATATAATAGTAGCTAGTAGCTACAGTTCAGTGGCTACACTTGCTTATGTATACCTACTTTAAGGTGGTTACAAATGAGAGTATCTAATGGAATGGACCTAGTTTGTGTTCCATTGAATAATTTTAAACTTTTACATTCGCTGAATTTCGTTGTCCTTTGCTATGCGGGAAAATAAGGTCGAATGTCGGGTTAGATGATTATCTATAAAGCTCTAGTAATATTTGGATTTCTAAAAATTTTAAACAAAGATCTTAAGCTAACCTTATTGCAAGTCGGTTAAACTAAGCAAGAAGTGCTTACCTTTAAAATTTTATGACAAATACAAATTGTTGAGTCGTACGCCCCTGGCCTTAGTGTAAGTATTTATTATTGTAATATTAGTACAGACTCGTAATTTATTTTAACCGATTTAGAAAATGTATGTTAAATGTTGGTGTTGTTAACTGTCGAATGTCGGGTTAGATGATTATCTATAAAGCTCTAGTAATATTTGGATTTCTAAAAATTTTAAGTGCGGGTCGTCTACTTCTGTTGCGAAACATTTATTGCCTCGCCTTGGCAGTAAAACCGACTCGAAGGCCATGACTTCAAACGACATGACGCTGCTATGTCGTGATGCGCCCACTAAGCCGCCGATCTTGACTCTTGTTTGTGGACGCGCTTATAATATATTTCTTTATTTTATTCCATCTTTATAGATTTTTATTAATTACCAACTGTAGCCCGCAGATTCGCCCGCGTAAACTTGATTTAAGGCCGAAACGTCAATTGAGTCTACCACCGGTTCCAAGGCCCACTGAGAAGAACCGGCGAAACAAACTCAATGGAACTAATCTTTTCAAAATTTTATAGCATGTTTACATGTTGGCATCCTGAAATTCCTGGGAAGAACACCCTATTCCCAAGGTGTGTTAGCTTTCATAAAATCTTTTACTTTATAATATCCTTTCCCACACAAACGCTCTTTAATATTTTTATTTTTTAATTGGACTAGGTTTTTAACATTTTTTGGGATTTTTCAATTTAGGCATGGACATCTTGTCTCGGTGCCAGTAATCACACTGCCTGTCCTGCCCGTTCCAAAACACAGCAAAGCTATTTCACGGAAGAAATAGCATCCTTCCCACCGGTGGCTGGAGTTCCTCCCTCTTACCTCGCGATGGCCTGTTGCAGTATCGTGCGCGGGTCTGCGAGTTCTCCAGGAACTAGCTTCGACTTGTGGGACTGCCTGCCTATGCCCGCGTTTTATCTCGGCCTGTCTATGCCTATAAATCTTTTCATGCCTTAGGTAATGCTTTACATTTGCATACTATTTTCTTAAAATTAATTTAATAACATAAACTTCCCTCTCTCCATTTAAGAGATACGACCTGTACCTTCTTGATCTGATCTATATAAGTACTCCACGGTCTAGCACTTCCATAAAGTTAAGGTCTATACACTTAATATAAGATATAACGATACTGAAAGTTTGGACGCAAGAGTACCTACTTCCAAAACGATTTAAAACATTCTTTCAACACTAATTATACGTTATCACTAAGCGACGAAGACTATAAAATACAGTCCATTACATAACATCATCAGTCCGTTTCAGCTGCGAACAACAGCATAGACTTGAATATTAAAAACAAGGCAGGACAAAAATCTTATCTCCCTCAATTCAATTATCATTTTTACAATAAACGAAAATTATGGATGAAAAAGTAGGTACCTATAATTTACACAATTGGCAATCAACTTTTTTAATCCTCAAAGACCGTCAAGCAAAAAATATAAGTCAAGTTTAAATTAAATTTTAGTACGACGTCAATTAATTAGTTTGTAAGTATTTTTTATATAATAATTAAGCGCAAAAAGTTTTTTAGACGATTTTGGGTACACATTCAATTATCTTTGGATGGCATGGCAAATGGCAATTTATTTGAAATAATATTAATTGATGACCCGGATAAGTTTTTCAATTATTTAAAAAAATGTTTTGCAGCGGGGTGCGCGGGCGGGTTCGGTGAGCTCGCCCCTAGCACGCCTAGACGGAAACGTAACCTACGTGTGTACACAACACATCCCGACACCAGCTTGCAAGGCTGTCGACGACATGCCGGCGCCGGGTCAGTGAGACAGCATGCAGTACAATTTCATAGAATTATGCGTCCACTGGTGTCGGCGTCGGGCCAGTGCCGGTACGGTGTCGTGTCGTGTCGTCTCGGGTCGGGTCGGCCAATCAAGAAGCGCTCAATGGGACCAACGCCTTACAAAGTCTTTATTTATTAATATTTATTAGAATAAAAAACAATAGTCATAAAATCAAGGTGTCAATTAATGTATTTTGTAAGTACTCTTAGTACTTACAGGTTGCTCTAAAAATTTAAATAAATCCGTAAATAATAACGTTTAATAGCAATATAATTTCTATAAATGTGTTTTAATATCTGTGCGTGTTAAATTAAAGTCACCATTGTACCGCCAAGGGTGCGGGCCCCCCGCGATGCATGGTGGTTACACATGATTGTCAAGAAATAAGTCCCTAATGTCTCTTGATAGATTATACAATCAAAGTTAAAAGTTACAAAGCACTAAGCAGTGGTCCGAGTCTACAATAGTCATAAATCATAATAATATGAGTTAAGAGTATAATATACACACACCGGCATATTTAGCGGAACATAAAATAAATGTTTGATAATTTTGATATCAGTATCATATAAGGTTGGTTTATACGTCATTTAATTTCAAAAGAAATATTTTCAAATTAAGAAAACAACTGAACATCACATTTATGCGATTGTTTTAATTTTTTTCAGATACACCTTATCTGGAGCGAACTTCGAGTATTTCTTCCTCCTGAGTTTGATTTAAAATTTCATTGAAATACTGTTTTTTGTTAGTTTTTTTTTAATCGCGTATCTTTTTGGAGTTGAGGACTGAATTATACCTGACTTAGCCCCAACGCAGATTGCCAGGGCACTCGAAATGCGAAGAA
This sequence comes from Helleia helle, assembly GCA_963853865.1. Classification (NCBI taxonomy): domain Eukaryota; kingdom Metazoa; phylum Arthropoda; class Insecta; order Lepidoptera; family Lycaenidae; genus Helleia; species Helleia helle. Next base: position 2,877,208 of record OY971419.1, read on the forward strand.
ATGGTCAAACCTACAGAGTGATATCTAGAGATCTTCGTCGACCAGTTTCAAAGATCCGTCGCAGTATCCAAACGGTTCAGGGAGACCGGTACACTTATGTGAGAACCTGCTCTTCACAAGGCAGAAAAAGACTCACTTCGAGTAGGGATGATCGTTTCATTCGGCTTCGTGTACGTTGGAACCCCCGTTTGACGGCCGTCCAAGCCCGACATGAGTTAGAACTTAGAAGCAGTGCGGGGTGTAACCGTAAGTGAGCGTACGGTACGAAGAAGGTTCGAAGAAGCTGGTTTGGGTTCATTTGTGCCCGCCAAGGCTCCAAGGCTCGAGGTAAATCATCGTAGAAACAGGTTAACTTTTGCTCAGGAACATCTACTTTGGAACACGGACCAATGGAGTTGGGCAGTGTCTCCAGATGCACTGTAATTACAGTAGATTTACTGTAATTCTACTCTATTCACTGTACACTGTATTATGGTGATTACAGTGTATGAAAGTCACTGTAATTTTGAGTTTCTAAAAAAATATTTAAAAAAAAAAAGAAACTTAATTATTGGTAAAAAAACCTACATAAATGGATGAAACGAAACGTTATAGTATAGTGTTTGTCTATGATTCAGTGGCTGGTTGATAGTTTATACCTACGACCTACGATGGAAGGGGAATTCCCTGACAAACTGTGGAGCCATTGCCTATTACCAAAAAATAAATACTTTATACTAATGCTATTACGCATTAAAATTATGTAGACGAATTTTACTTTCGCTAAGGGTTTTAATTTAGCAACGTGCTTTGTGTGTATTTCTTCGTAGTGCGTTAGAGAAAAGTTTGATCATTTTGTTTTGTTAGGTTCAAGAAAAGAAAAAAACACAAAATTTCACAGAAAACAACACAACCGTTAAATTACTATCTAATATAATTACAGATTAGGAAATCGCAAATAATTTAAATCTTCAAGCCGTCGTAAATATTGTTATAGGAGATTTTCTTTATCTTTTATCATGAAAGTGACATGAGCCCGATCCCGATCCGATCCGCTCTTTCTTGTTTTAACTTGGCGAATTTCATGCCCCTTCGATTTAGTCATTAAAAAGAAGTTAAAATGTTATTATTATCTACTGTAAAACATACTGTATTTTAGGATAGGAAAACACTGTAATTTTAGTAAATCTACTGTAATTTCAAATAGCCTTCACTGTAATTTTACTTTTCTAATATGGAGACACTGGAGTTAGGTATTGTTTAGTGATGAGTTTACACTGTAGTAATCAGCGCAGAGTTATGCTTGTAACTATAATAATTTAAAGGGGGGTCCAAAAACCACTCAGACAGCGACAGCGTCCCACGCCTCTTCCGAAGAAAAGGTGAACGATCATCGAAGGCTGGCGGTAGGTCTACCGCCGCCCGTCTCACGCTCAGGACACCGCGCCACGTCTCATCTTCGTGGTTGGGTTGATCTCATCGGTTATGATGATCTCGTGAAGAGCTTACTATAGAAATGATCCTATGAAGTAAGGTCTTAGTGAAGATAATTCGCCGAGAGCATATATGTGATTCGTAAATGTTTCCTATAGCGTGATGTAGAAGTAAAGTGTCAAAGTGAAAGCGACATCTGTTGCAAATTTTTTGAAACTGATCAACTTGTGCTCTACATAATATGTATTAACATTTTAGTAGATTTTTAAAAGTTGTGTATAATTGAAAAAGTAGCATCACCAATCAAAAGTAGAGTGACAGATTAAAGTAAAATTATCGACATAATATATAATGTTATCATTTTTGTTTCTTACTTTGAATAAATTATTCAATGACTATTAAAAAGTTCGTCCCAGTATCGTCAGTCAGCCACTCGCCATCTATTATGAAAACATGGCAACAAAGTTCTATTATAATATTTAGTTCTAATAGTTCTATTAGAACCTTCACTGCGTGTTTTTTTCATGGAACACTGCAATTCTGATTGTTGTAAAATGTCTATTGAAGGTAGTATCTGTGGTAGTACCAAAGACTACTATTGTTTAACTAGAGATAGACTGGAAACTCGAATCAAATATATGTAAGCCGTACGTGGCGCCATCTAGTTGTTGGATATGGAACTAAAACCTATACCTAGCTATAGCCTTATATATACGTTTATTATTATTCTAAGGTTTATTATTTCTATTAATTATTATGTTATTTTATGCAGTTACCTGTGATATTTTTTGTTTAAAGAATTGTCTCATTACCTACCGTGTTTTATTTCCTATGATGTTAACTAATTAATTCGATAGACCTATGAGATAATTTTTTACACAAAAATATCACAGGCCGCATCTGCATTCATCTTGTGCGCGTGCATCTCGTGCATAACTACCAGCAGAACCTTAAAATTGCAAGAACAAAATGCGCATGAGTTCGAACTTCCAAAACTTATTATTTCCAAAACTTATTCCAGAACTTCAAATTATTGCAACAACAGCGGCCATTTGCATTTTTGCACTAATAAGTATTCTGTATTACCACAGTATTACTATATCCGAAATTCTAAATCCTACCATATTACAAATAAAACTAATTATGATTAAGTAAGTAATATGATTAAAGGTATTAACGGCACTTAAAATACGTTACAATATAAACAAAATAATGTTGGATTATTTATTAATTACGAAAGTTAACGTATATTTAATTATTTGAATAAATAATTTTACCAAATTATCAAATATTCCTTTCTAATATGTTTAACACAGCCACTCTGAATTTAGTAAAAAATCCGACGGCTAGATGTCACTTTTTATTACAAAATAAATTTTGTTCCTAGTTTAGGTATTGAAAAACTATAATATCTATAATACATATAATGTTTATAATTTCTTATCAAATACTTAGAGAAAAAGGTACTTAGAGGTGTTTGCATAATTTAATGACAAAGAAATAAAAATATTTACACTTTCAAGAAATTTATTGTAAAAAATATTACCTACAAATAAAATTGCAAAATATAACAATATCAATAATTAAATTAATATGAATCACTCCTTACACATATGAGTTCCTCATCTATAAAATATTATAAAAATATTATGAATCTTTTTTTTTAACGTTGATAATAATAATAATTAGTATTATATCAACTCATAAATGTCCCACTGCTGGGCACGGGTCTCCTCCTCGAGGCGAGGGTTTTAGGCCATAGTTCACCGATGCGCTGGCCCAATGCGGGTTGGTGAACTTCACACACCCTCAAAGACTTTTAATTTCATTGGGCATGAACTTCCTTCTTTCTTCACCGGTGAGCAAGCGATGGTCTCATGTTCAGATGCACGTAGAATTTTTAGAAAAACCCATTTCTAGGCATCACAGGGGGGTCAGAATCGAACCCGGACCTCTCGGCTCTCACTCAAGAGGCCGAGTTTAGTTTTGATAGTCTTTCAATAATTATTATGCGATTGATTTGATTTCATTTGCTTTTAGAACTTACAAATTACAATTAACGAACTTATAATCGCTACAAAATAATGCCAGCATTACATTAATTGTTTTTTATCTGATAGTTTATTTCACTTAAAAACTAGCCTTATACAAAATATATTTAAGTAAACATAAAATTGACTAATCCCAAAACCTTCTCTCTTATCTCTATACTTTAATGTATGCCCTCTAGAGGTGAGTATGACTTGTACTGATATAGTTCTGGTCCTCCGTAGCCGTATAAAAGTTTTCCTTTGCCGTTTTCATCATAGTATGGATACCTGTATTTTGGCCTGAAAAAAGTGGAAACATTTTAATAAAAGCACAATCAGCCATGGTTAAGTAAGGGCGCGGAAGGACGGCGGGAACTGTCATTGCATGCGGTTGTGTTTTTTTGGTTTCCCGTTAATTAAATGTTATTTTAAATTTTGTTCATTCGGAGCGATTTCCTATAGTGTTTGTTTTAAAAACTTATTCGTATATATTGTGATTGGTTGGTGAATATTGTGCAGAACTGTTCTGGAGCAGTTTCCTATAGTAGGACTGTTCTGGAGGTTTTCTATAGTGTTTCTTATAATTCCGATATAAATACTTCAGGTTTATAACGATAGACAGTAAGCGTAGGTAAATATCTATAAGATCTTCTATCAATTACAATTTGTATTCTCTATCATTCCACTGGCCACTGCACGGCGATTGCCTTCCCGTCTGGTTAATGGCCGACCAACACTTCGTGTTAAACGCGACCTCCACTCTTGAACCTTCGGCCATCCATTCTCCTGGGTCAATTGGATTATTTTCTAACAATCCACTTCACCTCACATTCGGCTGTATGTGACCTCAGAACCCGGGTTCTACGTCTACATAACGTAAAATATTCATCGTCAGTTGTCAACCATTTTGAACTACCAAAGCGTCTTTAAGTATGATAAAGGGTTTGCCTTCTGATGTGACACCCTTCTTTTTCTTTAACGCCGGGAAATGCTCTGAGGCATACTGCGGGGGCGTGGGTCTTATGTGGGTCATGGTGGGGCTTATGTGACACCCTATAAGAGTTGTAAAACTAAAATCACATCACTTGCGTCACTCCATTCCTTAACACTGTGTGACATAGTTATGTATAACAATCCCCACCACGGTACAGGCCTTGACGTGGCGGTGGGGCTCAGTAGCCTAGGGTGAGCCCAGCACCTTGGGCGAAGCTAATTAGGTCGAGGGGCTCTTCGTACCCCTCTTATAAGAAGAGGGGACAAAAGAGCAGGGGGCAAGGGGTGAGGATGGGAACCTCACCCCATTGTACTGTCCCGAAGTTAGGAGGGGTTGTTCTGTGGTGCGGGACAACCCCTCTGTGGAGGTGGCGTCGGTCCCTTGGGGGACTGACTAGCCGTCGAGGTGATCTGTTTGCTCATTAGATCCAGGGCACCTCACCAAAGGCGGCATTGGTGGCACTCGCCGGGTTTTAGTGGGTAGAGCTGCGTCCACTTGCCAGCTTTCGGGCGCAGCGAGTCCCACATACCCGCGTGGTCAGACCCACTCTCCCGCGGGATGTCTCAGAGCATTACCCGTCGTTAAAGAAAAAAAAAGTGGGTTAGCACTTAGCAGCTTCTTATGTGACACACCCATAAGAGTTGTAAAACCACATCACTTGCGTCACTCCATTCTCAAACAATGGGTGACATATGTGTGACAATAATATATTTTTACATATCCAAGGGAATTGCTAGTTGTTACATATCAGCTATAGCCCACGGTATTGCCCAGGACTTTATTGTTACCTAGTCTAGTTCATAAGCTATTTATAATGTTTTAACAAGTTCAATAGTCTTTGTGTATGTAAGGCACGAATCTAATAAGTCTATAGTCCGATCATTTTAATATTATCAGTCACTACCCATTTTACATATCGGACATATTCCTCTTTCTACGGACGCCAAGACGGATCTACTTCCTGCATCCACTCTGGACCACTTCACAACGATACCCGAACGATGCAGCCTTAGCGGCGGGCCAACCTTTATCCCACGTTGATTGTAGAACATAGCCCTTGTTTTCTCGAAGTTAAGTCGAGATATATATATTTGTTGAAGTTGTGATACTGTCATTATCATGGGTGAAGTTTGTCGCACTCACAACGAAATGTACAATAAGAGCGTAGCTTCCATCATATTAATGACACAGGGCCCCGTAGTCTGCGTAGAGAGGACTAATTAAAATATTGATGTATCATAGGTTAGTTTCGAATAACTTTGTAACGTTAGGACATCTGTCACCTCAGTCCTCCCGTGACCATGGGTGCTGTAAAGTATCCGAAACGTCGGGCTTGTAAAAATCCTAATAAACCGCGATAAAATCCGTAAAAATTGTTTCATTATAACAGGGCCCCGGGTTATCCTCTGTATTATCTGTATAGGCATATAGAGCCTCTTATTGATGCCAATGCATTACAATCGCTTACAAGGGCAACCAGTAATTTTGATAAAGTGGGCTTGAACAAGCTACGCTACTTTATATAGGTTATATTTACCTCTCAAAATATTGGAAGTTAGGCGCCCTGGGCTGGGCAACTGTAGCCTCTGCTGTGATCACCATCGCTATGACCACCACCTGGAAAAGATCAAGATACTAATAAATACTTTTTGGTAAAGGACAATGGCCGAAACCTGAATCATTGTCTGAGTAAAGATGATGACGAACGAAAATTTACTGCCCTAGTAGTTGGTACTGAACTTATGATTGTATTTATAAGTGACGTGAACCAACTACCGTTCATTTAACTTAACTGGACATAGGCCTCTTTCATTAAATGCCAAGACCGCCGATACCCCGCATCTCGCTTCCAACATGGACCAATATACGGAGATCGGCGTCCTATCTAGCATCGTTTGAGATCGCCTCTTCCCCAACTTAGTCTGCAAAACTCTATTAGCCCACAGATCCGATCCTGCGGCGTGTAGCGTAATTACTCATTTAAATATATAAAAACAGACAAGTACGAATCTGTCTTGCGCGATGGAGGTTCCGTAATAAGTATTTTTGTTTTAGTAACAAAAAATAAATGTTTTCGGATTTACTCCTAAGCTTATATTATGATGTGAGACCATAGCTCTTGCCAGATAGCCAAATTTGACTGGACAGAAGGATGTGATAAACGAAGTATGTTATATTGGAAATTTTTCATTTTGATAACCAGAAGAGCCATTAAGCCACCACCATGGTTCAGACCTTGTCATGGCGGCGGGGCTCAGTAGCCTAGGGTGAGCCCAGCACCTTCGGCGAAGCGAATTGAGCTGAGGGGACTCTTTGTACCCCTCTTATAAGAAGAGGGGATACAAGAGCCTCACATAACCTCACTCCATTGTACAGTCCCGACGTTGGGAGGGGTTATTCTGTGGTGCCTCTGTGAAGGTGGCGTCGGTCCCTTGGGGGACTGACTAGCCGTCGAGGTGCCTTGTTTGTTTATTAGATCATCGGTGTTCATTTACCAACTTTCGAGCGCAGCGAGTCCCATATACCCACCTGGGGAGACCCACTCCCCCGCGGGATGCCTATGAGGCTAATATCTACAGTACCCTTCTATTGTGTTTTTATAATTATATGTTTGACCTATGAGTGTTAGCAAACAGAACACATTAAAATATGTTTTCCTTCGCCGCAGAAGTTTTAAAATGTAGTTAGAGTATGTAGTGGCAGGCTATAGAACGGTTATGTATTGAATCATCGCTGGTTCCATTCCTAGATGCAACCTGTATGTCCAATGTTTCGAAATTATTTAAAAAAATCCGCGTCTCCGTTTCTAATGGAATCCTAATATCTCGTCTCGGCGAACAAGCCCTAACCACGGCTATATTATTTAATTAAGCTCTTAAGTAAAAGTAAACATGGTATATTTAATATTATTTATTAAGTATAACAGTTAAGAGATTAGTTTAGAACGTAGTACATACCATAAACACAATTATCTTCCAGCACTTTTCCATTTTTAAATCACAAATATCAAAACTATTTACGGCCACAGGTTTTCAATTCTGTCGTGCGTTCATCAACGTAGCGTTTACAACACTAGCGGTACTGTGGACTGTGGTACTGCCGTTTAGAAAGTGTGTCTCGAATGTTAACGATCCCAACCTACTTCCAGAGAGCGACCTTCAACTTTTATTTACATGTGATGGCCTATTTCAATTAATTTTGTAATTTGTTTTTACATAATATGAAGGTAATAGGACCTTCATGCTTGTGAATAGTTTTGATACTTCCTATTCACTATTACATTGTTTATTTATTATTTTGACAAGTGACAATATTTTTATTCTTTCTTTTTTAATATATTCGTTGATAATATATTTTGCTACTATTTCTACACTATTAGGAATTCTTAGTTTTTCTTAATTCGATTAAAATTCTCGTCTTCAGTGACTTTTTGATTTGAAAATTTTTTATTAAGAACATAATTCTTATTGCCGGTGTTATTTGGTATAACACAAATTATTAGTAATTAAATTAGTAAAAGTATGACATCATCAGTGATTACTTAATGTTTTAAGTAATAAAGCTTCAAGGAATTGTAATCCGACTACACCGAGTGAAAGTATGCACCGTAACTTCTTACGTCACAATTGCTCCTAGATTGTTCGAGTATCTTTTTACTTGAGTTTAACAAATAACAATATTTGAAGACTTGTCGATTTTTTTATTGGAAGTGAAAGTAATATTTCGGACAAAAATAGCTAAATATGCATATTCTTGTGTCAGACTGAATATCAAATATTAATCGTTAAAAAGTAGACCATAGACATAGTATTACAATCATCATAAATCGGGTATTAATCTGCAGTTTTTTTTTTATTTTCTTTAACGCCGGGAAATGCTCTGAGGCATCCCGCTGGGGATTGGGTCTCCCCAGGCCGGTATGTGGGACTCGCTGCGCCCGAAAGCTGGTGGGTGGACGCAGCTCTACCCACTAAAACCCGGCGAGTACCACCAATGCCGCCTTTGGTGAGGTGCTCCGGATCTGTTGAGCAAACAGGGCACCTCGACGGCTAGTCAGTCCCACAGGGGACCGACGCCACCTCCACATAGGTGCTGTCCCGCACCACAGAAAAACCCCTCCCAACGTCGGAACAGTACAATGGGGCGATGTTCCCATCCTCGCCCCTTTCTCTTTTGTCCCCTCTTATAAGAGGGGTACTCTTATAAGAGCCCCCTCGGCTCAATTAGCTTCGCCCAAGGTGCAGCGGCTCACCCTAGGCTACTGAGTACTGAGCCCCACCGCCACGACAAGGCCTGAACTATGGTGGGGATTTATCTGCAGTCTAAACCACAGATCTAAACATTACTGCACAGATCTTTATCTAGTAAGGTCGACTGCCAGTCGAGTTTTTCCAAAAATAATTTCCTTTTGATTCCTTACCCATAAACCACTTGCGCCTCAGTTATCCGCGTATTTAATAAGTTTAAATACATAAAGTACATAGGTACGACTAGTAGCTAAATTAAATAAAGCAGGTTGTAATAAGCAGGAAAGCAGGTTGTAAATAAAATAACAAATTTATTTAACATTTTATTAAAAACATAATATGACTAGAACTAACAGCATATGCAATCATATAATCTATACAATACGTAATCTATGAAATGCAATACACCGTAACACTATACATAATATGATATAATCCATAAGCAGCTACATGTAGGACTATATTTTACTAGGTGTCCTTTTCCTATGATCACACAAGGTAATGCTAGACTAACAACCATTTATATAATATTATATGCTTTTTTTTTGAAAATGTATCCCCAATAGGAAAGGCATTAAAAGACTATCCATACAGCTTAGTCCGTATTTGTTTAGTAAGGCCGAAGCCAAGTCTGTATGGAACTGTAAGGAAAAAGTATGGAAAAATGGCGGGAAACCCCCAAGGGGCGGGTCCATCACCATCGTCATTCCAGTCCCCCATCAAACAACTATCACTTCCCAGAACAGTCCACCACAATATTCGCCAACCAATCACATCATATACAGCATACATTTTTAAAACAAACACCATAGACATGGTTGTCTATGGTGTTTCGCAGTGGTCTGCGAAAGAATAAAATACAAAATAACAATGATTTACGGGAATCCAAAAAACATAACCGAGCGCCCCGAAATTTCCCGCCGTTCTCCATAATAAACGCTTCACGCAAACCAACTTTTTTTTGCCAACTACACAGAGTATAAGATGTATATTGCATTTTTTTACATCTGTATATAACACGACATAGGTGTTAAATAGGATATGCCAAAATTATTCAACTTCAATAACATACACTAAACTATAAGCATTTTTAGTTCTAATTTAAAAATATGTTTTAATTCATTATTAGAATTACATGTATGAATGTTATTGTGATTGTCAGAATAAGTTTAGAATAGATTATTTTCAGCTTATCCAAATATTCGAGCGAAGCTGGTTTGTGTGTTATAGTTTAAGTATATAGGAAATAAGTCAATATCATTATATAACTATTAAAGTGTGTACTTTACATAAGCTATATTATATTATAATAAGTATTATGTACCTATACTATAAATATATTTCGAGTAAAATATTTATTTATCTTTATATAATAAAATACCAATATAAGCCATTTTAAAATAACGCATTTTAAATAACAAATAAAAAGCTAATATCTGCTCTTAAATAAAAATCTTATTGTATTGGAAATTTTATAAACATTCGAACTAGACTGATACTACATACCTACTTTTTTTCAAAAACCTATATTTTTTTAATAAGCTATGAACATTCGTCATATACTATTGTAACATGTATATAACAACAGTTAAATATTTATAGAAGAGAAGAATAATGAAAATATTTTCAATACGAAACAATGAATAGGTATATATTTCTTTTCTATTAATTTTGTATAATATGCCAAATAAATAAAAAATACGCCTTATATAGGAATCTTCCAATCAATTTTCCGCAGTCATCAATGGTTATTTTGCAGTAACTACTTATTCCAACTATGTATTTCTATTTAGAACATATATTTATATCACATTTTTTATTCAAAACACTAAAACCTATTATGTACATCGATATATTAGTAGGTATTAGTAAACTAAAGCAACATATATATTTTTAATATAATAAAAAGTAACATTTACATTTTATTACAACAACCACATTACATATATACATTACAAGCTATGTAGCCAAAATTTTATCATACCTTATTCTTGCATAAAAAAATATCAACTTATTTATTGTAAAAATTATTGCAGAGACAATATATTCGATAGATTTCAACATTTAGTAAAAACAAAACATTGACTTACATGTCCATTACAAGAAATTTTCATCCCATCACCAAAAACTTCATACAATGCTTGAGTTAACACAAAAATCGATAATCTTTTTACTAACAACCTTATCTGAGCAAGGGACTCAAAGTACATGTTTGTACCACTTTCTTCTCAAAATACAACCACACAATCCATTTCCAGGATTATATTCCTGGATAGGATAATATTCCAGAGCCGTGAGTGTCTAAAAACTAAACTCATACAGACAGGTATACAACCACATTCAATCAGCAAGGTTCCACATCTCGCTGATCGTCCAACCGTCAGTTGACTTGGGAGATGCCCATCAACTCACTCCTGTGGTGTACGTAGTCCATGATCCGTTGTGAAATTGTCCGTTTCCTGACTAACATGGCAGCGGCTTGTTCGAATTTCTGTTGATTCCTGCGAATGTATGCCATTGTGTCTGTGATCATGTGCTGTAGTTTCTCAGGGTTTATTTCGTCCATAGCGCATTCCTCCATCAGGGGTGGGTTGAACCGATAGTAATGTCCTGGCGGTAGGAGATCACTTAGGACAAGATGGACGCCTGGAATTAAAATAAAATAATACAGTTAATTAAAATACTGTCTATTACATTAAGTAGTAATGTAACATATATTTAAGTCTGTAAATTTTATTTGTCATATTAGTTCCAAGTGTTAGATAATTCATGAGATAATAAAATTAACATGTTTATAGAATTTTTACTCATCTCAGAATGGCTTTCCAAAAGTGATTTTTCTGTACAAAATGGCTGATATGAATGCTTGAAATTGTTAAACAAAATTAATGTGTGTCATATTACCTTCAGTATCGGTAGCTGAATCCAAGATCTTATTGAATTTGTCCTTCCAGCTGGTTCCGGAGGCTTCCTTCACCCCCTTGCTCATCAGCTGGTAGTCGAGGTGTTTGTTCAAAGCCTTGCCTGTCCCAACTGATATCACTGTGCTATTCTTCATAGCGTCCGCTCCGAACAATAGTTTCGCTTCGTGTAAGCCCACACCAGTGGGGTTGTTCACCATTATACCACCATCCTGAAAATAACAAGCTATGTTTAGACTAGACGATAACTAGCCGACACCTTGCCTATAACTCATTTATACTGTCCGCTGGAGTGTAGCAGTATTATTAATCTGAATCATACTAATCCGGCGGATAAATCCTCACTTATGCTGAAAGCTTTTCAGCATGAGTGCAGCCATAGCATGCATGCAGCATATTCAACATGCAGGCAATACATAACAAATTATATGATTTTTTTTTAATAGTACCATTAGAGTCCACTAAGAACCGGTGAAACAAACTTAGTGGAACTAATCTTTTTAATTACTCTATAACTATACTTTTCATATATGCCTCTCACCTGATGCAGCAGCCCCTGCAGGCGGAACTCGCTGAAGTATGTGGGCGCGGCGGCGGACGCTCGCACCGCGTGCCACAACCGCGCGCGCGCCGAGCCCGCGAACACCGAGCGCACGCGGAACGGGCACTCGTACGTGCGGAACAGGAACGGCGCCAGTCGCGAGCCCGTGTTCACCACGCACGACACCAGCGCCATCTACGATACAATAACAAGCGTGATACGTACAATAATAAGCGTGATACATACAATAGCACGTGTGATACACGCTCATCATGTCACGTGATACACACAACAACGTGCGTGATACAAAAGTAAGTGCTAACTAGCGCCATCTGCGACTCGAAATACGTGATAACTGACTTTATGTCTACACAGCATACATACACTTTTTTCTTTTACGCCGGGAAATGCTCTGAGGCATCCCGCTGGGGAGGGATTACCCAGGCGGGTATTTGGGACTCGCTGCGCCCGAAAGATGTGTGTTGATGTGATATGTGGCAGCTCTACCCACTAAAGAGTGAGTGCCACCAATGCCGCCTTTGGTGAGGTGCCTTGGATCTATGGAACAGGGCACCACGACGGCTAGCCACCTCCACAGAGGGGTTGTCCCGCACCACAGAACAACCCCTCCCAACGTCGGTCAGTGCAGTGGAGATGTCCCCTCCTACTCTTTTACTACAAAGAACAGCTCCCTCGGTTCACTTCACTTCACCCAAGGTGCTGGGTTCACCTTAGGCTACTGAGCCCCACCGACACGAGAAGGATTGAACCATGGTGGGTAGCGTACATACGAATGTATGCTATATACCAGCTATACTCAACCCGCACAGCCACAAAGAAAATAGTTTGATTTCATTTTCGCAAGATAACCTGGCCTATTTTTTAAGCCTTACAAAGTTGTACAAAAATAGTAATAAGCTTTCCTTTGAAATTAAAAAAATATTCGTTTTGCATTACAATTTTTTTTTTTTAATGTTGTAGTCACTTAAAACTGTACATGCGGGCCACATTAAAAAATGGAGTTGGGCTTATACTATATATTCTATAGGTTAGCTAAAATAAAAAAGAATTTAGTCGAGACAAATAGATATTTATGTACCTATCTATACATATACATTATCGGATCTGAGCCCCTAAGGTTATCTTTCGTACTAGTACCAACATTCTCCTTGTTTCTCACGTGAAACAGCTTTGCTGTGTTTCGGAGAGAAGGGCAGGACAGGCAGTGTAATTACTGGCACAGGGACTTAAAATCTTACGTCTTGGGCTAGCTAGGCAATACAAGAATGTGTCCTGGAATTGTTTATGCTTATGGTCGTAGTTAAACACTTATCATCGTGGCTCATATGCTATAGCAGACTGACTTTTTCAACAAACATTACAAAACTGACTTACTTTGGGTGTATTGTGCCTGTTGCACTCAGTGAGCGTACAGTCCTTGAGATTCTCCTGCAGTAGTTGCTCCCAGGCATCCGTGTCGTAGTACGAATGAGTCCATACCAGCCTTGAGGTCCCTGGAAGCAATATTTAAATACTTGAATATTTTTAAATATTATAATTATTTTTATAACAAGAAATACATTGATATTTAAATTAAATCGAGTTTGTATCATCATCAGCTTTTTTCCATCCACTGCTCCATACATACACTATACAAATAACATACACGATAAAAAGTCTTCTACTATAAAAAATCTGCAGTCAAAAAGTATATCTCTGTCTGGATCATGCTTCTGTGAGAAAAATTTCATCCATATCTGCTTACAATTGATGGAGAAACAAATACATACTTTCCCATTTATAATATGAATACGATTGTAGTAGACCTCACCTCCTATGATAGATGTGTTCCCGAACATCTGCTTGGAGAGAGTGTGGTACATTTGGTTTGCCGTGTCTAGGTTACCTACGCCGCTGGCTGCAAACATAAGTTATACTTAGTTATTGAATTACATTAAAATACCTTTAAATGGGCTATTAGAATCTAACAGAAACGTCATATATAATAATTATTTTTATTGTAAGAAGATGGTAATTTGGAATGACGTACCAATCACTGCAGCAATGATGGCGCCGGTGCTGACTCCGATGATGTAGTCGAACATGTCCTGTACCCTCCGGCCGGTCAGTCGCTCCAGGTGTCGCAGGATCTCGATGGCGATGATGCCGCGGATACCGCCACCGTCGATCGACAGGATGTTCGGACCGCGGCTCTTGGGGGGGCCCGTGTGGCCCAGTAACGCGAGGGCCTGAAGGGGAAAAATATTGTAGCAAGGGTACTCACTGGAAGAAAGGGTAAAAGGGGTAATGGGCGTTAAAGTCTAAAATACATGAGTATTAGTAAAGATAAAGTACTTGTAGTAGGAGAATATTACTCATTGTAGTATGGGTAAATACTCCTTGTAGTAGGGGTAAAATACTGATTGTTATAAAGGGCGTAAGTAGCTAAGGGTTACATAATTAAATTTTCTGCCTTTGATTTTATTTTTAAATTGGATTTTAATACTAATAATTATCATAGTAAAGTGTAAAATACTTATTGTAGTAGGGGATACTGTTCAGAACTTAATGCTATTTCATTTTGTTACTGCAATAGATTTTATTTTCAAATTATAAGAAATTTTAACTCAAAAAGTTTTTACAGATAATAAAACCTCTAGATAATATGCCACAACAACTGACCCCTACTTGAGTGATAAAATAATCACTTTAATGACTTACCTCATTAACTATCCCGTTGACTTGATTAGTTATGGGCTTGTTATCAGTCTTTTGTTTGTGTTGAACTCGCAGTAAAGCTCTGATAGCACCTTCCTGTCAATAAAGATATAATTGTAAAGCTAACTTGGGTAAAAAAATATATAAGAGCCAAAATAAATGTTATATTTTTGTTAGTTTGATAGGGAAATAGATAGATATGTCACCAGTTGGCAAGAGGGTGCATGAACATAAACAAGTTCATTTTATGCTTTGTATGTACATATTGGAATAATAATATCTATGGACGCTTTATTGTGTTATATGTTTTTTTATTTATTTATTTATTGATACAAAAAGAATAACAATAATAATAAAAAATATCACATTAATCATTATCATGTATTGACACATTATTGCGTTGTATATCCCGAGACATAAGATGGTAATTATAAGTGCTAATAATAACACAATATGTCATGTTCCTCTTTCTGAAACACATGAAAACTATTTCGCGGAAGGAAATAAGCAGGATTGAGAATTTTGATAGAATATTACCTTGATGGCATAGTCCCTGGCTTCAGGGTACTGGTGTAAGTGATCTATGAAGTGCTCCACCCTAGTCAGTAGGCATTCCGGAGTCTCAGCAGTCACTATGGCAGATATCACATAGGCTGTTCTTGAATGTATTGAATTCTAAAATTTAAAATATGATTGTATTAAATAAGAAACAATTTTTTACAAGTAACATCATCATTTTATTTATTTTTGTCAATAACAATTATTTTGGTGTTCAATTACATACATATATTAAATGTGTTTGATTTGATGCTGAATGTAATGATATATGTTTGTGATTATAGGTAATATTGAAAAACGTAAGTCTGAAGCAATTATTTTTAGCTATTTGGTATTCAACCATGATTGCCAAAAGATTAACATAATAATTAACTCATTTCTATCACACATCATCAATGTTTACAGTCAACCAAAATTAATTAGGATTATGAAGTCATGCTAATAATTCAGTGTCATCAAACCAATAACAATATTATGATCTGCTCAGTGTAATAAAAATAACACTATTTTCTAGATAATATATTATGTTCTTGTGTTATATAAGTAGTATCGTATTTGTATGTCAATGGGCCCATTGCCAAAGCAAAATAATGTTCAATACAAAACATTAGGTAAATAAAGTGTGAGAGTTATTCCAAGCTATTAATGCTTTACAATTTTATAATGTTCAATTCAATTCAATGAATTTTGTGTCCCCATTAAAAACAAAGTAAATGATATTTAATGTACATATAAGTCTCTAAAGAACATTATATTATAACTTATTATTCTAATTTAAACATGGTTACTATAAGTATATTTAAAACAAAACAAAAAACACAATGTCTGTACAAAAGTAAAATTAAGATAAGAGACAAAAACATTAGCATTGATAAAATGATCACGTGTAAATAACTTATCTTCCTACTTTCATTTTATGACCTTATCTAAAAGTTGTTTTTCTAGGGCATTAGATGTCCCACTTACAAATTGGTCTTAGTTAAATTAGACTACGAAAACTCCCCACCATGGTTCAGGCCTTGATGTGGCGGAGGGGCTCAGTAGCCCAGGGTGAGCCGCTGCACCTCAGGCGAATTGAGCTGAGGGGGCTCTTTGTGGGGTACAAAAGAGCAAGGGATGAGGACGGGAACCTCACCCTATTGTACTGTCCCAACGTTGGGAGGGGTTGCTCTATGGTGCGGGACAACCCCTGGAGGTGTGGAGGTGGCGTCGGTCCCTTGGGGGACTGACTAGCCATCGAGGTGCCCTGTTTGCTCATTAGATCCAGGGCACCTCACCAAAAGCGGCATGGTGGCACTCGCCGGGTTTTATTGAGTAGAGCTGCGTCCACTTACCAGCTTTCGGGCGCAGCGAGCCCCACATTTCCCGGCGTTAAAGCAAAAAAAGACTATGAACACGAATAAAAGACTTTGTTGTTTATTTCTTAAGACCATGATTTAAATTGGTTTGTGATGTTATTAAAAAATATTTACATAAGTTGTTAATCTAGGGTTATAAGTGTATATCAATGAGATATTTTGGCATTAAACATTTTTGATAGCATGAAAGGTCACAAGATAAATCTTATAATAATAATTATTCATAATTTAGTAGTTAAGTTATATGTCAACCTTTTTTTTTATTTATTATGTTATTTTTATTTGTATTCCACTAAAACCAAACATTTGTATAATGTTTATTATGTGTATCTATATATGTTTTTGTTCCTAGTACAAATAAAACAGGTTTTTAAAAGATTACTTGAGGACAAGATTAATGTGATGTGATTATGCATAAGCAGTTACTGGGTCTGACATATTATGCCTAAGCTAGGCAACCCTTTGATAGGACATCTAATCAAAAAGGCCCAACCCAGACAACTTTCGAATATCCAAAGTGTCATTTACCACTTGCCTGATAGATGGCTCTTCAGGCAGTTTGTCTATCCTTACTAAGAAATGTCACATACATACTACTCAGATATACGCAACAATCATCAAGCATATAACCGGATAGAGTAGTAAAATTCCGAAACTTGTCATTGATTTGTCACTGATGTAATAGTAATTAAACCAACCAGTGATCTATATGTTCTTCCTATCGGCTAATCATTCATCAATGGCGACAAATGGCACAAAGGGGCATGCCAAGTCTCCATAGTAATTTTGGCCCACGGTGCACACCTGTACTGTGGACTGATAATTATAGTAGGCGATGGCAACAACTAATTCCTAAAAGAAGTGGTTTATAAAAAACTTGGCATTTTTAAGTTATCAATTATTTTTGTATGTTATTAACACAAGTTATATGAAATATGTGCAATGTCATTTTATAAATTATTTTAATTTATTTGGGAGTACAATGTAATAAAACAATATTATATTTCAGTTTTACACATTTATTCATCGTCATTATATACTACTAATACTTCATCTAAAAATTGAGCCGGCGGTAAAATATTGTTTTGATGCCGTGCCCATCCTAAGTACTGGTACCACAACACAGTCATGACGTGGGCACAGTATCCTACCGTTTGACGGCCTACAATACAATTACAGCAATACTGTTTCGCGGCCTGTATTAATTGTACTGTATAAAATATACACAAAGTATACTTTGCCGTGGTCATCGGGTGTAGAAGAATCGCCAAAGTCAGTATTCATGATAATAGTCGTAAATTGGTATTGAAATGCAAAATGAAAAATCACAGAATATGTCTTTAACTCAAACAGCACAAAAATTGAAAACAACGTTTTCAAGTTTTCCGGTGTCTGACACTTAGAGCTGGTGTTGCCAGAACACAAAAAACAAAAAATGATTAAAATGTTAAGAGAAGGATAACATAAGATACTATATTATTTTTATTTGCAATACAATCTAAATATATATGTAATTAGTTTTATTTTATATAATCGAAATCATTGCAAAAACTAACATTAGGTATAAATATTATATCATAGCAGTGTATACATTACCTGACAAAATAATATTTTCAGTAACGGCAACATTCTAATGTTCATGACTGATGTACATGAAAGTCATAGAAAGTACTTATCTAGGTTCCTATTCGTTTACTTGTTTAATATTTTTTGTATAAAGTTGCCGAGTTGTACAGATTAATGAATACAAGGAAGGACTACAATAAATATTAATACAATTTTTGAATATAGCCAATTATGTGTGCACTTCTGGGCCTAAAACTGGCATTCCCCTTTGGCAGAATTTGTTTTATAACAAAACAAATTACATATACAACACATAAACTAATACCACTCTGTCTCTCACTCTCTCATCTGCCTAATCCGATGAAGCATTAGAGCCTTCGGGCCATTAGCATAGATCCCTCCGAAAAAAAAAAAAAATCTCTCATCTGAGTGTTATCCCGGTTGCATCCTCTGCTACTGCATTGGAGCCCAGGGTCCGCTTTCCGCCTTTTACTCCTCCACTTTGCATGATATTTTGCATTCTGTGTAGGGATACCATTGACATGCATATCTTCCCTGATGACATCAAGCCAGCATTTTTGGGTCTACCCCTCCGACCAGGGCCCAGCATAAGTGGCATGGCCAGACACTTGTTCCCTATGTGTGTGTGTTCCCATTATACCCTATTCCAGATAAATGCTCTATGTCAACAAAAACTTGCAGAACTTGAACATAATGTAGCCAACATTAGACACAAAGAAAACAAATACTTATATTAATAGTTTACCTACCTTTGTAACTATTGGCTTGTTTGCTTTCCAGCTTGGTTCAGATATCTTTCCAAAATGTAGATTCTTTTTCAATTTAAGTCCTTCCCAGAAACCTTCCAAGGTGATTTCTTTAGCTTCAGATCCAAGAGACAAGCCTTGTTCTGGTTTTTCCTCAGTTTTTTCTTGCCTCTCCTTCTTTTGCTCAACTTTGGCATCTGCATCTTGGATAGTAGTGGCTTTGACAGTGTGTTCTAGTGCCTTTTGATCTGGTTTCAACTCTGTTTGGCTCAGTCTGCTTGATACCACCCTCTCAAACTTCTTTATTAGGTCTAAAAAGAATTTTAATTTTTAAGGCAAATACAAGGAAGTTTTAATTCAAATAAAAGATATAGTACCTGGATGACCGAGCTTTGCTCGGTATATATATATATATTTTTTTTAAATAAAATGACATTTTCTAAAAATTATTCCTAGCTAGATCGATTTATCGCCCCCGAAACCCCCTATATACTAAATTACATGAAAATCATCGGAGCCGATTCCGAGATTCCAATTATATATACAAGAATTGCTCATTTAAAGATACAAGATAAAGACTATTAGTTGGTTATTATTATCTATTACGAGCACATGTAACTTTCTTTGATGTTTTTCTGAGTGTATGCTTTTAAGAACTGTTTTATCATAATATTTCCTTTAAAAATTATGAAAGTTAGTGTTTTTCCATTGGGTTTTCCAGTCTACAGTCTATGTAGGCTTTACTATATCTAATTTATTCTACATTTTAAGTGTCCTAAGTAGTACTTACTTTCCCATTGTTCTGGAGTAGCCGGTTTTATTTTTTGAACCAATTTTTCTACTTCAGAGTTTAAATTGGACATAGAGAGATAATGACGAATTATTCGCCACTGCCCGCCTAACGACGACATTTTTAACTTGTAAATCACTATTCACTTTTAAATATCAACTTATTTATTTAAATCAATTTTAACACGAGAATTATTTATAACTGCGAAGTAGTCACGTACTGTAGGAAAGCCTTCGACAAACTGAATAACTGAATCTTGATAATAACAGCGAGCACTATTATTTTATTTAAACACACTAGGTGACTAGATAATAATTACAGTTCTAATTTAGCAATAATTGTCTGTGCAAATTCTTTTACGAGTAACGTAAAGTAAAAGTATTTATAGATCAGCAATAACAATAAATGACATATATGTATGGTCACTTCACTGACGTCAAAACATCGCGCGATCAGTGCTACCAACTTTAGAAAATAAATATGTTTTGAAATTTTGAGTGTGATAATATTATCATTTATCAAATATCATACTTATTGCAAACTGCAAAAACGTTTGTTAATTATTTTATCGTCGCGAACACTTGTATTCTCTATGAGAGCGTTGTATTAACTGATAAAATCTAAACTTAAATAACAAGTTTTATACATGAACAACATGTTTGTATTGGCATGGTGTGTGTAAGTCGCACTTACGAATTGACGTAATAGTAATACAAACGTGAAACGCCACACCTCTCTTTTCGTTCAATGAAAACGCCTTAATATGTAAACAAACATCGTATGATCAGGTTTTGAGATCGTTCCAAATGCCGTGACAAATTATAATTTTTAGATCGATAACAATTCTAGAGAAATACTATCTACCTACCTACGTGACTAATAATATTTTTAATTTGTTTTTAATAATAAATCTAATAGTAGTAGGTTAGGTTGATACATGTAAGAGTGATTCGGGGGTATCGTACGATATCGTAGGCAGCAGCAACTGCCCTAGCCGGCGACCCCCGTGGGAACTCGTGGCGGAAGTTCTTGCTGAGGTGCACTCCCATGTCTCGGATAGGAGGTCTCTCGGCGAGAGCCTGACGCTGGACGGGATCCTGCGGGTCCGCCGACTAGGGCAAGAGGCGTTAATGCTGAGGTGGGGAGAGGACCTGGCGTGGGAGCCGTATGGCAAACGCCTAACGGTTGCTCTGCGTCCGGTCCTAGAGCGGTGGATGCGTCGTAAACGCAAACCCGTCTAACACAGGTGCTACTTAATGCGCCTCCAGTAAAGCCCCTGTGCTCGTGTCGGGCCGAGGTTGGGGTTAACCTGGGTCCAGATAGGCACGACGTCGTCGGGGACTGCTAAAAGTATCGTGAAAACGAACGGCCGTGCAGTCCCCCCTTTCGAGGAGGAGTCTGGCCTCTCGCCGGGGCCAGCCTGTCGCATAGGGTCCTGTGTTGTTGCAAGATTCGGGTCCCTCAAAAGGCGGCGGAGGGCGCTTGCAGCGGTTTTAGTGGGTAACGAAACTGCCCAAGTGCGAACCCCACACACAGCTAGGTTTAAAACCAACCCCGGTGCTAGCTATGGTTTGGGCTGCAAATTTCCGCAAAAAAAAAAAGGCTAACCTTTGATACATAATCCCCACTATGGTTCAAGCCTTGTCGTGACGGTGGGTGGGGCTCATAATTAGCCTACTTGACCAGCAGCAGTTTTAAATATAGAACAGCGTTGATTACACTGTATGATCATTTTATTTAGAACAAAGAAACGAAACGAAAGACAGTAATAATCATAATTTATCGATTTTATTGACATCAGACTGATACTGCAAATAAATTAACTTAATATTTATATCCTAACGTTAAACGTTGGTGTAAATTACTAAATAATAACAGTCATTAAAAATCGCATGAATAGGGATGTTGACATTTTTCATAAATGTTTATAGATCATTTATAAATATCTAATAGAGGCCTAAATATTATTAACTTTTGCTTAAATACGTCTAATGCCTATAAAATCTTGCATTTTAGAATGCATTTTAAATTTCGCTCCAAAACGCTAACACTTGTCAAGTGACGTCATATTATATTGTTAAATATCGTAAAAATGATTCTAATTGTCGTTAATAAAAAATGGCTTCTAAGTTTTATAATTGTTGTATGTACGGTGCCTATGTGTGTGTATACTGTCAAAACGCCTGAAAATTAGTTTTTACAAAAAAATGGTGTATAAAGGTACGTCAATATTCTTCCGCTAAATAGGAACAGGTGACGTCATTTCCATTTATTATCACGTGACCTATTTTAAATTTTGTTACATTTTATTTATTAAAATATATTAATTTAATCAAATAAAAATAAGGGAAAATATTGTAGTTTTTCAGAATTCTATCATAGAAACTACCAATTAACATCAAAATTATATTTTTATATGAATACTGTCAACATCCCTATTACGTAATACATTTTGCTCGCTGCTTTGCTCCATTGAACTATATTGCTAGCGTACACTAATTAGTGCGTGGCCCGCGTTAATTTAGATTTACCGTCGAATCTTGATAGGTACTCCTTATCTTTTAACTATAGTAGCGTAAGCTGGTCGGAATGAATATGATGAATATTTGCCACGCGGCTAATTCTTCCTGAGGAAGAAAATCGTTTTTATTTTATTCTGACATATTTCGGGGCCCGTCTGGTCTGGGGGCCCCGTATTATTGACATCTCTGTTATGGCGGAAGCTACGTGCTTTTTTCGTTAACTGGCTATGCCTCTCCTTTTACCAAGTTATAATATTAGCCTTTTATCAAAACTGATCTGTTTTAACACTTTGATTATATATACGTCTTTTAACAGTTCTTAATATGTGAAAAGGTAACTGAAAGACAGAGATATATTCGCATTCATAATATTAACACAATATTAGTATTATTAAGCATTTAAGTTAGACGACTAAATTGTTTGTGTTTATGTCCATGTGTCATTGTTTATCGCCTATTCATACGTTACAATAATTTCTATGTTTATGCATCTAACCCAATGCGCCACTTAAGATATACAATAACAAGTCGTAGATCTATTCCGCATTGTTTTACCCGTTCTGATAACAACGTAATTTCGCAACATAAACGAGTTTGTTTGAGTTTCATCGTTTTAACATGTTTCAAGGTCTTGATAGCGTCGAGTAGGTATCTTGATAGATCTCTGCATTAAATATAAAACCGGCCAAGTGCAAGAAGGGTTCCGTACCATTACATAATTTACAACATAAGACACTAACAAAATATATGGTTTATTTTGAAAAAATGCTTTTTTTTTTACATTTAAGTATTAAAAAAAACTACCTACTAGATCTCGTTCAAACCAATTTTCGGTGGAAGTTTACATGGTAATTAATGTACATCATATATATTTTTTAGTTATATCATTCTCTTATTTTAGAAGTTACAGGGGGACACACATTTTACCACTTTGGAAGTGTCTCTCGCGCAAACTATTCAGTTTAAAAAAAAATGGTATTAGAAACCTCAATATCATTTTTGAAGACCTATCCATAGATACCCCACAGGTATCGGTTTGATGAAAAAAGTTTGAGTTTAAAGTATGGGGACCCCCAAAATTTTGGACGGACAGACAGACAGACAGACATGAATAATCTATAAGGGTTCCGTTTTTGCCATTTGGCTACGGAACCCTAAAAATCAGGAAGGCGTTGGTCGAGATGTGACGTCGAATTCCTTGCAGTGGCCGGTCTTAGTTGTATGTGGTGGGGGAACAGCCCTGCGTTCATCAAAAGAGGCCTAGGTCAGTGCTGGGAAAAATGATGATGAGGATACCTAAACATTATTATGTAAAACATATCTGGGAAGTTTAAAATGATAATTAGTGTTTGACATTCTAGTTTCAAACAGGACATAACCACTGCACGGAGATCGTCATCAAATTTAGTTGAATTTAATATTCCTAGATATTCTTAAAGTGGCAGGCAACCTGGGCATGCCCTCAATACCTCCGTCCTTTCTGTTTTTTTTTATATCGCAGGGACATTATGGATGTAGCCAGGATATTCAGGTAGATCTTGACCCTATGCGGGACTTACACTTGGGAGTGCCCTCTATACTAAAAACTGCGAACGCTTTCAGACTCTTTTTGAGGGTCTCGGATTGGACATGGAACATGGAGGAACATGTGCGACGCTAAACATAACTATCATTTAGTTATATTTAGCGTCGCACATGTTCCTTTAAAATGATAAAACAGATTGTTTAAGCATTATGTTTAATATTTTATGATAACCTATGTACACCTACTGAAAACGATAATACTTTCATCTTGTCAAACTTGTTTTGTAGAAACAGAATGCAGATAAAAACCTGCTTGTTTATTTTATTTGGTGCAATGATGCATAAGCAATTTCATAATTATTATCTTACAGTTCTGTTCTTAATATTTCTATGGTTGTTACATATTTGCGGTCCATGTCGAAGGATCTTTAAAAAAAAATCATTTATTCTCGGGCACTATATGGCCCATAGATATATACCAGATTTAACTTAGGATTTAACCCTAGATAATAAAGAATGTGGAACATTTTTTTTTCTTTCGCCTTTTTCGAGCTTAGGAAGCAAGGTTATTGTAGCTTTAGTAAAGGTAAAAGTTCAGGTAAACTCAATAGTGCAAATCCACTATATAATCCAGGTACTTTATATAAGACTTACTAGATAGTAGTCTTGGTCTTTCCAAGCACTGTCCTTCTTCCAGAAACAATAAAATTGCAAGCACATTACATGCCTTCTTCAATAGCTAAAAAGCTATTTTTAGCTATTGACAAAACATCAGGGAGACCGGAGAGAGTAGTATTTAGGTCACACCTAAACATGTCCGAGTGGCCTTATGGTATGTCTTTTTTTAATGGTAGTGGCCGATTTGAAAAAAAAAATCGTTATATTGCCATTATCGACTTAAATACATTCTATTACCCTTCCTTTACCAATTACCAGTACTCAGTAGGTACTAAAGAGCCACGTGTATCAACTGTCACTTCTCTAATTTTGTTTTTTTTTTATTTACAGTTTTTTTATTAACATCTTTAATTTGAGAATACTTTTCTTTTTTATAACAATATTCCTCAATAGGGCGGTATTTGTTTAGATTCATCGCATTTTCATCAATGACCTTGTCATAAACATCTTTATATATATATTTCTTGTGTGCGTGTGTATGTCACTAACTCCTCCTAGACGGCTGGACTGGATTTTGATGAATTTTTTTGTGTGAGTCAAGGGGATTCGAGGATGGTTTAGATTCACAAAAAAAATATTTTGTACAGGACAACGTCTGTCGGTGCCACTAGTATTATATAAATTCTCTCTTTGCATTAAACTACATAATGATTAATGCCCAAATTATCAAAGGTAGGAATATAATAATTAAGCGCGTAAAATGTGTTTACTTTATGTTGGCAGTGTTGGCACACCGTATAAATACTTTTGTCAATAACGTTATTGCGATTTGCGAATTTAACTAATAAATTAGAATATACTCTTTGGTGACAGTTGATATCGTGAATAATAAATTCGCAGAGATAAGCACGTTTAATATAACCGAAAAGATAAGGATTTAATAATATTATATCATGTTATGCCAAGTCCTTCGATCAACAATACAGATTTAAGGCCCAGTCCGTCATTTGATGAGTAGGTAGTAGGTACTATGTAATGAAAATAAATAATTTTGTATAATGAAACAATTTTTTGAGCGACGATAGTCTAGTGGATATGCGTTCCGCCTCTTGAGTGAGAGCAAAGAGGTCCGGGCAGCGCACCGGTGAACTATGGCTCAAAAATCCTCCTCGCCTGATTTCGAGGAGGAGACCCGTGCCCAGCAGTGGGTCATAATATGAGGGTTGATATTATTATAATATATTTTTTTACTACTGATTTCGCACGTGACCATGATTAAAAATTATCCGAAATGTCGGAAATGTACAAATAATTGAAACCGGAATAACATGAACATTCCGAAATATTTAGGCAGTTGACACTGCTCAAAGTTTCTGTCAATAAATACACTGACACTTGATCCCCTGACCCCTACTGTCCGTAACTTAACCTGATCAATTCGAACATAGACTGTCTTGATTACCCAAATACCTAAAGGTGACACAAAAATATATCCATATTGTAAGGCTGCGTATCAACCGTATCAATGATACGGGGCCCCGTGTTGCAGGGCCCCCAAAGCGTGCAAGTAAAATTCTTAAAACTATACAGAATCTTATTTAAAAATTTCTGCTCGACATGTCGATACTGGGCGCCACTAGAACATGCCACGCCATTGCTCAAGGTTATACCGTTTTTGGCTAAGTATTACTATTGTGACTTTATTTTGAAGATATCTTGATAGATTAAAAACAATTTAAACAATTCAATCGATAGCGTTTTGCGTGTCCATGTGTTATTTATATCTACATCTAGCGAAAAATGAGATATCCGCTTAGAAATTAAACAAAATGAAACACTTATTTTACATTTATTATAAAATTACAAATATACACAACATTACGAAATAAATGACTTATTACTTATTATTATTACGTATGTGGATTCGTTAGGAATATAAATTCAAAATTATTAATAATTATTTACATCATGGTTTTATTGCAAGCCTACTACTAAATATGAAATTCCGTACATATTTCAGTGGCTATTTTACTTGTCATCTCGCTATTTACTGTTCAGTCCAGTCCGTCCGGCGACGCGCACGTTCAGTCCGCTGAGCGCCGGGTTGATGTGCGCGTAGTGTAACTCTGATACTTGTAGCGGGTTTGCCTGCGCACTTGTCGTCTCGCTCTTTACTATGCGGTGAGAGCGAGACAGCAGTCCGACAGCGTGCTCAGTCCAGTCCGTCCGGCGACGCGCACGTTCAGTCCGCTGAGCGCCGGGTTGATGTGCGCGTTGTGTAACTCTGATACTTGTAGCGGGTTTGCCTGCGCACTTGTCGTCTCGCTCTTTACTATGCGGTGAGAGCGAGACAGAAGTCCGACAGCGTGCTCAGTCCAGTCCGTCCTGCGACGCGCACGTTCAGTCCGCTGAGCGCCGGGTTGATGTGCGCATTGTGTAACTCTGACACTTGCGTCGAACACGCAGCAGCCGGGTCGCCCGAACCAGATAAGCTTCCCAACCTAGAAAAATGTATAAATTCAAATAAACTTCCAATAACCAACAAAAACCTTTCCTAATTGAACAGTGAGCTATGAAAGAATCATACAAATCAGCCGTATATTTTGTTACAATCGTACGCACTAAACTATCTATGCATAAACATAAGGGTACGATACAAACGAATAATTTTCGCAAGAACATAATATGTAATGCACAATAATACCGATAGGAGAGGAATAATTACCCGGCCAAAGACTTTGATTTTGAAAGACCAAACATTCTAGTGACCTATAGCTACTCACTACAATAGATCCCTCACTCACCAGAACTCGTTCCCGGGGTGTGCGTTCCCGTCCCACGGGTATGTAATGATGAGTAACTTGTCCGAGTGCTCTCCCGACAGCCGGGCAGTGGGCTCCCGATTCTCTAGCTGTACGTTTAAACCACCTAAAATATGATCATTGGTATACAATTACTATCGATAATGATCAGGTCCAAAATCCACTATAAGCAAGAGTCAGGATTCAGTTAGGGCCCCCAAGTTGCCCAGATATATATTAACAATCTCCTAAAAACATATTCCATTATCATATGAGCCCAGTTATACTAATGTGCCAAGGGCCTCTAGGAGTATTGGATAAACAGATTATAATCTTCATATGACGTGCATCTTCGTTACCTACTTATGGAAAACATATTGCGAGATTTTTTATTATTATAAATAGATCATACGATGGGAATATAAAAATCAAGTTGTAAATGGAAACAACGTACCTTTAGGATGTTTTCCACAATCTAAAAACATACGTTTTGCCTTCGACGATGACGCTCCATAATCAACGGAGCTTTTGAATAGCTCTAAAATCATAATGCAATGATATATTACATACACAATTAATATGTATCGAAGCCCTTTATTCCAGTTGATATTATCAATAGAGAGCAAATAGAGAAAATAAAAGATTAAAACTTAAGACAAATTGAAAAAATACGTATATATTTTATCAACAAACAATCGATAATGCTCGTTTGTTTAAGCTAAACGCCCATTTTTACAGTATAAATTCACAGTCACATAAGACGATTTTTTTAGCCTATGTTTCTCAGTGATAACGTGGCATCATACTAGTGAATGATTTTTTAAAGTCGGATGAGTAGTTTCGAAGATTTACCAGTTACATCCGAACTTAAAAAAATACTTCTATAATATACATAAATATAAGCTTGTACCTGATACACCAGTCCCTGGCCGGATATAAGCGAAGTTGACGTCAGTTACGTGCCTCAGTAGGCCCCGCTCCAACAGCGCGCGAGCCCGCTCCACAAACGTGAGCACGTACACGTCAGTCTGATGCGCAGACACCTTCCATACACCTAAACCTACGAAAAAGACGCCAAGGTCAATAAGAGAATATAAAGTGGTATGAATCCTCTCCCAAAATCGTGTGACATGTGACAAAAAATATTTGGAACCATACCATTTTCTTTTTATTCCTACCGCGTAACATGAGGCTTCGACTGTATCAGTAGACAGTAGCTGATATCGTCAGTGTCCTATATGGTATAATAGGGTCCCTCCAAAAACATTACGCTTTAATAATGTTAATTCTGAACCCTGACGTACAAATAGTAGTCGAGAGACGGTCGAGATGGGCCTCGACGTAAACAAAAGTTTTCACACAAAAATATTGACATACGGCTTTCGAAACTCTTCGAGGCATGCAATAATTACGTGAGCTGAATTTTCAGATCTCCCCCCCCCCCAACCCCCCTAAAACCTCGCATAATTAACTGACACACCAGCGACCACTGAAATTAACTCACCAGCCCCAATAACATTGAGATACACGTCCCGTCCCGCGACGCCGCCCCGCGCCTGCGCCTCCATCAGAGCGGTCTCGGCGAGGATCGACAGCCGCTTGTAGTACACCTCGTTGTCGAATATCACCTCAGGGCCCACCGTTAAGTACCGCTCCGTTATATTATCAATAAATTGAATGTTCACGGACGATGTTAATTCGTCATAAGTACGGTAAGGAACCTGAATATGTCAAAAATTACAGTCGAATTGACAACCTCATTTTTTAATATGTTAAAAAGAACTAAGAATCGGATAGAATTTATTAAAATTGCCTCCATACAGTGGTCATACAGCGCCGGTAACAGCTTATGGCTCCGGTAACAGCTGGGCCTCAACTTGACTGGGGGCCCCGCGTTTTTTTTGAAAATAAAGTGAATAAAATTACATTGTAATAAAATATAGTCTAGGAAATTAGGAAAGTATAAAAGCGCCCCGAGATGTGCAATGTCAAGGGGCACTGACCCTGTTTCTTTGTGGGCATCTAATATATGTGTATTAGCGACGTTGATCATAGATACCTCGTCTGTCAGGATGTCTATCTCAATCTAGTCCTGCCTCTGTGTATCTCCATCTACCTTACCTCCCTACCATGGTTCAGGCCTTGATGTGGCGGTGGGGCTTAGTAGCCTAGGGTGAGTCAAGCACCTTGGGCGAGCCGAGGCGGCTCTTTGTACCCCTCTTTTAAGAGGGGACAAAAGAGCGGGGGGGGGGCTGGGGGAGAGGACGGGAACCTCACCCCATTGTACTGTCCCGACGTTGGAAGGGGTTGTTCTGTGGTGCAGGACAACCCCTCGGTGGAGGTCGCTTCGGTGCCTTGGGGGACTGACTAGCCGTCGAGATGCCCTGTTTGTTTATTAGATCCGGGGCACCTCACCAAAGGCGGCATTGGTGGCACTCGCCGGGTTTTAGTGGGTAGAGCTGCATCCACTTACCAGCTTTCGGACGCAGCGAGTCCCACATACCCGCGTGGGGAGACCCACTCCCCTGCGGGATGCCTCAGAGCATTTCCCGGCGTTAAAGAAAAAAAATCTACCTTACCTGATAAAACTCCGACCACATCCGCCGCCATTGGTGTATCGCAGAGTCATTCCTCACTCGCCCGTAGCCATTGTCCTCTCTGTTCTGTTCCTTCGTTATCAGTATGTCTTCCCGATCCATGCGGCCTTCCCGTTCGAATCGAGGTCCGATCACACCTATGAATTATAACTAAAAGGTTATACCTACTTTAAAAAACTTGACAGATTTACAGATCTTTACAGGTCTTTATTTAATATTTCAGCACACGGGTTCACGGGGCCCCATTTTCACTGGGGCACGGAGCTACGAAAACATATGCATACTGAATACTGTTTTTTCAGTAGTATGTTTAATACGACTGTATTAGACATAATGAGCAGCAACATACTTATCTTACATATACATATGTACATAATACGTTTGAATTATTACAAATAACTATAGCAAATATTAGATGATAACGTCTTTTCTATCTTTCTTTTTTTCCAAAGGGGGCCCCAAATTCTTGTGTGCCCAATGGCCCCAGCTTGCCCAATAACAAAAAAACTTGCATTTATCCTATAAGTACATTTTCATAATAACACAGAAGTTTTATTAGATTCTTTTTTTTTCATTAGTTTGTCTGTTCAATAGCTAAATGATTGAGTAACAAAACAGTAGGCGTAAATTGGGGTTCGGGGGATGGGTAAAAGGAGGACAACTTATCTGCGTAACTTTTTTTTTTCGGATGTCTTTGGGCGTCGGTAGACTCAGTTGCCTCCTTATGACACTAAAAAAAATCAATAATTTCCTTTTTTAATAATAAGTCTTTACCTATGAAATTGCCGTTCTGCAGTACTGGCTATTTCAAATCAAAATATTTTTTGTTTGGCTACGAATTCTAATTTCTAATTAATTTTATTTTAAAAACATGGAATTGTTTTTCCAAAAGTAGTCATTTGTTTATTGATTAGTGTTACATTTTCACCGCATTTCAATCTTTTTCGTCATCATGGATACCTACGTTAAAAATTCGAGTAATTATGGAATATGAGTACCGTCGTGGCAGTAACGCGGCACAAGCGGCACGCAAGACGTTTACGGAGCTAGCACTACATACGTCGTCCAAAGACTTTGGTCGACAATGACGAATAATTAAAGGCGATTGTGGAAGCTGATGATACACAATCTACGGTTGAATTAGCAGCAGCTTTCGAAGTTAGCGTCAAAACAATATTGGTCCATTTGCGTCAAATTGGCAAGGTAAAAAAGCTTGACAAATGGGTGCCCCACGAACTCAATGATCGCCAGCGCGAAGTACGCGTTAGATCCTGGTTCAGCACCTAAACAATGCCCTAAACGAAAACTTACCCCTAGAAAAGTGATGGTCCCTGTATGATGGTCTAGCGCCGGTGTGATTCATCATAGCTTCTTACCAAACGGGGTGAGCATTACTGCAGATGTGTACTGTAAAGAACTGAACACAATGATGGAGAAGCTGGCACATCTCCAACCAGCATTGGTCAATCGCTCGTCTCCGCTGCTCCTGCACGACAACGCGCGACCCTATACTGCACAGCAGAAGGTCTCCATGTTGCAAGAACTGGGGTTGGAAGCTCTCCGTCATCCGCCCTACTCGCCAGACCTTGTGCCTACAGACTACTACTTTTTCCAGAATTTGGATAATTTCTTGGCGGTAAAAAAATTCAATACCCGAGAGGCAGTACAAAATGCCTTTGAAGAATTTGTTGCCTCCTGTCCAGCTGATTTCTTTAAGAAAGGCATCAATAAACTGCCACTCCGTTGGCAAAGATACATTGATTGCATGGCTGATTACTTCAATTAATACAAATAAAAGATACATGAAAAAAAAAACGTTTAATTTTTTTCATACAAAACGGCAACTTCATAGGTAAAGACCTAATATATGTAAACTAAGCTTACTGTAAGGGGCAGCGCTCAGCGGGGCATGCGCCTTTGGCCTTCGTGGAGCAGTGGACTGTATATTCTTGGGTTAGGTTCAAATAAGAACAACTTTTAAATTTAAACAATGCAGTGAATAGTAGTGTCGGAGGAGTCACGGGCAGAGTGGCCCGCCGAGTGCGAGATTCTTATTAGAATCGTATCAGCGTTGTGCGAAGGCGGGCCGGTGTGATTTTGTGAGCGCTCGACCAATCAAGTGCGAGCGCGCTGGCGTTCATCGCAAAATTTGAGGCAGGCGTGTATAGTGAGCATGTGTGTTCGTGAGTGTGCGTGCATTTCTTTATTCATATAAAATTTATGGTTACAAATGCTTATCTATATAATTTTAACAATTGCGTATAAAATAAAATAATTTCAACAAGAAAAATAACGATTAGACTTATGAGCTAATGTATATAAAACAAAACTATAATCTAAGCTGTTATTTACAATCTCCCCCTCGTGCGCAAGCACCATATACTCAGTTCGCAGTTGTAATTACGATAAGACGAGAGGCCGGACGACGAAGCAATCCTGCTGCTGTTCTGATCTCGGTCACCCGAACTCGTCCGTCGGGCCCTGGGTAGACTTTTACCACCTCGCCTCGAGGCCACACTCCTCTGGGCATTGTGCCATCACATATGACTACGATGTCACCGACTTTTATGTTCGCATGCTGGGAAGTGGAGCCAGACCGGGGCATCAAGAGAGGTCTGTATTCTGCTGTCTAGCGTGTCCAGAAGGCGTCAGCTAATGCTTGTGTAGCCTTCCAAGAGTGTGCGTTCAGTGGCGTGTCTTTGAAGAAACCCAGCGGTGACATTCCACTTGAGCGTCCAATAAGAAAGTGGTTTGGGGTTAACGCTTCTTCATCTAGATTGGGATTCACCGGTGTCAATGGCCTTGAGTTAACAATATGTTCCGCTTCTAGTAACAGCGTATGAAGTATATCATCGGGGGGATTTCTCTTTCAGCGTGACTTTCAAAGCTGACTTTACCTATCTAACCATTTTCTCCCAAGCGCCTCCCATGTTCGGGGCACCGAACCGGGGAGGCGAACCCGGGGCACGGGGCAGTTTCTCAGATGCGAAAGCTTTTAATTCGTGACCGTTGTTCTTTATGGCCTCGGCGATTTCAGTCTCGGCGCCCACGAAGTTTGTGCCGTTGTCGCTGTATATTACTGTCGGCGTGCCACGGCGAGCTATCATTCTGCGCAGGCTCATGATCATGGAGGAGGCCGAGAGAGATGTGACCGTCTCCAGTTGCACTGCTCGTGTGGTGAGGCAGGTGTATAGTGCGCCCCACCTCTTTTCTCGTCTTCGCCCGACAACTACATGCATCGGCCCAAAGTAGTCTACCGCTGTTGCTGTGAAGGGCGGTTGGTTCTGGGCCTGTCTTTCTGCAGGTAAGTCGCCTAAGGGGATTTTTGAGGGGATCCCCCTATAGGTTCGACACCATTGGCATTTGTTGCATATGTAGCGTATAACACCGCGCAGTCCTATTATATGGTATCGTTGTCTCAACTCGTTCATTACGGTCTGATGGTTGCCGTGGTTGAAGGTTGCGTGCGTATGATGCACCAACAGCTGAGTGAAGCCTTCCTTTGCGTGTAAGACTGGCAGGTTATGCTTATCTCTTATTCTGCTATCTAAGCACAGGATGCCGTTGCGGTCGATCTTCACGGAGAGCTTGTAGAACGGGGACTTCTTCGGCGGTCGCCGCCCAGCCTCTATCGTCGTGATATCTTCGCCGAACGAGTTATATTGGCTTCGTCTTACTAGTAATAGCTCGGCCAGTCTCATGTGGTTTAGTGCGAGCTCTGTACTTGTGTTTTATTTAAGTAATTTGGCTTTAAATACCTCGGCGGCGAGAAGAACGGTGGCAGCAACACGTATTAATCGCGTATATTTAGAGAAACGTTCTAATTGAGGTAAGTAATCA
Organism: Helleia helle; assembly: GCA_963853865.1. NCBI lineage: Eukaryota > Metazoa > Arthropoda > Insecta > Lepidoptera > Lycaenidae > Helleia > Helleia helle. The sequence continues at coordinate 2,911,013 of OY971419.1, forward strand.
CTCACGTCATGTCTAATGGTTACATGTACTTGTTTCAGGATTCTTTCTTCCCCTGAAGGGGGTGACTGCGCCGCGGGGAGCTTCTCTCGTGGCCATGATGCGGAGTCATGCCTAATGAACTCGGGTCCAGTGCCGGCTACCAGTCGCGATGTCTTTGTACCGTTCGACCTTGTACTTACTAGATATATCGCGGCCGAGTATACCTTTTCACTCGCGTCACAAAAAACATGTAACTCCCCCTCGCCAGAGGGCGTGGCAGGTCTATCTATTTATAGTTTTTTCAAAAGTTTTAAGTTTTTAATAAATGATAACCATGTCGCCATATCTCCTGAATAAGACACTTGCCTATCATCTTAATCGGTGAAACCAAACCCAGCGGGTCGAACACAGACATGACCGCGCTGGTTACTTGTCGCTTGGTAGGTAAAGTGCTGCCATCTATGAAGCTCGCGGGCGTACTCCTAAGGTTGACGTTGAAACCTAATGTATCGCGTGTGTGGTTCCATATGAGACCTAATGTTCGCTCTATATCGCTTTTACCTAATGTGGTCGAATCGCTACTGCGCGTGACGCCGCTTATCACTCCGGGCACGTTCGACGCCCATCCGCGTAACTCAAAGGATGCGTCTAAATGTACTTTGTACATGGCATCTATCACTCGCTTTGCCTCGCTCTCGGTGTCGAACGCGCCTAAATAATCGTCCATGTAAAAGTTACGCACTGTGGCCTTCGCGACCTCGGGATACTGTTGGCCGTGATGTTCTGCGTTTTTATTTTTCACATAAATGGCGGTACACGGAGAGGATGCCGCCCCGAATATTAATGACGTCATGCGGTATTCTTGTGGCGGTCCCTCCCTATCCTCGCCCCTCCATAAAAATCGTAGACTATCACGGTCCTGCTGAGCGATTTTCACTTGAAGGAACATTTCCTTTATGTCTGCTACCACTGCGATCCTACCCGAAACCTAATCAATACTCCGAATAAAGATTGTAACAAGTCAGGACCTGTCAGGAGCGCATCGTTCAGACTCTTTCCCCCGTACTTGGCTGCTGCATCGAACACCAATCGTACCTTACCCTTTTGGGGGTGCACTACCGAAAAGTGCGGCTAGTACCAGCTGCGTGGTGACGTAACTGGGTTGTCAATTTTTTCTGCTTAGCCTGCCTTTATTAAATTGCCTACCTGCTTGTTATATTCGGATTTTAGAATTAAATTTTTATCTAACTTGTTTTCTAAACTGTATAGACGGCTGAGAGCTTGTTTTTTGTTATTAGGCATTATCTCATCGTCGGTTCGCCATAGTAAACCCGCTTCGAACCTGTTGTGATCTATTTTCTTACAAGTTTTATTTAGAATCGCTAGGGCGCGCTGTTCAGGGTCTGACGTTGGCCGCCGCGCTTCTATGCCTAGCGATTCTATACTAAAGAAATTCCTAATTAGATCTAACGCGGGATCGTCTGTCGGCGTGGGACGCACGTGGTTTATTAATGCGACCGTGCCACGTGGGCGTGCGTCCTGCCCGTGCAGTACCCATCCTAACTTGGTTAATGATGCCACTGGTTGAGTTCTGTTGCCGATTCGTAACTGCCTAGACGTAATTAAGTGCCAGTTGTCCTGGCCTATTAATATGGTCGGTTTGCCCAACTCATAGCATAGTTCGTCCTCTAATTCCGCTAGGTGGCTGCACTGTCGCACTAAGTCCCTGCTTATTTTTTGTTTCGCTAAGTTTAAATTTCCTATGGTACTCGCACTCATGTTTTCTATATTTCTATTGCATAGACCACGGATCGATAACGTGATGCGGCACGATTCTATTTCGTCTATGCGACTGCCCCCTACTCCTTCCAACGATAATAACTGGCCGTGCCCTCTCTCTATGACGCTGTCCGCCGTGCCTTGTTCAACGAGCGTCATGGTTGAACCTTCATCAAGTAAGGCGTAAGTGGTGGTCGAACCTATGGGGCCGCTAATCTCAACCGGTACTATCTTTAAGTAGGTGTTAGACGCATGTATATGATTTATGGAGCTGACATTACCGCGCGCTGGCCTTGATGTGCCGTCGTTGCCGTGTAACATTTTATGGTGTGAGGCTTCACACCCATTTACTCAACATTCGCGGATGTGAGCTACTTAGACACGTAAAACATAATCTATCACGTTTGGCCGTCTCCCATCTCTCTTTAACCGATAGTTTCGTGAAGTCCGCGCACGCCGCGGCGCCGTGATTTCCTGAACATATACTACATTTTATTTTCGCGTCTACCGATGGTTCTACACTAGGTCGCGACGGGCGGGGTTTTTGCGGTCTCGAAGTTTGCTTTTTTATGGTGACGACTGTTTTACGTGACGGTTTGGTCTCCGGCTCCGATTCGTAACACGAGCTATCACTGTCCTCTTGTGGATGGCGCATGCGCGGACGCTACCGTTCGCGGGTTGTGTTTACTACGCGAGGTTTCATTCGATTTTTTCTCTCATCACGTGTTGTCTCATAGGCGAACATAGCGCCGCACTGATCGGCCATGATATTAAGAAAACGGGACAACAATTCTAACTCGGGCGCTCCGGAGCGTTCCGATCTAAACTCGTACCATTTATATTTTAAAATCGTGCTAAGTTTTTTTACTATACGACTCACTAACTCGGGCGAGTACAAATATTGCGGTTGATTTAGTGATTTTATGGCCGCTACTGTATTGGATACTTTGCTCGCGAAACTACTGATGTTGCGCCCGTCTTCGCCCATACGGGGCATTCGCTTAATGTTATCTAATTCCGATAATATAAGTAATTCCGGTCGGCCGTATCGCCTTTCTAAGGTGTCCATCACTTCGTATGGATCGGACGACGTGAATAGTAAAGCTCTAACTGTTTCGCGGGCTGCACCTCGCAGTGCTTTTCTTAATCTGGCTACATTTTGTACGTCGGTAAACGTGTCTACTGTGTCGTTGAAGACTGATTTAAATGCCATCCATTCTGTTATGGCCCCGTCGAAGTAGGAGCTTTCGATGTATTGGAATTAACCGCCTGCATAATCGCGTTGGCCAGAATTGCCATGTCGCTGCTACTACTCGACACGTCTTTGCCAACGCGTGGCTCGTCCCTAACAGAGTTGGGTGGTCGCGGCACCTGTCCCGGGATCTGGGCGTTATCTAGTATTACCGGTCTTTTAGTTACGCACTGTTCCGATATCCAACCCTTAACGCGTGACTCTTCTCTACTGGGTGGCTGTTCCACGTCGTTTGAGCTCTCCAGTTCGATTCTGGCTATTTCTAAACGATTCAATGCAGCCGCGGATGCCGCCCTAGCCCGTGCTAATTCGGAATTATGTAACTCTAACTCGGCTTTTAACATAGATAATCGGCTACTGGCCCTATCCACGGGAATATTAACAAATGTGCCCGGCGCACTCCTTACTTGACTATCTAGCTCTTCTGCCCTGTTCTCGACTATCTGCTCGTTATTACCGCGCGTGTTGCTGCTTCCGCTAGTATTCTCGGCACTGGTGCCCTTACTCCACGTATTCGATTCTGTAGACGTGGTTTGGCCTGACGTCGGCGTGGTGTCGGTGGAGGGTGTAGTTTTGCCCGAACGTAATACACGTACGTCTTCCATTGCGCACGAGGGGACCCTACTCCTAACAATATCTTAAATTAACACTTTCACTTTCACTTGTTCTTAATGTCTTTACCTAACTTGCCTATCTTGCCTATCTGCCTGGCCGGACTACTACCGCGGTGATGCCGAACCAGGAATGGGAATGTACGGGATAGGAAGGTAGGAACCTCCCGGCATAGGGCGCAGGTGTTCACGGGAGCATTAAAGAATGGCGGGAAAACCACCCTTGTCGTTGCGTGCCAACCTGTGGCCCCAGAACGTGCCCGCACCGTACCGGCGAGGTCTGACTATGACACCTGGGGAGGTGCGTGAAGTCGTCAGCCACTTCACTATGCCTCCGTACGCTGTGATGGCCTTTAACACCGCTAGGTGGCCACGTACGTAATGACGATTTGTAACAAGTAATTAACAGTGGTTAGGCAAGACCAACTGCTAACACTCGCGCGTTCGTATTTCTTTCTTGCTTTGACGCACACTTGTTTCTTTTCTTGAGATGCACTTGCTTCTTTTCTTGAGATGCACTTGCTTCTTTTCTTGATATGCACTTGCTTCTTTTCTTGATATGCACTTGCTTGAAACAGTGATTCGGCCAAGAAGGACCAATTGTAAGGGGCAGCGCTCAGCGGGGCATGCGCCTTTGGCCTTCGTGGAGAAGTGGACTGTATATTCTTGGGTTAGGTTCAAATAAGAACAACTTTTAAATTAAAACAATGCAGTGAATAGTAGAGTGTCGGAGGAGTCACGGGCAGAGTGACACCTTGTGATACTAGCGAGTCGAGCAGAATAGTGATTTGGCCCGCCGAGCGCGAGATTCTTATTAGAATCGTATCAGCGTTGTGCGAAGGCGGGCCGGTGTGATTTTGCGAGCGCTCGACCAATCAGGTGCGAGCGCGCTGGCGTTCATCGCAAAATTTGAGGCAGGCGTGTATAGTGAGCATGTGTGTTCGTGAGTGTGCGTGCATTTCTTTATTCATATAAAATTTATGGTTACAAATGCTTATCTATATAATTTTAACAATTGCGTATAAAATAAAAGAATTTCAACAAGAAAAATAACGATTAGACTTATGAGCTAATGTATATAAAACAAAACTATAATCTAAGCTGTTATTTACACTTACCTATAATAATTGCTTCATCTTGAGCGATATCCTCCTGTACAACACCTTCATTGTGCCTGGCTCCATCATTGATGCACTCTGTGTAGCCGCTCACAAACACCATCGCCGATATCTTCATCTCGTCGTAACTCAAACAGTTCTCCAGCACCAGCGGTGGCTGTTCAATTGATGTACCAACTGATTCCCATCCACCTTTGCTGAAATGATTTTAATCCCTATAACAAAGTTGGTTTTCCATAGAAATCTAAAAAAAAAACAATGGAGGCTCATTGTTTTTTTTTAGATTCCCCTTACTCCAGATTGAATCCCATTTAATAATTATTGCAACATGTACATGCATGAGCATATTATAGAGAATATTATGGAAAAAAATAATTTTAACAGAATGCACATGTGTATTCTATTATTATTTTTTTTCCATTATATTGTTTCTTTTCTAAGATAGTTTTTAGCTTTATTTAACTTTTTCTCTTAATATATGTATGAGTTCTGTTAGGAAAGTTGTGGTTTGTCTAAACATCTGACCCCTATCACTAAATAAATATGGTAAACCCACCCTCTTTCCCCCGTCAACAATAAGTATTCATCATAGGAGAACATAAACGTCACAGCTCTTTTTTTTAATATGCGGTCAACCAGCTGTGTCACTGTCATATCTTTGTAAAACACCTTCTCAATTTCTGAACCAAACTCTCTGGAATATAAGACATAAATAATAATCAGCTTTCATTTCTTACATGGACTAATAATAATCAAGAGTTGTTTATGAGGTATTAAAATATTAGTTTAACATAAGTACAATATAATGGATTTATGCAAAGTAACACCTGATTTCATTAACACAGTGTTTAGTTAGTTTACCTTTTGTAGTTTAGAAAATGTAGCATAAGAATCAGCACCCTCTCATGTATAACTGGATATGTTGAAATTATGTTTCTTGCCAATTTGTGAGCTGGTCTTCTTGATTTAAGATTTTGTAATCTAATTTGAAAACACATTTTAAATTTACTTGTGGTCCTTGTATGAACATATTAATAATAATAATAATATGTTGGGACAACTCACACACGGCCATCTGATCCCAAACTAGGCAGAGCCTGTTCTTATGGCAACTGATACATACTTATATATTTCTAAGTACATACATATTATAGATAAATTACACCCAGACACAGAAGAAATGATCATGCTCATCACATAAACATTTGTCCCGGGTGGAGATCGAATGCACAACCTTCTGGTTTAACAGTCAGAGTCACTAACCACTAGACCAACAGGCCAGTCAAAAGAAGATTAAATTCATTAAATCATTCTTAAAAAAAACAGATATATTATCTGGGCTTGGCAATTATAATATATTATATGTATAGCTGCTTGTTGCCTGACCATTCAAACAGCAGATACTTTGTCGATTTTATTCCACTGTAGATAAAAAATGTACCTGCAAGTTCCAATATGACCACATACCTGACAGTTTCAATAGGAAATGGTACTGGAAATGCCTTGCTTCTCTTAATGCATTCATCTATGTCACCTGAGAGCTCAGGATGGGGTAGTTTTATGCATTGTTGTAGTGACTCTTTAGTCTTATTGCAGATGTTTGGAAAGCTCCAATCAAGTTTGTACCTAAAACATGGTGATTTTTAAGGTTCTTGATTATAAATTGAACATTTTAGCATTTAGTTTACCTAAACTATACTAAAATATGAAATATCTAACAAAATTAAATCTTTCTCAATTTAAAAACAGAATAAAGGTTAACAATACTGAATGAGATAACTAGAAATAATGTTATAATAATTTAATAGCTCTCTATTGTGAGCAATATTTACCATGCAATATTTTTAAATTGGCGTGAAATACTCATAGTTGCACCAATGGTCTATACCTAAATGGAAAAAATACACTTGTTTCTCAAAGCACTTCAAATCAATGTTATCGTTACTTCATCATCATCAGCCTTTATCCATCCACTGCTGAACATAGGTCTCCTTCAATGAACGCCAAGACGACTGATCCCTTGCCATTCGCAAGTCACATCCAACCTTAGATCCAACACTTAAAATAGTTCATGAAATACCTAATTGATTTCAGTAAATTCAAAATCATCTCTTAGCATCATCTTCATTTTATAATTATTGGTTCTAAGAGGAAAATCAATATATTATATTGGCTGGATCTCGTTTATTTGTAAACATTTAACTTTATGTATTATTTATTTATTGCTTAAGTACTTATATACATTTTACAAAATAAACATAACGATTAACTTTTAATAAATAAAAAAAAGGATTGTGTGGTTTTATGAAACCACGGTAAAAGTGAAACTTTTTTTTCACATTATAGACATTTAACTAAAATTTTTGGGAATTATATTCCATTAAGGGTATAAAAATCGCTATCAATCTTAATTTTATACTTGGAAAACTTGGCGGTCGACCGTCACGCGACATGCAACACACAGACGAAAAAGTTTGAGACGATGTAATAAAAGTTTCACGTTTCACTTTAAAAAATATGATGTACAAATAAGTTGTATTTTATTTTGTGGTTGTATATTGTGTGGCCTGACCAGAAAAACAAAAACTTCAATCCATATTACGGAATCATATATTATTTTATACTTTGTTCGGAACTAATATCAATACGTAGTATTCACAAATTATATAGAGAATACTACGCAAATACTACGTATTTAATTGTAGACTGTAGTATTCTTTAAAGTTTTGGTTTGTACTAGACTAATATCTGTATCTAGGAACACCGAACAAGTATAATTTTATATCATATTTTATAATTTATAATTTATATCATATTCTATAAACAAAACTCAGCTGTGAGCTGACACTGCTGACAGCTGAATTTTTTTTCATTCAAAGGCACTTGCTAGTTGCTACTATGCTCTTAGCCATACAATATTTATTCTGTAATATGGAGAAATAGTGGGAAACCCCAAGGAGCGCAGCTTCGCTCCTGTAGTCCCCATAAATCAACTATCACTTCCCAATCCATCCACCTAGAACAGTCCACTACAATATTCGCCGACATTTAATCCTATACAGATTAAGTTTTTAAAACAAGCACTATAGAAAACCACCAGAACAGTCCTACTATAAAAGTGAGTGGAGGACCTGGCGCGGCAGCCGTATGGCAAATACCTAATGGCTGATCCGCATCCGGTCCTTGAGCAGTGGAAGTACCGTAAGCGCGAACCCCACACCTTCCGTCTGACATATTATGCTCACCGGACATGGTTGCTTTGGTGAGTACCTCTGCCGGACGGCCCAAATGTAGCCGATGACAATGTGTTATAACTAGTGGTGGTTAATATAACGCATAGCGCCAAACACGTAGCGCGCTATTCATACTCGACGAATAGCGTACGCTATATAAATTCCTGTTCGGCGCTATAACGTAGCGCCTCGCTACATTAGGTATGTAGCGAGGCGGCTAGCGTAGGCCGTAGTTATAACTTTATAACATTCGAAACACGCCAACATGCTAGATCGTAGACGCTAGACGTTATAATTTATAGTTTATAACGGTCAGTCAGCGTCGAGCGCGCGCTAGCGCTAGATGTGTCGTGCGCTATCCCGGCCGGCTCACGCGAGTTACGTAATTCTAGTCTTGCGACTACACGTTATAATATAGTCTATAAAATAACGCGCTAGAAAAATATAGTTTATAGTCCATAGCACGTTATCATAAAATAGTTTATTTGCACACCACTAGTTATAACTGTGTCGCTGCGGTGGCCTTGGTCCAGCGCATCCTCGAGGTATGCCGGAGATGGGCGGCGCTGCGTTGCAGTCTGACATTGGTCATCGGAGGGGATTTTAATCTCTGCCGAACGTCATCACCGTGATGCTCGAGGATGATTAGTCCTGGATGGCGATGGCGATATTCTGCGAGGCAGTAATTCCAGAAGGAGGCCGAAGAGCGGGTGAAAGAGGAAACCGCGAACGATGAGGCCTCCCCTCGCGGGCGACGAATGGGGGTAAGTAGGAGGCGCTACTTAATGCGCCTCCAGTAACGCCCCTTGTGCCCGTATCGGGTTAGGATAGGAACCTGACCCGAGTACATACGTACGTACTGGCATTAGGTACGACTTCACGGGGACTGCTTAATTAATCCTGCCTTACGAAAAGTAATCTCGATTCTTCTCTTCTCGAAGAAGTAAGATCGAAGGCTTCACCAGGAGCAGTCTGTCGCTGAAGTGATCCTGTTGCCTGCAGACCCGGGACCCTAAAAAAGCGGTTGAAAGCGCTCGCAGGTGGTATAATGGGGTAGTCGCATTCCCAAGTGCGGGTCCCCACATAAGTCCAGGAGCCTTACCCGAGATAAACCTGGATCATGCGAATGCACCAGCGTCATCAAAAAAAACATCAGGCTATACTATAGAAAATATCTGCAGAATAAAATAAAAAAATATCTTCAAAAATATTCGCTAACCAATCACAATATATTTATTAGATATTAAATTAAGTTTTAAAATAAACACAAAACCGCAAATTATGTACAGGGAAACCATAAAGATACAACCGCACATCCCTCATGCACGCCCCGATATTCCATTTTGCCGCCGTTCCCCATAGACATAATAATATAGAAGGACTTGACATAGGTCTACCTACGAAAAAAAGGTGTATACCTACAACTCAAATCGGCTAGAAAACATTGCTAGGGTTTTCACAGCAAAACCACAAAAAATATAGAGAATACTACTATGAAAAGGGCACTCAAGATGGCGGATCAGACACCCACTACAGCTGTAAGTTTAAAGAAAGGGGCATCTCCTCTTATTTCTTTCGCGCTGATCTCGCGCAGCTAATCGCGCAGTCTCGCGCCGATCGCCGCACGCGTCGTTCGTTTCGTGAGTCGTTTGGTGTGAAATAAAAATTTCGATCGTAGTGAAATGTTCAACATGTTACATGTTGTTTTTTCTTCTTTGTTATCAATGAAGTACTTGCATTTATTTGCAACAAGATAGATGTGATGGACGAGGAGAGCATCAGCCGCATCTGTGTGAGCGCTTTCTCTGAAACGATCATAGTGTCGGCTAAAAATATGTTGTTCGATTCTATATCGACATCGAGCCGTAAGAAGACTAGGAAGAGACAGGGGAAGTCACTAAGACCGATCCTGATGAAATCCCAATATTAGTCGCTCGGGAACTTCACAAACTACCCCCAGTTTTATTCGACCATGTAGATGTAACAAGACTTCTCAAAAAGTTAACGAAGATGCGCTATGAAATAGATCATATATCTTCGAAATATGCCACCGTGGAGCAATTCGAGCAATTGAAGTTAGAAGTTGGCAACCTCTGAAAGGAATCGATCTTAAGTAAAACCCCCAAGGAAGTAAATACAAGACGGGCGCCTCGTGCTTAATTGATAGTTTTGAATATGACAATGGTCCGATAGGCTTACCGCCCATGGATGTTAATAATGGAACATCAAAGAATGACTGTTCATTATCATCGCCGGTGTCTAGCGCGAATGCGGGTACCCAAATAAATAAATCGCCGGTGAGCGCTCAACGCTCCAATCTACCTGCGGCCGCTAACATTACAGCTGCAGCGGGAAGCGTCCGTGAGATGAATCACCGAACTCAGACGGCATCGATGACCGAGAGACAGGTGGAGCCGAATCGTGATAGCGAACCTATCAAAAAATCCTTTTCCGAGGTCGCAAAAGGTAATTGGACCCTGGTCCAGAAGAAAAGATTAAAAAATCGCTTTGTGGGTAAAAAGGGAAAAGCTGTAGTGGACCCGAAAATAAGCTTTAAGGCTGCAGACATAAAAATCCCCTTATATATCTACAATAATATGTTAAAGACAAATCCTGCGTAGACATTAATCTGGAGAAAATGAATATGAAGATGAATAAAGACTATGTTGCATATAAAATATACATTCCTAAACATAAACTAGATATGTTCTTAGCTGACGATTTCTGGCCCGAAGGAGTGGCATATAGGCGATTCTACAGTTTCCCTAGGAACAAGAAGATCAGCGAGGGTTCTCTGGACCAGGATAAACGTTAATATATTAATGAAGATTTTAATTTTTAATTGCAAAAATATTTTTCGTTCAGTTGAGTGTGTAAGGAAGCTTTGTCGGACCGCCGACATAGTAGCATTGCAAGAAACATTGCTTCTGCCACATGATATACACTACCTGGGCAGTGTGGATAACGAGTTCGCGTACAGTGGAAACTCTGCGGTCGACATGTCAGCTGGTGTGTGTATCGGCAGGCCCCACGTTGGTGTGGCCCTACTGTGGCGGAAAATATTCGTTGCCGTGTGTATCAATATAGTGCCATGTAGAAGTGTTCGTCTCGCGGCTATAAAAACTGTGTTAAGTGACCGTTCTATCTTATTTATATCAGTGTACATGCCCACGGCATCTAAAGAAAATTTAATTGAATTTACAGAGTGCTTAAGGCTATACAGGAGTAGCAGGTGGGAACGAGTGGTGGGCCTAGCCCGTATAAAAAAAAGACTTTGGGTAAGTTATAATAAAACATATCTGAAATATCACACAGACACAATGATATGTAAAAAAATACTAGAATGGTGGTGGATTGGCATGGCAGTTTTGGTATTAAAAAAAGTCTTTATTCAGCAGAGGGCAGAAAGGGGTTCATAACGATGATATCATCATCAGCCTCAATCCAACCACTGCTGAACATAGACCTCCCTCAATGAACGCCATTGATGAGTATATTATACGGTACTAGCTGTTGGACGCAACTTCGCCCGCGTTAACACACTTAACTCCTATTAGTCACAGCGTGATGTTATATAGCCTTCCTCGATAAATGGGCTATCTAACACTGAAAGAATTTTTCATATCGGACCAGTTGTTCCTGAGATTAGCGCGTTCAAACGAACAAACAAACTCTTCAGCTTTATAATATTAGTATAGATTTATGCTAGGTTTACTAGAAAAACTGATTAAAAAGCTAAGTAAGACAATATTATAATAGCATAAACATAATGTATGAACATATATGCTGGGACCTGGCATCAGTACTAAGGTCTAGGCATTTCGTTTTAGACTAACTCAAGGTGATAGATATAATTTAAACTAGTTTAACATATTAATTTTTCTTCGAGTAGCAAAGCTATTTTAAGTAAGAAGTAAAAATATAAAAACTAGTATACCTGGAACGAGCCCAGGCAACTCATTTATGTGTTGCCTATCCTGAGACATTTAAGATGTTAAGTCTCGGTGCCAGCAATTACACTGTCTGTCTTGCCCTTCTCTCCGAAACACAGCAAAGCTATTTCACGTGAGAAACAAGCAAGATGGTAGTACCCATGCAGCCGGGACATGCACGCGGCACAGTGCTTCCCTCCCACCGGTAGGGAAGCGCTGCCACCATCCTTATCCGTTTTTATACTAACAATCCTTATCCTATAAATGCGAAAGTAACTCTGTCTGTCTGTCTCTTCTAAACCACTGAATAGATTTGGATGAAATTTGGCACAAAGATAGTTTGAAACCCGAGAAAGGACATAGGATAGTTTTTATCCCGGATATCCCACGGGAACGGGATTTATGCGGGTAAAACCCCGGGACTGTATCTTCTGAACCACGGAACAGATTTGGGTGAGATATGATATCTTTATACTTTGAAACTTAAAATAGGACATACAATAGTTCTTATCCTGAAAATCCCACGGGAACTATGCGGGTAAAACCCAGGGACTGTCTATCTTCTAAACCACGGCACAGATTTGGGTGAAGTTTGATATAAAGATACTTTGAAACCTAACGTAAGATATATAATAGTTGTTATCCTGCAAATCCCACGGGAACGGGAGTTATGCAGCTAAAACGGCGGGACTGTATATTTGTTAAACCACTGAACCGATTTGAGTGAAACTTGATATGGAGATAGTTTGAGACCCAAGGTAAGATGTATAAGTGTAACAAGAAGTTTTTTAGATGCGTCAATAGATGGCGTTAACACAAAATGTAGATCACGCTATCTATTACAAGATGCGGATCCTTATGAGGATCGCACCGTTGTATAGCACGCGTTTTTAATGAATACTGTTATGACTGTTTCCATATATTAGTAATTTATCCAAAATGATTTATTAATAGAATTCATGATATTATAAAAAAGGAATACTTATTAGTAGTGGGTCGTTTTCGAATTTTTGACGAACGAAACGCAACCGTTTTTCCGACGACGAAAACGGTTGCAGAAAACGGTCGTCGTTGCAACTGGTTTGAAGACGACATGATATACATTATACGAAACTTATCGATTAAGGAACACTTTGAGGTTTTTTTCGTCGTCCGTTTTGTCATGAAATAGTTGTAGTTTTTGCAACTATCAAGTTATTCTATAAAATGATCTTCCCTTCATACTTTTCCAGGCTTAGGACTGGCTGGGAAATAGTAGTTAGGAGTATTTTATATTTTTACCAGGCGTATTTAAATTACATTTTATATACAATAATTGATATTTTTTTGTAACTACATTTTTTTTTTTTGGTTTTATATATTTTCTATATATATTACATGTACCCAGTAAATCGTTCATCAGGCATATTAACATTTAAAAACATAATTTTTTCCACCTTACTGGTACTCAGTCTTGTCCTGCGTTGATTAATAATTAGTCCAGACTTCGAAAACATCCGTCCGTTCACAGGGGACGGATGTTGCCACAATATTGCAGTGCTGGATATATAGCTTGGCCATATGTGGATAAACTGCGCGGTGATTCCTCCACCACTCTAAGGGACAATTCCAGTCCCCAGCCGAGTTCTTCCGAGGTAACATTTCATCGGCCAAAAATATATCAACCTTCTTGATGGCTCGGGATAGGGGTGTACCTTGTCCAGCAGGCTGACCAACCAACTTATCAAAAATTGCCCAAGGGCTTATATCGTCATCGGGTTTGGGTTCTTGGATCCGTTGTGGTGTTGGCTCCTTTGCAATTTGTTTGCCAATCTCAGCAACGAGTGTCTTCACACGGTCTTTTGTTTTTAACGCCTCGTTGCGATCCGCAAATGCCTGCATTTTGAACCTTGGGTCCATAAATGTACAAAGAGCAAATGTACCACTTTGCTCTATTCCCCTAAGCCGCTCAGCTATTCCGGATTTTAGTACATCTACAACATTCATGACTGCCTGATTGTTTATTTTACCCACCATTACACTTAAGGCCTCTTTAAGACATCTTGTCATGACAATGACCGAACTTCCGGTCAAATATTTTTCGCCACTTAAATCTTTGGTCAATTCTTCAAAAGGCCGTAAGACCGTGATTAGCTGGGCAAACATTTCCCATTCATTTATGCTAATTTGTGGTAAATCGCGATCCACAAGGGCCATTGTAGAGCGGACTGCTTCTTTTAATTCCAAAAATCGGTTTAACATATAAAACGTTGAATTCCACCTAGTGTCTACATCTTGTATTAGGCGTTTGGGTTCCTGATTTTGTTGCAACTGATACTTGGCCAAGCGCTCTGCCGACACGGTACTTTTTTTGTAGTGACCTACTACTCTTTTTACTTTGTCAATGTGCTCTTGGCAAGGCTTTATCGCATCTTCCATGATCAAATTAAGGGTATGAGCAAAACACCCAAAATGTTTAAATCCTAGGTATTCTTTCAAGCTCTTAACAATATTTGCTGCATTATCACTTATTACAAAGTTTACTTTATTTGTAAGTCCCCACTGATCCACGATAGCATTAAATTCAGATGCAATATTCGCTGCTGTGTGATTACCGGAGAAATGGCAGCATCCCAACAAAACTGTTTTAAATTTCATGTCAGTACTTAAGTAATGACCGGTAATGGCGATGTAACTCTCTGTTATTCGCGAGGTCCATAAATCTGTGGTTAAACAAATAGATTGAGCATCATTGGCTACTTCCATCTTTATTTGTTGTTCAATTTTATTGTATACTTCGTCGAGTAAAGTATTGGACAAAGTTTTTCGTGTCGACAATTTATAGCCGGGTATCCAACGGCAAAATTTCTTAAAAGCTCGCTCTTCAACGATGGAAAACGGATGGAAAGCATCCACACACAAATCCAGTAAATCCTGGTCTATTTTTTTTTTGATCCACACTTATCTTTTTACTAATATAACTATCTAAGACTTTTTGACGTTTTGATGGTGGAACTTGAGGCATACAAGCTGTTGAACTTGAAGGTAATATTTCAGTAGGTAAAATAGGATCGTTCTCACGTGAAATTGGTTGGTTTTGTTCCTCTATTAGCGTAGAAAAATTTCCAGGGTGTTTTCTTTTTATATGATTTCTCAAATTTGCAGTAGTCGATTTGTAACTCAATTTTTCATGACATAAATGGCATTTAGCTTTTTTATTTTCTATGTCTTTGTCGCTAGCATTTCGTCGTCCCGCCGACATAACGATAGAATCAATAGTTTGTATTTAATTAATAAACCTATTGCACAATTTTTATTATTAATTATTTAATATAAATTAAATGTTTTTAAACTCTACGCTACTATAATCCAATATTTACAAAATTATTTACAAAAAGTGTTGTACAACACAAACACACATAACACTAATTACTTAATTTGTAATGATAACAATCTAACTCTCACTGGGAACAATTGCTACTAGAAAAAAATTACAATAATATAAACAAATAAATTCATCGGCTCTGTTTCCAAGAATTTTACCTGCCGAGTGCCGGCTATCTAGATTATTAATGCCAGGTTATTGGCATTAATAATTTATTTATTAATGCCAATAACCACTTTTTTGTACTTTAAGTAAACGGGTTAGCTAAGTAAGTACATGCACGTGTTTGAATGGCGTACCACGAACGGTAGCTTTGTCAGGATGTAATAAAATATCGACTGTATTCTCTAGGCAATAACTTACATTTTTAACTGTAAGAACTGTATTTGACGATAGCTTTGAGAAGGGGTTATAAAAATCGACCGTATTCCTTAGACGAAAAGTTACATTGTTTATTGTAAGAACTGCATTTGCGAACGCATCAAATCAATTGCGTCTTCGTCATCGTCGTTTATATACAGTTTCGTTCGGTATGTTTCGTTCGCGGTTCGCGACGATGAAAACGTTTTAGGTCCATAGTCTTTGAATAACTTGTTTGGGAAACGAAAACTGTTTGGATCTAGGACGGAAAACGGTTTCATCGTCGCGAGACATAAAACGGTTCTTAAAAACGGTTCGTCTTCGCAACGCCCACCGCTAATACTTATATATAATAATAAAATATATGAATAAAAATATAACATTTCTTATTCGTAGTTTTTTTTCTGGTACCTACTAAGGTACTAATTTGAATGATGTATCATAAGGTACTTAGTTTGGAAAAACATTGTAATTTGTAACGTTAGGAT
Source organism: Helleia helle (assembly GCA_963853865.1). NCBI lineage: Eukaryota > Metazoa > Arthropoda > Insecta > Lepidoptera > Lycaenidae > Helleia > Helleia helle. The sequence continues at coordinate 2,927,129 of OY971419.1, forward strand.
GTCTGACACCTCAATCCTCCAATGACCATGGTTACTGTAAAGTATCCGAAACATTGAAACGAAAGTTATTTAAATTAAATATATTATATATTTTATAAACACGTACTAGCGGGCCTTATAGTGTAAGTTAATAGTATTCTTTAAATTATAATAGTTTGTAAATTGGAACGATATTATTTGGAAAATAAGATTTAAAAAAAATACTTCTTACATGCGGACGAAGTCGCGGGTAAAAACTTTGAAATAATATTCGGTACTTACATAACAAAAAAATTGTCTGTCTGTTTGTTCCGGTTAATCTCTGAAACAGCTAAGCCGATTTTGACGAGAATTTCACTGGCAGATAGCGGATGTTATAAGGCGTAACTTTGGCCATAAAAATAATCATCATCAATCCAAACGGCTGTAAATCTAAGTAAACGCGGGCGAAGTTGCGGGCAACAGCTAGTGGTAAATAAATAAAACAAAAAACACCATATTTATAATATGTAATAATATATTGTTTATAACATTAAATGCACATAACAGTGTATAGAAATAAATTATAAATCTTATTATTTATCACAATGTAAAATTGTAAAATATAAAAATCTTATAAGCTAAATACACTAAAAGTAAACAATATATTATAAAAATATAGTTTAACAATTTATATTTATTTACTTTCGATTGTCACAGATTTTGCATGTACTAATTACATGGCTCAAATACAACATGGCTCAAAATAAACGAAAAATATTCTTATTTCCTAAGTAATGCAAAATGTATTTAGCGTGCTCAGTCCAGTCCGTCCGGCGACGCGCACGTTCAGTCCGCTGAGCGCCGGGTTGATGTACGCGTTGTGTAACTCTGATACTTGTAGCGGGTTTGCCAGCGCACTTGTCGTCTCGCTCTTTACTATGCTGTGAGAGCGAGACAGCAGTCTGACAGCGTGCTCAGTCCAGTCCGTCCGGCGACGCGCACGTTCAGTCCGCTGAGCGCCGGGTTGATGTGCGCGTTGAGTAATTCTGATAATTATAGAGGGTTTGCCTGCGCACTTGTCGTCTCGCTCTTTACTATGCGGTGAGAGCGAGACAGCAGTCCGACAGCGTGCTCAGTCCAGTCCATCCGGCGACGCGCACGTTCAGTCCGCTGAGCGCCGGGTTGATGTGCGCGTTGAGTAATTCTGATAATTATAGTGGGTTTGCCTGCGCACTTGTCGTCTCGCTCTTTACTATGCGGTGAGAGCGAGACAGCAGTCCGACAGCGTGCTCAGTCCAGTCCGTCCGGCGACGCGCACGTTCATTCCGCTGAGCGCCGGGTTGATGTGCGCGTTGTGTAACTCTGATACTTGCGTCGAACACGCAGCAGCCGGGTCGCCCGAACTGCCTAACTTGCCGATCCTAGAAAGCAAGATTTTTTAAATTGAGATAGCCTATAAAGTTGTATAGTACGTTTAAACGTTTAGTTTCAACCTTTCAGATCTGCCAAACTCACCAAAACTCGTTTCCGGGGTGCGCGTTCCCGTCCCAGGGGTACGTGATGACGAGCAACTTGTCCGAGTGCTCTCCCGATAGCCGGGCGGTGGGCTCGCGACTCTCTAGCTGCACGTTTATACCGCCTAAGAACGTAAGATCATAAATATTATGTACACTACATTCTGAAAATTCGCGTTGTCTAAATCTATGTCGTATTTAATCATTATAAACTAATAGCCGTAAGGTGATGGAGGTGATTCAGATAGCCCCAGTTGGGTTCCTCTGGGCAACCGCTTGACACCAATACTTGGGAAATTCTGTATATTTCATTTGTTCATTTAAGAAAAATTACACGACGACCAATGTATATGTTTAGCCTTGTCGTGGCGGTGGGGCTCAGTAGCTTAAAGTGAATCCAGCACCTAGGGTGAAGCCAAGTGAACCGAAGAAGCTGCTCTTTGTACTTCTCTTATAATAAGAAAAGAGCATACTCCCACTTGAAAGGTCGCCAACGCACCTGCTAACTGCTGAAATATATTTAATATTACTATACAATATACCTATTACAATATTTTTACTACCTATACATATAATAGACATATTTAATACACATCCATGAGCCAGGAACACAGAAAACTTTTTGTTTATTATTATTATTATTATTCCCTGGCGGGATTTGAACCTGCGACCTCCGGCTTCAGTGCCAATGCGCTAACCATTGAACCACAGAGGTCGTAATAATCTATAGTTTACATGGGTGAAGCCGTGGTGACAGCTAGTAATATTATATATTATGATGTATGTACGTACCCTGAGGATGTTGCTTGTTAGGTATGAACATCTTCTGTATTGGTAAGGGTTGGTCCTTGTTGTTGAATTTCTTAAATAGACCTGAAAATAAAAGGAATATTATTTTGTCATATAACAACATATTAATGGTTTTCAGACCTTTTTCAGATCTTATGTTCAATTGCTATTATTATTATTTAAGGGTGGGGACACCAGCGAGGCCAGACGGGTGATCAGCCCTCATTACCGGGACCATTTCACCCAAAATTCAATTGCTAAATCCCATTCTATATCAGTGGAAAGTACTTAATGGGTTTTGGCTTGCGAGACAGTCGGACAACGGAGTGATCTTATAAGGATTCAGTTTTTATTTTAAGGAACGGAAAAAATATATCCATATACCATTATAATAGCTAGTAATATCACATACCTGCCACACTGCGCCCCGGTTTGATGTAAGCAAAGTTAACATCTGTTATGTGACTCAATGCGTTTTGCTGTAGCATGGCCCGTATACATTCTATAAAGGCTAGCACGTAAACGTCTTCTTGATGTTTCGATGCTTTCCACACTCCCAAACCTTAAACAAATTGTTATCATGAGAAAATATGTTACTACTAGCCTGGGCGATAGACAACAGCGCCACCTATTGTGTTCCTGTCTTATCTCTCAAGTTGGATCAAACTGCAGTGTGCAAAATACGCTTAAATTGATTTAGTAGTTTAGAAGTTCATCACGGACAAATAACGTCACATGGAAATGTTTATAAACATTTGACTGGCCTGTTGGTCTAGTGGTTAGTGACCCTGACTGCTGAACCAGAAGGTTGTGGGTTCCATCCCCACCCAGGACAAATGTTTGTGTGATGAGCATGATCATTTGTTCTGTGTCTGGGTGTAGTTTATCTATAATATGTATGTATTTATAAATATATACGTATTAATCAGTTGTCTGGAAGCCATAAGAACACGCTCTGCCTAGTTTGGGATCAGATGGCCGTGTGTGAGTTGTCCCCACATATTATTATATTATTATTCAAATCCGCGAGCACTGGACATGACCACCAGACTGAGGTCAACGTCACTCACCAGCACCATTTTTTTTTATTACTTGGATAGGCAAACCGGCAGACACGTCACATGCCACCTGGTGGTAAGTGGTCAGTGTAGCCATGACTGTAAATAAGTTTACCTGGAATTAGCCCGAGCAACTCATTTATATGTTGCCTATCCTGAGACATAATATGTTAAGTCTCTGTGCCAGTAATTACACACACCAAAATTAGAGCAACCTAAAAACAAAAAACACGCCAAAGTTGTTTCACGGAAGAAACAAGCAAGATGGTTTTTTTTATATAGAAGAATAGTCCGGGGCAAACGGACAGTCGGTTCACCTGATGGTAAGTGAAAAGCGACATCCACAGACACCCGCTATATCAGAGGATCAGCAGGTGCGTTGCTAGCCTTTTAGATATGAGTATGCTCTTTTCTTGAAGGTCCCTATGTCGTATCGGTTCGGAAACACCATAGTACCATGGTGGTACTTATGCAGACGGGAGCGCGGCGCATCCCTCCCGCCGGTGTCAATGTTAGTTAATATATTGTCTTATTTAATATTGTGACAATGTAATTTCAATTAAACGTGCATATTTTCAAAGACTTAACTTTGTCAAAAACTAATATTTTTAAATTCTTATAGGTCGATTTATAATTAGCTTACTATACCATTAAATTTTCTTTGATAATTTAAACTGCTGAACATAGGCCTCCCTCAATGAACGCCAAGATGGCCGATCCCTTGCCACTCGCATCCAACACGGACCGGCCAACGCACGGAGATCGTCTTCCCACCTGGTCAATGGCCGACCAACACTTCGTCTACCTAAACGTTGAGGGAGGCCTATGTTCAGCAGTGGACGGATAGAGGCTGTTTTTTTTTTTTATGTTAGTTGGATAGGCAAACTGGCAAACATACCACCTGATGGTAAGTGGTCGACGTCGCCCATGAACATAACCTAGTATACCTGGAACTACCAGGCAACTCATTTATGTATTGCCTATCCTGAGACAAGATGTTAAGTCTCGGTGCCAGTAATTACACTGCCTGTCTTGCCCTTCTCTCCGAAACACAGCAAAGCTGTTTCACGGGAGAAACAAGCAAGATGGTGGTACCCATGCAGACGGGAGCGCGGCACAGCGCTTCCCTCCCACCGGTAATAATAATGATGATGGTGATGATGATTATGATGATGAATTTAAACTGAACCGTGTATATCACTCACCAGCCCCGATGATATTCAGGTACACGCTCTTGCCCGCGGCCCCGCCTCTCGCCTCCGCCTCCACCAACGTGGTCTCTATTAGCACCGCCGTCCGCCTGTAGTATACCTTGTTGTCGAATACCACATCCGGAGAAATCCTAACGAACCTGTTCATGTACTGTTTGTCTTTGGTCCTCTCCTCTATGTGCACCGATGATAATTCTTCGTATGTGTGACTTGGTACCTGGAATTAAAAAAACTTAGATTATATAAAAAAACAATTTAAAATAAACCACCGAAAACAGATTGAAGGTAATGTATATGTTGGAACTTACTGATAAATTGCATGATAAATACATTAATATTAACAATCACACTGTATTAACCTGTCCATGGTGAGTTCAAAATAATGTGTTATGAGTACTAAGAACGGAAATAAATTGTAAAACCTGTATACACATCCATAACTCAATGCATACCTTCCAAATGTTTAGCCTTGTCGTGGCGGTGGGGCTCAGTAGCTTAAAGTGAATCCAGCACCTAGGGTGAAGCCAAGTGAACCGAAGAAGCTGCTCTTTGTACTTCTCTTATAATAAGAAAAGAGCATACTCCCACTTGAAAGGTCGCCAACGCACCTGCTAACCCTCTGGTGTGGCGGGTGTCAGTGGATGTCACTTTCACTTACCATCTGGTGAACCGACTGTCCGTTTGCCCCCTCTTCTATAAAAAAGAAGAGGGGACAAAAGAGCAGGGGGGACCAGGGGCGAGGATGGGGACCAGGGGCGAGGATGGGGACCTCACACCATTGCACTGACCCGAAGTTGGGAGGGTTTGTTCTGTGGTGCAGGACAAGCTCCCCTCTGTGGAGGTGGCGTCCCTCGTGGTATATTATATCATATGATAAGTATCAATATAAGTATGTTTATTTAGAATATTATGTAATATTGTACATATTTATTTGTTTAAATTATATATTATATTATCTATTTAAATGTATACATATTTCTTTTATTTTTATTTATTTTTTTCTTTTCTTTTCATAACGACCCTATATGTATTCAAATTCTCCTTTCCCTAAGGTTGTCTGGTAGAAATCGCTACCTTAGCGATAAGGCCGCCTTTTGTGTACATTTTTTTTTCTGTAATTTCCATTATTGATGTATGTATTCTCATGTACACAATAAAGTATATTTTCTTTCTTTTCTTTCTTTCTTTATAAAGTTACTAGCTGGTGCCCAGAGCTTCGCCTGCGTTAATTTAGATTTACAACCGTATCTGGATTGATAATTATTTTTATAGCCCATATCCTAATCCAAGGTATAAGCCATCCATTTTAACTTTCAGCCAAATCAGTTTAACCGTTTTGCCGTGAAAGACTTTCGCCTTTATAATATATTAGTAAGATCAATTACGTGAAAGAACTCCGACCACAACTTCCTCAAGTGACGTTTCTCAGACCCACCACCGTCGCTTGTCCCAAAACCGTTGTCAGGTGTGTTCTGGTCCTTCGTTATGAGAATGTCTTCACAGTCCATGCGACCCACACGCTTGAACCTTGAACCGATCACTCCTGGGAATTATGTTTAGTTTTATTAATATGTATAAAATATATATTTTTGATAGTTGTATAGGCAAACGGGCAGGCATACATGATGGTAAGTGGTGGGAATAGTCCAGGCAACTCATGAGTTTTTAGACTGTAAGTCTCGATGTCATTAATTACACTACCAGCTGTACTGCCCTTTCCAAGATACAGCAAAGCTGTTTGACGGAAGATATAAGAAGGATGGTGGTAACTGTTTGCTCCCATCAGTAAACTACCTACTCACTAAAGACCCAGATTCCATCACCTACTATAATTGAGATGCATTGGATCTGTTAGCAACACTCAACAGCAAAACTACTCCAACATCTACCACTGACCTATTATTACAGCTTCTTCCTCTATATTGTCTTCCTTCACAAACCCCGCGTTCTTCCGTGCTCCGTCGTTGATACACTCCGTGTAGCCACTAACAAACACCATAGCCGATATCTTTATCTCGTCGTAACTCAAGCAGTTCTCCAGCACCAGCGGTGGCTTTTCTTGAAGTGTGCCCACTGACTCCCACCCATCAGCACTGAAATGTAATTATGAATTTAATTTTATACATATTATAATGGAATGTAATAATTAATTAAAATATTTGAAATATTTAATAATATATTTGAGAGCAATAATTCCGAGAACCACTCAGTCTTACATTAAAAATGTAAGTGCACGTATATGCATGCATAGGTAAAGCACGCTCCTCCATTTGCCAATCGTGGGGCGAAACGTGCGTTGATTGTTTGATTTTTATTGTGGTGTGATGGTGGTGCATGCAAGTCTAGCAATATGCAGCGTGGGAAAGGAGGTGATGTATGCATGCATATACGGCGTAGTTTGCGGAATTATTGAAAAAAACAAAATTACTAACTATCGTAACATAGATAAAAAATTGGTCTCCGCTACGCTCCGACTAGATACCGCGCTCCGTAAAAATATAGTTATATATTCCGTAATAGTGTGTGTAAGACAATGTTCAAGGATTTTTTTTCTTTAACGCCGGGAAATGCTCTGAGGCATCCCGCGGGGGAGTGGGTCTCCCCACGCGGGATGTGGGACTCACTGCGCCCGACAGCTGGTAAATGGACGCAGCTCTACCCACTAAAACCCGGCGAATGCCAGCAATGCCACCTTTGGTGAGGTGCCCCGGATCTAGAAAACAAACAGGGCACCTCGACGGCTAGTCAGTCCCGCAAGGGACCGACGCCACTTCCACAGAGGGGTTGTCCCGCACCACAGAACAACCCCTCCCAACGTCGGGACAGTACAATGGGGTGAGGTTCCCATCCTCACCCCTTGCCCCCTGCTCTTCTGTCCCCTCTTCTTATAAGAGGGGTACAAAGAGCCCCCTCGGCCCAATTAGCTTCGCCCAATTTATTATTTATTTTTTAAGGGTGGGGACACCAGCGAGGCCAGACGGGCGATCAGTCCTCATCAACGGGACCATTTCACCCAATTCCCCAGGCTCGCCTCTGGGATTAGATGCGGGGACGGGTGTCACCCCCTCAAACCTACGTGTTGATCTACAAAAACTACACTTAGCTGACTTATAGTTAGATATGCTAAATCTTCCTTCTTCAGCTCGTCCGCTCCAAACAGCTCCCATCTTGCGTATGCAAATGCGGGGCATTCCGTTATGAAGTGCAGACTGGTTTCTTCTTTCTCTTTGCACTTAGGACATAGAGGGTCCTCTGTCAGCTTCATTATTGATAGGTGTCTGTTGAGTGGGCAGTGTCCCGTCAATATTCCTACAACTGTTCTGATCGTAGACAGAGAATACTATAGACTGCTGGATAATGCTTACTCCTTCCCACATAAAAGAGATGTGCTTATTACAATAATTAAGGGGAAACAAGGGCAAGACTATACTATTGGCATCTCTCAGTGCGTGCTGATTTTTTCAAGGTCAAACAACATATGTTGCTACACAAATTGACATTTGTAATTTGTTTACAACGTCTAGTGAGTTGTGAAGTGCTATTTTCTAATGTAATTAAAAGAATTCATTGGTAATTAAAAAACAGAAGGTAATAAAAACATTCTGGAATACCCTAACAATGGTTCGGTGCAGTATAATATATAAGTTATAAATTGTAAAAGTGATAGTGACCGGAAAATTCCAAAATTGACTTTTCACTCGTAAGTTCATATTTTATTTCATATTGTGGTTAATAGTGGTTGAATAACGATATGTGTGATCAGTCTTTATGTATATATACTTTCATTGGTTTATAATTCATAAGTTAAATTGAAAAAAAGGTAATATATAATATTGATTTTGTGACGTCTTTAATGTTAGAATTGTTAGTATTATGTTTTTCCTTTTCCCAGTAATGTATGTTATTAATATTTTGAATTGTGTTGTTTGATTGAATTTATCTCCAAAATCTATCCTTAAATTAAAAGTGAGATATTTTTATTTAAATCGTAATAGTTTTAAAGAACTTTTGGAGGTTTTTTTAAATAAGAAAAATATTATAGAAATATAAATTAGGTTTATTTTTTATACAATATTCTTACTTAACTTAATATATAAATGATTATAATAGTATTTAGATAATAATTGCGTCATTTTAAATTTTTTAGAATAGTTTAAGGATTAAATTTAATTAAGTTTAAATATTTTTACAAAATTGAGGCTGGACTCCGCAACAGGTGACGTAAAAAAGAGGTTGTAGGAGAGGAATGGAGTCCCCTCTCTATCAATCCCTCTTCCCTCTACTCCCCTTTGCCGCTAACGCTAAAGGAAAAAGGGGGGAGGAAGAAAAATTATCCCTGAAAATAGTTAACACCTGGAAAGTGAGGAACAGAGGGTGGGAAGGGATAAAAAGATGTTCCTTTATTTATCCAATCACCTGCCTTCTCGCTAGGAAGTATATTTAAGAAGAAAAGGGGAAGGGGGAAGGAATATTTGCATTAATTACAAAAATGCAGGTTTTATTTCAAATTAAACAAAGTTTAAATAATGTAAATATTCATTTGTATCTACTATTAATACCTTAAGTTACCAATTTCTCAATTATAAATTGTTACTCATAATTTAATCTTACATCACAGTTTCAGTTAATCCTGACATTCTGAAGAAATGGATTAAAGCCTCTGGTCGAAATGACTGGATTCCAAAGAAGTGTTCAAAGATTTGCTGTTTGCACTTTGATACAAAACATATCTTAAAAAAGGAAGGTATACTTACATACACCCTGATGCTTTTCCAGTTGTTAAGGTGAGTATTAACTAAATAAATATTTACTATGTAAGTATGTGGTTTTTGGACAAATTACTTTCTCTTATGTTGATGGGATAAGTCTATATTCATGCTAAATTGAATCATTTTGACTTCCATTCTTTAAAGAAAGAAAGAAAAATATTTTATTGTCCACAACATAGAAATGTTATTATTATAAAAAATAATCGTACTTTAAGGAAATAAAATAGTTTTTTTTCATATTTCAACTTGGAGCTACTGAAGAGATAAATAAACCCATGCCATGTCCATCTGCTGTTATACCATTCACAAAAACAACGGAAGAGCAACCAACGCATGTGAAATTTGATGCAGTAACTGTGCCGTTACGTACGTTTCTGTGTAAAAAAAATAAAAAAATACGTGTTCATATATCGTTTTTGTTTAATTTTTTATGCCAATTTTTAACCTATAGTAAATAAATCACATCTATTTTAACTATTTTTATATATAGTAAATTAGTGATAAAAATAGTTTAATGGATGTGCATTTTAATTATTTTTATCACTAATTTTCTATACTCTTATTTTCTTCCTTTCCTCCTTTCCTTTCCAGTACTCTTATTTTTATAGTAAGACTTTTGAGATTCTTATGTCAAAAGTCCAGATGTTTATGCTAATATGATATTTTTTCTTGTTTCATATTTATCGACTTTATTTTATTATTTACTAGCTGTTGCCCGCAGCTTCGTCCGCGTTAACTTAGATTTACAGCCGTACGCGGATTGGTGATGATTATTTTTATAGCCTACGTTACTCCTTATAACATTAGCTATCTGCCAATGAAAGTCCCATCAAAATCTGCCCAGCCGAGATTAGCAGGAACAAACAGACTGACAAATATTGTAAAAAAGGCTATTTTGGTATATGTACCGTGTACACATCCATATGTATTCAATGAAAAGCTGTTATTTTAATATTACAAACAGACACTCCAATTTTATTTTTCTGTATAGATGTATAGATACCTATCCAGTTCTAATACATTAGAGTTCTAATATACATTTTTATAAAAGATCATAGGGTCTACCGGAGCTAAAAGTATGCCCTCGTATCAGTTTAAATTAAATACGCAATAAAGAATCAAACATTCGGGCACAGTATAAAATAATTTGTCAAAACAAAATAAATACCAATAAAAACATAATAATATGTGTAATGTTTTAGCTTGTCATGTTTTTTTATATTTAGCGTTTTGCCTTAAAGTAGGCAAAAGGTTTTTGTATAGCAACCTCTAGAATCTAAAGCTCTATTAGATTTTGTGTTAAAAAGGGGCAGTTATCAACCTTATAATATAATAATAATAATATCTATCGACGCTTTCATACCACGTCAATCTGGTCCCGTGGTAAGTTCCCGAAGAACTTGTGTTACGGGTACCAGACAACGGAAATATATTTAATACTTTTATACTATACATATATTTAAGATTTTTATTATATAATACACATATTTAATACACATCCATGACCCAGGAACACAGAAAGTATTTTTGATCCCTCGCGGGATTCGAACCCGCAACCTCCGGCTTGAGCGCCAACGCGCTTACCATTGAGCTACAGAGGTCGTCCAACATTTTACAATAATTTATTGAAATTTACAATATTCAATATTATAATAAAACAATTTTTTTACGGATTTTATCGCGGTTTATTAAGATTTTTACAAGCCCGACGTTTCGGATACTTTACAGCAACCATGGTCACGGGAGGACTGAGGTGTCATACGTCCTATTATTACAAAGTTATTCGAAACTACCCTATGATACATCAATATTTTGGTCAGTCCTATCTACGCAGAAAGTGCTAACTGTATCTTTAATCTGTGACATATTATGCTTGGATTTTGATTTGATAATTTTAATAATGGGATCCCAAGCAGGTGGTAGAAGCCAGCCATCTTCTCTATTGAAATTAGGATGTTTTTTAATTTCAATAGCCTCACGGATCATCCTTGGTTGGAATCTGTGTTCTTTTGCGAGGACTTGTGGTTTATCAAATTTGATATAATGGCGAGCTTTGTCAAGACTATGTTCACAGATGGCAGACTTAGTGTAGCGACGGTGTTTTAAATCAGCTATATGTAAAGTATCCGAAACGTCGGGCTTGTAAAAATCTTAATAAACCGCGATAAAATCCGTAAAAAAATTGTTTTATTATAATGAATGAAATTCGCGTAAACATTAGAAAATATTCAATATTTTACTAAAAATTTCACTCATTATAATGACACAATTTTTAACTCATCCTCCCTCCTCTCGTGACCAGGGTTGTTATAAAGTATCCGAAATATCGAGATTGCAAAAATCTTAATAAACCAATATAAAATCAGTAAAAATTGTTTCATTCTTTACTAATAATTAAAAGTATTCAGTATTTAAAATAATTTATAACTAAAAAATAGTTCAGTAATAATGACTAACTAGGCTAAGATAAATAAAGTAGTTTAATTCTTAGTAGGTATATTATAATTATAAAATATAATAACAATAAATCAATATATTATGTATTAAAATCGCAACCACGGGGGACTTGATTTTTGTATACGCGGCAACACTGAATGGCGTGACCCTAATGAACCCTAAAATTTCATGTTATTTTATGATTAAATTTTTAAATTATTTGATACTCACAGATGGTATGTGATCCCAGAGTCTTTCTTATTTATTGTAATATTATTTTTACACAGTTTCACTACGGAAACTGGCATTTTACTTCATCTATTGACCAAAATTGAATAAAAAACTCTGTACCTCTACCTTACACATCGCTTGCAACGAGACTAGCTCGGGTACGCCGAACTCGGCGTGGTATTTGTTGCCGCACATTACAAGCACGGCGCGTTAGTTAGTCGGAGTGTAGCGGAGGCCAATTTTTAATCTACGTATCGTAATTTATTATGTGACACCCCTGTAGATTGGGTACAATGGAGTACCAATTTTTATAGACATTCACAAAGTACCCACATGAAATGAGAAGAAATAGTTTTCAATAAAAGATACGCAGAACATCTAGCCTAGTATTATAAAGTTGAAGAGTTTGTTTGTTTGATTGAACTAGCTAACCTCCGGAATTATAGGCCAGATTTGAAAATTTCTTAAGAAAGTAATTAGAGGTAGGTGAAGCTGCAGGGAACAGCTTATAGAATAATAATTAATAAGTAAATAAATGTTAAAATACACACATTTTTGATTAAAAAAAATAGTTTAAATGATTATTTTTACCCGGTTTCTCCTGTCAACAGTCTATATTTATCTTTAGCGGTAAGGAAGGCGACTGCCCGTTTTTTCACTATTCGATCAATAAATTGCGGCACTGACATATCTTTGTATAAAGCTTTCTCGATGTTTGAACCATATTTTCTAAAACAAAAAGATTAAAATATAAATTTAGACAAATTATAAAAATGACTTTGTAAGTATTAAGGTGTTAATTTTAAATTGTAAATTTAATAATATTCAAGTGTTAAGAAATACAAGAAAAAAAAACAGAACTAATTATATTTGAAAAGTGCGGGTGAACTGAAAATAAGTTAACTACGTAACGGACAAAACATACACGCATTAGATTAAATAGTCTCAATATTTCAAAAGAAACGTTAAAGACTCAGTGGTACAACTTGTACATGCTAAGCATTGCATACGCTTGATGTCCAGGTTCAAATCTTCCCTCTACAGTCTACACATTTATCTGTTTTTTCCAATAAAGTTATTTTAAAAATTCTATGAGAGCAAAGCGGCTATCTCCACGTAAACACACAAAAGTCACGAGCGGCGATAATCAAATTGATAACGATGAGGAAAAAAAAAACATTCATCCAGTGTCATGGTGTTAGATAAGCGAAAAATATCGAACAGAACAACGTCAAAAAGCACAAAGCTTGGTAAAGTTAACTAAAGACTATCGAAGGTTATCTGTTAACTGCCACTACCAACGTACATAAAAACACACGAATTGAGAGATTTTGACAGTGACAACAGACTCAAGCTGACAGAAGTAAAATAGTGGCTAGTGCCAACATAAAGATACTTCATCGTAACGATCTAACACAATTTAACGTCCCGGTTCGCACAAGGCCATTCATTCAACGTTTCGTTCCACGCAAACACAGCAAAGGCTGAAATGGAAAAGCAAACAAAGGAGATAATATCACAGATTGATGGAAAATTAGTGCCATTTACCCGAGAAATAGACAACCTGAAGTCAGAAAATCAAAAATTAAAAGAAAAAGTGTCTTTGTTAGAGAGAAACACCAGATCAAACAACATCATTATTTATGGCCTCAAGGAAAATGAACAATCAACACACGAGCTTATGGATACAGTAAAAAATAAAGTCAAAAGTGAGCTCAATATCCACCTAGACAACAGGGATATTAATGTAGCCCGAAGGATTGGCAAACTAAATAACACAAACGGAAAAGAAAGACCAATATTGGTGATCCTTTGTGAACAATTTGCAAAAAATTGATATTTTAAAGCATAGTAAAAAACTGAAGACCATCCATATTTCTGAAGACTACCCAAAAGAAGTATTAGACAAGAGGAAGGAACTACAACCTAAATTTATAGAAGAAAGAAACAATGGCAATTATGCATTTATAAAGTATGACAAACTTATAGTCAAGAAAGGATTCACGGGTAACGAAAAACGGAAAAGAGATGATTCAACTTCACCCGCTACTATAAACAAGCCCAAGAAACCCAATGCTTTTAGCAAAGAGAACAGGATAAACGCTTTCGACATGATGAGAAGAAGAAGCAACTCCCTTACAAGCCAACTTGCTTATCATTTCAGCTGTGGTATATATAGCGCCGATTTGTGGAATTTCGATAGCGCGATTTATGATTATGGCGCTGATTGGTGCGCCATACCTCTAAGAAACTCTGTGTACTCAGTAGGGCATAGCAGTATTTCATCCCTTCCACAGCCTACAATAATATAATAAAATGCGCAGGTCCGACCTCACATGCAATACTGCTCTCACCTCTGGGCTGGAGTACCCTTATATCAGCTTCTTCCATTTGACCGCGTACAACTCCGGGCGGCTCGAAGTGCTCGAACCATCGATGACAAGGTTCTCTCCGATCGGCTTGATTCCTTGGCGCTGCGTAGAGATTTCGGATCACTTTGCATGTTTTACCGCATCTACCACAGGGAGTGTTCTGAGCAATTGTTCAGACTAATACCTGCGGCAGAATTCACCACCGGAAATCCACGCAATCTCCATGTCCAGAAAACCGCAGCAAGTCGGTTTTACTATATGAAACCAGCTACCACCTACGGTATTTCCGAACCAATATGACTTAGGGGCCTTTAAGAAAAAAGCATAGTCATATTTGAAAGGCCAGCAACGCACTTGCTTAATAATGAAGCAGGTGCCTATGGATATCGCTTATCACTTACCACTAGGTGAAGTGACTGTCCATTTGCCCCCTCTTCTATAAAAAAAATTCAATAATAGATAAGATAAATATATAAAGAATAGATAAAATTATAAAGAATAGATAAAATAGTATCTTACTTTTTGCACTGCAAGAAATCTGTCATAAGTAGCAACACTCTTTCATGTATAACAGGATAAGTTGATGTTATGTTTCTTTGCAATCTACTTTGAGGTCTTCTGTCTATAAGCTTTTTTAATCTGAAAATATCAGAAATTATTATCAGTAATAATAATATTAATACAAATTATTAGGTCCTAATGCCAATAATGATACTGATCTACAACTAGGAGTTTTTTTTATATAATATATTGTATAATAATCCTTACATCTCAACGCTCAAGAGTTTGTTTAAAAGTGGTAATCTCTAAATCTACCAGTTAAATTACCTCGTCACCCAATGAACAAAATCTTCGCTATTCCCTCCTCAAGAACAAATCTGGGCAAAAAGCATTAAAAAAGAATTATTAATTAATAATTATTTTTATTAAGCACCAAAGACAAGAATGTACAATGAATACAACAATGTTTGTGGTTCGTGTCGTGTGGTTGTAATGACACCTACAATTGCTTTAGGGCGAAACTTCTAGACTACTAACTCTAAATCAGTCTAATTAATTAATTTAGAAATATCATAAATTTATTATTTAATTCTTTTTTTTCTATTTTATACATAATTTGTACTTATATTTTTATAAATTGTATTAGTACTAACCATACTTAATAAATGTTTTTAATTCTTTTTTATACATTTGATTGATTGGGTGTTAAATATGTATGATTATTTATGTCATCATGTCAATGTATTAATGCTTTTTTTTTCTTTAACGCCGGGAAATGCTCTGAGGCATCCCGCGAGAGAGTGGGTCTCCCCACGCAGGTATGTGGACCTCGCGCCCGACAGCTGGTAAATGGACGCAGCTCTACCCACTAAAACCCGGTGAGTGCCACCAATGCCGCCTTTGGTGAGGTGCCCCGGATCTAGAAAACAAACAGGGCACCTCGACGGCTAGTCAGTCCCGCAAGAGAACGACGTCACCTCCACAAAGGGGTTGTCCCACACCACAGAACAACCCCTCCCAACGTCGGGACAGTACAATAGGGTGAGGTTCCCATACTCACCCCTTGGCCACTGCTCTTCTGTCCCCTCTTCTTATAAGAGAGATACAAAGAGCCCCCTCGGCCCAATTAGCTTCGCCCAAGGTGCACCGCTCACCCTAGGTTACTGAGCCCCACCGCCACGACAAGGCCTGAACCATGGTGGGGGTATTAAGCTTATATTGTTGGTGTCCTATTTAAAATAAATAAATAAAAATATTTAATTGAGGGCTTATTTATTTTGGAGAAAACTTATTAATTTTGGGGCAAGTGTAATCCTAGGGAAAAAGGGTGTGTGTGTGTTTATTTGAACAAAAAGAACATTCTAATATTGCATAACTGTATTACTACTTTCTTGAGATTTCTTTTTATAAGGTAAATATTACTTGTATTTTTTCTGATTTTCTAAAGTTCCCATCTTCTTTCTAAAAATATTTTTTTTTGTATGTTGCTACACACTAATTCATAAAATTACAATTTTAGCAGTAGCTTTCATAGCCTTGCTTTAAGTTGTGCAATGTCAGTTTACATATCACTGTATACAACATAACATGTTGCAATAATACACACTATAGATTTATGTATTAAACTTAAACAGAAATTGCTTTACAATATGTAAGTCAAATAAGCATTATAGTTAATTCATGGCATTTTTATTGTTTAGTTTTTGAATAAACCTATTTATATAATATGGCCTCTGAAAGCAGGCCATATTCAGAGGCCATATGATTAGCACATTTTATTTTATTTACTGTAAATTATTAATAAAATACTGTTTTTTCGGTAAAATATTTTATATATTATTTTTTTATATTTGATACGCCAACAGTATACACATTAAAACATAAATTTACAAATGATCAAAAAAGTATCAGGTATGGAAGTAACATATAATTTGATAAAATAGGCTTAGTTAAGTTATTAATATTTTATAGTACATTTTTGTAACTTACCTGACAGTTTCAATGGGGAATGGTACGGGAAAGGATTCACTCCTTCTTATCAACTCCTCCACTTCATCCAAGGGTTCAGCGGTTGATAGGTTGGTGCATTGCTTTAACATTCCCTTTGACACTTCACTCATATCAGGAAAGGACCACACTGGTTTACACCTACAATATTATTAATAAATTAAGTAACACTTAACAACTGCAGGAGTTATAAAAATAGGCATATCAATCGACAATCACAATCTATTATTTTGATAAGTTGAATAGAAAAAAATCACATTACAACACATTTGGCTAACTTAAGTCATAAGCAAATAATATTATGTTGCAACAAGTTGGGCACTCTGTAACTACAATTTAGTACAAGTGAACACAGCTTTTAATAATTAGTATATCATTTATCATAAAATTAGAAAATTATTTATTTAGATTAAGGAAGATGTTTAGGTACTTACTTAATTATTTTATTTTAAAACGGTTGTATAACTAATATATAGTAATTAATAGAAGAATATAACTTACCATTCAAGACTCTGCAAATCTTCCATATTTAAAGTAATAGAAACGTAAATAAATATAAATAAACAAATGTTATGAATGCAAAATTATTAACAGAAATAACGTATTTTTGGCGTTGCGGATTAATAATACTATTCATTCGATAGGTTTGGTTTCTCCGAATTCCGAAAGTTTATCTCACAGCATAGAGCAGATAAATAGTGTTTATCTGATTATAAATACATACATATTATAATTTTTGAAATTCCTTTTTAGGTCATAGTTTTCACGGGGTACAAACTGCCTAACATTGACAAGTAGACTTCCCGCAGGAATGGCGGCTGAGAGAAATATTGAAGCGCCTCTATGAAATATTTATGGAACTAAATTCAATTAGTATATTATGTCAAAAATAGCCGCCATATTTTAGTCTTAGTATTACGTCGTATTACAAAATTACAATAATGTTATATTTGTATTTAGTAAACTTGTTTGTGTTTACTATTTTTGTGTTGAACTTACATGTGAAAGTGATTTCCATATATTTTCGGTCCATATATCACAAAAAACTAAAACTTGAGTTGTTATTAGTGTCTTAGTAAGCGGGGGGAGTTTCTTACACAATATGCCCAATTGTGAGAAAGACTTCGAAAATGGAAATGGCGAGTTTATACCACAAACACAGGAAAGACACGTATTATGAGTTCTGGTTGTCCCACTTTGTTCCTGCAATCAGAAATACCGGGACTCCAGTCTCCAACAAATTCTCTTCTTGTGACTTCTGGTGAGTGAATATGAACTTGTTTTCGTTATGAATCTTATATTTTTATATTACGAACCAATAATCGGTTGAGGTGTAGCCTTAGGGGCGCTATGGGCGGTGAATTTTTGATGTCAATATAACCCCCAATTTTTTACGCTTATCATACAGTCCCTATATAATCTACTAATAATCCATAAACTTTCCATACATATTAATGTACCCAAAAATATATTTTCATGTTACAGAATCTGTGCCACTCTTTGATCATGCTTAAATTGCAAGAGAATTTATATACTTATGTACTATGATCATTGTAAATTGTTGGATCCTACATGTAATATAATAAATTATCAGCTGGAGAAGGCTGTCACAAACAGATGGAGCAAATGCTTGACCAAGTTGTATCTACAGTTCTTAACTATTTAACTGATCCTGTAAGTATGAATATAATAATATGTAAATATACAATACAATAAAATTAAAGGAAAAATGATGGTTTCATAACTTTTTCCAAAATTTTAATTTATTATGAGAATCATTATAGAATTTACTAACTTTAATAATTTATTTATTTTCTGACTGGCAAATTTAAAAAGGAATCCTTATTACTAATCCAATGTTTGTTAGTAGTCAGACGTCTACGAGTAGTGTTATTACTTCCATAACATTGGAAAATCATTTGTAGCATTTGCCTTTTTGCTTCTCTTATGCGTTTAGGGATCTCCGTTCACATAATATATGAAAAATATATACCTAGTTTTTGTTAGAATTAAATTAAATTGGTATTTATATTTATCTAAATTATATTTGATCTCTTATTTATTAGTTGGTGCAACGAGGCACGAAACTAGTGTTGGAATAAATTGTGAGTACAATTGTTTCAGTTGCCGTTACAGTGGAGAACATTTTGTTAATAATATAACGACCGCCTGATGCTTAAAATATAGAATATCTAATGTTGAGACAGACAAATTAAAGATGCTCAGAGGAAAAACCATTATTGTGTCAGTCTTATTGGTAAGTTATTAATGGATTTAAGTGAATATTAATAATCATTTATTTTCTGTATAGAATGCTACTTTATAAATTTTAAATAAGTTATAGTTAGTATATGGGCCCCAACGTAAATGTAACTGAGAAATTGACCTGAAATTGAAACCACATTTTCATATGTGAATGCTTCAATACAACGGTTTCTGATTCTACTGAATTTGTATTTAGAAAGTTAATGAGATTTTTTATCTAACATAGTGTAGTCCACTGCACTAGAATAATATTATTAATACAAATATGATATTTTTACATAGAGTCCAGCATCTATGAAAAACTTTCAATAATTAAAAAAAAATATTTTTTTAAATATGTTGGGTCATCTCATCCCAAACTAGGTAGAGCCTGTTCTTATGGTAACCAGACAACTGATACATAGTTATATATTTCTAAATACATACATATTATAGATAAATTACACCTAGACACAGAACAATTAATGATCATGCTCATCACATTTCATTTGATTGTTTGTCCTGGGTGGGAATTGAACCCACGACCTTCTGGTTAAGCAGTCAGGGTCACTAACCACTAGACCAACAGGCCAGTCATTTCCCCCACCCATGGTTCAGGCCTTGACGTGGCGGTGGGGCTCAGTAGCCTAGGGTGAGCCCAGCACATTGGGCGAAGCTAATTGAGCCGAGGGGGCTCTTTGTACCCCTCTAATAAGAAGAGGGGACATAAGAGCAAGGGGCGAGGATGGGAACCTCACCCCATTATACTGTCCTGAGGTTGGGAGGGGTTGTTCTGTGGTGCGGGACAGCCCCTCTGTGGAGGTGGCGACGGTCACTTGCGGGACTGACTAGCCGTCGAGGTGCCCTGTTAGCTTAACAAATCCGGGGCACCTCACCTAGGCGGCACTGGTGGCACTCGCCGGGTTTTAGTGTATCATTCCTGTCAATTTTCTTTAATTTATATATTTACAGATGATACAATTCAATTAGCTGGATTTAATTTAAATGTTATTTATGATCCATGTCATTTGATAAAAGGACTTCGAAATAATTTTGCTGTCAAAAATATATATTTTGACAATAAAATTGCTAAATGGACAGACATAGTCGACGTGTATAAAACTGACTGCCAGCATACTCAATCAAGGATACTCCATAAATTAAATGATGAACATGTTATTCCTGAAAAGATAAAAAAAAATAAGGTATGCTTGCAATATCATTATGCAATATGTTTTCTGAATCAAGTTTCATCAAAGTCAAATGCTCATGAATTGAAAAAAATAAATAAGAATATGGTACCTAATTCACTATTATGTTTTAGTAAGAGTGCCATTGTTGCATTGCAGCTACCTCTATGTCTTACGGTACCTCTCGCTCGTATAATATTGATGTCAAGTGAAGGCTGTGTTATCATGTGTTTTTGTTTAGCCCATTGTATGTGGGACAGAGTAGGAGAAGGACAAGGCTCATGCATAACGTCTGATTGTGGTGTGGCGTCGGTAGTCAATAGTAAGGCTTTTGAGTCTAGACTGTTTGTTTGTCCCCTTATGCTATAAACAAAATGTGTATTTAAATCAAAATATTGGTTGAATTTCAGGTGAAGAATTGTGTGCGAGTATTCAGCAAAACCATGGCTAGTGTTTTAAATTATACTTCAGAATTCTGTAAGTAATAAATTGTAAGAGTATCAACACTATAAAAAAATCAAATATTAGTACATTGTTTTCTAATGTTTACGCGAACATTTGTCCTCCCGCATTGTCCCACACCACAGTACAACCCCTCCCAATGTTGGGACAGTACAATGGGGTGAAGTTCCCGTGCTCGCCCCTTGCCCCCTGCTCTTTTGTCCACTCTTATAAGAGGGGTACAAAGAGCCCCTCTTCGCCCAAAGTGCAGCGGCTCACCCTAGGATACTGAGCCCCACCGCCACGTCAAGGCCTGAACCATGGTGACCCGGCTCTTACCACCTGCTCGGGATCCCATTGTTAATATTATCAAATTAAAATCCATGCATAATATTGCTGTAAAGTATCCGAAATGTCGGGATTGTAAAAATTGTTTCATTATAACAAATATTAGTATTCAAAATAATTTTCTTTCATTTCCAGCTCACTACTCAGATGGAAGACCAGTCAGCAGCAGCTTGGAAAACACCGCTGAAGTAGTGTCGTTCTTTGACGACTTATTTGACAGTGTCAATGGAGCTGCTGTATTCAACCGGAAAAAGAGTGGTAAACTACTTCGTTCAGCTGTTACAGCCAATAGCACACATCACGCATTCTGGCAGGAAGCGATACTAAATTATGAATAAAGGTATTCAAAGAAAAATATTAGTAAGTTTGACACATGCTAACTAGAATAAAGCCCTCTAAAGAATAATGTGTCAACCTAGTGTCAACATGCTCGGTATGTCGCCGTAGACCCGTGGTATGACTCTCCTGAATGCATAACCTGATGATCAGGTGACAGGTGATTTTTGAATGAAGAATACTGAGCATTACTTCCGTCAGAAAAAAAATCTGAGTTACTCTCTAGTCGCGCCTAAAGAAGTTTTACTTCAAAAATGATGATGTATCATAACCTTTTTCAAAAAAAATAATTTCATTATGAGAATTCCTTATTTACTAAATGCCTGCCTGCCTTATTGTGCTTGTACTTACAAATAATAAAAACATTTTTTAAATTAATGTCCTCATTTAATTTCAAACATCCACGTGTCCTCTATGCTGCATATGATGCTATTGGACAAAAATGTTAACTGATTTTGCACCTGTACATATTTGCCAATCCACAAGTACAGGTAAAGTTATTTCCCTATTATTTCCAAAACGTTTAGAATTATTTTTCAATGATACATTGAAGTCTTATCATCCATTTCTACTTGTTTAGATGAGCCTTAGGCAGCTGCAGCCTTGGTGAACGTCAGTGAAGACTGTCCCAAACCAATTCTAACTCATTATTTGGGATCATTGATGGGGAAACTGGAAGCTATTCTGACTGCCAAATTAAGAGGTATTATATTATATTATTTTTCACTCTTTTTTTAAAACATCTATTCTTATTCTTCCTTATTACTTACTAGCTGTTG
Source organism: Helleia helle (assembly GCA_963853865.1). NCBI lineage: Eukaryota > Metazoa > Arthropoda > Insecta > Lepidoptera > Lycaenidae > Helleia > Helleia helle. Next base: position 2,949,316 of record OY971419.1, read on the forward strand.
TCCGCAGCTTCGCCCGCGTTAACTTACTTAACTTAATTTATATTACTCGCAGCGATGATGTTATATAGCCCATAGCCTTCCTCGATAAATGGGCTATCTAACAGTGAAAGAATTGTTAAAATTGGACCAGTAGTTCCTGAGATTAGAGCGTTCAAACAAACAATATCTTCAGCTTTATATTATTAGTATAGATTAATATCCAATGTTCGTTAGTAGTCGCACTTTACAAGTAGTGTTATTACTTCCATAATATTGGAAAATCATGTGGCATTTTCTCCTATGTATTTAGGGATCTAAGTTCACATACATGATAAATAGTTTAGGTAAGAATTTAGATAAATTTGTATTTAACTATTTAAATATATTTGATCTCTTATTTATTAGTTGGTGGAACGAGGCACGAAACTAGTGATGGAACAAATTGTGACTGCGAATACTTCAGTTGCTGACGCGATGGAGAACGATTTTGTTGAATATTACGACCTCCTGATGCCCTGCCTAAAATACAGAATCTAATGCTACAACAGATGAATTAAAGATGCTCAGAGAAAAAACCATTGAGCATGTCAGTCTTATTGGTAAGTTATTAATGGATTTTAAATGAATAATAAGAAACCTAAATGGCACTCGGGGACTGCCCGGGTAAAGCTATTGTATAACATATTTTATCAACTTATATTAGTCGGGTGTTGGGTTTATTTTCGTTACGGAATTTCTTGATAAAAGCTATGCAATAGCTTAATAATAATTTACTTTCTCTGTACAGAATGCTACTTTATAAATTATAAATACATATGTAGTTATAAAAAATATAGTTATATATGGCCCTCAATGCAAAAGCAACAGAGAAATTGACCTAAAGGTATTACCTGGATGCGCTCTGCTGCGCTCCCGACTGCATCGCCATCCTGTTTGTTTCTTCCGTGAAACATTTTTGCTGTGTTTCGGAGAGAAAGGCAGGACAGGCAGTGTAATTACTGGCATAGAGACTTAACATCTTGTCTTAGTATAGGCAACAAATTAATTAGTTGCCTGGACTAGTCTCAGGCAGCTTGTTTATGAATGAGATTCTTTGTCTTGAATAGTGGAGTATTAGAATATTATTAATATAAATATGATATTTTTAAATAGAATCCAGTATTTATGAAAAACTTTCAATAATTTCTACATGTTGATTATATATTTTTCTTTTAATATTTTTTTTTTCTATTTCAGAAGGTTAGCAGTAACAAAGAAAGATCAACAGGCAATGTACGACGAAGAAAATATAAAGAAGAACAAAAAAAACGAAAAATTGAGAAGAAACTACAGTTCAGAAGACTGAAAGCTTGAGTTGAAACAAACTCATCACACAAGTGTGAAATTAATTTACTTAATTAAAAATAAATTATAAGTTCCAAAAAAATAATGTTTTTTTTTTGCCTCAATTCTCTATCATAAATTAATTTAAAATAAAAATATTAAAGAGCAATTTCGGAAAAAAAATAACAGGCAGCATGGGCTCTGGTCTTAGCCTGTTCCAAAAGAAGAAGAAGGAACGATAAATAAACTTCAAACTCTATTTTGCTTGTCAGCGGGATGTCTGCGATCGTTGTTGGTGAGTGGTGCGTCTGAATACGTAGTATTCTCTATATAGTTTGTGATAGTTTTTATCTCATGACAGAACCACAAGTGACAAGAAGTCATCTGTCACTTGTCAGAACCGCACAGTGCTGCCAAATGATAAGCTGGGATTCTCCCCAAAATGGTAGTGTTTTGAGAAAAAATTCAAATGCAACCAATAAAAAATTTAATTAATTCAGCGATTGCTTCCATGACTGGATCAGCATCTTCAATTGAGTCGTCAGCGGTTCACTCCTTTCTATCCATTCTGAAATAACTTTGTTTTGACAGTGCCATTATCTTCACCAAGGCATCTGCACCTTGAGATACCACATAGAATTTAATCACTGACTGTGATTTTGTCAATGCTTTACGCAGATATTGTTGTTCTATCGAGCGGTTCGCTCGCATTCAGTTATAAAAACTTGTCATCACGGTAAAAAAAAAAACATCCAATTCTCTCCTAGCCAATCCCCCCAAAGGTTAAAAGGAAAATTCCCCACATCTAGCATCACTGGAACTGCAGACGGCTCACGGGGCAAAGGGCTTATAACTAGCTCATAATAAATAAATAAAAAAGACGGCTCACGACAGATTTTTTTTCTATTAAAAGGCTAGCTAGCTACTAGGCTATTAGCCCTACAATATACAATATAATTTTATAGATAGAGTAGGAGAAACGGCGGGAAACCCCGGTTGGAACCGGCGAAGACCAGAAGCCATACTGCCAAATCCTATGATGCATTCTACTAGTCTACTTCTAATTGAATCTTTCTTTTAATCGAACATTCCTGCTGAGAGTCGTTTTAATAGATATTAATTCGTCTTTTTCCAATGATATAAAATGGTTCTCGCATTCTACCAACTAGGTATGTACACTTTTGTATTTAGAGATAATATAATAGGTAATAGCCTACATATTCAAAAAATTAAAAATTGCATCGGGAGGGTCTGACATTTATTACACCTTCAGGCCCCTAGTGATATATTTTTAATACAATAACACTTATCCATTTTTGCAGTAATTTGATTATTATTGTTATATAGGTATAATGAAATAAAAAGGCTAATAAAGTACATATAAAAACATTGGCATATATGTATTTCTTACCAAAACATCAACATGAGTACAATTATTTAGGTTTTAGAGAAACATTTCTTCAGTTACAAATTATGCAAACTGGGCTTGGCTTCTACATCCATCTTCAAATAGTTCACAATCAGTCGCTACAGAGATACACTCTAAGTTTTAAAATAAGAAAAATTCATGCTTGCCAGACATACATCTATGGATCAATATCTATATATGTTATTACTACATATCTTACAATTCATATTTATTCTAAATTAAATGGAAGGTCATTCATTCAATATATCAAAATTTCAATAATCTAAAATATATAAAAAAAGTGCGTGCGTAGAAAGTACCTACACATGTCAGAAGTGAAACTTATTTGGCAAACTAATTTTTAAATCTCGTTAATTTTTATACTAATCTAAAGCTTTAAATTTCTGAGACTTGCGATGCGACGTTCTCTCTATCTCACTCTTTCTCTCGATCTTTCTCACTCGCTTGCTACTCTCACTCCATGGCTATGTGCTTCATGCTACGTTCGCCCTTTCTCATTCTCTCTCAATCGGTCTCAATCACTCTCTCACTCTTCTTGGACAAAAAAGTTGCGTATTTTCGTGACGTTTCATCCGTAAAAATTTTGCCCTCATGCGCGCAAAAATTTTCACTTCAAAAACAAAAGCTGAAGGAATGCCCTGAAGGTCAAAAACTGAAGTTTTTGTTTCCTATTCAGGTACCAAAATCGGAAATCTGTATTCACAAAGATACTTAGAAATAATTTAAATGGACACCAAACGCTTGTTTAAAAATTATCAGGATGTATGTAACATTCTAAAGAATTGTAATAAAAAAGGGGTAGTTCATATTATGGAATCTGTGTCTCAACAATGTTATATATATATATGTATATACATGGAATTTAATTTATACTTTTACATTTAATCTAGCTTAAATAATATACACCACATCATCAAAAGAAAAAAGCAATTCATAGGAGTATTAAATAAATTAATGAAACAATTAATATACTACACATACTTGTCCATGTTCTTTTATTCTACATTCGATTGTGCGAAAACTATGCACTAGCATTGTTAAATAATTGATACTCATATAAAAGCCTCTTAAATAAATAGTTTTGAATTTTATCTATACAGATAAATAAAATTGAATAAATGTATATAATTTTTGAAGTATTATTCGCGAAAATACATATTAAAAAATATATATTTTCCTGAATAATACTTTAAAAATAATACGATACATGATGTTAAAATGTTCAACAATGTCAGACAGCTGCCCAAAACTAATAAAGTGAACCAAAAATAATGCGCTGATTATAATTGACATTTTTAAGTTTACTTCATCTTTAATAATATTACTATGTCTTAGTCTTACTCTACTGTCACACATTACAGTCTCAAACTTACCCTCTCATATGTAAATCCCTGTCCATAAGTAACTTGACTTTATTGCCATCTCAACTAACTATCGCTTGGAAATCAAGAAAAATGTAATAGTAGAAATTGTGTTTACTCTAATTTTTTAAAGTAAATACTAACTATTCTATGGGCAAGAGTATCTTCGTCGATGCTGCTATAATAACTTATTATTATTGCTAGAGCTATATTTTCGTTATTTTGTCATATCTGTCCAGATACTATATTCACTGATCACCATAGCGAAACTAAAGGAAAAAAAAACGGTCCGGTGCGCTTATTGCACTAATTCATACATACATAAATATCATTTTTCAAGTTACAACTATAGTTAAATGTGCCAGTATTGTGAGTAGATGTATTAATATTATTACGCATTATGCCGTCTCCCTCTTTGCTACGGGTATAGAGAGAGACAGCAATCCGGAGTCGCGCACAATACGTGCGAGAGTGCCGGGTTGATGTGCGTGTAACTCTGAAACTTATAGTGGGTTTGTCTATCCACTTGTAGTTTTGCTCTTTACTATGCAGTGAGAGCGGGAGAGCAGTCCGACAGCGTGCTCAGTCCAGTCCGTCCGGCGACGCGCACGTTCAGTCCGCTGAGCGCCGGGTTGATGTGCGCGTTGTGTAACTCTGATACTTGTAGCGGGTTTGCCAGCGCACTTGTCGTCTCGCTCTTTACTATGCGTAGAGAGCGAGACAGCAGTCCGACAGCGTGCTCAGTCCAGTCCGTCCGGCGACGCGCACGTTCAGTCCGCTGAGCGCCGGGTTGATGTGCGCGTTGTGTAACTCTGATACTTGTAGCGGGTTTGCCAGCGCACTTGTCGTCCCGCTATTTACTATGCGGTGAGAGCGAGACAGCAGTCCGACAGCGTGCTCAGTCCAGTCCGTCCGGCGACGCGCACGTTCAGTCCGCTGAGCGCCGGGTTGATGTGCGCGTTGTGTAACTCTGATACTTGTAGCGGGTTTGCCAGCGCACTTGTCGTCCCGCTATTTACTATGCGGTGAGAGCGAGACAGCAGTCCGACAGCGTGCTCAGTCCAGTCCGTCCGGCGACGCGCACGTTCAGTCCGCTGAGCACCGGGTTGATGTGCGCGTTGTGTAACTCTGATACTTGGGTCGAACACGCAGCAGCTGAGTCGCCTGATGTTACCAAACTACCAAACCTGAAGAAATGATTAGATCATGTACCCAATATTACATCTGTTAATAACGAAAGAAAAAAAAGAGCATTCGGTGTTATGTTTAAAGGGATAACTCACCAGAACTCGTTCCCGGGATGCGCATTGCTGTCCCAAGGGTACATGATAACTAGTAGCTTCCCCGCATGCTCCCCTTGCAACTTTGATGTGGGTTCCCGATTTTCCAGCTGAACATTTATACCACCTGACGATAGTAAAAAAACGATATTTTTTTTGTGTGTACATAAAACTAAACACAATGTCTATGGCAATACATATACATAATATATTGCGTTGTAAGTAATTGTGACAGTCCATGTTATAAATTTATCCATGTAAAAAATAGCAGTAAATCCAAAGAACATATAACATATTAAAATTTGGGTCAAAACACTAAATGATTAATCCTACATATTATATGTTCATTGTTCAACTATTATTGAAATTTAAAACAAATATAATGTGTAAATGGGAAACCAACGTTTTACCTTTTGGATGTCGTTTGCTTTCAAAGAATATTCGTTTTTCCGTCGGCGATTCGTCTCCGGGTTCGGTGTTTTTAAATAGTGCTGAAAATTAAATACTGTTAGTTCTCTAAAGAAATAAAATAATAAGGAACGTGCTACATTACTCTTCCCTGTTCCGGATATAAGCACAGGGAGGCTTAATTACTAGCACCAAGACTGGCATTTAGTTCTAAGAAACAACAAAAGTCCTCCAGTGAAATTATATTAAAAGATTTCGAACAATCAGATTCTATAAGCGACGTAACGAGTAACCAAACGGCACAATAGACATTTACCTTCTATACTCTGTCCAGTTTTTATGTAGGCGAAGTTCACGTCTGTGACGTTATTCAGCAGGTCCTTCTTAAGGAACGCGCGGATTCGCTCCATGAACGTTAACACGTACACATCCTCTTGATGATTTGACACTTTCCATACACCTAAACCTAAATAAAAATCATACCACTTTTTATAAATAGAATTTGTGTTAAAAATTTTGGAGTGCCTTAGGGACCACAGGCCGTTCCCTTATTATATACTATTTATATCATGAGCATTTGCGACCTTATTAATTATTATCGCGCGAGAGCTTGCACAGGCAGAACGTGACACTTCTTAGTGCGTGCAGCCGGTGTTCATCGATTTATAAGAGGTTATCACGTCAAATAGTTTATTTACGAAATTGGTTACAACTTCACAGTTTTTCATTCATTCTAATAAACATATTTTTAAGGCTTTCATGCTGTTTTTTTAAGTTTCTACAGTTTGATCATAATAAAAAAAAATACTATAAGTGGCTACCTATATCACCAGTAGTAATCTATGAATTAGCAGCATCATTTGTGTTTAGGAATACCTAAAGCTTTGGATGAATTCAGATAAAACATAACTCACCAGCCCCAATAACATTGAGATACACTTCCCGTCCCACGGCGCCACCCCGCGCCTGCGCCTCCATCAGAGCGGTCTCGGCGAGGATCGACAGCCGCTTGTAGTACACCTCGTTGTCGAATATCACCTCGGGGTATACCTTCACGTACCTTTCCAAATACCTTTTGTCCTCGCTCTTGTCTTTTATGTTCACATATGACGTTAACTCTTCGTGCGTGTAACTATGTACCTGAAAGTGAAATATTCCGAAGTCGCACCAATATCAAGGAATGCGTTAACGAATATTCTGGAAACTAGACTCGCTTATGGTCCCTATGAGCCGTTTTATCTAATCTGACTATTTTACTACATGCAAGTTGGAGATATAACGGACCTGTAAAGTTCTAAATTAACATGGTTCCTGTCCTGTTCACGAGACTGCACTCTACTGGTGACGAGACACCATAGACGAGAGGTAAGGCATACGTTGAGAATGCCGAAATATCCGTAAATATCTCGTTTTGAGCAGTTTCAATGACTAACCTGATAGAATTCCGACCACATCTGCCTCCACATGTGTCTCGCCGACTGGTTATTCCTCACATACGTAGTCTTCAAGACGTTCAGGCATGTGGTGGGAGTTACTTCCTCCCCGTAACCATTCTCTAGGCAGTTCTGTTGTTCGGTTATCAATATGTCTTCATACTCCATGCGTTCTTTGCGTTTGAGCCGTGTTCCGACTAAACCTGAAGTATTTGATTCTTTTAATTTAGAACATATTTTCTTTGATCTTGGTGCAATCCATTTATAATTAGATGCTAAAGTGCCTGTATATTTGTTTTTTTAATATCGATAAAACTTGGCAACGAGATAAGATTGTTTTTCGATGAGGCATGTGCCTCATCAACTTTTTCCGTCCAGATTTATCGACCACCAACGAGGGGACAACGATCTACGAGCTGTGGCCGGTCCTGCTTGCATGCGGGTGACAGGTGCCGTTTGGCGTTCATTGAAAAGAACTCAGACTCGACTACGTAAACAAATTTCGGTCTTCCTTTAAAAAAAAAACATTTTTTTTGCAAAGTCTATTATCTCGATAATAATAAAAACTCCGTGGACACCTCATTTATCAAAAAAAATTGTTTCGGTGTTACACACGTATTGATAAAATCAACCCTTCTGTACGTAGGAATACAAATAGATTACCAATTATAACAGCTTCTTCCTCAACGTTATCCTCCTGTACCACCCCAGAGTTGTTCCGTGCTCCATCGTTGATACACTCCGTGTAGCCACTAACGAACACCATGGCCGATAGTTTCATCTCGTCGTAACTTAAGCAGTTCTCCAGCAACAGAGGTGGCTTCTGCTGTAACGTGCCCACTAGGTCCCACCCTTCTACTCTGAAAATATGATAATACCTCTGGTTTAGATGGAAATTTCTAGATGAATTCCCTAATTATTAACTAGTCAGAAGTATATATAGAAAACTTAGTTTTAATTATTGAGCATTGTACTTTACGTCGAAAATACTTTCGACTGATATTTAAATACATTTACAAGTATCCGTTACGTTAATTAACTAAGTAGATATTAATCAATTCATCTCTTGAGATTAATTTATCCTCAATACTCAATAAGAAATAAATACATATTCCAAATTACTATAATTATTGGCAAGCAAAATTTTGATTTTTTTTTTTAAATCAGGGAAACCATCTATATAAATAAATAAAATTGAACCGTCTGTTTGTAATATTAAAATAACCGCTTTTTATTAAATGCATATGGATGCATACACGGTACATATACCAAAATAGCCTTTTTTACAATTTTTATCTGTCTGTCTGTCTATTTGTTCCGGCTAATCTCTGAAACGGCTGGGCCGATTTTGATGGGGCTTTCACTGACAGATAGCTGATTTTATAAGGAGTAACTTAGGCTATAAAAATAATCATCATCAATCTGCGTACGGCTGTAAATCTAAGTTAACGCGGGCGAAGCTGAGGGCAACAGCTAGTTTTTAATAAGGTTGAAACAATCCTAACATCTCGAAAGGCCATGTAGTGTAGTATGTGCGGCAACTTTTTTTATTGTCTCGCGCGGCAACTCAAAAGCAATCTCAGTGATGATCCGCGTAAGGGACGTCCTTTAACAGCGACTACTGAAGATAATCAGCGCTGTGCGACGCATGATAGAGGAAGATAAGAGAGTGACCTATCAGCAGATACGGGCAAGCCTAGGCATTGGTATGAGTCAAGTTCAAAAAATATTACACGAACATTTAGGCGTCAGGAAGCTTTGTACCAGATGGATTCTCCATACTTTAACCGACGACCAGAAACGCCTCCGCATGGACTGGTGTCGCCAAATGTTAGATAAGTTCAACGGCGGTAACTCAAATGCTGTATTTGACATCATCACAGGTGATGAAAGCTGGATATATTGCTACGAACCCGAAACCAAAAGACAATCAGCTCAGTGGGTGTTTCCTTTCGAGGATCGTCCAACTAAGGTAAAGAAAGGAAGAAGTCAAGGAAAAAAGATGATTGCCTCATTCTTTAGTCGGAAAGGTCAGTTCGCGACAGTTGTGCTAGAAGATGGAAGGACAGTTACTGCAGACTGGTATGTCAATCGCTGTTTGTCTGTTGTCTTGGAAAAAAATCAACAGCAGCGCCCTCGAAGCAGGATCCTCCTTCACCACGACAATGCTTCAGCGCACCCCGCAAAACGGACTGTTGAATATTTGACTATGGCAGGTGTCGAGATAATGAGTCATCCGCCTTACAGTCCTGACCTGGCGCCCTGCGACTTTCATTTATTCCCAAGAACTAAAGATAAAATTCGAGGTATTCGCTTTACGAGCCCTGAAGATGCGGTGAAAGCGTACGAAAATGCCATAGAAGAGACTCCTAAGGAAGAATGGGCCCACTGCTTTTCTCAGTGGTTCCATCGAATGCGACGATGTGTAGAAAGAAACGGAGATTACTTCGAAAAACAATAAGTATTGGCAACTTTCTACATTAAGCCGTTTTTCATTTTCTAAACATTTTCAGTGTTACCTAGGTATTAAGCGCGGTAACCGCAGAAACGCGCGAAAGTCGACAAGTTGCCTCTGCGATGTTATCCTTACCCAGTTTCTCCCGTCAGTAGCATGTAATCGTCGAGGGGACCCACAAACGCCACGGCCCTCTTCTGCAATATTCGGTCTATGAATTGTGGCACTGTCATGTCTCTGTAGAACGCTTTCTCTATGGCCGATCCGAATTCTCTGGAAATAAAGCACAATTGGAATTATTGTAGGATATCTCTCTATACCATGTATTTCAATATTATTATTAGTAGTATCCTAAGTCTCTTGCGAAACTAGACATATAGATTATATCATTTACTAGCTTAATTAAAAAAACAAAAAAAAATCTAATCAGACGACCAGGTATTAGATTCAAATAAAAAAACCCTAAAACTTTGATCTTTTTTTTCCTTTGCGCCGGGAAATGCTCTTAGGCATCCAGCGTGGGGGTGGGGGGGAGAGATTGTAAGGTTGAAGCAGCTCTACCCACTAAAATCCGGTGAGTGCCACCAATGCAGCCTTTGGTCAGGTGCCCCTGATCTGTTGAGCAATAGGACAACAGGCTAGTCAGTCTTCCAAGGGACCGACGCCATCTCCACAGAGGGGTTGTCCCGCGCCACAGAACAACCCCAGCCAACGTCGGGACAGTGCAATGGAATGAGATTCCGATCCTCGCCCCTTGTCCCCCCTTTTATATGAGGAGTACAAATAGCCGCTCCCTCGATTCAATTGGCGGTTTGAACCATGGTGAGATAAAACTTTGATCTAAGGGAAAAAACAATAACCGTAAAGTACTTTCTTACTGGCTGCCGAAAAAATAATGAAATGAAATTATGTGCAAGAACTCGCAGTAGGAATGGCCAATTAACACAATTGAATCTTCTCGATCACAATATAATTCAACAGAGTAACGTCTTTCACGAAGTATACTGGTAGTATCAACCGTAAGACCGATATTGGCGTCCATTTATACCAAACTGATACAGTCAATGGACAACTATTTCCTTACCAATAATCAGGGCCATCTTAGGCCATGCTGGAGTCCCTGGGCACACAAAAATTTGGAGCCGTATTGGAAAGATAAGAAAGAGAGAGAAAGATTGTAAGAGGTAGTGCCATGCTGCTTTTCAGCCGAATTGGGCCGGCACGACAGGGGTGGTACCTCTCGCTCACATAACACGAGCGTCAAGTGACAGCTATGTTGTCGCGTTATATGCGGTTTGCGAGTTTCCGGTGGCCCATAGGGGGAGAGCAACGCATCTGTATAACGTTTGGTTGTGCGGATGTGTATGATGGTAGTCACCATAAGGCCTCGACTGCTCGGTTGCCTCCTTATGACATAAAAAGAGAATCTCGATGTAATCTGATATTTAATATGGTAAATACATAGTTACAATACAAACATACACGTATAAGATAATTAGTATGCTACTGGTCATTGAGTGCTTAGTACTGCAAATAATCTATACAGATAAATAAAATTGGAGTGTCTGTTTGTAATATTAAAATATCCGCTTTTTATTGAATGCATATGGATGTATACACGGTACATATACCAAAACGGCCTTTTTTACAATTTTTGTCTGTCTCTCCGTGTGTCTGTCTGTTTGTTCCGGCTAATCTCTGAAACAGCTGGGCCGATTTTGATGGGACTTTCACTGACAGATAGCTGATGTTATAAGGAGTAACTTAGGCTATAAAAATAATCATAATCAATCCGCTTACGACTATAAATCTAAGTGAACGCGGGCGAAGCTGCGGGCAACAGCTAGTTTATTATAAATATCGCCATAATGTTATAAATAATTAAGTACTGCAAATACTATTCAATAATTAGCTTCATTATTGTGGGAAATAGGTGGGAAGTCACAAAGGGAGATCCTCGACTGAGCGAGATGGTATGCTCGGTCAGGCCAAAGCCCACTTGCTATCAATTCAGCCGTTGTATGTATAGCGACGAGCTGTGGAACTTCGATAGCGTGATTCAGGAATGTGGCGCTACCGTACAATTTTACAATCACAAAAACATTAAGAATCTAATAGAGGTAGGTACATACACGGAGACGAATAAAAAATGTAAATCTTAGGTTTTCCCCCATGAGTAATAACTGAGGTGTTCACGATTTTCCTGTTTCGGTGATTTATTTATAAATACCAGCTTCGCCCACGAGGAGTTCGAAAAAGTAGCTAATGTGTTTCCTTGCTGAATGAGTGGTAAAAAAAAAACCAACGTTTGTTACTTTTATAGTATTCTAGGTCATATGCGATATAATCGCATATTATAAGTGTCATCCTTTAGCTTGAGACACAGTGTTGTGAAATCGTCCTTCTGCCCTCAACAAGATTGTGATACCAATGTCTTCATGTAATGGCAGTTTATAGATCTTGAGATATTTTTTTTGATAAGCGTCTATAAAAATGACCAAAGACAATAATTCCTTGCGAAAGCGCTCGATGCGGTCTCAGTGCCGAGCGGAGCTCCATATTCATTCAGTTCTCGGATAGCCCTGCCTTAAATCGCCGGCCAACTCAATTTAAGGGTTGTTTCATCATCTTTAATATAGTATACTAAAGACGACCTCTGGGGCTCAATGGTAAGCGCGTTGGCGCTCAAGCCGGAGGTATGCGGGTTCGAATCCCGCCTGGGAACAAAATTGTTTTCTGTGTTCCTGGGTCATGGATGTGTATTATATAATAAAAATCTTAAACCTATGTATAGTATAAAAGTATTAAATATATTTCCGTTGTCTGGTACCCGTAACACAAGTTCTTCGAGAACTTACCACGGGACCAGATTGACGTGGTGTAAAAGCGTCCATTGATATTATTATTATACTTTTAAACATAACCCAAACAGTTCTCGGCAAAGAAATCGAAAAATGTACTGCATATTAGTCTTCAGTTTCCTGTAAGCTTGTACAAATATAAAAAAATGCATTCTAATATTATGCTAAAGGGATAACAGTCTTACCTCTTGTAGATAAGGAAGTGGGTCATCAGAAGCAAAACCCTCTCGTGTATAACTGGGTATGTGGACACAATGTTCCTCTTTAGTTTTTCCTCTGGCCTTCTTTCTTTCAGTTTTTCTAGTCTGAAATATTTACTCAAAGCCCATATATTTATATTATTAACCATTTCGATCAACCTTTCTCAATCCACTGCTGAACATAGGCCCCTTTAATGTAAGACTACTGAACCCATCGCACATCTGTCACTTGCATCCAACAATGACCAACAGTGAGATTGTTGTCCCATATAATTTGCAGGTTGACCAACCAACCAAATGCAAAGAATTATATCTTACATATCCATTACACATTCACATTGTACATTTAAGTTGCATTATATTTTCTAATAAGACAATAGATACTAAAATTATATTACATATTTATTCTGTTGCCCACAGCTTCACCTGCGTTAGCGTAGATTTACAGCCATATTCAGACTAACCGTTTTAGAGATTGTTAGATTCACTAACAATCTTTTTCTACTTTTCATTTCTTACCAAAAGCATCAATATAAATAATATGTATTGTCTCATCACTAAATTGAGAACTGAGCGGCCCCATTGTAGCCCATACTATTCCAAGGTCTAATATATTTCAACACCATAATTTAGCAAAATGAGCACGCTCCACTCCCGCACTTATTATTCGAAAAGTAATCAACAGGTATTGAAACAGTCTTGAAAACGAAATTATTGATTTGGATCAGAATTAATACAAAGGTATGGATAACATGGTCTGATTTTGATTGGCATTTCTATCAAATTTTAAAATATAAAAAAGTAGTCATAGTAATATAATTACAATATTCGACATAACAATATGGTCTGGTGAAGCTTTTTGTAGATGTTGATGTTCTATAATATTTTAGAACATTATTTTGATCTATCATCAATACTTTCCACAGCGCATGTGATTATATTGTAGGGATTTCTAGGAATCCCTAATTTTTTCTAGTAATAAATGTGATAAAGTAGCTTTTTAATGTCAAAAGAATTATGAAATCAGTCTAGTAGTTTTTGAGTTTATTTGTTACATACAAAAATAGAAATCTTTCCTCTTTATAATGTAGTGTAGATAGATAAAGAAATATAGTAGGTATTGTGAAGTGTATATTTATTTGTTAATTACACTACACATATACTATGGTTTAAAAGCATTGATAATTAAAATTAAAGTTACATAATAAAAACGAAAAAAATAAATTATTATTTCATGATTTAAAACTTGATTTATTTTGCGCAAAAAATTGACCGCAGCTTTAGCAGGTAGAGCAATTACTATTCAAGTTGAAATCTGATAATTGATCTGGATTTTTAAAACTCTATTTTTCTTGAAGATTTTTAATAACAGGGCAACATGTGGTCAGACAAGATGACCTTCAAGTTAACTACTGTGGTTGGTGTAGCCATCAATTGGCATATTTGGTAGCATTAACATACCTTACAGTTTCAATAGGAAATGGTACAGGGAATTCCTTGCTCCTTCTAATGATCTCCGCTATGTCATCTGTGAGCTCAGCGCTGGGCAGGTTGATGCACTGTCTCAGCAATTCATTGGTTTCTTTACTCATGCTTGGATAGCACCAGTCTGGTTTACACCTGGGTACATTCAATACTTTCTAGTACTATTATTCCGGGTGGCCAATATTTATGTATAAAGTTATATAGTAAAATTTATATGTCTTTATTTATATATATTTGTCACTCAAACATGAATAATACATATGAAGTAGTATGTTATAAGAATATTTCAATTTAACACAAAATTGATATTATAATAATGAGAATTTCTATGAATTTATATATTATACATATATTATACATTCATACTTTATGTTCAGTAATGTATTTCAAAAATATTTTCTTTTTAATACTGAATATACACTAATGCAAAAGGTGAGTATGAAATTTATAAATAAATGAAGTTTAATAGTTGTTGTCCAAGTGAAATTATCAATATTAATATTGTAAAGCTAAATTAACACATTTTAAAAGATTGTCTTACCAAGCTAGATTCTGAAATTGTCGCAGGATATCCATCTTTACTGCTTCAAGCTATAAAAAAATAAAATACCAATTTTTAACTTTTAATAGACTATTTACCAGATACAGTTGTCTAGCCTGTCTACTATTGTGCTAACTACTAAATATGTAATAAGTAATAACTGCAACATACATAGATTAATTATAGCCAACTTCACTATAAGGAAGCTATTAAGACTGTACATTCTAATTTCACAAGATGTTAATATTTTATAATTAACATCATAAAATATGTGTATCTTGCTAGTAACATTACACACACAAGACTACTGACTGAGACACGATGACTTATGATGGTATGTGTCACTAAAGTTTTACAAGCTGATCGGTATTCTTATTTGTAGACGTCGTAAATTGGGTGCTTGCTGTGGTTATAAGATAATAAGCGAAAGTGCATCATTCACACAAATGCATTTGAATTTTGAATGAGTATATGATATATGAGCAGATTAAATATTATAGAACTACGTGTTACATTTGCTTTTTTATAAGTAGTAATAAAACAAATGATAAAATAATAAGTAAAAAAATTAAGCTCTACTTACAAATAACCGATATTAAAATTAACATGTATTATTTATGTGCACAATATCCACGAGAAATGTTAATAACATTTATTCATAACTGATTTTGTGAAAAGAGTTTTGGGAATAACTAAATGTAAATATTATTATTTTTAAATAGCAAATTAAACGCAATATTTCCAAAATTTAATTTGTCAGTTGTTACTGTCATTTGTGCTCAATGTGCTGTCATCTGTCATTTGTCTTTCTTTTTTTATGGACTGCACTGAGTGCATTGCCTACGACGAGATAATATTTACTCTGTACTATGGAGAAACGGCGGGAAATCTTCGCAACTTCACCCCTCTAGCCCCCATCAATCAATTATCACTTCCCATTCTATCCAACTAGAACAGTCCACCACAATATTCGCCAACCAATCACACTATATATTACACAGATTAAGTTGTTAAAACAAACACTAAAGAAAACCACCAGAACAGTCCTACTATAGAAAATCGCTCCAGAACAGTTCTCCACAATATTCGCCAACCATTCACAATATTTAAAGATAAGTTTTTAAAACAAACACTATAGGAAACCGCTCCGAATGAACAAAACACAAAATAAAAATTAAGGGGAAACCACCACCACTCACGAAACAAATACAGACCAAGCTAAAATTGATTACGACAGAATAGGGATGTTGACATTTTTCATAAATGTTTATAGATCAGTTATAAATATCTAATAGAGGCCTAAATATTATTAACTTTTGCTTAAATACGTTTAATGCCTATAAAATCTTGCATTTTATAATGCATTTTAAATTTCGCTCCAAAACGCTAACACTTGTCAAGTGACGTCATATGTTGTTAAACATCGTAAAAATGATTCTAGTTGTCGTTAATAAAAAATGGTTTTATAATTGTTGTACGGTGCCTATGTGTGTGTACACTGTCAAAACGCCTGAAAATTAGTTTTTACAATATGCACTGCGTACGGGAAATGGTGTATAAAAGTACGTCAATATTCTTCCGCTTCCGCTAAATAGGAACAGGTAACGTCATTTCCGTTTATTATCACGTGACCTATTTTAAATTTTGTAACATTTTATTTATTAAATATTAATTTAATCAAATAAAAATAAGGGAAAATATTGTATTTTTTCAGAATTATATCATGGAAACTAACAATTAACATCAAAATTATATTTTTTTAAGAATACTGTCAACATCCCTATTGTCAGCATGGCCTCTGTTCTCAGCATGTTCCAATAGAAATGAAAAAAAGAAGAATAAGTTTAGCACAGAGTACATAGTAACTTTAGTTTTTGAAATTTGACAATATTTTTAGACTTGGAGTTGGCGGTATTTTGATTTTTGTCTAATTATTAATCTCTTACGTTTGTACATACTTGTATTTTAAATTTTAATATTGGTTAAAAGTAGCCGTTGAAACGAGTGATAAAGATAATGGCTGATGTGCAACAAATACGAACGGAAGTCAATTGCGCTTTTAAACTAGGTGGTTTTACTATAAGAAGAGATGCGAGCACCTTCGTGGCTGAACAGCTGACAAACTTGAACTATCAGGAAAGAAAGAGAATGATTGATAAACTGATAGCTCATCTATTACACCAATGTTTATCACAACCAGTTCTAGAGCGGCAGCATGTGGAGGTTGCGTATAAAGAGTGTTCGTCTTTGGGACTTGAAGAATCAGAAACTGTACTCAATGTCATTGATGCTTTCAATATTCCTAAGTTTCATTATGATAATGAAAGAAAGAAATTCGTGAAAGATGCAAATTTTATCAAAAATTTGTATCCTGAACCGAAATGGAAGGCACAACTTTTGGTAGACCGATACACAATAATTTGGCAAAGGACTATCAGAAATAAATTATTTGCATCTGAAACTTTACCTTCAATGGAAGATGAGAAACGGTTTTCATTAAAAAAAGTTGAAGTACTGCTGAGTTATTCAAGTCGTGTAGATGATGTCATAGTACTAGGCTTCCTCACACAGCTAACTGAGGGTAAATTTTACTTAGAAGACCCCACTGGCAGTGTTATGTTGGATATGACACAAACTAGGTATCACTCTGGATTATTCACTGAGAGCAGTTATGTGTTAGCCGAAGGTTATTATGAAGATAAAGTACTGCATGTGATGGGACTTGTTTTACCTCCATCAGAGGTTCGGGAAATGTCTTCTCCCTATTTTGGTAACATGAACACATTTGGCGGTAAATCAAAGACATTGTTGAAGAATTCCCAAAATTTATTGAAATTGGAACAGGATAATGAAGATGGTATAATTGTGTTTTTATCGGATGTTTGGTTTGATAACCTGAAGGTTATATCAAAATTAAAAACCCTATTTTCAGGATTCAATGAATTTCCTCCAATAGCTATTGTATTCTTAGGGGAATTCTTGTCCTGTCCATATGGTTATGAGCACAGTACTCAACTTAAGGCTGCACTTACTAACTTGGGTGATATGATATTCCCATTTACAAAACTGAGAGAGTCCTGTAAGTTTATCTTTGTGCCAGGTCTCGGGGATCCAGCTGCACCTAATATACTGCCGAGACCTCAAATACCAAATTTTGTCACTAAGGACATTAGCAACAGGTTGGGTGACTCTGTTATATTTACAACCAACCCCTGTCGCATTCAATATTGTACACAGGAGATAGTTGTTCTGAGGCAAGATTTAGTTACAAAAATGTGTCGTAACTCAATTCATTTTCCTGAAAGTGGTGACATACCTGATCACATCACAAAGACGTTATTAAGCCAGTGCACTTTATCACCACTTTCGTTAGGTGTTCAACCAATTTACTGGAAACATGCTGATGCATTGAGTCTATATCCAATACCAGATTTAGTGGTGGTCGCTGACCAATTTCAACCTTACACAAGAAGCTATCAGAACTGCCAAGTTATCAATCCCGGTTCTTTTCCACATACAGAGTTTTCATTCAAAGTTTACATACCATCTACACGAACTGTAGAAGATTCAGAAATACCTAATGATGAGAGTTGATAGTTTATTAAAATTTTTGATATGGAGCATTATATTGTATCAAGCAGTATTGATTAAGAATAGAACCTAAAAATATATTTTAAATTTGCCCAGTCGTAAGAAGTGATAAAGGAAGATAAGTTTATACGAGAAATTAGGTTAGTGTGTAGCCTTAGGGGCGCTATGTGCGGGAACTTTCCAAATTCGAAAATTTCGGATGTCATGATAATCCCCAATTTTTTTACGCTTATCATACTGAAGCGACAACTAGAAATGAGGCATGGAATTTACAAATGGGCTAAGTGCCAAAATAAAATTATTGAGAAATTGAATAAAAATGCATTAGCTTTTCAATCAACGTTTTATTTGGCTTAATAATATGAAAACAGAAATCAAATAGGTACTGTTCACACATGTACCATTTAATAACATTAGTAGTAAGTTATTTCTGAAAACAAATCAATATTATTTTAATCAATAAAGAAATGGGTCAAATGACAAGATATTTGCTTTACATATGGGCTAATTACCATATTAATTATTATTGGGGCTAAGTGCCAATATTCTGAAATAATTAGTAATTACACAAATTCCTGTAGAATTCTTGATAATTTTCTGGCAAGTATTCAATCATACTTTCTAAGTCCTTTTTCTTTTCTCTGCTTATAGTATTTTTAGCCACAAGTCGATGTAACTCCACATTTAAGTCTGAAATAGATTTCCCTCTTTTCAATACATTTATTTCTTTCCGAGGTTCCAAATCTCCTAAATTTTCTTTTACATGCACTACACCTGGCTTATCTTCCCTTACTAACAACCGAGATGCTGTTGAGATATTCAGTTTTTTTGTCACAATTATGTCATCTGCAGCAGCTTGGAGGTCAAAAAAACAGTCACTTGTCATATCAATCACCTGGAAAGGTTTTGTTGTATTTTTTGCACCAGAAATTACTTTTTTTAGGTCCTGAGGTACATAACTTTTCATAACCTTTTTTCTTTTTTCTATGATTCCAAAGTCTCTATCACACTATAGGAAACTATGACCTGTTATTAAAAAATTCTGTTCGATTGATTTAAAGTGGCCATTTGCCACTAAATACATCAATAAGAAAATCATCATTCTGTTTTTATTTTGGCCGGCACAGTTATCGCACCTTATTATAAGATGGTCCTTTTTTGTAATTCCTTTATTTATAAAAGTCAGTAGGCATGACGCTATTTTATTGCCTCCTCTGCTACAGATTCCTTCATGCCAAAGACACATGAAAGAGTTCCCAATATCAGCCACATTGATGCATAGGTTATAACAGCTAAGCTGCCGTTTGTAAAACATCTCTGAGTGAGTTAGAGTAGGCATGAAGAGCACCTGCTGAAGATCTATGGCTAGTGTGACAGTAGTACTACCTGGTAGTTGAGATTGCTGCCTATCTATGCCCATTTGCTCACGGGATTTTTCTGCTTTTCGGTGATGTAGTTCTAAAGCAATTTTTGCAGACCGACTACCTGAATTTTGAGAACGCACTGTTGCCGACAAGCGACCACAAACTTTACAAGTATCAGTCTTGAACTTTAAATTAGGAAAATCTCTCAAAAATATTTTTCTGTAAAACTTATATGTTACTTGGTTATCAGGGTGCATTTCATTAAAGGATTTAAAACATCTATGTATATTCAAATCAGGGCTAAGATACTGTTTTGAGCTTTTTGCTTGTGTATAATGACTCTCATCTCGGGGGAACATATTAATGTGATCTTTAACTCTGAGCACATCTAGTTCAGTATATTTTGATGTTTGGTGTGAAGTCCTTTTGTCAGTCTCTTTTTACGAATCATTGTCTCTATTTCTTTTTTAGAAATCGCAAAAACGTCCATGAATGTTTTTTTGCAAACTGGTACTAATGTGCCATCACCTTTAGGCATAACATAAGAAATAGTAGCTTGTTGTCTACTCTCAGATGGTACATCATAATTACCATGTCGGCGTCGCTTAATGTTATGCAGATGCAACAGCCCCATCAAATATGTTCTTTGTGTTTTTAAACCTTCTCGGTAGAACTTGTCAAATAAAGTTAATTTCATGTCATGGTCTATTGAATCGCATTGGTTCTTACATTTGCATTTTTTCTGCAACAAAGATAGTTGATTAGCGAAGATATGATATTATTAAACTAAACAACTTTTAGAAACAAAAACAATGTACTAACCAGCATAGAAGGTATTTTTTTTGGCGGCATGACTTTTCCTTTCCTGCTAACATAACTCTTTCCTCTTTCCTTCAAAAATTTTCTTATAAATGTTTTATTTTTAGTTTTATTCGAATCACTCATTTTCACAATACTCTCTATTGTATAAATTTCAACAAAAAAACAAATCACGAAATATCGGGTAATCCAACGTAACCCGTGAAATCTTCTTCTTCTTTTATTTTTGGACCACAGTCGCAACTTTTATGTTGCAACATTCTGCCAATGTCAAGTATTAAGAATGAAAAAAAATTCCGAGATTTTAAATTTATTAATAGAATTTTGATATTTGTGAGCTGAAACAAACATCAATATTAGTATTAAATGGGGAGTTATACATATATGGGAGATACTGTCACATACTATTGAACAATTGAATAATCATAAAATTAAATTCAAATAAATACGTATATAATATATAATTGACATACACAAGTCACAACTTACAGTACCTATATAATATGTATACATAAATATCCATGAATCTTTATGAAAAGGAGGAAAAAAGGGGGGAAGATAGATATATTATAGCTTAATATTGTTAGATTTGATAAATTTTGTCAAGAGTAAAATAATGCGAGGGTCATGAAAGTATTGTAACAATAAATTGAAATTTGTAGGAAGTGGTATCTTTAATGATGGTAGGTGAGGATATAAACTAAAGGCCAAATTGTTGGGACAGGAGAAAAATATGTGATCTAAAGTCCCATCGTCCAAACCACACTCACACAGTGATGAATCCCTAACTCTTATCTTTTGTAGGAACACTGAGGTACAGCAGTGCCCTAAGCGGAGTCTGCTTAATATGGATATTACACACTTTGGAATTTTTTTATACTTGCAGAACCATGGTTTTTTGGGGATGTCAGGTTGCAAAGATACATAGAACTTTCCTTTATGCATACTACTCTTGCTCCATTCCATCTGCCAGGATTTGCTTGCATGTTCTTGGGGTATACTTAGGAGGTCATAACCCGTGAAATCATCAAATGCGATTATTTTGATATTGACATTTACTACGATCAAATACACTAGTATATTATGGAATTGACATTCGGGTATACCCGAAAGGGACAGGCATATTTTACAGGGATACCACATTCATAATAACAAGTCTATTTATTTTCTTGAAACAAGTGATTTGAAAATAATAATAAACTGGTAAAGGTTGATAGATAACTATAAGCATTAGCCCTAACCAAACATTTATTGTAATTTTAGACAGCTGCATTTTTCCGGATTATCGAAAATATTATGTAATGACTAATAACAAACCGCTAAAAACATAAATAATAAAAAAGAAGGCTATATACGTCTTAATATGTATGATCTATAGTACATAGCCTTTAAGGATAGCAATAAACATATTTGTTTTTATTGTGTTTATTTCGAAAATTCCAGTCACGCTTTTTAAATAATACCACATTCTTGGGTAATCTGCTTATAACAAAACTGGTATCACCATACCTACATAAGCCGACCAAATTAAAAAGTAGTACAAAATGGCGGCATATTTGACAAACTGTTCGCGAGTGAGAATGTTTGTATGGCATTCAAATTTAGTCGATAATTTTTTGTTGGGCACATCCTTGTTGTGCCCAACAAACAAAGGGTGATATTTTGCTAAAGACAAAAGAAAGTGTCTATGTCTCTGTCACTCTTGGATTTTTCGTATGTTGTTATCTCGTTCCAATACGGTATTATTATTAGCTTGTTAAATCTATTGATACTTGATCTTAGCGCGCGACCCATTTGTAAAGAAAAAATGTTTGGCACTTATACCCAACGCCATCTATGGAAAATTACCAAAATTAGAATACAATTTTGTAGGCACTTTGCACCTATGACATGAAATGGCAGCACAACATAGATCCTTTGAAAGGTAAAATTTAAATTTTGCTTTTTTTGGCACTTAGCCCATTTGTAAATTCCATGACTCAAATATATTTTACTAATATTTTATATTCCAGATGCATCCTTTAAAAAATAGATCTTCATCTCTATGTTCTTATAAAGACTATATTTTTGGATTTTTTTTTTCTTCACAGTATTACTCCTCAATTTTATATCCTTATCTTGTAGGCTTCATCGTCAGGAGCGAAATGGGTCATTGGAAGTTTCTTCGTCTGGGCTATCTTTGCGAATATGTACGCGCCGGAAGTTTAAAGGCACTTATTTTTTTAAGACAATTTATATGATTATAAACCATAGAAATAATACCAATAATTTTTATGTGCCCACCGAGCAGGGCTGACCGTTTTGAACTAAGGTTTTGAACAACTTTTGTCAAATTCAAATTTCAAATTCATTTTATTTCCGATGCATGTTACAGTTTTAGATATTTGAAAGTTGACTTGGTTTGGCCGCATGCATTGCCATTTCATAGCGTGGAAATTTTTTATAACTTATATACCTACCTACTTTAAATTGTAATTACATATTATTAGCAATTTTGAAAATTAAATTTCAAGATGATATACAATTATTTTCAACAAATTGATTATATATTATAATGTTAGATGAGTACATACATAATTGATTTATTGTGCCTAATGTCATAGATAACCAAAAAATTATAGATTCACGAACGTCATGTATATTATTAAGCGTCATTGTCGTACTTGTAGGAGTGAACGCCGGTTAACCACTGTATATGGACGAATGCATGTAGGTACCGCCAAAATATTTTAAGAACTCTGTCGAGCGTGCACTTGTGCACTACAAGTAATTTTACTGTCCGGCAGTCTAATTTTTTATAGTTCGATGTGGCACGCCATATAATATGTGGGCGTATAGTTTGTGCACTATACGTAATTTTACCATCCGATATTTTCCTTTTCCCCATTCCGGACCGAGATGACATCACTGTAAAACGTGCTTATGCTTGTTTATAAGAGGATGAACCAAAAATTATTTTTGTACTCTACGTTTAAGTTTCAAGGGAAGCCTACCCTAAACTGCGGCCTGCGCCGTGCCTATCCAGGTAAAGACTGACAAGTGCACAAGTCAATCATACGTTTTTTCATGCCACATGTCCGATGTGGCTTGAAATACTAAAAAAACTTATATTACGGGAAATTAGTAGCGTGTATCCCGGATTAAGTAAAAAAGCTATAAAATATAAGTAGCTATAAAATCTATAATAAACCGTGGGAGCTGAAAATACACATTTTACGGCTGAGCTAATAGCAAATTTAGGCGTTAGCATCAAAACAATATTGGTTAATTTACGTCAAATTGGCAAGGTAACCCCCGGTGTCGCCCGAACGACTGAAGCTTTCCGAATTCTTTCTCATATTCAACCGCACCGCCAGAGACTGGCCAGGCCGTAAGTCTACTCTACAATTTGAAAGTATCCAAAACGAAGCCCCTCCCTCGAAAACTTTATATGACAAAAGTTGTTTATACCATATTCCTCAACGGTAGTTTGGCGACAAAACTTCCAATAACCCATTTTGCTACTGACGATGAAGCCTACAAGATAGACATATAAAATTGGTGGCTAATACTGAGGAGAATTTTCTTTTAGAAAATATTCTGTTTATAAGAATTCGAGATGAATCAGATCTTTTCAACGGAGACACCTGAAAGAAGAAAAATATTAGTAAAAATTATTACTTGTAGCTTCTGTATGATACGCGTAAAAAAATTGGGGGTTAATTTTCTAAGTCTCAGGTCATGCCGCCCCTAAGGCTACACCTCAACTGAAACTTAGATAAAATAAAGAACTAGCTAATTCTATCCTACCTACCTATGTTTGATGAAAATAGCTGAAAAGAAATGAATACGGAATATA
Organism: Helleia helle; assembly: GCA_963853865.1. Taxonomy (NCBI): domain Eukaryota; kingdom Metazoa; phylum Arthropoda; class Insecta; order Lepidoptera; family Lycaenidae; genus Helleia; species Helleia helle. The sequence goes on from OY971419.1 coordinate 2,973,683, forward strand.
TATTGTTTTCTAATGTTTGCGCGAATTTCACTCATTATAATGAAACAATTTTTTTACGGATTTTATCGCGGTTTATTAAGATTTTTACAAGCCCGACGTTTCGGATACTTTACAGCAACCATGGTCACGGGGGGACTGAGGTGATAGATGTCCTAATGTTACATAGTTATTCGAAACTACCCTATGATACATCATTATTTTAATAAGTCCTCTCTACGCAGAAAGTGCTAACTGCATCTTTAATCTGTGGCATATTATGCTTGGTTTTTGATTTAATTATTTTAATAATGGGATCCCAAGCAGGTGGTAAGAACCAGCCATCTTCTCTATTGAAATTTGGATGTTTTTTAATTTCAATAGCCTCGCGGATCATCCTTGGTTGGAATCGGTGTTCTTTTGCGAGTATCTGTGGTTTATCAAATCTAATATAATGGCGAGCTTTGTCTAGACTATGTTCACAGATTGCAGACTTAGTGTAGCGACGGTGTTTTAAGTCAGCTATATGTTCTTTAACGCGAGTTTTAATTGATCTTTTGGTTTGGCCTATATAAGGTATGGGCTGCCAAAAATACACAAGGCTAATGCTCCACTACGTCCAATTGTAAGCCAGATCGACTCGCCAACCTACAGACTGGCTAAACATGTTGCCCATGTACTTTCGCCGCTGCGTGGACAAACCAGAGCACATACACGGGATTCATACCACTTTGTTAATGAGATCAAACACCTACATCTCAGCAACAATGAAACTATGGTTAGTTTTGATGTGCAATCACTCTTTACATGCTTACCGGTGGAAGATTGCATTAATATTGTATCAAGAAAGCTAAGAGAGAATGACATGCCAATAGAATATGCTGAACTTCTAAAACATTGCCTGACATCTGGCTACATGTTGTGGAATAACCAGTTCTACCAGCAAGTAGATGGCGTAGCTATGGGATCACCAGTATCCCCCGTTGTTGCCGACATATTCATGGAGGACTTCGAAGAGACTGCTCTGCATACCTCACCAATAACACCCAGGTTCTACAAGCGGTATGTAGATGATACTTTCACAATATTGCCATCTGATAAAGTAACCATATTCTTAAACCATCTCAATTCCATCAATACTAAAATTCAATTCACAATGGAATTGGAGGCAAATAATTCTTTAGCTTTCTTAGATGTATTAGTTATCCGTCATCCCAATAACACCTTAAGCCACACAGTGTATAGGAAACATACCCATACGGATAGGTATTTAAACGGCGAATCACACCACCATCCAACACAGTTAGCTACCGTGGGTAAATCTTTGTTACAGAGAGCACAAGGGATCTGTGATGAGCAGCACCTGGAGACCGAACTTCAACATGTCAAGCAAGTACTGCGTGACAACAAGCTTCGGGTACCGCGTCTCCGTCACAGTGAACGTGTGAAACCAGCCACCGTCGAGCGAGTACCTGCTGTGCTACCGTTTATGAAAGGCGTCACTGACAAGATTGGCTTCATCCTAAAGCGAGCTTCTATAAAAACTTATTTCAAGCCGCCTAAAAAGATAGGTCAATTCTTACCATCTGTCAAGTGTCATATACCCTTACAAGATGCAGGAGTATACAAGCTTGAATACGGAATATAGTTTATTGTAGAGTTTAAAACTATGGGAAATAAAACATATTTGTAAGCTTGTTTTTATTTTATTGTTATTTTAGTTAAAATTATATTTACATAACCCAATTTTATCAATTATTTCACTTAAACCTAATATATCTAAATGTTAACAATGATTTATAAATATTTGTTCAGTGATGTAAAAGTTTGGTAGGTACTTATAAAAATATTTAAACATTTGTAAAACAATTCCAAAAAATATAATGGACGGAATGTTTCAGTTTTAATACATATTTGGTTTCTTGGTTGTGTTGTTGCTTAATGAATCTCGTGTTTGGATATTTCACAGTGATTTCACATGTATTGTAGATTTTTGTTACAATCACATGCAAAACACATTTTTAGTTAAGTACCGCTTGTGCGGGGTTCGGGGTTTATTTTCACAGAAAAACTATGTTCCACTAGATGGCATTATCGTGTTTTGATTAACAATATTTGTTATAATAAAAAAATCATTCATTTAAATTATGTAGGTATGCATAAAGTACCTAACTACATAAAATATAATGCAAGGTTTTTGCGAACTTCGTTTAAGTTTGTGCAAAAATTATTTTGGAAATATAAAAGCAGTCTTAAATTATACATGAATTTACACGCTGCCACAATTAGTCATTCACATTCAAAATTCTAGTTACATTTAAAATAAATAAAAAATCGGAGATTTTCATTTAAAGAGCGGAGTGGACGGTCCCACATTAAATGGCCTTCACTTATAATGGTGTATATATAGTCTGTGAACAATTTTCATTCCAATATCTCCTTATTTTAGTTACCTACAGTTCAATCATAACATATTCAACAGGATGTTCAACTATTTGACTATCAAAGACTGGACAAAGATTCCAGTGTCTTATGTCTGTACCTAAACAATAACACAAAACAACCAACGGTAACAATTAATTACGCTTTAAAATATTTCACTAAGTTCGTTTTTTTATTGACTTTAATTTTCAATTAATGTAGTAAGGTCCTCTCCACACCGTTATAAAATAATGTAGCAACTAGCAATATGCGATAACTAAAAATGCAACATTAGAACTGGGAAAATTATTCGAGATGTTTGTTTAAATTACTTATATAAAAAATGTATTTCTTATTGTCCGCAGAATTTCGTAACTTTCGTAAATTATTTCGTAGCGGTCATGATGGAGTCGTAGGCAGCACCGATGGGCGCTAGTGCCACAAGGCACACTAGCGCCGCCGTAAACAGCAACACTATCGGTGCGTATACGCCCAGGAGGTGTTTCCGGAACTTTGAGAACTGTTGGAAACATTATAAATTAGTTTTGCCTAATAAATATTATTGAATGATCATACTGTACCTTATTTTCTTAGCTTGTTGTGTTGCAGATTAGGATGGTATTATACTATTCTTGGATATTGAGTACCAATATCTAAAATAGCAATAAGCGAGCAATGCGCATGCAACGTGGCTGCCACCACCTGCTTTTGTGGGCGTTAAGTTGCTTTCTGGGCTCAGTAAAGGAGGACAGAATAGGCGGTATTTATATCAAAACTTTGTGTTTTAGAGTAGGCAGCGCTAAGACCTGTTTATATTCATGGCTTACCATCGGGTGTCATACGTCGTTGTCTACTTTTTAGTAACACTTACCGGAGCGTCGGCGCCCCGTTCGCCGGGTGAGACGGCTGCACGCGGTAGCATGTCCTTCAGTGGGAACGCGTCCACACGCGCGCCCGCCACGCGACCCTCCGACACGCATCCCGCCAGCTGAGAAATAAGAGAGAAATTAGTGTAAACCAAGATAGAGAGAGATAGACAGATTAGTGTGACGCGCTTGAGAGTTTTTGAAGTGTAAACTTCTTTTAGCGCGGTACGCATAGTTTTAGATGAGATAAAATCTCCGAACTCGCGACACCGCACGCGAGCCGCTGGAGACGCAGTTTGACGTTTGATTTATTTATATAAGATTATGCGATATTTGTTTTGCAAATTGTGTTGCTTCTAAAATATTATGTCATGCGGCCATTTTGTGCACCGTTTAAATTGTATAGGTTGTCATCTTTAACAGCATTATAGGTTAGGTTGAATTTAATTGTTTTGTTTTCATTTTTATCGGCAGTCTATGTGACTGGTTGGGTTAGTTTTTTTTACTGAAAAATCAACTGGACTCCTCTCATTTTTATATTGTCATCGTTTTATTTAAAGCATCGGGCCTGAAACCGAAATAGCTAGAGGTAAAGTTATGTGTTTTGTATGTAAACAAATTCCGCCAAATATGGGCTGCGACGCTGCGCCGGTTCTGCAGCCTGATTGACCGACTGATTGATGGTTTATTGGTCGATGAGACGTACAAACAGAGCACTGGTTGGTTGAATTGCTGTTACGCCAGTTACAAATCACTGACCAGTTTCGGAATTTTATGGTTCACATTACTACTGTATCCGGCTTTTCTCGATGATTTAAAGTAAAGTGAATTAGTTAAGATATCACTTACAGAAAGTATGAGGTGTACAATAACGTGGAAGGCGACAAAGGCAGCTAGCAGGAAGACGGTCCATGAAGGTAGCTCAGCCTTCTGCAGATATACCGCTAGGAATATGGTGGCGACTAGAAAAAATCAACATGACAGTCATATAAAATAGTAAGTTTTCTGTGTTCCTGGGTCATGGGTGTATATTAAATATGTGTATTATATAATAAAAATCTTAAATATATGTATAGTATAAAAGTATTAAATATATTTCCGTTGCCTGGTACCCGTAACACAAGTTCCTCGAGAACTTACCACGGGACCAGATTGACGTGGTGTGAAAGCGTCCATAGATATTATTATTATTATATAAAATATGCAGTTGTTTGAACAAGTACCTACCACCATGCGGTACTCAAGTGAAAAACACTTAGTTTTATTATTCTAAATCCTTGTTCACTAGTTACAGTAACCAAAATATACATCCTTATAATGTTTTTAGTTTAAGAGGGAAATAAAAATCTGATAATGTCTTCATTAGACTAGACTTACTTCCTAAGATGTGCGCAGAGTTTCCAGCGAGCCAGTGCAGCCAGTTAAATATCGGCCGTTGTTTCGTGCCGGGGTGGGGGCGGAAGAATGCACCTGAAATAGGTATATTACAATTTGTATGGATTTTGAGAGGATTTAGCTCTAGTAGGTATTCGTTTACAAAAAGGAGGCACTTCCAGTTTCCAGTATTCAAAAATGTTTATCACTGGAGCGTATCATAATGTCTGATCAATAAATAGAAGGAGGAATTAATTCTAGAAGTAATCACGAAATCTGATTGTGCTCTAATCCCATTTGACGATGGATATTGAGACTTATCACTACAGTCAGTATGCAACGTTAAATTATAGTTATTTCATGTGATTGGAATAATACTGACAAGGCGTACGTGGAGAATGCCGAAACTAAAACTTTTTTTATGTTAGTTGGATAGGCAAACTGGCAAACGTGCCACCTGATGGTAAGTGGTCGACGTCGCCCATGAACATAACCTAGTTTACCTGGAAATTGGAACTAACCCAAGCAACTCATTTATGTGTTGCCTATCCTGAGACATAAGATGTTAAGTCTCGGTGCCAGTAATTACACTGCCTCTCTTGCCCTTCTCTCCGAAACACAACAAACCTGTTTCACGGGAGAAACAAGCAAGATGGTGATACTTGTTCTAAAACTTGTTTGTAATCTGTATTATAGCCCTGGGTTGTGTGTAGTATTAATAAAATTCGTTATTTGGTTTAACTCACCGATGGGTTGCAAGAAACACAGGATGACTGTGACCAGTCCGGTGATGGCGTGAGGGTTATCACCCGTGGTGGTGTACCCGCCCACCTCAATGAGGATCACGATGAACCCGGCCATGGTCAGCAGCCAAGTCAGCACCATCAGGATTCTGTGGTACTGCAAAGGGATACCATGCTAATTCTCTAGAGGCATGATAATGAGATTATTGTTGATAGATGTTGTTTTAGTTTTTCTGTACAAGAAAATAAAAGCATGGAGAAAATTTTCATGCAGAATTTCGGTATAAATATTTCATATCGGTGTAAGTACCTTCATAAATGTTATTCTGTGTTAGGGTGACTCCTAACCTAAACTTAATCTCTGAAAATAAATTCCTTTTCGTCGTATAACCCTTGGGCTGAATTAAAACTTAATTTTATAAAAGCAAGAGTGCACCTGAACACGAGAACATCGCAAGGAAAACATCGCGAGGAAGCCTGATGAGATGAAGTCTTTGAAGGTGTGTGAAGTCAACCAACAACCTCGTCGCCTGATTTCGAAGAGACCCGCCCAAAAGTGGGACATATGAATGTTATACCATTTTATTATCCGCAATTTGCTAATGCGCCTGGCCGCCATTTTGATGACGTAACCGAACGCGAGCACTCAGTACCGTCTGACCGGCGAGTACGTGTTGAACTATTTGTTCACGTTGTTGTTAAGTTTGACCCTCTGTAAGATTGTTCTGATGTCATTTTATTGTATAATGACCAGAAAAAAGTTATAAAGCCCAGAAGATTTTTATTATTTTCCATTTTACGATTAAAAACGACCCCCACAAACTTGAACTTAAGCTTATACAAACCCCCCTACACATCAAATAAATAAAATTGCGTTTTTTTTTTTATTAATTTTATTTATATATATTTCTTAAAATACAACCCTAAATGTAACTATTCAAATTCTTATTTGGTTATTATTTTGAAGCTATCTATACAATTATCTTAAATACTGCTTACTTAGCTTCATGACAACATTAATTCGAAAGTTATTATTTAAATTCTCAGATCAAGTAAAAAAAGGTAGATGACGCACGGCCTTTGCTAATACTGAAGTCACAAAACTTAGCTCCTTTCATGTAAATACACGCGCTCACGCACACACATGCACCAAAACTAAGCTCATTTTTCATTAGTATCATATGAGTCGTCGTGCAGTAAGTTTGCCAAAAAAATACAGTTCTGTGTAATTTTATGGCCTAAAAACGTACAAAAGTGACCAAAAAGTCTGAAGAAATATCGTTTCACACATAAATACACACAAGACTATATTTTTTAAAGATATTTTAACGCCATTTTGAGGTTAATCGACGTAAATAATATTATTGCCCCGAAATGACGTATCGGGAGAGTGTTGCCAGAAGTTAGTATTTCTAAATAGCCCAATAGTGGGTAAGTCAATTGCAGGCAAAGTCATAGCAAAATAATTAAGTACAGAGGTGACATAATTATTATTTTATTATTTGATCGCTATATGACTGAATCGAAATGACCTCGTATAACCTATGTTGTATTTTTTTTGGGACTCACGCACCCACAACGGGATATCTATTTAATTATTTATAAATTTAAAGATTTACCATTTAATAAATTTAAAAAAATGTAACAGCGTGGCTTGCAGAGAAATGTTTTTATAATTTAAATGTTTTTTTTAATGGAAAACGACATAATATATTATTATGTATTTAATTTAAATTGTGTATTGATAAAATGTGACTTTCTAAGTACCATTATAATCAATTATTTTGAAACTGATATTCTCTGACAATGATTTTAATGACATGTTGTATATTTACCAAGTTTATTTAATTGTAACTATTATTTCCTGTTAAATTATATTAATTGTTTATTTATGTAAAGTTTTATTTTCACACACCATGTTATGGTAGAATGTATATTATTATAGAACTTGTTTAATTTTTCTTATAATATCACCTATGTATTTACTACATTCATGGGAATAAATAAATAAGTAAAACAATTGTGTCAATAAAATATCTATTGAGACAGTTTATAAAGTGATCCTACACGCCTCCTACATATTCGTAATATTATTGTATTTTATAAAAATTTTCACTGTCGCATTCACTTATTATACTATATATTATGCTAATTGCATATTATTTTTATTAATATGCAATTTTAAGGGATATTTTTAAAAAATGGTAACCCTTCATTCACTCACACATACTTAAAAAAGTGGCTTCACTTTCTTGTTCCACGTGCGCTATCTACCTTTTTTTACTTGATCTGAGTTTAAATTATAAAATGTATAGTTTTTGACGTGACAACATCTTATAATTCGATGGAGCCGGCTGCAAGAACGAAAACACATGACGTATGCGGCGTTACCTCGCTGTGAGGCGTTCCATTTTCTTATGACGTTGTCACGTTCAACTATCGTCAGTAAACCGACTTTACAGACAACCGATTTTTTTGCAGTACTTTTTAGTTGCGGATGACGTCACTTGAATGTTATTTCGACAAGGTAGGTACTACCGCATTAGCAATTTGCGGGGATTTTACAAATATTTAAAGAAGAAATACTTACAGCAAACCAAATATCTTTTCCGCCTAAAGTTTTACCAACCCACGTTTTTCTGAAGTACCTAAAAGAAAAATTTTGAACATTTATTTATAGATTAATATATATACATATAACAATATCTATAAACTGTGAATTTGCTTGAATCCATGAAGTAACAGTAAGGAGAACCATCTCTGTGTACGAAAAGTGTCCGTCGAAAAGTGACAAATTAGGTGTTGCGTTACGTAACGAGACATTGTTTTGGCGTCAATATAATTGGGCTCCATGAGGATGTTTTAAATGATGATTGGTGTAACTGTAGGTATAGTGTTATTAACTATTATTCGGTTGTAACGAATCAGTGTATTTTGAAAGAAATTTTTGTGTATAAAAACTTTCATCTTATTTCACTATGAAAATGTATGATAGCGCCAGCCGCCAGTTAATAAAATGGGGGTTTGGTCATCTAAACGTGTTGATTGGGTAAATATCCAAATATGTTTATCAATTAAGAATCTTTACCTGGCAAGTAAAATACCGAGGGACGCGGAGCCGATCCAGGCGGCGATCATGAAACTGCCGTGAAGCTTCAGCATCAGTTTGGAGGCGCCACCAGCGTTGCCCACGCTCGCCAGCGCCACCGCCTCGCCCGTGGACTCGTAGGCCAGCGAGTGGAACCCGACTCTGTTCTCATCTGTGAAACTCATTACTATGAGAAGGGCAATCACGTATCTATAATATTACCTATGTCCTATACCATAAATTTACTGATGTGGACTTGTTAATACATACTATGCCAGATTCCAGAATGCCAAAATCCGTGTTCTATTCAGAACTGAAATGTGGGAAAAGGAACCCAGGCGGGCAATTCTTGCGATACAGGGACGTGCTCAAGCGCTATCTGACCGCATGTGACATTTCCCCAGACAAGTGGGAGGAGCTTGCCCCGATGAGGCCGGAATGGCGTGCTGCTGTTCAGATAGGACTCAAGAAGTCTGAAGAGTCGCGTCTCGACGACCTAGATGCCAAACGTCTGATACGGAAAACCCATCCAAATCCTTCATACAATTACACCTACAATAAATCTGGGTCTCTTTACTGCGCACAGTGTTGTGGTGTGACAGAGTGTTTAAAGTGAAGATAGGTTTTGCAAGTCACATTCGTTTCTTCGCCCAAGATTAAAAAGTAATCCATATTTCAATAAAGGAAATAAACAAGAGTGTAAGAACGAAACAAAAATTGTAGACGGTTATTATTCTAAAAAGAATTTTGTCCAGAAACTGAATAAAAAGTAACACACCTTTCATGGAATCTCCAGAAACCACCATCAGGTTGTACTTATTGTTCATCAAGTCGAAGGTCTGGCCCATCACAACGGACACCGCATTCCTCCTGAACTTGCAGTACAGTTTCCCGTCTATCATCGACGACTCCATCAGCTGGACTATGTCCTGTGGTGAATCCGATCTTCGAACATACGGCTCGGCCTTTGGATAGGTCCATGAGGTGAACAGACTGACTCTTCCATTGTCATTCCTCACACATTCCATCGCGCTGTCTTCTCCCATCTTGTTGTCCATACTCAAACCAGCGGCGACGTACTTCGGATTGTCAGAGCCTTGGATCTCAAAGGTGTAGGTGTCTCCAGCGACGAAGACCGCCACAATGGCCTTGCATGTGCCAGCTGGTACGCAGTTCTGTGGCACTCCGAAACAGAGTTTGGTGTCCGCACATCCTTGGTATATTGTGTCAAGGGGTTTTGGAGTTGTTTGTGGCTGAAAGAGATTTAAACATTAAGAATGCAGTATTCTTATTAAAATTATACGTCTTCTGGCGGATTTGGAAAAATAGTATGGTAGTAAATTCTTACGATGGCTGCGCCAGTCATACACACCGACAGTCATAGCGACATATTTTTTATATTAGTTGTTTAGGCAAACGGGCAGACAAGACACATGATGGTAAGTGGTCAGCATCGTCCTTGAAAATAAACTAGTTAACCTGAGACTAGCTCAGACAACTCCCCACTACGGTTCAAGCCTTGTTGTGGCGGTGGGGTTCAGTAGCCTAAGGTGAACCCAGCACCTTGGGCGAAGCTAAGTAAACCGAGGGGGCTGCTCTTTGTACCCCTCTTATAAGAAGAAGGGACAAAAGAGTAGGAGGGGACAAGGGGCGAGGTTGGGAACCTCACCCCATTGCACTGTCCTGACGTTGGGAGGGTTGTTCTGTGGTGCGGGATAACCCCTCTGAGGAGGTGGCGTCGGTCCCTTGAGGGACTGATTCGAGGTGCCCTGTTTGCTCAAAAGGTACGGGGTACCCCACCAAAGGCGACATTGGTGGCACTCGCCGGGTTTTAGTGGGTAGAGTTGCGTCCACCTTACACTCTTTCGGGCGCAGCGAGTCCCACATACCCGCCTGGGGAGTCCCACCTCCCGTCCGCGGGATGCCTCAGAGCATTTCCCGAAGGAAAAGAAAAAAAAATAGCACAGACTTCTCATTCACATGTTCCTCACCTGAAACGTAAGATGTTGTCTCAGTGCCAGTAATTAGGTACACTGCCTATCCCTCCCAATTTTCCGAAACACAGCAAAGCTGTTTCACGGAAGAAATAATACGCAGGATGGTAAACTAACTGACTAGTGACTGACCAACATGATGAAGTCAGCTGATAACTCTCACTCAAGTTTCTGAGAAAACTCATAACTATAGGTATCATTAAATTCAAAGTAGTTTCTCATATATTCATGAATTTACAACGTGTTGTTTTATATTAGTGGAGATAAAAAAATAATGCATAAATATAGGTACTTACCTGGTTTTTTTTATTATATATGGTAATAAATAGGCAAATAAATAAATTAAAAGTCGTTATAAAAGTGTCTTAAAAAAAGTGAATTTATATTTTTTGTTTGGAATTCTATTACATGTAAGCCATGTAAGTGTCAAGTTAACAGTTTAGCAATAAGGTCAAGTCCTCTACGGCGTACGGCATTGTATATTAATTTATAACTATAGTTTCTAATTTTGTCCAGACTCACTTTGGACTCCATGATGACAGGCGGCGCGGGGGTAGACCGGGGAGTGGTGGTATCTGGTGCTCGGGTGGTGATGACGGTGTCTCGGGAGACAACCTCCACGAGAGGAGACTCGATGTTCCGCCAAAATGTCGCGTAACCTTGGGCTACTGTTGCTCTGAAAAAAACTTGTATTTCTTTACCTAATAGAAAATGTTTCCACTGTTTAAAGTGCCTTTCATTGAGATGAGCAAACTGGCAGACGAGCCACAATTTTGACTATCAGTAAAAGGTTAACGACGCCTATAAACCAAAGCTAAATATTGTAATAATTTTGAGAATGTAGGTAGTTGTAAGTTCGTTTGTGGCGCATGGCGGGGCGAACTATTATAAAATCTGTGGTAGGGAATGGTGGGACTCTCTTGTGTGAATGATTGTCGGTGAGGATAGTTCTGCCTCAGGCAGTACGATGTAATAATATTAAGCAAGTATAAAGAAAAAATATAAAGACAAGGAATATGTTAAATATATATGAGAGTAATAGTTTGTACTGTATACAATATGTAAAATAAAGTAAGTACTTTGTGAAAAGGATTTTAATTACGTAACACTTATGATGATAACCATGTACAGGCGTATGTCATAATGCGCACCCTACTCTCCAGTCACCGGTAACTCATAATTTATATGCTAACGGTACATGGGTAAGTGATAATTTCTTATGCAAAAGTTCCATCCCCACTGGTGATCTGCCAGCACTGCTTACTTGAATTCGATGCCACCTAAAAAGTCCTCTGGTGCCTGCCAAGTGAACGTCAAAGGTGGTTTGTCCTCCGGGTTGGCGTGCGTCACGGTGTCGTTCTCTCCTCTACAGCTCATGATCCTCGTGGCGACAGGGTCTGGTATGGTCACGAATTTACCCACTATTTTCTCTGGGTCCTGAAAACAATATTCATTAAACGTCTTAAGTGGGTATGAACGTCATTACTTACTACATACCTACGTAATTATTATATGGTTATTTGGGGATGGGGATTATTACTTACCTAATCACTTCGTAGTGGCACGGAATAAATAATATATTAGTACTAAATTAGTAGTGGCCAAAAAAGTGAAATACTTTTAACCACAATTTGATAAGTTTGTCACATTTTGTTTCTTATTTTGGATTTTCATATTAATATAATGTGTGCATGTTGGTAATTTTTTATTCTTAAGTTTTTTTTTAATTTGGCATTTTTTATATTTCACCAATTCTATGCTTCAGCTGGTAAGCATGTGATTTTGGCTTTCTTACCTGTATCTCCCGAGCTTGCAGTATGAACCCCCCGATGGGCAAGGGAGCGCCGAAGGGGCTGCCGATGCTGACATTGAGGGTGTCTCCCTGCCTGACCTGTGACGTGGCAGGGTAGACGGCGTACGGCGGCACTGACGACTGAGGTTGAATCTCGCTGTGTCTCGGTGTCTGGTCTATACACGCCTGGAACGGTGTTTGAAATGGTATTACTTGTTCTGAAAACATTAACTAGACCGTAACGTTACATTAGTCGTGGCAGCCATGGCTATTGGACGGACTACACAGATCAATCTTTTTTAAATTACAAAGTTCAAAGAAAGGCCATTTTTCCTGTCTTACTTATTTATTGCAAATTACTTATTTATTATAAATTCTAAAGTTAGTTCCAAAGTTCAAAGGAACGCGATTTTCAAGGCAGTACATGCCTCGCACGACCAGTGTGGAACCAACTGCCTCCTGCGGTATTCCTGAACCACTATGACTTACCTACCTTCAATAAACGAACATACTCATTTAAAATGTTCGACAACGCACCTGCAAACCCTCCGGTGTGGTGAGTGTCAACTTCGCATATTCCCTTTTTTATTTGTAGTTTTAATTTCTAACAGAAATGTCATCTTACCCCTGGAGGCGCTCCGGAACCATGTTGCTGTGAGACCTTCGCAAAACACAGCAGTGCTGTCACAACCAACGTGTACTTTTCTCGCGGTAACATTTTTGTGCAGCTGAAACAAAATTGATACATCAATATGTGACACAAATAAATGGCTACAGCGAGTAATAACTATGTATGTAACAGTAAGGGAATGATTCCACTGACGCGGAGATGGACGGAGTCGAAAGAAGAGAACAGTGATTTGCCAATAACAGTGCTTGATTTCCTTTCCGCATCAAGGAAAATGTGATTAGCAAACTTACGCGCTCTTTTCAACTCCATTTCGCGTCAGTGAAAGTGCACACTAACTAACACCTACTCTACTAAGCTTGGCACAATACAGGTTTGTTTGAGTCCACTACTATACGTTGTGCGTTGACCACGTAGGTATTATCAGGCCGGTACCTCGCCAGTATATGTCAATTAAATTATTACCGACGAAAAATATTTCTTGATAGCTGGGCCGTGGGCGGACCAGACCTTGAAGATATTGCATGTCAAGTACAAATACTTATGGCGGAATATCCATTAATAATATATTAATAAGGAAATTTCGTAACATCCTGCCTTATGAGATTAAGTAGGCATAATAAGGCTACTAAAGCAGTGCCATGCGGGGACCATGGTTCAGGCCTTGACGTGGCGGTGGGGCTCAGTAGCCTAAGGTGTGCCCAGCACCTTGGGCTAGCATCGCCCAAGGTGCTGGGCACATATTGAGCCTAGGGGGCTCTTTGTACCCCTCTTCTAAGAAGAGGAGATAAAAGAGCAGGGGCAAGGGGTGAGGACGGGAACCACACCCCATTGTACTATCCCGACATTGGCAGGGGTTGTTCTGTGGTGCGGGACAATCCCTCTATGGAGGTGGCGTCGGTCCCCTGAGAGACAGACTAGCCGTCGAGGTGCCCTGTTAGCTCAACAGATCCGGGGCACCTCACCAAAGGCGGCATTGGTGGCACTCGCCGGGTTTTAGTGGGTAGAGCTGCGTCCACTTACTAGGGTTTCGTACGCAGCGACTCCCACATACCCGCCGGAAGAGACCCACTCTGCCGAGGGATGCCTCAGAGCATTTCCGGGCGTTAGGGGAAAAAAAAGAAAAAAAGCTAGACCATAATTGGGCCGGCACGACCGGGGTGGTACCTCTCGGTCACATAACACCGGCGTCAAGTGACAGCTATGCTGTCGCGTTTCGTTTGTGAGTTTCCGGTGGCCCATTGGGGGGATGGGGAAAAGGAGGACGGAACGGACGGAAATAAAGTGGATCGATTTTTATACGACAATATTTACACTTCACTAAACTCAGTCTAGTGAGACTGAGTTTAGTGAAACGATATATCACTGACTTTATATTAGTATATTGCATAGACATAATATAGAAGGACTGGGCATACCTACCAAAAAAGGTACCACTACCTACAACTCAAATTGTTACTCAACATGGCTACCATTGCTTGGGTTTTGACAGCAAAACCACAAACTATATAGAGGATACTACTATGAAAAGGGCACTCAAGATGGCGGATCAAGCACTCACTTACAGCTGTCAGTTTATAGAAAGGGGCAACTCCTCTTATTTCCCAACTTCATGGTATATTGTCATATCACTGGATTTGTTTAGTAAGAAGACGTCGGAAATAAGAATATTTTACATCTACCGGGATTTTGTGATATCCCTAGGGATTTCGTGAAATTTCTGATATCCTCATTTCCCTGCGACACATACCCATAGAAAATAAATCATTTCAAAAGTAACTCTGTTAAGTTGAGCGAGTGTTCCAAGGTTGGCCAACCTGTGTCCTTTCTCTTGCCGTGACCTGCCACTTCCGCATAGCAAGGCAATACTGGCAATACCGTAATTGCTTTTTTGGTGAGAAAAATTCTCAAAGATATATATTAAGATATTGTTACTGTTACTGTATATGAAAATGTGGTAAAGGTTTTTATTTAGTTCTAGTAGTTAGATGTCTCGTAGGTAGGCTATGGAAGTGGCCAAAGACGTGGTGTTCATTGAAGGGGTCCTATCAGTACTCGAATGTTCGTTAAATAATTATCTATCCTGCTAAAGCTCCATCATCATCATCAGCCTCTAGCCTCCTAAGCCGATCGGAGCATCCAATTGGGATGGGCAGCATTCAGGAAGCTTAGCCATATTCTTACGTCGTCTATACCGCAGAGTTTGAAGACGAAAGTCTTCGACTTATGGGTTCTCTCCGTGATGACCTACGGGGCCGAAACATGGCCTCTAAATTTGCGACTGGTCCGAAAGCTCCATACTATCATATAACATATAATATATTATTAATTAACAAAAATGTTATGTGTTTTGTATGGAAACAAATCCCGCCAAATTTGTGCTGCGACGCTGCGCTGGTTCTGCGCTCTGTTTGACCGATGGGACGTACACACAGATCACTGGCTGGTTGAATTGCTGTTGTCAGTGACAAATCACTGACCAGTTTCGGAATTGTATGGCTCACATTACTACTCTATCCGGTTACATGCTCGCTGACTGATGGTAAACAAAAGTATTTTACATCGAAAGAAGATTTATTTTATAATAAATTCTCTTTGTTACTACTAATTTATAAGGGTTTACGAGTTTTACTGTTGGGCAGCCCCCCCCCCAGCGCCGGTATACCGCACTAAAACCACTGCGATTTGCATTGAGCCGCTTGAAGGGATGTGTCCCGGATCTTTCTAACACAGAACACACCCCGCGACTGGCCGGTTCTCTCAAAAGGGCTAACTGGTCTTCTTCCTAGTATGGGGGAGCTCCGACAACCTGGTGCACCCCACCGACGCCGGAACTTTTCTAAAAGTTCCGGCGTTGGGTAAGTTGGATTGGGTGGGCGTAGAAAAGGTTGGGTACATACCCAACCTTACCCCGAGTCCCATTAGACGGGAGGCAGGAGGTGCACATAGCGCCTCCTCCGCACTCCTGTCCTACGTCGACGGAGCGGAACGGATGTGGCGTCATCCTCTCTGTCCCGCTCCGCGGCCTCCTTCTGCGAAACCGTCATTTCGCTGCCGCCTGCCAGGCCTCATCACTCTCGAGTATGCATCGCACCATACTCGAGAGAGAGAGAGGTCCCCTCCAAGATGAGATTTGTGACGCTGTGCGGCCCATCTATCGAACATCTCTAGGGTGTGCTGGGCCGAGTCTTCCACAGCACCGAACTCGTGGCAGGCTGGCGTTGGCTCCCTACTGACAACCCGAAACAGCCGTGTCCGGTGAGTATCTGCGTCAAGCGGAAGGTGAGGGGTTTCTTCCGGCGGCGCATAATTAAACTCCTCAGGTGTGCAGATTTTCTTACGGTGTGTGTCTTTATGGGTGAACAAGCGATGTAGACAAGATCTGGCGAACGGCGAGAAACAACCATTCAAGTTTGTATCGGTCAGACTCGAACCTAACTTTTAACCAACCCTTTACTAGACCATTGTTACTCACGATAATTATATATTATTAATATAATATATGAATTATAATATATTCATAATATAAATTATATATTATTAATATATCACCAATCAACGGAAATTATTATTAGATGATATGGATATCCGCGTATTATAAATTGAAGGATATTATTCTAAGGATTCTAAGGATTATGATATTATTTTACCTAGTTTGTGACGTTGTTTAGAGTTTATGGCGAGTTTAAAGACATATTTATTGATAAGTCTACGTAATATTGTATGACTAGTAGGTTTCGGAATTTTAAATTATTCAGGGATTCCCAGATCAGTGGGTAGCGTTTCGGAATGTTTGAATTAAGTGTTCTAAAAAGTAATTTCTATTTATACATATTTCCGTCATCCAAACGCTGCTGGACACTTGTCTTTCAATGAACGTCAAGACGGCCGATCTCAGCTTTGATCAGTAACACGAAAACCGTTATCCAATCTACTTAGTGTCGACCCTCCGTCCATAAAGCCTCCCCTATAGAGCTTTATTTGATCTGAAATCAACGATCCTTGATCAATCGATCGATCCTTGATCGGAAATCGGAGTGTTTACTCTTGCCTTTAAAAAGCATAGCATGTTGAAGTATTTTTTTTCTTTTTTCTAGTGCATTGAAAATGACGTGCTTATATTTAGTCTGTAACATCGAGAAACGGCGGGGAACCCCAAGGAGCGCGGCTCTCTAGTCCCCATCAATCAATTATCACTTGAGAACCTTCCTCCACAATATTCGCCAACCAATCATAATATAGGTATACAGATAAAGTTTTTAAAACAACTCCGAATGAACAAAATAACGATTAATTAACCGAAAACCTAAAAAAACACAACCGCACGCCCCGATACTTCCGGCTGTTTTCGGCGTCTCCACTCAGAATGTCTGAACTCTGAAGTTAGGTGTGAGATCTTCTTCTTCTTGTACAATGGCCCCGCAAAGATTTGCCAGTTAGACATTCGTATTGCTTGTTCTTTCTTACTTCAATGTCAAAATGACTACACCTTTTTGTTATCAGATATGTAGGTCACCTAATCGCTAGTTGACATTGAAATGTGTTAGAATCGCGTCATGTTTCGTGTACATATATTCATTTAATATTGTATATAAAGTAATTAAATAAAATTACTGAATTATGTATTTCTTTTTCTTTAACGCCGGGAAATGCTTTGAGGTACCCACGGGGCAGTGGGTTGCCCCACGCGGGCATGTCGGACTCGCTGCGCCCGAAAGCTGGTAAGTGGACGTAGCTCTACCCACTATAACCCGGCGAGTGCCACCAATGCCGCCTTCGGTGAGGAGCTATCCCGCACCACAGAATAACCCCTCCCAACGTCGGGATAGTACAATGAGTGAGGTTTCCGTCCTCGCCCCTTGCCCCCTGCCCTTTTGTCCCCTCTTCTTATAAGAGGGGTACAAAGAGCCCCCTCGGCTCAATTAGCTTCGCCCAAGGTGCAGCGGCTCACGCATGCAGATATTCATTAATACAAATACCATTTTTTAAATATGCAAGTGACGATAAAAAAATTCACGGTAAAATAAAATAAATACACTACATACATAACTTATAACATGCAAGTTCAGAGAATAAATGATGAAACAGGGAGAGTCGGTAGTCGTAGCTCTGAATTTAATTTAAATATTGAAAATATTTATTTAAATATTTAATTAAATATTGAAATAATTAAGTCTGACGAGGAAGTTGCGACAGTATTTCAAAAATACTTTGCTGACATTTTAACTATAAAAAATTTAATCTCACGCCTGCCATTGCTGAATCATTGCTTAAAGCCAATGTAAAGCTAACTTTAAGTTTAAAGAGATAGGAACAAAATATATTATAAATACTTTTAAGTTATTAAGTAAAAAAAATACTGCCGATTTATGGGGAACATCTGTAAAAGTCACTAAGTTCATAATTGATGTAATTGCACCCCAAAAACAATTCGGATTAAGAAAGGGTCTCTCCACAACAGACGCTGGTATTAACTTAATTGGACACATTTATGAGGCCTGGGAGGAGTCACATGATGCTTTGGGAGTTTTCTGTGACTTATCCAAGGCGTTTGAATGTGTACAGCATGAAACATTGATGGAAATTACGCCACTATGGGATAGGGGGTACGGCACTGGACCTTTTGAAATCATATCTTAACAATAGGACTCAAAAGGTAAAAATAAATAGTAAAAGATCCTCCAAGATGGGTCTATTCTAGGTCCACTTCTTTTTCTAGTTTATATTAATGATTTACCTTACTTAGTTAAAGATAATCAAAAGGTAGTGTTGTATGCTGATGATACTTCACTTATTTTTAAAATAAAACAACAAGAAAATAATTATGACGAGGTAAACAACACTCTATCGAGGATGGTACATTGGTTTGGCGTTAATAACTTGCTTTTAAATAGTAAAAAAACTAAATGTATAAAATTTTCCTTGCCAAATGTTCAGCAAATGCAAACCAATGTACTCTTAGACTGTGAAAACTTGGAATTGGTGGACTCCACAGTTTTCCTAGGAATAACTCTAGAGCTGCAGTGGGGTCCCCACATAGCTAAATTGGCGAATAGACTCAGTTCAGCAGCATATGCAGTGAGAAAAATAAGACAGCTTACTGATGAAGATACGGCGCGAATAGTATATTTTAGCTACTTTCATAGCATCATGTCTTATGCCATACTTTTATGGGGAAATGCTGCCGATATAAATAACATTTTTGTGGTGCAGAAGCGAGCTATTCGTGCAGTTTACAATATTCAATTTTTTATTCCTGTATTCCCACGGGAACGTAAACTACGCGAGTGAAACCGCAGGGCAATCTAGTTTTACTATAAAATCTCTTCACACCATGTCAACTCAGACCTAATCGATAGTCGAGTTCAATAAACTGGTGACCAGACCTCGGCCCACATTACTGAAACATTCATGTAAGAAGCATTTCTTGACCCGGTTTGGACAACAAAGCTTTGGGGTGGCGTTAGACACCGTATTGAAAAGGTGACGCCTTCGTCGAAATAACACTGCCATAAATAATTATTGTAAATATAATAATATTATTATTTGTCTTGGCGTTCTTTGAGGGAGGCCTATGTTCAGCAATGGACGTATAGGGGCGGATAATGATGATGAATTATTGTAATAAATGCTAATATTATGGGTTTGGTATCATGGAACTTGACGAACGTTTCCATCCCGATTCCGATACGAGTAGACACAAACCCAGAACGCGCAAACAGCGCTAGCACTACGCTACCGCTAGATTGCTTGGGCACCGCGCATGATCCGCCTCCCTCTCCAGAGGGAGGGATGAGGGCCGGCACTCATGATGATAGGTAAAATTCAACCGTAAAAGATTCGTCGACCGTATCGGATTTGACTAGTCCAAATCCTGCTCTCCCGAGCAGCGCGCGCAATGATCCGCGCCCCCTGTGGGGCGCGTAGGGGGGCGTCCCCCTTTCGAATATCCATCTGCTCACTTACTGTACCGATTGAGCTTAAAGGCCATCAGACCGAAGTCTAGCACTTACGAAAAAAAAAAAAAAAAAGTTTCCATCTCATATAAATCATTTAAAGACGCCATATTTATGTTTCATTTGTAAGGATTATGTACTATTAGATACATATAACTTTATAGAATTTAACTCCGTCGTAGAGCTGGGTGTGTCATACTGGTCTCAAAAGTTTGGCCTAACTTAGCTTACGCTCTTTCGGTACGTGAAGAGGACCAATATGAAACAATTATATTATGTCGTTCGTAAATTAAATAAATAACAGCAAGAATTGCTTTAATTTCAGAACTGTATTGGCTCTTCGATTCAAATATATTATACTAGCTATCGTCCGCAGTTTCGCCCGCGTTAATTCTTACTCACCTTAACTACTGTTAGTCAAAGCGTGATGTTATATATCCTATAGCCTTTCTCGATAAATGTGCTATCTAACATTGAAATAATTTTGCGAATCGGACCAATAGTTCCTGAGATTAGCGCGTTCAAACAAACAAACAAACTCTTCAGATTTATAATATTAGTATATATAACACACACTAGACCGCTATACATTCAAACTTACTAAGGCTTATGTTGAATGAAGCTAAGGTCAACTGGATTTGACCTTAAAAGTGAACGACATCCACCGGCGGAATCTATGGCATTCGAGCGTCTAATTTATCTTAACTTTATATAATTGATACGTATTTTATTTTCGTACTAGCTGTTGCCCGCGGCGACTTCGACTACTTTGCACTTTTACACACGTTTGCGGAGTGATTATGATTATTTTTAACCGACTTCAACAAAAAGGAGGAGGTTCTCAATTCGATCGGATTTTTTTAATGTATGTACACCGATTTCTCCGTCAATTGTGGGCCGATTTTCAAAATTATTTTTTTGTTTGAAAGGGTATACGTGCCAAATGGTCCCGTGATAAGGGAACCAGGGTCTGATGATGGCATCCCAGAGAAATCGAGGGGAACTTTCGAAAATTGTAGGAGCGACTAGTGCGCTTAATATTTCTTTAAACATTTTAAAGCACTACAATTTGATGAAGGTCTAGAGTTGATCTGATGCTGGAGCTGAAAGACAGTTGAGGAAACTCCTCGACGATTTACTTCAGTAACCTTGTGTTTGGGCTTAATTAATTTGTATTGATGAGAACTTTCCACCTAGATGGGTTGTAACTGTGAATTGGGGGTCTGATAATGAAGACAAAGGACAGTTAAGGGATCTCCTAAATAGTTTACAGTAGCTCCCTTGTGATTGGACTTAATTAATTTATACTGATGAGAATATTCTAGTCTATATCTTTCTGTCTTTCTTCAATAAATCACTAAAAATTAAGAAATAAAAATTCTAAACAAAAAATTATAACCGACTTCAAAAAATAAAATAACTTAAAAGTAATAAAATAATCGCGTTTCTTTAATTTTTGTGTCCACAACTAATAATCATCTAGTACTTCTACTAATGTACATTTTTTTGTGTTTACCACGTTAAATAGGTACAGCAACAAATACATCACCGTCGTCCGTCCCGCTCACCGGTGTCGTATTTGATGCTGTAGGTTAACATACCTTGGCTGACACCGACTCCAAATGTAACAATAAGGACGTGGTAAACGCAAAAAAAATGTACATTAGTAGAAGTGGGGAGTGGGTCTCCCCAGGCGGGATGCCTCAGAATATTTCCCGGCGTTAAAGAAAAAAAAGGGGTCAAAATGTAACAGATAATCAGAAAGACGAGGCGACCCAGTAAGAAAAGTGCGCTCGTTAAGACCGTGTCGAGCAAAAATGGCTAAAAAGGGTGTCACGGTTAAATAAATAGCAAGTAAAATACTACTATGATATACATCAAATATAGCTTGTTGTCATGAAAATGAAAGCCTTTACAATTATTCCGAACCCAATTTTGAATTTACTAGTAAATGTGATTGCGAAAGTGATTTAACTTGAGTCACATCGTTTTGCCGCGCTACCGAGTACCGACTAGCCGGCCAAAAGGCATGGCTGTGCGAGTGTGTTACGCACACAGCTAGCAGGCTGTTGAATACCGAATTTGCACCCGCGTCTTGCGCTCGACGCACTCTTAATACTATATTGCTCTACTGTGTGACTGTACTGCAATGTTTTTATATATCTTTAAACGAGAGTTTGCTGTTTCGATTCTGATCAGAGTTCTTTTTCATAGAAGAGGCGGCAAACAGGCAGTCGGTTCACCTGATGGTAAATTAAAAGCGACATCCACAGACACCCGCTACACCAGAGGATTAGCAGGTGCGTTGCCGGCCTTTCGGATATGAGTATGCTCTTTTTTAAGTTTATTTTAGGACTTAAATCACTTTACAGTGGCCAATTGTTCTTAGTATTTTACACTGGATTCACACAAAAAATATACGAGAGCCTGGCAGTGTGAAACTATGGACGAGTACAAAAACTTTGATACGGTCTATGACTACACTTCCATGTTTTTTGTAGTGACTTGAACAAATCCCAACGTCAATGATAAGCGTGTCAATGTCTCAAATCAACCATGCTATATCGTTTCATCAAGTGATTGAAGTCTTAGCTTAGGTACCGTGATTTATTAATTACAATATCGTGATTTAGTAATTACTTGGTTGTCTCTTCCGTGAAACAGCTTTGCTGTGTTTCGGAGAGAAAGGCAAGACAGGCAGTGGAAGAATTAAACAAAATGGTTGCACTATGAGATGGGACTCAAAAGTTTATTTTTTAACTGGAGCCTAATATGTATCTCTTAATGCTAAAAAAACCCGTTTAAAATCCGCTTCTTTCCGTGTAACCTTAGTTTTTTCGCAATAAGTAACATCAAGGTGGCTTTATATTTGAGGATAAATAAAAAATACGAATATTTTATTATTGGCAATTCGTGTATAATTATTTACTATTAACGTAATAATAGGTAACCTAAAATTGTCACGCGATATCGCGTGTTGAATAACTTATCCAATTCGAGGAAATTTTCTTTGCTATCGCTTTGAACGGTTTTTATAGGGCTTTCTTGGTTACGGAATAGTAAAAAGAAACGCATCATACCGACACTTGTTTGGTTCGTTTTTAATGTTCTTGGCCAAATTTATTTTAGAGAAATTACTCACATACAGAAATAATGTGAATGTACGGCGAGTGGAGATTATTATACTATTTTATTAGTAAATCTTTTCGTGTTATAAAAATATTTATAATTTTGATCAATTCTTAAGAAAATTCATATTAGTTATTATAGTTTTAATGAAAACTTAAAAGGCTAACTAATAATTTGTAAACTTAACTGTAATGTATATTATATATTTCTCTTTTCTTATTTTTATCATAATATCATCATGTTCTTTCCATTCTCAGCCACTTAATATTCGATGAACCTCGATACAACTGACTCTTCTTATGATTAATTAAATACCTTCAACATTATTTTAATATTTTATTTATTAAATAAATAACCTATCAGAGCAGTACTACAGTCTACTCTTTTGTATAGCGTAAATAAATACTTAAGTCACGTAATCACAAAGCCCAAGTTCAAGCGTAAAAATGTTATTACGGTGGTGAGTGGGCAACACCGAAGGTTGGGAAACCGCGTGGGAAACGCCACGGATGAACATGAGGTCAAATTGCTTTTGATTTTTGAACTTAGTAATTCTTTTGTTCAACCTAAGTTGTTTGTAAAACCTAAGAGAGGCTCTTAGGTTTAAATTGGTTTGAAGCTCCCCGAAGCTCTATGTGATCAATTGTTAAATGAGCTTCCTTATGAAGATTTAAATTGATCTGGTATCAGGCTATAGTTGTTAATACTATCAAGAAAGTGTTTAATACCGTCTGCAAAATCATTATAGCCTATCAGCTTATGTTTTTTGAGATTAATGGACGAGAAAAAAAAAACAGTTTAAAAAGAGCGGAGAATCTGCCATAATGTTTAAAAGCATTAAGTTAAAACAACAGAGTAGTTTAGATAAGCGATTAAGCCTTTCCTCCACGTTTGATCCTTTACAGTCCAGTCAATATTAAGTATAATTTTAAGTTAAGAATCTTTCAAACCTAAGTCACTGAATTCACTAGAGTGAGTCAGAAGATGTGACGAAGATAAGCTACATTCACGGCTTCGAGTCAAGTGCATCGAGGATCCGATGTAATAACAGCCTTATGGGTTTTTTAAAAAACCGAAGAGCAACTTAGCGAGGTGCACGACGGTGAGAGATCTTAGTTCGACACTGACCAGTGCCATGAAATGGGTTTTTCTAAATTTCTTCGAGCACTTGAACATGAGAACATCACTTGCTCAGCGGTGGAAACATCGTGAGGAAACCTGCATGCCTGATGAAATTAAAAGTCTTTGAAGGTGTGTGAAGTTCACCAACCCGCATTGGGCCAGCGCATCGGTCAACTATGGCCCAACACCCTTCACAATGATTTTGAGGAAACCCCCGTGCCCAGCAGTGGAAGATATAAGGGCTGATATTATTATACTTTTCTCATTTATATAACCTTAGATGAACATAACAATGTTGATATTTTATTATTAAATATAAGAATCTCTTAAGAAACCTCTGATAACACAATTTGCATCTTAACCTTCGAGAAATTGAATAATAATGTAACATGACATGAGCGATCGTGAACCTTACCTCGACGTGATATGGCGGAGTGTTACATGAACGATGTAGAGAAATTACAAATTATAATTGTACTTTAACACTTGATAAAATAACCTGTTTCAAAATAATTGCTATTCCGCAATCGATTGGGTTAAGTACTGAATAAATGCTATTTTGGTAATAAATCATTTTTATACTTATTCGGTACCTATTTTGTAAGCAGGGTCGGATCTAGGGGTGGGCATAATATGTAAATTTCGACGGGTCTTTTGTCCGTATTGTTTAAAAATGATACTAGCAATGACATAACCTTATTGTTCTTGCCTTTAATTTATTGCCTTATTCTTTTTTATAATATTTTTATTTTTGAAAATAATTTTTTAAATCCTAGAAGTGAGGAGCATAATTATTATTGGGATAAAAATAAGGGGTCTCCGCTCCAGGGGCACATGGCCACTAGGTCTGCAAATCCAGCCTTAAGTACATGCATCCAACTGTAATTTGATTAATATAGTACGGAACCATGGTACGGAAATATGTGAATCGCACTTAAACCTGATTTATAAATAATTGTAATTCGATTCATAACAGTAGGCTCTCGTGTGTTGGTCAAAGACCTCAAAACGTTTTCACGTTACTCGGTATGTGAAGACGGGTATTCCCCTCATTAGTTTTCCTTGTTCTTAGCAAAGAGATTGCATGGATATTATTATTGATACTTAGGTTTGTTTTTAATGGATAGTCAAGTGTTAAGATACTAAGATATTATTGACGTGATGACGACTTATAAATCGATGAACGACGGCTGCACGCACGAAAGTGTGCAAGCGAGAGTGCGGAACGAGCTATAGAGGCACAATCGGCCTAAGCGTTCGTCTTGTGACGCATTATGACGTTATCACATAAAATTATCGTCCGTAAACCGACTTTACAGACAACAGGTAGGTTTTTATACCACGTTTGCATGTACCACCATCCTGTTTGTTTCTTACGTGAAATAGTTTTTCAAAGGAAGGGCACGACAGGCAGTGTTTTTTTTTTTTTACTTACTAGCAACGAGTCTTACTATCTTAAGCCTGCAATACATATTGGCCGAGTGTTGCCGAGTGAAGGCCAATACCAACGTATAGACAGTATATTTGCATTGTCTTCCATTGCTCGGTGTCGCTCGCCTAGTTGGCCGAGTAAAGACAAGCGCCAACGTGTATAGGATTTATTTGACGTAGCTTGTCACAACTCGAAGCCGCTCGGGATCACTCGACTCACTTCGAAGCCGTGTCGGTTTTTCTGCACAAATCAAAGGCGATCGCGCGCGCTTGGCCAATGGTGTTCACATGTTTGTCCGCGCGCCATACAATTCAACAAAATTGCAACTAAAAAAAGTAGATATTAGAATTTATTAAATACATAAGTGACCCTATACATAACTTGTTCTATTCCTGTGTATACTCAACATCCACCGCCTTCTTTTTTCCTTTCCTTTTTTACAACTTT
Organism: Helleia helle; assembly: GCA_963853865.1. Lineage (NCBI taxonomy): Eukaryota > Metazoa > Arthropoda > Insecta > Lepidoptera > Lycaenidae > Helleia > Helleia helle. The sequence continues at coordinate 2,999,651 of OY971419.1, forward strand.
ACTGATATAATAATTATAAGCGCTCATTAAATAAAGAGCAGCAGCTGTAATAACTTCTAAGTCGTCCATATTATTTCAATGCATAATACAAACTGATAGCGTCCAACGTGTGGGCATCATTCAAAACTTGACTCAAAACTTGTCTATATTAGCCAATGCCATGCCATTGGTTTGCTAAACGTCTAGGCAGTAGCGCTTGCCTTGTATTAATTTGCCTACGCTTGCATTGGCTTAAGCTCGACCAACATGTATTGCAGGTATTAGGATAGGCAATGCTTGGTAGAGCATATTTGGGACCCTGGGTGAATTTATAAACTGCCATGAGTGGCAGTGACCGCTTATAAGACTCGTCTGCTACTTTGACTAACTTAGATAAAATGGAAGATATAAGTATTGATGGATGTGACGAGAAAAAAGTTAAAAAAGGCAAACTTAAAAAAAAATCTAATTTTATTGTACAGGACCTACACTTAGTTTTTATAGGATTTGGAATGAATTATTTTATCGTTACTAATATCAGACGTAAATAATATATAGATATCATATTACACACGTGTTTATACACTTCACGATCGCGTTGATGTCGTTTTCTACGATACAAAGTTTTTGGAAACTCTATAATAGCATAGACGTGTTTGACATCTATTAGGCTTTCCGCCTTCTTTACATGAGCATAATATGTATTGATGAGGTTTTAAGTTAAAATTGTTATTATTGTTGAATTCAGCATGACATTAATTTATCAATCATATGTATAATATAAAATCATTTAAAACAATAATTTGTAATACAATTGTGCAAAATTTATGAAGCGGGCAACATTAATTTTAATATGCACAATGTTTATATTTTACTTGTAATTTTTTATCTACCTACACCTGACGATGACTTTGTCGAAACCGGTCGTGTAATTTAATCTAAATTTGTAATACATATAAAATAAAAGTGGAAAAAGTGAAAAAAGAGTTTTAGGATTATTATAAAAAATTGTTATTATCGTTATTGAAACTATTTAAAACGCGTAAAATATATATTATCTACGAATGTCTCGATATTCGATAATGTCGAAATATCGAGTTCGCGCAATAAAAGTGAAAAACATGGTAATTATTTTAAATAATTTTAGTAATATGTATTAAACGCCTATAGTGGGTTTGGAAGATACATAGATGATAAAGAGAGTGAAATAGAGAGACATAGTATGACAAAGTGAATAATATGCGAGAATACTTACAATATATATTGTACAATATACAACGTTAAAGTTTAATGATAGTTACAACTAGAAAAGTCTGCTCTACCGAAGCTGGAGGAGGATGGAAGAGGTTTATGTTGATCGCGGCTTGGCGACCCATTACAATGATGAAATGGAACGGAGGGATGATGGAAAATATTGACAGTTTGACTAAAGGACTAAGGGGCCAGATATCATAATGTCGCATACTTATCCTAAAGTGACCTTAGAATTATCATTAATAACTTTAGTAGACGTCTGACTCCTCAGTCCGCTGTAAACGGTCACTCTATAAAGTATTCGAAACATCGAGAACGCAAAATGTTGGATTGATATTTGCGTAAAAAACAATACTGTATTACATAGTTAAAAAATTGCGAAGCTAACAATTATTGTACTGTACCAATATTATATACTGACTATTGCCCGCAGCTTGGTCCGCGGATTAAAGCCGTATCCATTGACGACATTAATTTGCATAACCTATGTCAAAGAAGTTTTTAAATTATAATTAGGTAGGAGGTAGTGTCATGCTGTATTGCAGCCGAATTGGGCCGGCACGACCGGGGTGGCACCTCTCGCTCACATAACTCAAGGCGTCAAGTGACAGCTATGGTGTCGCGTTTCGTGCGGTTTGTGAGTTTCCAGTGGCCCTATGGGGGGATAGGAAAAAGGAGGGCAACGCATCTGCATAACTTTTGGTTGTGTGGATGTGTATGGGCGTTGGTATCATAAGGCACCAATTGCTCGGTTGCCTCTTTGTGGCATAAAATAAAAATCGGATAAAACTTGTAAACATTGTTTTCAATATTAGTATAGGTTGCAACAAAACTTATATGTAACGGACTGTAATTGTAATTAAACTATTAACAAACATTTAGTTTTAGAAAAATTATACCTTTATATAACGTTTAACGCATTATGTATTCTGAAACTTATGACAATATTCAACCATGTTACTGTAGTATAGGGTATATTTTGAAATGGCATAGATACAACTTTCTCTCATAGCACAAAGTGCATTATTGTAAGTTATTCCACTACTGAGGAAGACAATCGTTTTTTCTATTATTTAAAAAATAATATATGTTCTACGTACTGACACCGAACCTATCACATTTACCTCTAAATACTCAGACGAATCTCAAATTTAAGACGTACCTCAACTCATGCTACGACGTGTCAGATAAAAAAAAAAGGAACAGCACTAGTTTAAGTGCGTCTTACATTTGAGATTCGTTTGAGTATTTGGGCGATAAACACCTGGGCTAACAGAGTTCTGGAGCTGAGACCATGGTCGGGAAGACGGTGGGAGACTTCCAACATGGGACGATACCGTGTAGTGGGATGGAATTCGACAAGTCGAAGTTTTTGGATGAGCAAATGTCTAATTTACATGTTATTGTTTTCGAATATAAACATCGAAACAAAATCTTTCCGACTTTCGTAATTAATACCTATTTTAAACCTTGAAATAATAAAATGATATTTTTTTTTTATTATTATCCTGTGTTAAAAAAACAAAAGTCTTTGGATACTGGATAACGATAACAATGTTTGACAGAAAATTTTATTGATATAAATAATAAATTAAAAAACTAAGAATAAATGTCCACAGATTCAAGGCACATTCTGAGGAGGAAATTTCTAAGAAGGCAATACGGAAATTCCGGATTGACATAGTGCACTAATCGAATTATTTGTTGATTAATCTTAGGATACTTCGAATGATTTTACGGCATTAGATCAGCTGCCAACGCAGTCTTCCCGTAGTCATCGTTGTTTTAAAGTGTCCGAAACGTCGGGTAAAAAAAAATAAACGTCGGAATGAAAAATTGTTTCATTATAACGAGTAAAATTCGCGTCAACATTAAAGAAAAATATGAAAATGTTCTCTTAAAATATGTAATGTTATGTCACGACTGCAGCATGTGAGATTTGTAAAATGGGCATTTATATTTTTTTTTAAACAAAAACTAAATCCGGCTTCAAAAAAAAAAGATATTAATCGGGTGTTCTTAATTTTTGTGTTTACAAGTTATAATCAACTTGTTCTTCTTCTTACTAATGTACAATTTTGGCGTTTACCACGACATTATTATTCCTTTTTTATGTATGTTCCATACATAAAAAAAGATACCGAGGAATTCATAACCTCCTCCTTTTTTAAGTCGGTTAAAAAATAAAACAGTTATCACCCTTACCACGTAAGTGATCATCGTCCTTGGATCCGCCCGACTCCCGAGAATAATTCATGCATTGTAACTCGTAACATATTAAATTCCTGAGAGCTGCGTGACTATAGTGGTTCTAATATCACTTTCTATTAAAATACAAAAAGTACGTATACCTACTTGGCTAAGTTACTGGGACATTAGTTAGTGTTTTTATACGATTCGTTCTGTATGTATGACGTGGGAGGGATGCGCTGTACCACGCTTGCGTCTATTTGGGTACCGCCATCTTGCTTGTTTCTCCTACGAAACAGCTTTGCTGTGTTTTGCAGAGAAGGGCACGACAGGCAGTGTAATTACTGACACAGAAACTTAACATCGTATGTCTCAGGATAGGCAACCATGAATGAGTTGGCTTGGCTAGTCTTAGGGCTGATACCTTCACCTGGGTCCAGTATGACACGACGTCGTGGGGACTGCCTAAGCAGCCGGGCAGACCCCCCTTAAGAGGAGTAGTCTGGCCTTCGCCGGGGCCAGCCTGTCGCTGAGGTGATCCTGTTGCCTAGAGACCCGGGACCCTCAAAATGCGGTTGAAGGCGCTCGCTGTGTTTTAGTTTACGGGTAGGGCACTCCTAGGTCCGAGTCCCACATAGGGTCAGGATCTACCCGAGATCCTGGCTACACGCGTAAATAAATAAAAAAGCATTTCCCTGCGATAACAAAAAAAAAAGAAAAAAAGGGCTGATACCTTACCATAGAGTGGCTCGCCTGCCCGTTTGCCCACCCAATTATCATAAAAAATGCTTATATAAAAGTTCAATTGCGCGTGCCTTACAGCTAAAGTTGTAAAATGACAATACAGTGATGTCATGCTGCAACCAGTTCTCAAGGAGAGGTCAGTTCATTTCCGACTGTGCGGTCCCACGGCTAATTTATACTATGTAGGATGTGTGTACTTCCGACTGTCTGTTGGACTCAATGACGAAATTTAAAGGTTTTAATAAATGTTTATGACAATATTGCATCGAGCAGATAACCAGATAGAGTGGTAACGTGAGCCATAAGATTCCGAAACTGGTCAGTGATCTGTCACTGAATGGCCATCTGTCCGCCAATCAGAGCGAAGGACCGGAGCAGCCTCGCAGTAGAAATTTGGTCGCTCCGAATTATTTCGCCTCGCGAGATACATTGGTAAGAATTATTTCCAAACGCTTCGAGCCTCCCGCTACTAAGCAACGATGCTGCTCACATAAGATTAATTGACTATTAGTAATCAGAATCATCATCATTTCCGTCCACTGTTCCGACCTTTACACCAAGACGGCTGGTCGGGCGCCAGTCGCATCTAAACAGGATTGCTAACAAATGTTATTCCACCCAGCTGAAGATCGACCCTCAATCGTACGGAACGTGGATTCATTGAGGTATAAACCTCTTCGCCGGAGTATGGCGACATACGGTGCTCCCATTTGGGCGGGTCACCTTACCGCGCGGAGTAGGGCCCAGTTGCGCTCGGCGCAGCGGGTCATCGCGGTAAGAGTGATTCGGGGGTATCGTACGATATCGTGGGCAGCAGCATCTGCCCTAGCCGGCGACCCCCCGTGGGAACTCGTGGCGGAAGTTCTTGCTGAGGTGCACTCCTATGTCTCGGATAGGAGTTGCCCTGCGTCCGGTCCTAGAGCGGTGGATGCGTCGTAAACGCAAACCCCTCACCTTCCGTCTAACACAGGTGCTCACAGGGCATGGCTGCTTCGGTGAGTACCTGTGCCGGACGGCCCAAAAGGAGGCGGCAACTGTATGTCACGATTGTGGCGCGGCGGTGGACTCGGCCCAGCACACTCTAGAGGTGTGCCCGAGATGGGCGGCGCTACGTCACGATCTGACGTCAGTTATCGGAGGGGACTTGTCTTTGCCGAGCATCATCACTGCGATGCTGCGCAATGACGAGTCCTGGACGGCGATGGTCTCCTTCTGTGAGGCAGTAATGTCCCAGTAGGAGGCCAATGAGCGGGTGAGAGAGGAGGCCGCCGACGAGGCCTCCTCCCGCAGGCGACGAACAGGGGTGCGTAGGAGGCGCTACTTAATGCGCCTCCAGTAACGCCCCTGTGCTCGTGTCGGGCCGAGGTTGGGGTTAACCTGGGTCCAGATAGGCACGACGTCGTCGGGGACTGCTAAAAGTATCGTGAAAACGAACGGCCGAGCAGTCCCCCCTTTCGAGGAGGAGTCTGGCCTCTCGCCAGGGCCAGCCTGTCGCCGAGGGTCCTGTGTTGTTGCAAGATCCGGGACCCTCAAAAGGCGGCGGAGGGCGCTTGCAGCGGTTTTAGTGGGTAACGACACTGCCCAAGTGCGAACCCCACACACGGCTAGGTTTAAAACCAACCCCGGTTCTAGCTATGGTTTGGGCTGCAAATTTCCGCTGCAGAACAAAAAAATAAAAAAAATACACCTCTTTAGTTGGTATCATAAAGATAAGGAAATTATATGACTAGCGTGTAACGATATGTAAATATTGTATTTAATTTTGTATGTGAAGCATGCTTGAGGAAACTATTGCAATAGTGACGGCATGTTGATAAATATAAGCATTACTTTCATATCCATTACTCAACAAAGATAGGTACTTAAAATAATGGGTATTATTTTTTAAGTTTCGATTTTTTTTATTTTTTTTTTGTGATTTTTTAGAGCCAGCAAATTTGCACTGCCTGTCCCGCTTTTTTGCCAGAACACAGAGAGTCGTTTACGGTAGAAGCACGTATAAATAAGTAAGATGACTACCGATGCAATCGGGCGCGAACCATCTTACCCCTTCTACTAGTGCTCTAGGTACTCTGTATATTAATTTCATATGCTTTTGTATAAAATCTTGATAATTTTTATGAACCGTTGATATCTGTGTCATTGACACGTCGCTGCTCAGGCGGCGTGACACAGCCGACCTTCAGCTGCTGTCTCCTTTGTCCTATTACATTGTGATATTAATTCAAGTCTCAAATATATGTTTATTTTACAAGTGATTTCACGCAAATTCAAAATAAAAAAATTAAAGGGCAAAAGTATTGTTCAAATTGCAGGTTTTTCAAACGAGAAAGCTATTATGGTTTTTATTAAGTCAAAGTGATTCAATAAATATAATATTTAAAGCCTTAGAAGTTCTTATTTCTCATTTTTTGTAAATATCTCTTTAATTCATTTTTCTTAAATTTACTGGTTACGATTTCAAACAGTTATCTCTATTATCTGACTAAATTATATCCGATAGCTGGGACAACAAAAAAGTAGGCGTGCTATTTGGATGTTGATAAATGATTTATGGGTGTGCGTTTGGGATGTAAGCCCGTTAAAACCTACAATTTCTGAATTCTTTAAGGGCCCCTTCTCCCAAAACTATAGGTATTTAACGCACCGAATCGGTTTGCACTTGCGTTGCGCGGGAGATGTCTTTATATGAACTCCGGGGACCTACCACGGCCGGCAAGCACGCCACAGTATACGAATATGCAGTAGATTGACTATGCTCGAATTATTCTTAGATGTGATAATTAATAATTATACATAACAAAATCTTGTTGTTGTTATAGTTATCTAGTTTTGGATTTATAGATATACTAGCTGGTGCCAGCGACTTCGTCTGCGCAGGATAAGATAGTTTTATTTCTTCACTAATTAATCGAAAGGAACTTCGATCCATCCGGGTGTCCCTTGACACCTCTCTTTAGTTTTTTTTAATAAAAAGTATTCTATGTTACTTCTAATACCTCCAAAAATATGTGTACAAAGTTTTATGATGATCGGTTAAGTAGTTTTCGCGTGAAAGCGTAACAAACTGCCATGCTTTCACATTTATAATATTAGTAAGGATTAGGAAGGATGAATTAGCTACATAGGTCTAAAAGGTAGTGCTATGCTGCTTGCAGCCGAATTGGGCCGGCACGACCGTAGGGGTACCTCTCGTTCACATGATAATGGCGTCAAGTGACACCTATGCTGTCGCGTTTCTTGCGGTGTATGAGTTTCCGGTGTCCCATTGCAGGGGATGGGGTAAAGGAGGGTAATGCATCTGCATTATCTCTTGTGTGGATGTTTACGAGGACGACCTCTGTGGCTCAATGGTTAGCGCGTTAGCGTTCAAGCCGGAGGTTGCGGGTTCGAATCCCGCCAGGCAACAAAATGTTTTCTGTGTTCCTGGTTCATGGATGTGTATTAAATATGTGTATTATAAATAAAAAACCTTAAATATGTGTATAGTATAGTATAGGCTCGTTTGTCCCCCTAAGGCCTAAGCTATAAAAAAAATCAATCATTTTAAGAATGCTTGTAGGAGATTAAAAAATTGTAGACAAACATATTCTTTTATACTATATTAATTGTTTTAAAATTCAACAAAATTTAGTTGTCGTATGCTAGGTCCAGATTCATTTTCATCGACCCATACATCATCGATTAATGTTAGACACGGGTCTCCTCTGAGAAGAGGGTCAAGGCCATAGTCCTCACGACACTGCCCTGTGGATAGGGGCTAGGAAATGATTGCAAATCAAAAATATTTTGTGATGAAGGTTCCTCATTTTCTTTATTGTCGGACAATTTGAATTCTTCAAGTGTTAACAATTTCTGGAAGAAGACATCACTACATAGTATAAACTATAAAGCAAAGTCGCTTCCCGCGTCTGACTGTATGTATGCTTACATCTTTAAAACTACACAACGGATTTGGAAGAAGCCGGTTGGAAGAAAACAAATCGTGGGTTGGAACCGATTACAACCATCGCTGACCCAGCACCGGAGTCTTTGCTCAAATTAATTTCCTGCAAATGCAAATCCAAGTGCGGAAAAATGTGCGGCTGCCGTAAAGCGGGCCTCAAGTGATCTGTTTTATGACTGCACTGCAGCGGAGAGACGTTTGAAAATGTAACAAACAAGGGATCTCCTGCTGGAGGAAGACTACGATATTGATCCTAGCGTAAAAATGATAATGACCAAACTTGTGAGAAATTAAATTTCCAACAACTTTGGATACTGCCATTTTTGCTCTAAAGTTGAAAATTAACGAGTTATTTCAGAAAAGCGAATGAACTTTAAAACAAGATGGCGGCGAATCCTCTACCGGGATTAGTTAGAAAATCGAGATTTATACGTCCAACCACCCCCCCTGGCGTTAATAAAGAAAAAATCGCCCCCCGGATTTTTTTCTATTTAAATGTCTGCCCCGACTGGACTATACCTGAAATGTTTTGACTGTATGAAATACGAATACCGTGCTGCATTAATGTGCGCTTGGCGACACCGGTTTGTATACAAACTGTATATTAAATATCAAGGATACCAGCTAAAGGCCTGTGATAACATAAACATCCTGCTTATTTCTTCTGGTTTGCTGTGAAGCGAGAAGACGACAGCAAGACAGGCAGCAGTGAAATGACTGAAACCGAAAACTATCATCTTGCGTATCAAGACAGGGAACTCGTGAACGAATCAATGAATCATACAACTCAAATATATATTTTTTATGGCATATGGAGGGCAAACGACCAGTCGGAGCCTTTCGGCGACTATCATCACCCATACACATCCGCACTAGAGAATATATGCAGATACGTTGCCCTTCTTTTCCCTATCCCCCAATGGGCCACTGTAAACTCGCAAACCGCACGAAACGCGACAGCATAACTGTCACTTGTCGCTTGAGTTATGTGAGCGGGAGGTACCATCCCGGTCGTGCCAGCCCTATTCGGCTGCAAGGTAGCATGGCCTACCTCTTACTAAACTAAACTTATAACTTAGATCTTTATATATATATATATATATATATATATATATATATATATCTTGTGTACGTGTGTATGTCACTGAACTCCTCCTAGACGGCTGGACCGATTTTGATGAAATTTTTTGTGTGAGTTCAAGGGGATTCGAGGATGGTTTAGATTCACAAAAAAAATGTACAGGACAACGTCTGTCAGTGCCACTAGTATTTTTATAGAAGAGGGGGCAAACGGACAGTCGGTTCACCTGACGATAAGTGAATAGCGACATCCACAGACATCCGATATACCAGAGGATCAGCAGGTGCGTTGCCGGCTTTTCAGATATGAATATGCTCTTTTTTAAAGGAACCTATGTCGTATCGGTTATGGAAACACCGTAGGTGGCAGCTGATTCCATATATTTGTCGTCGTCAATACGTCATAGATGACGTCGTAAAATTCAAATTTTAATTATAATAACGCCAACCTCTAAGATCTTCCTCTAACAAAAAGTGCTCAACGCGACAAAAGAAGTTACTCACCACTTTAAAAATACCAGTATCCAATGACTAAACAGACAAATTTTTTGATTGCCATAATTTTCGTACATTGATCAGACCCGTCTTTCTGTCTCCCTCCATCATTTGAATCCATTACAACGGGTTTTTTCATTCGCTGATGAGACAAAGCTATAATAGTCTTTTAATTGATGATGGAGTCACCGACAATAAGGAAAACACATTGTTTATCTTTTGTAAAATATTCACATAAATTCTCACGATTGTACATGACTCGATAAAGGATCAAATTTTCAAGTTTATAAAGGTTAATATTTTGCTACTACAGTAGCGTGTAGATTTTTTATAGGAGAGTAGTAGTAGTAGTAGAGAGAAGAGAATCAAAGGACAGTCGGTTCATCTGGTGGTAAGTCACTGACAACCTTAGACACCCGCTACTTATATCAGATGGTTTTCAGGTGCGTTGCTGGTCTTTCAAATATGAGTGTGAATTGATTCTCTTGATTCTCTCTTCTTGAATGTCCACCTCCTGGCTTAGTTCCCAGATCAGCTCGATACATATTGTATTCTACGTTACATATTATGATAACAATTCTAATTGATTCAACGATTACAAGCACGGAAAATACTACCAACATTTAACACAGTGTAATTATTGTTTTCTAATGTTTACGAGATTTTCATTTATTATAATTAAACAACTTTTACAGTCCACCCGTGATCATGGTTGCTGTTAAGTAAGCTACAAAAAAATCCAAAAAAGTTATTTCATTATAATAGGCCTACCTACCTAGTCAAATTTGAACTGTGTCGTCATTCGATCCCTAACTCGATTTCGAAGTCGATACCTCAACGTCAAAATATTGTCAAGAGTGCGAAAAATCTACGAGATTGAGAAATACCACTTTCAATTAGGTACATAAAATTCCACTGTAATCGAGTCAAATCGTGTGCTAGTGTAGCGTACAAGAGTACCGATTGACAAGTTCTCGATCCCAATCCTAAATTTCAAAAGGATCGAGTGTCAAGAGTAAGGCCGCAGGTTTAGTCTGAATGTATCATTTTTCTCAGTAACTAACTACCTAAGTAAGTAAGATATTAGTCATTAATGATTGTCATTATTTATAACATTATGTTTTAGTTAGTCATCCCGGTATAACAAAGCATAACAAGGATAATATTTCTATTTCATGGATTAATGGAAAATACTCTCGCCATTCTGAGTTTCAAATATGACATAGGAAAAAAACATGTTTTTACTGATTTCCTAAACTTTAATTAGTTTTTCATGTTCATAATATTATAGTCATTGTGCTATATTTACGGTGTGCTATGAGTGACACACCACTTCGCATAGATATTGGGTTCGAATCCCGTTTGAATCAGACATCAATTTGCACCATGTACATAATATTGTTTTATTAATTTCTTAAATTACTTACGTTATCTGGTATCGTATTTTGCTTAATAATTAGGTGATTGCCACGTTATATTTTTTGTCTAACTGATAACTTTATCTAAATCACAACACGGCTAAAACGTACGCAAAACGTAAGTAGACACAATTTTAATTTTAATTAATATAAGTCTGAATAATATAAATCATAAAATCGTTTTCATGTTACATTATATACTTACTAAACTTATTTTATCTATTGCGATATTATATCGATGTCACTACTATAGTCATAAAATAACTTACCAAAACCTGTATACCGCACGTACGATTTCACTACACTCGCAAAACACACAAAATAAACAATTTCACACAGCAAACTTTCTTATTTCACACTTCATGAAATTAAATAAAAAACCCGAGAAATGCGCGTAAATACTTTTAAGATGGGAATACAGTTTATAACTTGTTATTTAAGTTACGAAACTTTAAATATCGAGAGGCACAAGCTCCTTCCGTGAGGTCTGAACGCTACTGAGAGCGGGAATTCAGTGTTGCCAGCACAACCATATAATTTGCATTTATATATTATTAAAGGAAATCCAGACCGGTGTTTGTTTAATTTTCTATATTTTTTACAGACAGCTAAACTGGAACTAAGAACGTGTAGTACCTACGTAATAATCTGAGTGTTATACCAATTTAATTCAACTATTTAATTCGTTAAGTAACTCAGTCAAAGCTAAAGCATCCGGTAGGTTCGACAATATTTAAATAATTTAACGTATAAATAATTAAAAGGACAAGATACTATCTTTCATATTTATCTTCATTTTAATTATCCATTTGTTTCGGGAAGTTTCACAATACAGCAACACCCGCGAAACTATAACGGCGTAGGGCAACAGAAACAGGAATTTTTTGTCCCATTCACGAATCACGATTGTGACGTACTACAACCGGCCCGGTGGGGTTTCACGTCGGAAAGTTGACTCACACTGTAAGTATACCGGGCTTTAAATTGTTACACAGATATCATCAAATATAGATATATATGTCATTTGATTGGCAGTCGATCCAACTTATTATATATACTTGAACCGGCCTGTGTCATGTCTTGGCGTTTAATATAAACCGCAAAAATAGTTAACAATAACGCTACTTAATGTGTTCAAAAACTAACCTATTTCAAGTTTGATTACGGAGTTTCGTAATGGTTTAATAAATAATACAACGTTATATTTATTTATGTAAAATAAATACGAGTATTTTATTGGACCAGATGACCACAGACAATAAAGCCAAAACGATCCTATCTTTCAAGTTGTACGAATAATTCTTCTACTTTTTGTATGGCTGGCTCCCGCGAATTCATACATTATTATATCTTAGTATGTGCTGAAAGGGAGGTACATAGACATATTACGAATTTTGTAACATATTTAACTAAAGATTTTTATATTAGATGTTTATAAGTTTATCCTAATAGTCCTACTAGAAAATTAATAATACTTATAAATATGAAGGGAGTGTCGATGGTCTAGTGGGCACGGGTTCGGCATCTTGAGTGGAGGTCCGGGTTCGATTCTGACCCCTGTGGTGTACGCGCACCTGATCATCAGACCATCGCTTGCTCACCGGTGAAAGAAACATCGTGAGGGAACCTGTATTAAGTATTTGAAGGTGTGTGAAGTTCACCAACCCGCATTGAGCCAGCGCATCAGTGAACTATGGCCCACCACCCTCCTTTTTTGTTTTCCAAGTTTGTTTCCTTCACTTTCACGCGAAAACTACTTAACCGATCATCATGAAACTTTGTATTTATACATATTTTTGGAGGTATTAGAAGTAACATAGGATACTTTTTATATAAAAAAAAACTAAAATCTTATCCTGCGCAAACGAAGTCGCGGGCACCAGTTAGTTATTTATAAATATCGAAACTGTTAGTACCACAGACTGTGGTTAGTACCTATGTACAGCAATATTAATAAAAATATAAGTACTAAATTAATGCGGGATCTAGATTTTAAAACACATCTATGGTGAACCTGACTTATTTGCATAGATTTTGTTATTGTTGTACTCAATTCAAGGTATAATAAAAGACGTGTATATTTTATCGATATAATTTTGTACAAATAACGGCGTATAATACAACGGACAGGTCTCACATACAAAACTAACGCTATCGAAGCTAGTCGTATGTCACAGTTCAGCTACAGAGTAAAGCTGGACGTATATTATTGTAGTTATTCCTCTAGTGGAATAAAAAGAAATAGCCTCCATGCCCATGGTTGCTGTAAAGTTTCCAACATCAGATCAATCAGATGTAAAAATCTTAATAAATCGCGATATGATGCGTCATAAGTTTATATCATTAAAAAGAACTTTAAAAAAATGCCTTTACCTTTCCTTCATTATTGGGTTGTCAAATACAAATTAAAAAAAAAATCTGATTGGTAGAGATTAGTGCGTTTAAGCAAACATATTAATTATTTTATTCCTTTAATTCATATAGTGTTTTATCGCTTAGTCATTGCAATACGTCATAATTTTATATATAATATTAGAGTATGATGAACTAATGTGTGGTTTATGAGTACAGTTTACTTAAATAACAATAATAAAAATTAAAAACTCAATGAATGATTTCACTATACTTATGACTGGACTCAACACAAAAATATGTTAAAAAAACGTTTTACATGCATATAACGATGCAATAACTTTAAAATTTCCAAATTTTTGCAGAATTACAAGCGGTGTAATAAGAGGAGTTCAAATTTTATGTTCAAGATCGAATATGGTAAATAATCTATTTAGACAATAATATACGCCCAACTCTGTACACAATCTACCAAAACAAAAGCTATACGAAATCGGTGATTATATTATAATAAATAAATGCGATTAATTCTCACTTAGCATAACCAGATATAGACGGACGGACGGAAAATAATATTATATAATGATTATTTCAATTAGATAATTTAGTTGATATATTTCACTTTACCTTTCAACAGTGGTCATAGGAATGTGTTATTATACAATTATTTTACGCTTCGTTGTTTTCATATTATAGTTATGTTAACATTCAACACTCTCACTAGAAGTTATAAGATATCTAAAAAAATATTCAGTTTTTCGAATTTTGCTCATATTTTTTATGTAATTATAAAATGCAATAAGTGTAATTCGAGTATACGAGTGTCGAGTACATTAGAAAAAAATATACTTCCGATACAATTATTTAATGTCCATCATATCTATATCTTTATAAATTAAAAACACATACGCGGCGGGTTCATTGAAATCAAAGTTAAAAAAACACATCTTTTAAGTAGAAAAATAAAAAAGAGACCGTAGCAGATATATTCTATTTAAACAATCACACGAACCCTGTGGGACAGATAATTGACAGAAAATATTGTAAAACAAGTCTCCAAAGAGGGCCAGGGTCTAGGAGAACAAAGCTAGCGAGACAAAAAGCTCCAATCAGAAAAAAATGATTGATATTTTGTTTATTACTTATGTAAAAACAGTTTCTATTTCAACTTAACTATGTAGTTAGCATAGCATTTAGTTTCTTTAAATTAAGATTTAGTATTAACATAATGTCTAGCTTTTTATCTCGCTACTGAGGTTTTGTATAATTATTATAACGGTACAAATTTTAATCGTTAGTAAACATTGAATTTATTTAGGCTTACAAATTATTTTATATTGGTCATGCACACACTGAAATATATACCAATGCGTCAGGAGTTTATAATTATTTATTTGAAGTACAGTAAAACATTGTTTGAATTAACATAAAGATTTTTTGTGTCTAGTTATAGTATATCGATGGTAAAATTTTCAAGGGTGTTCCGATATGGAGTTGGATCGTAAAATGATTTGCCAGCCTTTTAATTATACTTATTATATGTTTATGCGAAAAAAAATATACGAGCGTGTACGAGTTGCTAACCGGGCAACGTTAGAAATCATAGTACCTACCTAACATGATAAGAAGTTAATTAACATCAACAATACATAAATATATTTAAACATAATATTTATGTATTGTTGATATTAACATATGGTAAGGTAATATGTTAATTTTTTTTAAATGCGAAAGACAAAGAAGCACCTTTTCGTCCCACATTATATGAGTGTATTTTAAATTAAATCTTTATTCTCCTTATAGTGGCTTTAGTAAACATTGTAAAATTTTCAAGGCTGTGATTTTAGGCAAGGAACTTTATCATGAGACAATGTTTTACTGTAACC
Source organism: Helleia helle (assembly GCA_963853865.1). Classification (NCBI taxonomy): domain Eukaryota; kingdom Metazoa; phylum Arthropoda; class Insecta; order Lepidoptera; family Lycaenidae; genus Helleia; species Helleia helle. Next base: position 3,014,995 of record OY971419.1, read on the forward strand.
AAAGCTGTATGGATCGTTTTCGTATTACTCTAAATTATCGGTAAATACATATAAAGCGCAGTTTAAATACTACGAGATATATAAATCTATTAAAAATGTCTAAATTTAGGTACGTCACAGGGTAATAATAAGACAAAATCTTTAAAATAGGGATTGTATTATCATTTTAAACATAATTGCTTCAATTTTACCAACTGGATGTTGTATTTTAATATATAAAATTTAAAAAATAGTCCATCATGATATAAAAATGTGGGGGTTTGTTTGTTACTGGTTCTCGCTTAACGTCTTAACGGATTTGTAATAAACCATAATTATTAAGGATTCTTCTATTATGTATTTGCTTATATGTATACAAAGGCGAATCCGGCAGCAGATATAAAATTATACAAATATAACATAGTCACAGTCTAAAAAATCACCCTGCGACGTACAGTATGTCAGTACGGTACGCGAAAGGAATATTGCGCTCTTCGGTAATATAAAAGCTCTATTTGTCTACGACCCACTAAACCACGTCCATATGAAAATTCTTATACAAACGCTATATACTTACACTATCTATAATTATTTATTACACTCTCATGGTAACGAATTGTGACTAGAAAACAGAAAATGGAAAAGACGAACTGAATATTTGCGTGCAAACCACTTGTACGACTAAATATTTAACATTACAAATATTTTCATAATTACTATATAGTAAAGCACTTTGAAAAGTTTCATAGATTAATAGAATGAAAGTAAACATAATAAACGTTCAGAAATTTCTCAGATATGTACTCTTACCACATACATAATATGATAAACATAAGAATATCAAAATAATTTTTATAATAATTTATAAGCCACCATTTTACAAAAAAGGCTTATTTAAATTTTAGAAGTTATTTTATTTTTAGAAATCTTTCAACAGAATAAATCATTTATGATTAATTTTTAAACGTGGTAAGAGTTCGAATTTTAAAATTTTCGCTTGTAATGGCTTTATTTTAATAAAGTATAATACTTAATAATATAATTAAGGAGAACGTCATTGAGACCTGTGATTTTATAAATTTAGTTACTTACATTAAATTGACTAAGAGGATTCACGTAAAGGTAGAAAACAATTTTATTCAAAGTTGAAAATAGAATTTGATAGCGTATTATTGCCTCCAATTTATTTAAATATTGATATGTTAGCGTGGAGTTATCTTATTCGTAAACATGAAATGAAGGCAAACACATAAGTTATTAACAGCCAATTGAGAATATTAATTTTAATCTTGTTATTGTAAATTATATCAAAAACTATCAATGTTAGGTGGAAATATTTTAAATTAATAAAAGAATTAATATTTATTTTGGTTGAAACAAATTGTTTTGTAAAAATAATTTAAGCTTTGTCTTTTTTATTAGAACGTATTAGGTAATTTAATTTTTAATTAAGTATTTCTTTGTATAGTTGAACACTTTATATTTTGCTTACTCATTCAAACCCAGTAAGACTTTATATCACAAGAACGTTTAAGTCAACACAATAATGATTATATTATTGCAGACCAAATCCATATTTTGTTAATTTAAATTTTAAATCAGTTTAATTCCAATCATAATTTAAATCAGACCCGTCGTAAATCCTTTTTGCTCGTGACAAAAATATTCGAAATTTAAAATTTTGAAATGTATGTTATCTGTAATCAATTTAAAATATTTCCGTCTAGTGTTGTATTTATGGCGCGCACCGGCCCACGTTGTTGGTGATGGTGTGGGGCAGCTTGGACAGGGATAGCGGGATGTCGAAGTCTCCGCTGAGGGAGATCTGGGATACGCAGCCGATGAGGCCGCTCTTGTACTTGCCTTTGGAGTTTATCTCTATTGACGGTAGACCACCTGAAAAGAAAAGAATGAAGATATAATATAGCTATATTACGAGAAAAATACGAGTAATTTTTAAAAGCTTATAATTAACTTGCATTATTTGTATGTATGCTTGTAGTTGCATGTGATTTTAAAGCAGAAAATATGTGAATCCCTTAAGCCTGTAAAATGGAAGCAATTATACCATGTCCGTAATATTGCTAATTTATTTTTATCGGCGTCGGATCGTTATGGTATCCCATTGTATCTAACTGCATCAGTGCATTTGGCTAATTGACTTATTTTTTTATTTCTTTAAACATTTAAGTTCAGGAAGTACAGTTTGCAGTTATAAACAGACAGTTAGTATGTTATCAGTAAAACGTGTATTGAATGTACCTACACTACGAGCGATTTCACTTGGACAAGTGAAAACAAAACTATAAATTTAGCTTAAGTCTGGTCAGACTTAAGCTAAAAATTTATAGTTTTGTACATGTACATGTTTTTATTCTGAAATGCCTGGGAAGAACACCCTATTCCCAAGGTGTGGTATCTTCTATAAAATCTTTTACTTTATAGTATCCTTTACCACACAATCGCTCTTTAATAACTTTTTTGATTTTTTTTATTGGGAGGTTTTGCACATTTTTTGGAATCCTATTGTAAAAGCGTATACAGTTGTCTTTAAATGAATTGCTTACTTTTGTGAGTCTAATCACTGGTACATCTAGCCTGTGCCTATTCCGTATATCCCTATTATGTATTTAGGTCACTTTTTTACAGAAATTACTTATGTTTTTCCGGACATACAGTAAATTTTCTAAGATGTATTGAGACGCGACAGTCAGAATACAAATTTGTTTAAATTTGTCCCTTAAAGATGTATAGAGGGGCAGCATGTAAATCGCACGAATAGCCCGCTTCTGCAGCACAAAAATATTGTTAGTATGGGGAGCATTTCCCAATAATAGTATGCCAAAAGTCATAACGCTGTGAAAGTTACTAAAGTAAACTATTCGCGCCGTATCTTCATCAGTTAACTGTCTTATTTTTCTAACTGCATATGCTGCAGAACCGAGTCTATTCGCCAATTTAGCTATATGGGGACCCCACTGTAGCTTAAGGCATCTAGAGTTATTCCTAGAAAAACTGTGGAGTTCACCAGTTCCAAGTTCTCACTGTCTAAGTGTACATTGGTATGAATTTGCTTAACATTTGGCAAAGAAAATTTTATACAGTTAGTTTTTTTTACTATTTAAAAGCAAGTTATTAACGCTAAACCAATGTACTATCCTCGATAGAGTGTTGTTTACCTCGTCATAATTAGTTTCTTGTCATTTTATTTTAAAAATAAGTGAAGCGTCATTGGCAAACAACACTATCTCTTGATTATCTTTAACTAAATACGGCAAATCATTAATGTAAATAAGAAAAAGAAATGGACCTAGAATGGACCCCTGTGGAACCCCCATCTCTATTTTAGTTCCGGAGGATCTTTTGCTGTTTATCTCTACCCTTTGAGTCCCTACCCTTTGTTAAGGTAGGTAGGTATTCATAAGATCCAGAGCAGTACCGCCTATTCCATAGTGGCTTAATTTCCTGACCAATGTCTCATGCTGTATACAATCGAACGCCTTGGACAAGTCACAGAAAACTTCCAATGCATCATGTGACTGAGGACCAGGCCCCGTAAATATGCCCAATTAAATTAACACCGGCGTCTGTTGTGGAGCGCCCCTTTCTAATCCGAATTGTTTAATATGCAGTATCATATTATTGTCAAAGTGAGAAAGTAACTGATTTAATATAATTTTTTCAAAAATTTTACTGAATATGGGGAGTATCGATATTGGACGAAAGTTGGTTATGTCGGATGTACTGTCAGATTTAAAAAGAGACAAGACTCTACTATGTTTCATTAGGTCAGGAAAAACACCAACTTCGATACATTTATTAAAAATTATTGCTAAATGGGGTGCAATTACATCAACTATGAACTTGATAACTTTTACATATATGCCCCATAGATCAGTAGTATTTTTATCGTTTAATAATTTAAAAATATTTATGACATCTCATTTTTTTAAAGTTAAATTCAACTTCACATTTTTTTGTATTGGTTTTAAGCAAAGATTCGGCAATGGCAGGACATGAGATCAAATTTTTTGTTGTTGAAGCTGGAATGTCAGCAAAGTATTTTTCAAATACTGTCGCAACTTCTTCGTCAGACTTAATTATTCTATTGTCAATACTATGCACTATATTTACCTATATAAAGACCGTTATCTGTGTTCAACTGTTTCAGCTTCCCTGGTGATATCTTCCCCACAGACCCCAAACCGTCCACCTCTAGAACTCCCGCTTGTCTGTTTCTAGAAAACATAAATTTTTTGGAAACATACATTTATTAGCACAAAAATCTTTGATACCAATGCAAATGGTCGGTTTTGGTTATGACGTAAAGAATTATTTTCAAGAGTATTTTCTGCGTTACTATTAATTAGGATCCTTGAGTTGTGATTTTGAAGGACTCTGACTTGACTGTTTTTAATAATGTAATTATGTTTACAAAACAAGCAACCAGTATGTATTAGACAAAAAGGGAAAACAAGATAACTGGATTTTTGTACGTATTTATTTTTCAGTAACACCAGTCACAAGGTCTTTCAAGTTATTGGGCAGTTAAGAATTTTTGGATGGGTGAGTGTTACGTAAGAACTTGGCTATACGGATGAGTAACGCACCTGGTAGCCCGCGCTCGGTGCCACAATCCATCGTCGACTTTGGTGTGGTTGGCTATGATCACCACCTCCCCACTGCCGAGGTCGTATCTGGAGACACAAGAAGAAGTATTTAGTATATTAAATGACTCTTCGTCGATAAAGATATTCATGCTATTTTGTATTGAAATCCAAATATTATATATCCTCTGGGTAAGCAAAAAAACAATCGTAAGTTGTGACGTTTTTAAAGATCTAACTAGTGATCTAACTCACTTATTAACCCTTATATGCCCACTGCTGGGCACGGGTCTCCTCAAAATCAGCCACGGAAGGTGTTGGGCAAAATTCATTGATGCGCTGACCCAATCCGGTTTGGTGAACTTCAAATACCTTCAAAGACTTTTGTGATATAGTAGGGATATACGCAATAAACACGGGCTAGATGTACCAGTGATTAGACTCATAAAAGAATTAATTATAAAAGCGTATACAGATTTTTTTATAATAGGATCCTAGAAAACGTTTAAAAGCTATCCATAAAAAAATTCAAAAAAGTTATTAAAGAGCGTTTATGTGGTAAAGGATATTATAAAGTAAAATATTTTATGGAAGATACCACACCTCGGGAATAGGGCCTTACTCCCAGGCATTTAGGATAAGATGTAAAAATTGTTCTAGAATACATATTATTTGAAAAGATTCGTTTATTTCGCCGGTTCTTCTCAGAGGGTTTGCCTTGTAACCGGTGGTAGATTAAATCGACTTTCAAAAAGATACTTTATTGGTACAATTTGTTTTTTTTTTCAATTTGAATATGACTGTTACCTGAACACGAGCACGGAGTCCTCGACGGCGAGCGAGAGGAAGTCAGCGTGCGCGCGCCCGCTCCACAGCAACAGGCCGCGCGGCGCGTGCGCACGGAACCGCACGTTCACGTCCAAACTGCCGCTGCGCAACCTTCACACAAAACATGAAGCTCATTACAATGACGATCATTACGCATTCATTAAAGTCAAATATAGTCTAGAAGACAGTAGCGAGGCATCATCCCTAAAATGTGCTCTATTTTCAAAATAACTCTAAACAGTTATTTAAGTAAAATATTTTAAGTAAACTTATATAATATTAAAAATTCTCTTGAAGTCTTGGATCTCTGTAATGGTCTTATATTAAAAAAATATGGTTAAGCGTCTTAAGGAGTGTTCAGTTTGGAATAGCCTTCGCGGCAGTAAGTTTTACCTTCTTAAAAGTAAAGTTATCGGGTTATCAGTTTAAACAATCACGTCAACAATCTGCGAGAATTCAGTCTGTGGCGGACCAATCAGCGAGCGCCACAATACTAAATCGCGCTATCGAAGTTCCACAGTTCGGGACTAATTATATACGGCAGCTGAAATGATAGCAAGAGGGCTTCGGCCTGACCGAGCAATACCGTCTCGCTTGGTCGGAGATCTCCCTTTTGGGGTTTCACCCTATTCACACTGCACACAACCGTCAATTCGGAATTCGCACTTATTGTAACAAGCTCATCAATCAACAAAATCTTGAGGTATTTTCCTAGGTGTTAATATTTTTCTATTTTTCATAAGGGGGTAGCCTTCTGTTTCGCTAAACGCAAAGGGACACAAAATATGTTATGCGTAATTAATATGTCTGAAATATTAAATAGAAAAATACTAGCCTTTTCATAGTCTCCTCGTCGTCTATGTGTATGAAGCTATCAGTCCCGCTGAAGCTAGGGTAGGAGCTGGTGTCTCCCCAGTTGATCTCGTTCGTGTCCAGATACTTCACCTGCATGTACGTCTGTCCGTCGTACGGCTTCTCAGTGATCTCACTCTTGTTCTCCACAGAGTTCTGCATGTATAAATACTTCTTGGTCGCTACAAACTTCTTCTTCTTGTATTTGTCCGTGTGCGCGTGCGTGTGTTTTTTCGATTTGCTCTTGTAGTATTTAAGTTTGAAGCCCTTTTTTGGTACGATCGAATGGTGGATATCTTGGGTGGTAACGTTTTCAGGGTACACGGGTATGTGTTGTAATGTCTCTTTGCAAACTTCATTCCTGGAAATATAGTTAATTTATCTTGTTAATGACGCCTATTTGTAGTGATTTTTTTATGTAAGTTCGATAGGAAAACCTGCAGACAAGGCACTTGATGGTAAATCACCGAACATAACAATAACATAAAATCGCTTGGCCGGAACGAGCATATACTCATTACTAATGAGTTTCTATTGTGTCTCCTATTGAGTATCCACTTCTTACTTCTATTGATACGTATGTAAGATGTATGCCTCGATGCCAATAATTACACCGCCTGTTCTGGCTTGCTTTCCAAAACATAGAAGTTCTAGGAAGTAATAAGCCAGATACTGGTACTTAAGCAGGCAGGCTTGCGGTAAAAGCGCAGCTAACGCCATCTCGTGGTGCATTTTCATTTTTCTCTCTCATAGACGTCGCCAGCAGTGGGACAGTACTCACTTGCAGGTGTCGTTGTGTTTCTCCTCACAGTTGTCGACGTTGAGGCCGCCCAGTGCCGCGGACACCACTGACAGCTCCTCGTCGTTTATTATCAACTGAAATTCATAAAACCCGCCATTATGGAACGGTGGCCGAAAATCCGGTATAACAACGATTTACCATGATGGCTCAAAAGACATAGCCGATCTAATTAAAAAAAAAATCGATTCTTGCTCATTAAGTTCTGAGATGAGTAAAGAGATCTAAGTAAGTTGGGTAGAGAGCTCCAAATATATTGTTTTCTATTGTTTACTAATTACTTATAATGAAACAACTTTTTACGAATTTTATCGCGGATGTTTACATAACCGAAGTTTCGTATTCACGGGAGGACTATGGTTACTGTAAAGTATCCGAATCGTCGGGTATTTAAATATGTTAATAAACTGTTTCATTATGATGAGTGAAAATCACGTAAGCTTTAATAAACCTTATAAACCAGTACGAAACCAACCAAAACTGGAAGCTGTATGTCAGGTAAGAAGTCTTGATCGTAGCTTTCTGTTGGAAAGGCAAAAACTTCTTACCCACCTACTAACGAGCTAATTAGCACGAGCCTCAGAATTTCAACTATCAAACTTTTACGATACTGACACAGTTATTATCTGTCATTCTGCACCAGAATGTTAGGCACAATGTTAATAGGGTCTGTATATAAAGTATAAAAAGTGAGTAAGGTACAGGTTAAGTTGGGTGAAGAGGTTTATCAATAGTATACTTAAGTGGAGGCCTCGTGCTTGAAGACGGTGGATCGGTCGATCTCCAATTAGATGAGACGACGATCTCCGTGCAGTGGTCGGTCTTCGTTAGATTCGTTAGAAGTAGGCCTATCCAGTAGTGGACGAAAAGCTCTAAGTATGTTGGGTCAGATGTCGTAATAAGTCGCAAGCGTACCTTTCCAACACACCCACTGAAGGATGTGGTCAGCGCCAATCTCTGCGGTAGGGGCTGCGGCGCTCCTCCCAGCAGCATGGGCTGCCGCAGCGTGAGGTAGCGCGCGGTGCCGCGGGACGTCACGGAGCGCGCGGCGGCAGGCTCGGCGCGGGTGCGCACGCGCAGGGACGCGCGCCGCCCTGACCGGCTCACCGATACAACATGCCACGTGTCCTTCTGTAGGGGGTACGCCGATCTGTGGGGGTAGTAGGTAGGTAGGTAGTAGAGCTGTATATTAATAAAAAAAAAAAGACATTGTGTATAGAAAGGACAAAAGGACGTATTTTTTGCATAATATGTTTACTTAATACGAACGGGGATGGCGATATGTCAATCAATGTTCCGAGAGTATTTAAAATTTTGGCAACTAAGTACCTAACACGTTTTTACACGCACTAAAATTGGCATCTAATATATGCGTCTACATATTATATGCTCAATTCTATTAAGCAATCACACCAGATTTACTCAGTCACGTGATAATCACTTACATTTCTATAACGTGTATAAAATACAAAGTATACTTGAATTATTTCATAACTTACCGTACAAGTGCGATCCCGGAGCCCAGGTCAAACGCGAACTCCACGAAATAGTCTCGAAGGTGCAGAGAGAAGAAGTCACCGTCTCCGCTGGGGTGCTCCGCGTTGTACAGCAGGAGCCCGTCGCCGTTGGTCGGCTTTAGAGTTATCTGGAATCATCAGATCGTTCTTTATAAGTAATAGTTCCGTTACGGATCCATCGGAATCTAGGGAGGAGTATAGGCTGGTTACAAAATACCTGAGAGCTTTTTAAGTTCCAGGTCCCTATCCAATTATATAAGTATCTTGAGTCTCAAGCAGATAGCACGCAATCATGATAAGTTTTAAAATCAATAGCCTTTTTTAATATAGAAGAGGGGGCAAACGAACAGTCGGTTTACATCCACAGACACCCGCTACTTCAGAGGATTAGCAGGTGTGTTGCCGGCCTTTAAAATATGAGTTGGAGATCGTTAGGTGGAATACGCGCTGTTAAGGACATGGTTCACCTAATTTGGTAGCGAGCTCTTTTAGTCTACGTTCACATATTACTTAGCACACCTACTGATTTAGACTTGATATGACCTTTTGACTTTTGCTGATCTCTCATAGAGCTTAGCCAACGAATATATTTTTTTAATTGCTGTTTTTAGCTGATATTTGTTTTAAACATGTAACAGGACTACAGCATACTTCAAGCCATTTTCATTAAAAATAAAAAACCTAGACAAGCGCGAATCTGACATGAACTCTGAAGGTTCCGTAAAACATATTTTTTCTGTAATAGAACAACAAATTGCTGGCTTTCAGATTTTTTTTCCTTTACTTATGTTGCGAGCCCTAGGTAGCCTCTTACGAACTTTCCCTTTTTTTTTTTTTTTTTTTTTTCTTTAACGCCGGGAAATGCTCTGAGGCATCCCGCGGGGGAGTGGGTCACCCCACGCGGGTATGTGGGACTCGCTGCGCCCGACAGCTGGTAAATGGACGCAGCTATACCCACTAAAACCCGGCGAGTGCCAGCAATGCCGCCTTTGGTGAGGTACCCCGGATCTAGAAAACAAACAGGGCACCTCGACGGCTAGTCAGTCCCGCAAGGGACCGACGCCACCTCCACAGAGGGGTTGTCCCAACAGAACAACCCCTCCCAACGTCAGGACAGTACAATGGGGTGAGGTTCCCATCCTCACCCCTTGACCCCTGCTCTTCTGTCCCCTCTTCTTATAAGAGGGGTACAAAGTGCCCCCTCGGCCCAATTTAGCTTCGCCTAAGGTGCACCGCTCACCGTAGGTTACTGAGCCCCACCGCCACGACAAGGCCTGAACCATGGTGGGGCTCTTACGAACTTTCCTAGTTCAATGTCATTCGGACAGTACTCTATAGATTTTGGTTTGACAGACCGACAGACAACAATCTTAAAAATCTAAAGTGATCCTATGAGGCATCCGTTTTGTTGTTTTAAAGAACCCTAAAAAACAACACAATTTCTTATAATCCGCAATCTATCTAGATGTTTGTACTGGGAGTAAATATAATATCAAAGTTGCGGCCATTGGCGCATGGCATTATTGGAGTTGGGACTGGAGAAGTTTTGTCGGCGATGTTCGACAAATTGCGAATAAAGCTCCCTTCATAATGGATCGCCGAGAATTAGGGACAGTTTTGCAGAACTGTTGCTATTTTATTTCAAACATTTATATTTTTTCTATTTCTAATGTAGACACGCTCACCTACGTCAACCTTGTCTTGTTTCTAAGAACCTATGTTACGGGTATGTAATAAAAACATAAAAATTATCATGTATGTATATTTTAGTTGTCATTACATGTAACAATTGTAAAATATGTAAGAAATTGCCACACTCGGGAAAAACGATTAAGAAAAACACAAGAGAGAAAAAGTATTCAATTGTTTCGTCTTTGCCACTATGATATAGAAATAAGGTTGTCTCTAATCGGTAGTAAATATGTATATTTTATTAAAAATACTGCCATCAACCCGATCCTCTAGAGTGGTATCCACTTGACATTTAAGTACCTACGTCTGAGGCCTACAATCTGATTATAATAGACAAGTCGATAAAGATGAAAAAATAATAATGGACCCAAGCTATCCTGACACAGCCTTTGTCATATGTACCCTGAATATTGCGCGAGCTGAGTTCAAACGATGAAAAATCGAGCACAATCTCAAAAGCAGTGTGTAAGCACCTTTAAATTGATTACGGATACAAACAAATAATTGCAGAACGTAAAACTTAATTGAAAACTTTGAAGAAGTTTTAAAATTCAACGGAGCTCGGCGGGCCCGTTTGGGTGGCGTTCAACTTCATTCGACTGTCATAACGTTAATTAACATTTGTGTAAGTTGAGCCTCCGCGAAATGTTATATGGAAACTTCTACATTAATTACACCATTTTGTAATGAGCAAAATTGTGAAGAAGTATCACTGTGTCAGATGACGTTCATTGAGCCTTGTATAACGCAGTAATGTTCACCAAGAGCTAGTGAACCGCATCCAGCTGTGGCAGGTTAGCTCATAATTTGATAGGAGACATTCATTAAAATAGACCTACGATGGACGAAAATCGTCTAATGACGAGATACGATGTAGTTTTTGCCAGAGACTTGATCATTCTACTGTTGCACCACAAGGAGACACTAGTATGAGTGTAATCCGACTGGTAGGAAAAACAAGAAATTTATCTAAACACATCAAAAAAGTCTAAGCAACACATACAATTTCAAATTATTAATCAATTATTAAATAATTCCTTACCAAGTAGGTAATACTTATGTAAACTTTTTTGATCTAGAGGACATACTGGCTGGTTGTAAAAAAATCGAGTATCATTTGTTTTTTTTTTCACAAATTCAAAAGTGAATGCATTTGTCGGAATTTTATAGCGTTTTATTTGCTTATTAAAATTTAATATTCTGTATCAATTTTATGATTTAAACAATAATTTGAAAAAAGTTTTGAACAAATTTGGATTTTGAGACATTTTTTACATCATGGAGCGACGTCATTTGAACGCAGATGAAATGCAAAGAGCTGTAGGGATGTTGCAAGCGGGAAGAAGTCAATCTCAGGTATCTCGGTATTTTGGTGTCAACAGAAGCGTTATTTGCCGTCTTCATCAGCGTTACACTAACACGGGAGATCCTGCTGAGCAGCACCAAGGTCGAGAAAGGTGTACAACCACACGGCAAGATCGATACATACAGCTGACTGCAATAGGTTTAAGGCTACAAAATTCAAGTGGTGTTGTTGTTAGTTGCCAAATATGGCCTACGAGCACGACGGCCAATTAGGTGCCCACCGATACGTCACGGGAATCGCGCTCGTCGAAATGAATGGTGTAGGGAACACATTACATGGACCAGGGAACAATGGGATAAAATTTTATTTTGCGATGAGTCTCGATTTGGGTTCAAGCCTGATACTAGAAGGGTAAGAGTGTACCGTCGTCCTGGAAATACTGAAAGACTGAGGTGTGTTCAGGAAGTGCATCCATACAACGGCTCAACAGTTATGGTATGGGCGGGTATTATGAAGAACAGACGAACTGAGCTCGTTTTTGTAAATGGTAACATGAACGCTGCAAATTACGTTGAGGATGTTCTACGGCCTTATGTTCGTCCATTCGCACAAACGCTTGGCTCCGATTTCACGTTGATGCATGACAATGCGCGTTCGCATACAGCTTTGCACACACGGGAGTACTTGGCAAGGGAAAACATCCTGGTATTGCCTTGGCCTGCAAAATCGCCAGATCTCAACCCCATCGAGCATGCATGGGACATGCTCCAGAGACGCGTTTTAAAGGACTTGGATGGAGTGACAACCACCCAACAACTGATGGACTTACTAAAATTTCATTGGGAACAATTGCCGCAGGATAACATTAACAGTCTCATCGATTCTATGAATAATCGGTGCCAGCAGGTTCTCAATAACAGAGGAGGCCACACTTTGTATTAATTTATGCAATTTTAGTTTAAGTTTAGTTGATTAGGCACCTTACTTTGTACTACGTACATACAGTACTTACTCGTAATTATTGTTAATTAAGATTATAAAAAAATAAAAAAAACAATTGAGTTTTAATATAAAAAAGCATTAAAAATTTATATAAACAAGAAAACACAAAGGATTTAATGCGAAAACACATTGTAAAATTGAAATTTGTATGTGTTGCTTAGACTTTTTTGATGGGTGTATATCAATTATCACCACGAGAGCGGGAGCTACCGAGGCGCGTGAGTTTACGTCAGGTACCCGCGCCTCGATTGCTCGACACCTTGCGTAGCGGTCGCATGTGATATCGAATAGTTTTCACTCGGAAATATTCAGATACGTTCTATAAAACATAAAGTTCTTTGCAGAAGTATTCACAACCGACGCCAGGAGGCCGTGTGGTCGCAGACTACACGGCAGGCCCCGCCTACGGCAACCCCCCACTTTATAAATCAAAAGTGAGCCGAATGGGCTGACACTAATCCGATGAAGCATTAGGGCCTTCGAGCCATTAGCATAGATACCTCCGAAAAAAAAAGCAGAAGTATACAACAGTTTTTTTTAGAGCTAAATAATAGTTCTTGTTAGAATTACATATCTTCTCTTATCTCTTATATATATAAAATTGGAGGTGTGTGTCCCTATATTTCAATTTGCAGCTAAAACTACGCATTGCAGACGAAAAGTGTTTGTGTGTGGCAATAGGTACAAGGGTCCCATTGTGCACTATGGTGGTTGCAAGTCGATAATTATAAGGGTGTAAAAGATAAGGGGGTTGAAAGATGTTAACTTTGAAAATGTGACTATTATTGATTTAAAATGGTCTGGATTGTTCAGGAAACTTCTGGAATGTTCTAGAAAGCTTTAATATGTATACCAATGTTCTGATCGATCGAAAATGTTCTAGAAAATTCTAGAATGATCTAGAATAACTCCGAGTAAACTAGAGAGCTTTAAAATGTATATTAACATTCTTATCGATCGAAAATATGCTGAGTGTTTTAGTAACTTTTTAAACATTAACATTCTTATCGAACAAAAATATGCTGAGTGTTTTAGTAACTTTTTAAACATTAACATTCTTATCGAACAAAAATATGCTGAGTGTTTTAGTAACTTTTTAAACATTAACATTCTTATCGAACAAAAATATGCTGAGTGTTTTAGTAACTTTTTAAACATTAACATTCTTATCGAACAAGAATATGCTGAGTGTTTTAGTAACTTTTTAAACATCCCAAAAAATTCTAATATCAACAAATAAGTGTACTATTAAAAATGACCCAGCGAAGCGGGTGTTTACAGCTATATCATTAATCTAAAATGATTTGGATTTTTCTAAAGAATTCTATAATGATTTAGAGATTTCTAGAATTATTTGTAAAGTTTCTAAATGTAAGTATATACTCGAATCAAATAAAAATGTTTTAGAAAATTTTAGAATGATCTAGAAATTTATCGAATAATCTAGAACATCCAAGAATAATTTGGATATCTTTGGAATGTATTCCAAGGCTCTGATTATGCGTAAAACAAATTTTAAACAACATCATTGAGGCAGAAGTTCTCACTGGCAAAGAAAAAGGAAACTTGGTTTTTATACCAAGAATTCCAATAATTTCGAATGATTTACCATTCTGTTTTAAACGGTTACAATTTCCTGTACGATTAGCTTATAGTATGACTATCAAATAAGGCGCAAGGTCATACGTTCCGATTTTGTGGAGTTAATTTAAAAGAATCCTGTTTTTCACATGGTCAACTCTATGTAGCTTTTTCTCGCGTGGGACAGAAAGAAAATTTATTTGTTTATGCACCAGAATGCAAAACTGTAAACGTAGTATATAAGAATGTATTTCAATAATATTGTTTAGTATATCAGTTAATGTTAGATGATAAAAGATATTAATTTCTACTTAGTCGTAAGATTTTAATGTAAAAATAAGTAAGATCAATAAATTAATAAGAAAAAAGAGAGTGTGTCTTTTATGTGAAAAAATTGTAAAGTAAGTAGTGATAGATTATTAACATTAACAAATAAGTATACAATTAAAAATGACCCAGCGAAGCGGGTATTCATAGCTAGTTAAATATGAAAAGTTATTTTCAGAACTAAACCTCGATTTACTTTGCAAGCTATTTTGATTTATCTAAGTATCTCTATTTTATAGACTACTTAATATCTTACTCTCTTTAAGTAAGTTTAAGCTTTCGTTGAAACATTTACTATATTTCTAATCTATAGTATAATAATAATCGTTTATTTGTAGTTTCTTTTCTTATTCTATACATAAGTTGTGGATGCACTCCTTTTAAGTAAACAATACCTGTGACAGGAGGCACCGTTCTTCCCATAAGTCTAATTAGTAGGTAATGAAAAGATACATATTTCTAATCTATACTAATAAATAAAATTGATGATGATGTGAGTCACTGTTGAATATGAAACTACTCTTAATCAGGCGAGCGGAGTATTAGGCCAATTAAACTATTGCATTGGGCACATGCTGTCATATAGTTCTAGTCTTCTCAAGCAACTAGTCTAAGAGAGTCTGATGTTGTCTTTCACGCCTACTTTTCTCTCCTACATTATATCCTATTTTTAGGGTTCCGTAGCCAAATGGCAAAAAACGGAACCCTTATAGATTACGAAACTATAAGAGCTATGTATACTGTTGAAACTTAGTAAGTAGATGTAGTCTATGAACCGCATTAAGATTTTGATACAAAAAAAGAAAAAAAAAACAATAAATTTCGGGGGTTCCCATACTTAGAACTAAAACTCAAATTTTTATAATTTTCGATACTACGATAATAATTTACGATATTATGTGTGTTTGAGTGGGTTTACCTTTATGTAGAAATGTAAGCGTTTTTGGTATAGAAAAGTCCGGATCCTACTCTATACACCTACTCTACTCTCCTACAGTCTACCCTATTTAGACTATCTTATCGATATAAATTATAAACTTAATATGATATTCTGTATAATATTATATTCGCGTGGGTTTGACATTGTGTACATAACCTTTAACGTTGGAAGTTGGAACACAAACGGTTGTCGAGTAACAGAAACATTACGATTAAATTAATAGCTCTACATCACGAACATGTAGAAATATCGATTTTACAGTTCAATGTTAAAATCTCGTGAAAAGTACATAACTCTATTCCTACCAAAAGGTTTTACTACTAAAAATCTCTTTCTGAACTCCCTTTCTGAATTACTAATCAACAAGAATTTTTCAAATCCGTTAGTTCTGGAGATGAGAACGGTTTCTTTATTACTTATTAGAAGGGTCTAATTTACCGGAGGGAGGGACGCGCTGTGTCGCGCTCCCGACTGCATGGGTACCACCATATTGCCCGTTTTTTCCGTAAAACAGCTCTGCTGTGTTTCGGAGAGAAGGGCAAGACAGGCAGTGTAATTACTGGCACCGAGACTTAACATCTTATGTCTCAGGACAGGCAACATATAAATGAGTTGCCTGGGTTAGTTCCAGGTAAACTAGGTTATGTTCATGGGCGACGTCGACCACTGTCCATCAGGCGACACGTCTGCCAGCCTATCCAACTAACATAAAAGAAAACTCTTCGGCTTCTAAAACTATTTAAAACGGGATATTTACCATGTTTTCACTTTTGTTTCGCTGAGCTCGATATTTCGACATTATGTTCGAATTGTTCACGAGAATAAATATCATCGGCTTTGTTCTGTACAGACTTTTGCTTCTTAATTTGGTTTTCTAGAAACTAAACCTGCAGTCGTTTGAGTAAGGTGGATGAATAATCCAGGGACGGAGCTTTATGAAAATGGTTTTTTACCTGATTTGTCCTGTTGGGTAAGTCGAAGTAGCTCGTGAATATAAACGAGTTACTAGCCACTATCAGGGCCACCGGTAAAACGTAATCTTCATGTTTTATGAAGTACCTACTATGACACATACTACGTACAGTGAACGGTCGTAGTGGTAATACTCCTGTTCATTATTAGTTTTAGAATCGATGCGAGTCAAACATGTTTTCTAAATACAATGGTATCAAACTAACCTAATCCCGTGCTAAAGTTGTAAAATCTTGTGTAACATGTAGTAAGAAAATAGATAGTAAAAAAACACAAAAATCCATGGACCTGGTGCATTTTGTACTTGTCGGGACTCGAACCTGAGACCGCTACGTCTCCACTAGTGACTAGACCAATTCGTCCATGGCATGTGTGAATTATATCAACTCACCTGTATATCCAGCCAGGACTGCGCCGTGTTGCCGAGGCCCGGTAGCCGGAGATACGAAGATCCGTTGAAACGTGGCATCTGTAACATTCAACAACATATTATATAGATGTTTTATGTCGGTTGGATAGGCTAACTGACAGACGCGCTTTGTCATGGCTTTAGTCAGCGTCACCCATGAACATAAACAACCTGGTACTAGCGCAGGCAACTCATTCGCGCGTTGCCTGTCCAGATGTAAGATTAGATCTTGGTGCTAATAATAATTACACTGCTTTTTTCGCCGGTATGTCCTCCCAACGTCGGGACAGTACAATAATAATAAGTTTAAGTTTACAATGGGGTAAGGTTCCCATCCTCACCCCTTGTCTCCTTCTCTTTTGTTCCTTCTTCTTAAAAGAGGGATACAAAGAGCCCCTTGGCTCAGGTTTGCTTCGCAGCCGAAAGTGCTGGGCTCACTCTAGGCTATTGAGCCTCACCGCTACGACAAGGCTTGAACCATGGTGGGGAATAATTACACTGCCTGTCACAACTTGTTCAGCAGACGAAATAAGCAGGATGGTGATACCCTCGCAGACGAACGGTACAAGCCCATCCCTCATGCACTAACGTAAATATAGGATATAATTAGGATCTTTGAAGCGAAGGTTAGGTATATAGGGAGGTTCAGGCCGCTTGCATATACAAGGGCGTCACAGATTTTTTTGAACTGGCTAAACGATATAATAAAAGGATAAGTTTAAATTTTGAAAATGGAACTCTTTGCCAATATTATTGTGTATCATGAATTTCATTCATTTGTCATTTGTTTTACAATTTGGCGGCAAATTGAAAATTGTCGGTGTCACTTTGCATGTTTTTTTTATGAATATTGAAAAAAAAAATTGTCAGTATTGATTTTGCTAAAGATTTCTTTGTAACAAAATTAACGTAAACTTTAAAGTTGTACAGACTGTTCTTTAACTTTGATAATAAATTCAAGGCCCACCTACAAAACAAGTTTCCTCACTGAAAAGGGCGAAAAAAGGCAAGAAAATATGAAAGCCATAAAAAACTTGGCGTCCCTAATTCGAGTAATTCTTTTTAATAGCCGGCTAGACGACTTTTAATCTTAAAAATCTTATAAGACCCATACGAACACGTAAGGAACTTTTTTAAGAAAATTATGTTACAAAATTAACGTTAGAAATAAAATCTTGCATTACGAGGTAATATTTGATAAGAGTTTAGATGTCGGTGGGTATCTTCAAAAGTGATCATCCGATTTAATATTGTTTTCAATAGTATTACACTACATATACATAGCTACTTTTTCAATAAAAGTTGAATTACGTATATCGGAATGCATGTGTTGCCTACGCTAATACACAAGATATTAATGGCTCAGATAATATGATACTATACTAGTAGTAATGGTAAGCATAACATCTGAATCTAGTACCCGAGGGGGGTTTGTGGAACTCGCTGTGCCCGGAAGGTGGTAAGGTGTACGCAGCTCTACCCACTAAAACCCGGCGAGTGCCGCCAAAGCCACCTTTATTGAGGTAGCCCGGATCTGTTGAGCGAACAGGGCACCTCGACGGCTAGTCAGTCCCTCAAGGGACCGACACCACCTTCACAAAGGGGTTGTCCCGCACCACAGAACAACCCCTCCCAACAATGGGGTAAAGTTTCAATCCTCGCCTCTTCAAAGAGCAACTCCTTCGGTTCAATTTGCTTCGCTCAAGGTGCTGGGTTAAACCGCAGGCTACTGAGCCCAACCGCCGCGACAATGCTTGAACCGTGGTGAGATTCGGAGCCTTATGGTGACTACCTACAACTAAATTTTTTGCAGACGTGTTGCCCTTTTTTTCCCTATCCCCCAATGGTCCACCGGAAACTGACAAGCCGCTTGAAACGC
Organism: Helleia helle; assembly: GCA_963853865.1. NCBI lineage: Eukaryota > Metazoa > Arthropoda > Insecta > Lepidoptera > Lycaenidae > Helleia > Helleia helle. Next base: position 3,033,685 of record OY971419.1, read on the forward strand.
GACAGCATAGCTGTCACTTGACGCCGGTGTTATGTGAGCGAGATGTACCTACCGCACCGGTCGTGTCGGCCAATCCAACTGCAAAGCAGCATGGCACGGCACTACCTTACAAATGTTGAAACGGAAATAAGTCGGTTGTTGGGAGGGGCGTCAGCTCTTACCTTCAAATCAAGAGTTATTTCACACTTTTCACCAGCGTATCCGAGCGGGCACAGACACACGCGGGAGACACAACCCCCTCCATGTTGACACTCGCAGAAATCCTCCTTCACCTTCACATCATCACTTTTCAAATCATTATCATTCACATCATTAACTTTGACTTTGTCATCATTAATCAGTATTTTCTTGATAATGTTATATTTATCTTCTTCGTACTTTTTCGGTATCACCGAGTTGTCCAGTTTGTTGTGGTCTTTGGAATCTCTCATCACGATATCGTTGTCTTCGAAGTGGACTATGTCATTGATGTCGTAAATGCCGTGGTTGTCTATTTCCAGGGGTCTTCGTGGTATGGTTTCGCTAGTGACCTCGTTTATAGGCTTCCAGGGTGCGAGAGTTGGTGCGCATTCCGCTGTGAACAAAGTTAAGGAATTGTTAAATTAAGTAACGTGTATATAATATTACATTATACATACTCATAAGAATTGTCGGGCTCTAGTTATGGTGGAAGTACTTTTCACGCGAGGGTCACAAATTCAGAGGTTATTTATGTAATGAGTGCGGATTGTCTGTATATTTTTCTTAATTTGTTTCTTTGTTTTTTATTCATCTTACTAATAGTACTAGCTGTTGCCTGCAGCTTCGCCCGCGTTACTAAACTCCTATAAGTCACAGCGTGATGTTATATAGCCTATAGCCTTCCTCGATAAATGGGCTATCTAACACTGAAAGAATTTTTCAAATCGGACCAGTAGTTCCTGAGATTAGCGCGTTCAAACAAACAAACTCTTCAGCTTTATAATATTAGTATAGATGCGCAAGATGTATGTTACTCTTTCACCCATAAACTACTGAATACATTTGTAATGAAACTTTACAATAATATAGCTTATACATCAGAATAACACGTAAGCTATAATTTATCTCCGCTATCCTACTGGAATGAGAAGTACGCGGGCGAAACCCCGGGGCGCTGCTAGTAACTAACACTGTTACAAACTAATGAAGGGACATAATTAACTCGGTGTGTGATCATAGATAATTAGATATATATTTTGAGGGGCCAGTCTTAATATTTCCTACTTTTCCTTTTTATCTTCTTGAACGCCGGGAAATGCTCTGAGGCATCCCGCGAGAGAGTGGGTCTCCCCACGCGGGTATGTGGGACTCCCTGCGTCTGAAAGCTCTACTTACTAAAACCCGGCGAGTGCCACCATATGCGGCCTTTGGTGAGGTGCCCCGGATCTAATGAGCAAACAGGGCACCTCGACGGCTAGCCACGCCACTCCACAGAGGGGTTGTCCCGCACCACAGAACACCCCTCCCAACGTCGGGACAATACAATGGGGTGAAGTTCCCGTCCTCGCCCCTTGCCTTCTGCTCTTTTGACCCCTCTTCTTATAATAGTGGTACAAAGAGCCCCCTCGGCTCAATTCGCTTCGTCCAAGGTGCAGCGACTCACCCTAGTCTACTGAGCCCCACCGTCACGACAAGACCTGAACCATGGTGGGGTAATATTATAGTCCTAGTCCTAGTAAGTAAGTAAAATAATAAGTAGTCTAGCTTTTGTTGGTTCGAGTCTGACCTGGATCTATTAGGGAGGTGTGTGAAAGTATCTTTATTTGCTATATTTAAATAAGAAAATTTTGTTACAATAGAACGATACAAAAGATGATACGATATGAATAATTTATTACGGTATTCGATGTGATCGGAGATTGTATCATTGATTCTGAGGACTCCAGGGTCCTTTAAGCTTTAGTCCCTTAACAGGCATACGACCTATTATGATATCGGAAGAACAAAAATCTTATCTTAATTCTTATCTTATCTTACCTTTATAAATGTTAATCTACACTTTTGTATGAAGTTTATCTTTGGGATAAAACTAAATGTTATTGATATTTTGATATTGTCCAGTCCTGATTAAAATAGATAACACGAAATTTATCGTTTATATTTAAATACTGAGTACCTATTTTGTTTTACGGTTGTACGGTGTTAATATCTGTAGCGCCATCTAGTGGCGAGTTACGCTAAAAGAAAGTGCTTTTGTTTTATAATGATCGAAATGATGTGTTCATCTGTTTCTCGTACCGGTGGGAGGGAAGCGCTGTGCCGCGCTCCCGGCTGCATGGGTACCACCATCTTGCTTATTTCTCCCGTGAAACAGCTTTGCTGTGTTTCGGAGAGAAGGGCAAGACAGGCAGTGTAATTACTGGTACCGCGACTTCACATCTTATGTCTCAGGATAGGCAACACATAAATGAGTTGCCTGGGCTCGTTCCAGGTATACTAGTTTATGTTCATGGGCGACGTCGACCACTTAACATCAGGTGGTACGTTTGCCAGTTTGCCTATCCAACTAACATAAAAAAAAAAAAAAATTGGGCACATAATTATCGATATTGAACCGTATTTGTCCCGGACTGAATACATGATATGTAGGCAATTTTTACAAAATGAATTAACAATAATATTCAACATAACGCCAACCCGACGCCAGGGGGTCGTGTGGTCGCAGACTGCACGGTTGACGGGGGGCAACCCCCCACTTTTACAAACCAAATGTGAGCCAAATGGGCTCACACTAATCCGATGTAGCATTAGGGCCTTCAGGCCGATAGCATAGATCCATCCGAAAAAAAAAAACATAACGAGCTTGCTTACTTGACTAAGTTTTACATAATACAGTGAAATGAATTAAAATAAAATATAAGCTTGAAAATTGACACGATTATTTCGAATATAAAATACAAAGGACTTGTTCACGCGAGCTTCGCGAAATAAAAGTGAAAGATATGCTAAATGTTCCGTTTTATAATACACCAATGGTGGATTTTTATCTTTATAAATAATTTTCAGTAATATAGATGTTGTCACATAATGACCACATCACTATTATGATAGCGATTTAAAATTCTAACCATTCACTTTAGTTCATGCAAACTGATTTGGAAAGGAAGGTGGATGAATGAAACTAATTAGCAAATATATAACATAGGCCATTTATATAGGTACCCTTGTTCATCTAAGCGCTGGCTCATTGCTGTTAATCGATTTTCCAAATCTTTGATAAGCAAGCACGCAGTTTTATTTCCTGAAAAATAGGTTTTATATAGAAAAGGGGACAAACGGGTCATTTGTCGTTTCACCTGGTGGTAAGTGATAAGCGACACCCGCTACATCATTAGTGCCCTTCAAATATGAGTATGCTCTGTTCTTGAAGGTCCCTAAGCGTATCGGTTCGAAAATACCGGTTTTTTTTCGGATGGATCTATGCTAACGGCCCGAAGACCCTAATGCTACATCGGATTAGTGTGAGCCCATTTGGCTCAACATTTGGTTTGTAAGAGTGGGGGGTTTCCCCCGCCAACCGTGTGGTCCGCGACCACACGGCCTCCTGGTGTCGGGTTGGTGTCTGTGGCGGGATTGAGCCGCGTCACCGTCGGGTGGAGCCGAAAATATCGTAGGTGGCAGCTGGTTACATATAAAAATGCATAAGAATAAATAATGCTTTAAGGTATCAATTAAAGTCATTAAAGTTTACATAGGAATTATTGTTTATTTATTCATTAAAAAAATATTTATATAATAATTATTGAAAAATACCATTCTTTTTTTGCGGTATTTCCGAACCGATATGACAAGGTCTATAGTTATGTTGAATTTCATGATTAAGCAAATGTCAATCCGAAATACCCAGGTTTTGGTTTGTTGCACAGACAGACAGACTGGATAGGACGGAGTGTATTTGGGTGCCTTTTTGTCACTTATGAACGGAACCCTAAAAAGGTCCTGTATTATTTTCTGAACATAAGAATATTTTCAGTATCAAAAGCTACGCAGGCGTTAATATTATGAGTAGCACGTACGGTCTACTGGCAAGGGAGAGAGCGGGACAGAACACAATTGGTATGCATAACGTCAGCGTATTCTGGGCACACTCGCTGTTTCGTTTTGTCATCACAAACTATTGGAAGCTAATGCATTTCTTTGTTTGCTATCAGCAGGGACAATGGTTGACATGATAGAGTTTATGATAAACTAACATTATCATTTATCATACTTAGCGAATTTATCGGAGCTTACATCTCAAGAATCGATTTTCATAAAATGTATGAACGAATATGAGCCGTAAAATTGGTGATTCAATGACGGTTACTTTTTTGTGCGCAACTTTTAGATTATACGCGAACAATTAAAACATCAAAATATTACTAAAAGATGTATCAATTGTTCGCGGATAACTTTGTCGTTTATTAACTGATTTTGATGATACTTTTTTGTTGGAAAGGAGTTATTCCAAGGGTAGTCTCATGATAAGGAAACTCATCTGATGAAGGCATCCCAGAGAAATCGAGGGGAACTTTTGAAAATCGTAGGGGCGATTATTGCGTTTGGTATTTTTTTATTGTAAACTGTACCTATTTTATATTCTATTTAAACGTATCTAATCAGAATAAGCACAAGTAACGTTCGAATATGAAATGTGTTTTTTTTTCAAATCTCATGACCTGACCTTGATAACATCGCTTAGTAATTGATTCGCTTAGATAAAGGTGAACACATTCCGGCAATAATTCTAGATGCAGTTCATCATCCCACCTAATTGGTGGGCGATCAAATCGTATTTTCATAAGTATCATCATCATCATCAGCCTCTCCGTCCACTGCTGAACATAAGTCTACCCTCAATGAACGTCAAGACGGCCGATCCCTTGCCACTCGCATCCAATACGGACCGGCCATAATAATAATCATTAGACATTTTGCTCATCTCGTTGGGGAAGTTTTAGAGGGAAATTGGTTTTGTTCGATTTCGCGGTTTCACGCGCACTAAAACCTAAGCTGCGCGTAGGGCTAGTGTTTTATAATAGTGTTCCAGGACGCATTCTTATTCTTCTTAATATTTGTCTTCGAGATCCAGACCCCTTTTTACGGAACCCTTTTTAGGGTTCCGTAGCCAAATGGCAAAAAGCGGAACCCTTATGGGTTCGTCATGCCTGTCTGTCTGTCTGTCCGTCCGTATGTCACAGCCACTGTTTCTATCTTTCAAATCTTTATCTATGGTATATCATAACGCTTTTATCCATTAATAAAACAAAGCTAAAGAATTATTCTCACAGTCGTTTACTCTTACAGTTTAGACCAACACTGACCCCCGCCACTTTATAGTTATAAAAACTTTAAACGTTTTGTAACTTTTTCTGCTCCACTCTCTCATTTGTTCTGTGTATCACGTCCGGCGCTGACATCTTAAAAGATTAGGTATCGACATGAAAAATGAGTTTACTTTCACAGTTTAACGAAAAAGTTTACAGTTTAGACGTTTTGTTGTGAAGTGAGCGGACAAATGGATTTCGCTTAGGCTGTAGAAACGATAGCACAAGAGCTGATTACCACTATTATATATATATATATATATATATAATAGCGATACTCTCATCTCAAAATAATAAACAAATGAGCGTTAACCAACAACTATACCACGTTACTGATCACCCGCCTGGCCTCGCTGGTGTCCCCACCCTTAAATAATAATAAAAGGAAACCTAGCTCCGTGGTAACTGGTGCGTTAACCAAGATGCCATTCTACAATCGTAAACGCTGGTAGAAAACTACTAAATGTATGGAAATGACGTTCTACATTGATAAATCACGTGGTCTTAAATGTCATTTCCATACATTTATTCGTTTTCAATTAGCATTTACGATTGTAGAATGTCATCTTGGCTAGCTCACCTGGTAAGATCGTAAGAACTTGTATAGAAACGGAAATAAATTTAAAAAATCCTAGATGCCGGTATCGTAACATCACTAACATGAGTCACTAATTTCGCGCAAAATATTGTTTCATCATCATCATCATCAACCCCTATCCGTCCACTGAACATAGGCCTCCCTCAAAGAACGCCAATACGACCCATCCCTCGCCACTCGCAAGTCGCATCCAACACGGACCGGACACTATAAGGAGATCGTCTTCTCATCTGGTTAATTGTTTACATTGTAAAAATTATTTATATTCTGTTCTTAATACTTTTTTGATATGTATACAATCAAATAAAATATCAAGATAACCCTTTTTTTAATCCTCATCAAGATAAGTGCTACGGCGGCTAAAAAAGACTTGGGATTTGTTGGAGTTTCGAATAGTAAAAATGTAATAGAAATGGAAAATTTACTAGCTGTGTACGAACCTTTTATAGTTAATATATCATTAAGTACTTGTAAAAAGACAGACGAAAGTAAAAACAAGATATATTGTATTCTCAGACAATTCTATACTTAAGCCTGAAGATGGTAAATCCCAAATTCGTCAAGAACCCTGGATAACTAAGCCATTATCGAATGTTCTGAAAAAGTTTAGAAGGTCTAACAAGGCCTTTGTTAAGTTTTATATTAGGCCCGCCTTCGGTAAATAGGTTCGGGATTACTCGTAAGTCGCCGGTACACGCTGATGTTCGCTGAGATTAGAGTCCAGGAGACGGGAAATTAGGGCAGGGATTTGTAACTTATGATACTGTGATATTGGGTTGGCTGTGTATTGTCATCACTTTTGTCTGCCTGCCTCATAATTTATTTATAATGTACAGTAATCACTGTAGTGAAAAAATCCAGTGAGGGAAATGGTTTTGGAATGTAAAAGTAACACGACGGCTAAAAGGCTTCCCAAATTAACCCCGACACAATTCTACACTTGAAGTATATATTCGGTCAATATTTTCTAATTAGTTAACCGAGACCTTGTACTAATTGCGTTAAACTTATAATTACATGTAATATTTATGAAAATTGTTTTAATCGTCACACGCTCGTCGACAATAAGCTTAAGTGGAAGGGTTGGGCTTATCGGTGAGAAAAATGGTCTTCACGGTGAGAGAAATGGACGTACCGGTAGGAGAAATGCGCTTACCGGTGGAAGTTATAGACTTAACGGTGAGAGAAATGGACTTACCGATGAAAGTATGGGCTTACTGGTGAAAGAAGTGCATTTACGAGTAAAAACGTTACCCAAAAGACAGCCTTTGTATCCCTCGCATGGATACCACATCCTTTTTATTTCCTTAAATACACTACAAATAAAAGGCAGTGTTAATACTATCACCTGGGTCTACAGTCTTGGGTCTAGGTATGGGCAATGCGTGGGCAAGGCAAGCCCGTACATTGAGGGTTATCTTCTTTTGCGCCGTGCGCTTTTGTCCTCTCTTCTTATAAGAGGGGTACAAAGAGCCCCCTCTGTTGAATTGGCTTCACCCAAGGTGCTAGGCTCACTCTAGGGGGCACTTTGTACCCCTCTTATAAGAAGAGGGGACAAAAAAGCAGGGGGCAAGGAGCGAGGATGGGAACCTCATCCCATTGTACTGTTCCGACGTTCCACAACAACCCCTCCCGGGTTGTTGTGGTACGGGACAACCCCTCTGTGGAGGTCGCGTCGGCCCCTGGGGGGACTGACTAGTTGTCGAGGTGCCCTGTTTGCTCATTAGATGATTAGTGAGGTTCTCTTCCTCGCCCCTTGCCCCCTGCATTTTTGTCCCCTCTTCTTATAAGAGGGGTACAAAGTGCCCCCTAGAGTGAGCCTAGCACCTTGGGTGAAGCCAATTCAACAGAGGGGGCTCTTTGTACCCCTCTTATAAGAAGAGAGGACAAAAGCGCACGGCGCAAGGGGCGAGGACGAGAACCTCACCCCATTGTACTGTCCCGACATTGGGAGGGGTTGTTATTTGGTGCGGGAAAACCTCTCTGTGGAGTATAGAATAGCCGTCGAGGTGCTCTGTTTGCTCATTAGATCCGTGGCACCTCACTAAAGGTGGCATTGGTGGCTATCGCCGGTTTTAGTGGGTAGAGCTGCGTCCACTTTCGGGTGCAGTGAGTCCCACATACCCACGTGGGGAGACCCACTCCCCCGCGGGATGCCTCAGAGAATTTCCCGGCGTTAAAGAAGATAACCCTCAATGTACGGGCTTGCCTTGCCCACGCATTGCCCATACCTAGACCCAAGACTGTAGACCCAGGTGATAGTATTAACACTGCCTTTTATTTGTAGTGTATTTAAGGAAATAAAAAGAATGTGGTATCCATGCGAGGGATACAAAGGCTGTCTTTTGGGTAACGTTTTTACTCGTAAATGCACTTCTTTCACCAGTAAGCCCATACTTTCATCGGTAAGTCCATTTCTCTCACCGTTAAGTCTATAACTTCCACCGGTAAGCGCATTTCTCCTACCGGTACGTCCATTTCTCTCACCGTGAAGACCATTTTTCTCACCGATAAGCCCAACCCTTCCACTTAAGCTTGTTGTCGACGAGCGTGTGACGATTAAAACAATTTTCATAAATATTACATGTAATTATAAGTTTAACGCAATTAGTACAAGGTCTCGGTTAACTGATTAGAAAATATTGACCGACTACAGACTTCAAGTGTAGAATTGTGACGGGGTTAATTTGGGAAGCCTTTTAGCCGTCGTGTTAATTAACGAAAGTTTAACATTTAATTATTTCACTGGTATTTTTATTAACTTTTTTTTTGGTAAATCTAGAAGATTTAATTCAAACATCATCAAAACCATCTACTTCTTTTCGTCTACTTTCTAATTCACATATTGTTTTGTCCGTTTGCGTCTCCAGTACTGTAACTGATATTTTCCTCGTGTACTTTAAAATTTCTTATCAGTGGGAGGAGTCTGTGATCATCGCGCCCCTCAGCCTGGGTACAACCATCCTGCCTAATTTTACGTGTAACAAGTTTTGCTTTTTTATGTCAACAGGGGGCAAACGAACAGTCGGAGCCTCATGGCACCGACGCCCATACACATCCGAACATGCGCCGCCCTCCTTATGCCTATCCCCCCCAATGGGCCACCGGAATCTCACAAATCGCACGAAACGCGACAGCTTAGCTGTCACTTGACGCCGGTGCTATGAGAGCATACCAACCCCGGTCGTGCCAGCCCAGTTCGGATGCAATGCAGCATGGCACTACCTCTTCCTAACTTTATTGAAGAAAGACAGACTTAATACTTTTTTAAAGTACGACAGACGAATTACTTTTACCCAATATTACAATCTTACATCTCGAGATAGCTACGCACGAATGACTTGCTTTTTTTGTTTTCGTAAGGAAATCCTGGATGTAGCCAGGATCTTCGGGTAGATCCTGACCCTATGTGGAACTGCGAGCGTAGCCTAGCCCCGGCGTAGGCCAGACTACTCCTCGTAAGGGGGGACTGACCGGCCGCTACTAAGCAGTCCCCGCGACATCGTGCCATACCGGGCCCAGGTTCCCATCCTGATCTAATGCGAGCACAAGTGCGTTACTGGAGGCGGATTAAGTAGCGAATGAGTTGCCTGGGCTGGTCCCGATTGAATTCGGTTATGGTCATAGGCGATGCTTTCCACTCACCATAGGCTCGTCTGACATTGTCTATTCAATTAAAACAACATTTCAAATGTTTAGTTTTCATGGCACGAAAATGTTTGAATGCATATGAAATTCGTTTTTATCATCCATAATTGCGGCGCATTCAAAGGTTGGCGTAATGGTTTATGTTTCATTAAAAAAAAACATCGTAAGGCCTGTCGACACCCCACATTAGGGGTTGCGTTATTTATGCCACCCTTCCCCCCACACCACACCCTGATTTATATCCTTTCACGCCAGTAATTGGTGTGTATCCGCTTAATTACTTTTTTTTTCGTTTATACGTAAGAGAAACAAGTTTTTGCGGATTTCATCACGTATTTTATATACCGACGTTTCGTGTTACCGCAACCATATTCACAAGTGGACCACTGTGGTAAAAATCTAAGCTATTAGCATTACAGCTCGTAAAAAGTTTTTGGATTTTAATTAGTGTATAAACCTTACATACAGTAGGTACATATATGATCCCCACCATGGTTCAAACCTTGTCGTGGCGGTGGGGCTCTATAGGTGGGTTCACCTACTGAGCCCCACCGCCACACTTTGGGCGAAGTTAATTAAACCGAGGGAGCTGCTCTTTAAAAAGAGGCCCCTCTTAAAAAGAGGGGACAAAGAGCAGGGGGGACAAGGGCGAGGATGGGAACCTCATCCCATTGCACATTGATTGTTTTCTTTTCTTTTTTTTGTATGTAAGTGAATAGCGACATCCACAGACACCCGCTATAAGTGGTCGACGTCGCCCATGAACATAAACTGGTATACCTGGAACGACCCCAGGCAACTCATTTATGTGTAGGCATCCTGAGACATAAGATTTTAAGTCTCGGTGCCAGTAATTACACTGCCTGTCTTGCCCTCCTCTCCGAAACACAGCAAATCTGTTTCACGGGAGAAACAAGCAAGATGGTGGTACCCATGCAGCCAGGAGCACGGCACAGCGCTTCCCTCCCACCGGTAGTTGCGGGACAACCCCTCTGTGGAGGTGGCGTCGGTCTCTGGGGGGACTGACTAGCCATCGAGGTGCCCTGTTGCTCAACAGATGCAGGGCACCTGACTGAAGGCAGCTTGGTAGCACTCGCCGGATTTTAGTGGGTAGAGCTGCTGCTCCTTTCAGTCTTTCGGGCGCAGCGAGTCCCACGTACACGCATCCCCGCGGGATGCCTAAGAGCATTTCTTGGCGTAAAAAAGGTAAATATATGTTCAACATAATATGGGTCAGACAACAACGAGTCCATCCTTCGTTTCCGCTAGATCTGGGCTAAGTATTCCCAGAGATCGGGATCTCCGTCACCTATTACTTTTATTTTAAATTATACGCGAATTTTCCCATACAATTTAGATTAAATTTAGGAAGCATTTATGTTATTTATAGCACTGAAAATTAATTACTGTAGAAATATTTCTAGATGAGATTTTTTGAGATTCTTTTATGGAACAATGGATACGTCTTTACAATAGGGTTCCAGAAAACGTTCAAAATCTTTCCATTAATAAATTAAAGAAAACTGCTAGAAACGTTTGTGTGGCAAAGGTTGTTGTGAAATAAAGGATTTTGTGAATAGAAATATTTTGATTTGATTTAAAAGAAAAAAAATATAAAGACTTGACCATCTCATGAAAACACAATGTATGTCACGAGTACGAGTAGTTTTGCCACTTTTAACATTTGTTGGATCAATTATGTTTAAACCTTTTACTGGATTATTTTTTAATTGAAACCGTGTGGTTGAAGATACTTTCTCTCCGAGGGATTTTCCAAACGTAAAACGCGTAAAACACTAATGATTTGGTTGTTGAAACGTGGTTGCCAAATGCCGTAGAAAAATCGGAATTATTAAATATGGGAAAATCGTTACAATTCGGTATTTCGGTAGGACAGAGCTCATATCGGTAGAAATACCGAAAAATTTGTAGGTTTAAGACCACTGAACTTAAGACCTTTGCTTTTGCTTTGTTTATGTGTCATTCTTAAATGTTGCATCCATAGTCTAAACAAAATTAAAGACCCAGATCTTGCTTTATTTCCTTTTACACAATAACCTTTATTACCTGGACCTTATACTAAGTCTTAAGAATAAGATATATTTTAAGAAAAATAATAATAAGTAGAATAGAATAAGAATAATAAATTGTTCAGAAATGAAACGCGCTCACAAATGCATCGAAACACGCCAGTGACAATACAAGGAATAAAGATTTTAAAAGTAAAACGCCAGAGTGCTATAAACTCTTTACACCAGCCAGACTCGATTGGATTTAAAACGTTCCGTTCGACGTAAACACTCGGTAGTGACGTGCAGAGTCAACACTAGTCAACTGTTCTTGAAAATCTCGTGAAGTATTAGTGATGTGATTGAGTGCGTCGCCATAGCGTTGCAAAAATGTAGCCTCATCTCTTTTGTTAATAAAATTCATATTTACAGGAAAACCTGTAGGATTTCTATTACTATCTACACCGATACATTATACGCATTATTACAATATTCTTGTAGTGATAGGATTCCTCTGGTGTATTTGTATAACTAACGTTCTACCGCATTGCCTAAATACTAGAATATTATAAATAATGTTATATAATATATTAATAATAATATATTACTTTCCACATTTAATGTGGGATGTCGTATGTACAAATCTTTACACAGTTCAGATAATTTTTCGAATTCCAAGATTTGTATTAAAAAATTTGATGATTCAACTTGTTAAAAAGGTAAACAGTAAATAATAATAATAAGTACTTTATTTGCGATGACACACCAAATCCCTACCATGGTTCAGGCCTTGACGTGGCGGTGGGGCTCAGTAGCTTAGGGTGAGCCCAGCACCTTGGGCGAAGCCAATCGAGCCAAGGGGGCTCTTTGTACCCCAGAAGAGGGGACAAAAGAGCACGGGCAAGAGGCGAGGACGGTAACCTCACCCCATTGTACTGTTCCGACGTTGGGAGGGGTTGTTCTGTGGTGCGGGACAACCCCTCCCCTCGGTGGAGGTGGCGTCGGTCCCTTGGGGGACTGACTAGCCGTCGAGGGCTCATTAGATCCGGGGCACCTGACCAAAGGCGGCATTGGTCGCTCTAGCCGGGTTTTTGTGGGTAGACCCACTCCCTCGAGGGATGCCTCAGAGCATTTCCCGGCGTTAAAGAAAAAAAGAAGGTAAACAGTAAATGATCCTAATAAACAGTTTTGAGGAGACAGGTTCAGGAGGGGGCGATGAACTAATGATTGATGAGTGAAAACCTTCACACCATTAATATGCGTCATATGAATTTTGTTGACGTTGTCAGGATCCTAGCCGTTGATAAATCTCAGTTCTTATAAAAAACCTGGCATTTAAATATAACAAAAATATAATATCATGAGAAAAATTAAGGAGTTAAAACTTTTAGAAGTTGACACCGTAGAATCATACTTGTGCAGTTCCCTTTATCAGAACTACCACCACTATCATACTACCTCAGTATAGGTCATATCACAGTTGAAACCACAAATATATCCCGGCACCAGAAGACTCAGGGTAATTAGAAATCAATAGATACGGTTAGATTCGCTAAAAGGCTTAAATGAGCTTCAATTAAATACATAATACCGAGCTCAACCGGTCGAAGGTAATATAAAATTATGTAGATTGAATTTAATGATGAAAAATCTTTATATTTTATAACTTATAATACTTAAATACTACTAGTAGTATAATTATAGGTATCATTAGAGAGGTATAATTTGTAAGGAGTAGTGCCATGCTGCTTTGACGCCGAATGGGGTCGGCATGACCGGGGTGGTACCTCTCGCTCATATCACACCGGCGTCAAGCAACAGCTATGCTGTTGGGTATAGGGAAAAGGAGGGCAACAGATCTGCATATATCTGATTATGCGGACGTGTATGAGGATCGATAGTCGCCAAAAGGCTTCGACTGCTCGTTTGCCGTCCTATGCTGTAATAAAAGAGATATACGCTTAGGCAATGTAAAGAAGAGCAGGAGGGGCTGTAAATATGCAATCCACTCTGTCATCGGCAAATTTTTATAAAACGAAAATTGAAGAAGATGTTTTATACATATAATTTTTCAAGAGGAAGACTAGACAAAAGAAAATATGATTTGAGAAGGTTTTGAAAACGGAAGTAGACATGAAAGAAACATCATCAAAAAGAAAGAAACATTATAAAAACGAAAGAAGTACTTATATTAAAAAAGTGGAAGATTGATTGATGTATTATTCTATTATATATAATAGTAATTACAACTGAACTACGATTTGAACTTGGATAATATTAAGGCGTTGAGAACACAAAACATGCCAAGAAAAGAATCTAGAGCATTCTAAAATATATAAGTTACAGATTCAAGATTACAAATTCAAATTTGACGTTAACCTAATACCATCGATGTCGGTTACCCCAACACTAGGCGAGATCTCTGAATACAATTTGTATTTAATTTGCGTAAACACGGCGTCTTGAATTTTGAGCTTAGTTCGAGTATCACTTCATCGTCCTTCGTAATATTCAATTTGTGTACTTCAAAACAATGCAATTAGATTTCCACAATTACGTTGAGCCACTATATCTTATCAAAACTAACAGCAGTTGGAATTAGTCCAGCTGGAATTTGTATAAATATTTTAGCCTCTGATTTGGATTTTTATCGTACCTTAAGGGTGCCAGCGGAATCCTATTACTATATTTGTATATTATACATTATATTATATGTGTGCAGTGTGGCATACATGAAATCATCGTAGAATGTAAATCATCAAACCCATAATATCATCAAATTATTGCCGTTCACTCTTTGATATTATAAATCTATACACAGAAATAAAATTGGAGTATCTGTTTGAATTATTCAGATAGCCGCACTATAATGATAATAAATAACAGAAAGACAGACAAAAATTGTAAAAAATGTTATTTTAGTATGGGTACCGTGTAAATACATCCATATGTATTTAATAAAAAGCGGTTTTTATGTTACAAACAGACACTCTAATTTTATTTATTTGTATAGATAACGTTTTTTACAATTTTTGTCTGTCTGTCTGTTTGTTCCGGTTAATCTCTGAATTGAACTGCTGGGCTGATTTTGACAGGACTTTAACTGACAGATAGCTGATGTTATAAGGAGTAACTTAGGCTACAAAAATAATCATCATCACTTCGGATACGGCTGTTAATCTTAGTAAAGGCTGGCAAAGCTGCGGGCGGCTAGTAATAACATACAACGAATGATTGATGACAACACGATTCAGATATCTTAAGTTTCTTACAGGGTCAATGAACAATTATTATTTTTATTATTTTAAGAAGACATTTTAGATTGGTATAATTGTCCGTCCTTCACTAGAACACCACGTATCGAATAGTGCATTCTACGTTTTACTTCTCATAGATTTAAAGGATTTACAAAGAAAAGCAAATCACATCAAATTACTAAGATCATGTCCTCCCATGACTTTGCTTGCTGTTAAGTTTACGTTAAGTTACTGTTAAGTTTATGAAATAAAGTTATTTTGTAAAGTATCCGACACGCCAGGTATGTAAAAGATAAAACCGGGTAAAATCCGTCGTTTAATAGGTGTAAATTCATGTAAACATTAGAAAACAATATAAGAAAGTAACATCAGACTAAATAGCAGCCAAGTGTGAGTTTTATTTGCCTCATTTCATTTGAATTTATGACTATACTTACTATCTTGCGAGTCAAATCAATTTGCTTTCTGAACTTATAAAAAGGTACAAAGTACAAACAACTCAAAAGAAATCACTAGAACGTCAACATATAGTCTAATTAGTTTTCTCGAAACTTCCACTCAAATGCAAAGTCAATTTCTAAGTTACCTTTAATGAAAAAAGGGAACTTGCAGAATTCACGGTACATTTAATTTGTCCGTCAAACTTATAGGCCTTTCATGTGCCGACCTTTCAGACGCCGTCCGTTCCTTCAGGGCATTAGTGGAGCCAATTATTTTAGCTCCACGTTTAATAGCTACATTTAAAAGAAAACTTTCCCTGAATTTTCAAAGCTTTGGATTGATACGTTCAGTTTTTGTAGAACTCAAGGAAAAATAATTTCCTTGAAAGAACTGAGTAAAAATTAGAGTCGATTAAAGAAAAGTAAAGGAACGTCGCTGAAAATTGTCAATGTTAATGATAAATATGATAATTTTAAAGCAAAATGTAAATGACGTATCAGACGAAGGAGTGTTCCTTTTCTCAGCCTGATTACCTTCTAAACCTTGGCCTCTCATTTTTACAGGTACCTAATATGTCACCTGTCACCACCTTTTGACAGTTTTGACGGTTTCACGGTTCACCCGTCCCATAATAAAATCCCACAAAAAACAGTTTCACTATAAAATGTCGCGACAAGTACACGTCTAACTATATACACGTATAGCAAAAATAAAAACAAGACGCGCGCCAAGTACGTTTAAAAAATTGTTTTCAATTGTAAAATTTGCCACAAAAATTTTGCAATTATTGAAATTCACAATGATTACTTTTTTTTAATTTATATTTTTTTGTAGATTGCAAATTTTTCTTTTTTTTGTAAATATCCTACACCAATTGTTTTTTCAATTTTCACAGTTTTTAATGAGTGTTTCTTTTAATCCGAGAGGTTTTGTGTACTTGGTTTTTTTATTTCATATTTTTTGTAAAGATTTAGTTTATTTTTTTATTTTTGCTATACGTGTATATAGTTAGACGTGTACTTGGCGCGACATTTTACAGTGAAACTGTTTTTTGTGGGATATCTCTTTTTTTTGTAAAGCATATATTAATTAACATAATTACATTTCAAATATTAACGTACATTCTGTGTTGTTACACAGGTTGTACGAAGGACAAAAATTGACTAATACTTGTATGCCGGGGGCATCCTTTGATCAAGTTGTAAATAAGATTTTAAATGCCACACATTGTCCAAATACAACCATTGTAATTATAGTTGGGAGAAGGGGAGGTGTGAACGGGAAACAACTTGCTAAATATATAGAAAATCTTTCAGGTTTACCCAATGTTGAGAGGGTATTTCTATTCACATTTCCCTACATTAAATCAGACAAGTTGCCACAGGAGAATAAAATTAGACTAAAATTAAATAGCCTGTTACACTGTGCATGTAACAATAACTGTATTTTACTTAATGAAAATAAAAGTAACATAATAAATATAATTGACATTAACAACATTTTAAATGATAATAATTGTAACAATCTGACATCTGATAGGTATTACCTATCAAAATTTTATAAGCGACAAATAGCAGCCTCGCTATTATATTTTTTATCTTTAAGTCCAGCCAAGTATTTGGCTAATCCGACCACTGTTTTATTTGAACAGTGTCATAATAAAACATACAATTTTACAAATTTGGAATACGTTCCAAATAGTTTAAACTAGAGTATAAGACAATAGAGGAAATCTCTAGCCCATTAATTAGTAATAATAATAATAATATATTAAATAAAAATATTGAACAAATCAATGTAAAGAAATTAAATAAAAAATTGTACTCATTTAACCTGGTGCATCAAAACTTACAAGGAATGTTAGGCAAAGACTTGGAAATTGAATTGTTCTTAAAAAACTACAATATAGACATATTGTGTATTACCTAACATTGGTTAAAAAAATGAAATTATGTTCAGCTTCAGTGAGCACCAGGTGGCAAGTTCGTTCAGTAGAGAAAAAGCCATAAGAGGTGGCTCACTAATAATTATTAAAAATGAAATAAAATTTAAGGAACGTACGAATATTGTGGGCCTCTCTGCTGAGCGTACTACTGAAATAGCCTGTATAGAGATGGAGCGCCTTATTATTGTAAGTGTATACAGACCTCCAAATGGATTATATGATTCTTTTGAGAAAATCATGGAAGAATTATTAACTAAAATATGTGGGTCTAACAAGCCCATACTAATTTGTGGTGACTTTAATATTAATTTACTAGAAAATAATTCCACCACAGTTAGATTCACATCATTGTTAAAATCATATAATCTGACTAATCTATTTTCAGAACCAACAAGAATTTGTAGTTCTACAGCTACATGTATTGATAATAGTTTTAGTAATTTAACTCCTGTCCACAAAGAAATTATCAACAAGTTGAATTCTGATCACTGTGGTCAATTAGCTGAATTCCTTATAAGTTCTAATAGTAAAAATTGTAACAAAAATAATGTGTTTGTTCCTGTGAATGTAAGACGTATTGAGAAATTTAGGAGTAGTATAATGGCAAATATTACATATTTGAAAGATAACAAAAGTCCAGATTTCGCTTTTGGTGAATTGTTTAAATTAATTAATACACATTTTAAAGCCATTTTTACTTCTAAAACAGTCAGTTCCACAAATAAAAAGGGCTTTAATGATTGGGCAACAGCAGGAATCCACAATAGTAGACGCAAATTATATGACCTTTACCAAGAACGCACATACAATCAAAATCAATCATTTAAGCAGTATGTCAAAATATATTAAAAAACATTCAAACAAGTTTGTATCGCGGCCAAATCGCTTTATATTAAGGAAAAAATTAAAAACGCAAAAAATAAAATAAAAACTACTTGGAACATAATAAAGGATGAAACTGGGAGAGTGGGTAGTCGTAGCTCTGAATTTAATTTAAATATTGAAAATAAAATAATTAAGTCTGACGAGGAAGTTGCGACAGTATTTGAAAAATACTTTTCTGACATCCCGATTTCGACTACAAAAAATTTAATCTCATGTCCTGCAATTGCCGAATCATTGCTTAAAACCAATGTCAAACAATGTGAAGCTAACTTTAAGTTTAAAGAGATAGGACCCAAAGATATTTTAAATGCATTTAACTTATTAAACAATAAAAATACCCCAGATTTATGGGGAATATCTGTAAAAGTCACTAAGCTCATAGTTGATGTAATTGCACCCCATCTAGCAACAATTTTTAATAAATGTATTGATAGTGGCGTTTTTCCTGACTTAATGAAACATAGTCGAGTCTTGCCTCTTTTTAAATCTGGCAGTACATCAGATGTTACAAATTTTCGACCAATATCAATACTCCCCTCATTTAGTAAAATTTTTTAAAAATTATGTTAAATCAGTTACTATATTACTTTGAAACCAATATGTTACTGCACAAAAAACAATTCGGATTTAGAAAGGGTCTCTCCACAACAGACGCTGGCGTTAACTTAATTGACCACATTTATGAGGCCTGGGAGGAGTCACGTGATGCTTTGGGAGTTTTCTGCGACTTATCCAAGGCGTTTGATTGTGTACAGCATGAGACCTTGATCAGGAAATTACGCCACTATGGGATAGACGGTACGGCACTGGATCTTTTGAATTCCTATCTTAAAAACAGGACTCAAAAGGTCGAGATAAATGGTAAAAGATCATCCGGGACTAAAATAGAGATGGGGGTCCCACAGGGGTCCATTCTAGGTCCATTTCTTTTTCTAATTTATGTAAACGATTTACCTTACCTAGTTAAAGATAGTCAAGAGGTAGTGTTGTTTGCTGATGATACTTCACTTATTTTTAAAATCAAACGACAAGAAACTAATTATGACGAGGTAAACAACACACTTTCGAGAATGGTACATTGGTTTAGCGTTAATAACTTGCATTTAAATAGTAAAAAAACTAAATGCATAAAATTTTCCTTGCCAAATGTTAAGCAACTGCAAACAAATGTACTCTTAGACAGTGAAAACTTGGAATTGGTGGACTCCACAGTTTTCCTAGGAATAACTCTAGATCTTAAGCTGCAGTGGGGTCCCCACATAGCTAAATTGGCGAATAGACTCAGTTCAGCAGCATATGCAGTGAGAAAAATAAGACAGTTTACTGATGTAGATACAGCGCGAATAGTATATTTTAGCTACTTTCATAGCATTATGTCTTATGGCATACTTTTATGGGGAAATGCAGCCGACATAAACAACATTTTTGTGCTGTAGAAGCGGGCTATTCGTGCAATTTACAAGTTGCCTCCCTATTCATCTTTGAGAGAAAAATTTAAAGAAATAGGAATTCTGACTATCACCTCTCAATACATCTTAGAAAATTTACTGTATGTCCGTAAAAACATAAATTAATTTTGTAAGAAAAGTGATATTCATAGTAGGAATACACGTAATAGACACAGGTTACATGCACCAATGATTAGACTTTCGAAAGTAAGCAATTCTTTTAAAGGCAACTGTATACGCTTTTACAATAGGATCCCAGAAAACGTTCAAAAGCTCTCCATAAAAAAATTCAAAAAAGTTGTTAAAGAACGTTTGTGTGGTAAAGCATATTATAAAGTAAAAGATTTCATGGAAGATACCACACCGTGGGAATAAGGCGTTCCTCCCGGGCATTTCAAGATAAGATGTTAAAATTGTTATTAATATATATTATTTGAAAAGATTAGTTCCACTGAGTTTGTTTCGCCGGTTCTTCTCAGTGGGCTTACCTTGGAACCGGTGGTAGATTCAATTGACGTTCAAAAAGATACTGTATTAGTACTATTTTGAATAAAAACAATTTGATTTTGATTTGATTTGATTTAATATTTTAAATATTTATACTTCTTGAGTAATTCATTGCAAATACTTTAAAATATTAAACTTAAACTTCTTGAGTAATTCATCAAAATTTTTGTTCTTAAATTTTCTCAAATAATTTAATAATAAAAGAGGTTAGTACATACTATTACAATACTTTTACTTTAAATGACGCTTGTGACTGACCAGTGACCAATGCAACATCGTCATATTTTTTTAAATGTTATTTTGATTTTCAAAATTAACATAGAGCGTGCGTTCCTGTTATTCCTCCTGTTTAAATATTTAGAGTGTAAAAGGGAAAGTTAGATACCAGATAGCGCAACATGCAACTTGACCGGCAGTTCAAATCAATAATTAAATTAAAGTAAATTATTATATTTGCTTATTAGTAAATCATGTAATAATAAGCTCAAATATGTAATTAAAAAATTCAATATTTTTTGTTCTTGTCCAATATATGATTCATTATTATTTACCCTGAATTTATTAAGTTGCACACTGCCATGCCTTCAGAATAAAAAAAAAAATTCAAAACTTTAGATGTATTACTTTCTTTATTGTTTTCTTAAGAATAATTCAAATCCAACTCCATACGAAGAAAGTCATAAATTTACTTGATACCAATGTACTTATTATTATGTTTATTGTCCTTTAAGGCCTTTAAATATTCTCCTTTCCAGAAGCTAAAAAAATGTAAAACAGTAAGGAAATAACTTCAAATGAAAATAATTAAAATTAAGAAATACTACACACATAATGTCTCGCAATTTTTGTTTACAACCAGCTCTTTTCCGCTTAAAGTTTTTTTTATTGCACGGTCTGTAACAATAGGAAAACAAATTGTATTGACAATAATAAAAGTATGACAAGTCAGAAATTTGAAGTAAAATTACTTACATAATATCATAATCAATACTGAAATTAACTTGTCTGTCTCTATTTGATTATTGGAACAAATATAAGTCATCAACATATAATGCTATAACAATTTTTACATCATTATTCATTTTTGTAAAAACACATGGCTCTATACGATGATCTCTAATACCATGATCTAGATGACTGCTTTAAACCATAAATTACTTTGTTTAACAATATTATTCTTATTTGAATCACAATTAATTACTAGTTGAACCTTATAAATGTCCTCTTTAAGAAAACCATTTAAGAATGCTGTTTTAACATCTAAATGAGTGACATCTAAATTAAACTGAACAGATAGTGCGAACAATAATTTCAAAGTAGAATGTCTGACATCTGGTGAGAAAGTCTATTCATAATCAATACCAGGCCTCTGTGTAACCTTGTGCCCTTAGCCACTAAACATGCTCTGTAACATACACTATTATCACTTTTTAATTTCCTTTTATATACCCACTTGCACTGTACTAAAGTTTAATCAAAAGGTAATTCACTCACAGGAACCCATGCATCATTTTCTTCAAAAGCTTGCATGCAGCTTTTCCTCTATTGCCTCAATCCACTTGTCTCTTTCTGGGCTCTCCAGAGCTTCATGGACACAGACTGGATCATTAGTAACATTTGGACTCAACGTTGTACATAGATTTGGAAATCTATAACGCTCTGGCAGCTTTTTTATTCACTTAATTTGGGTCCCCCTTTACTAAAAGTAAATGGTACTGGTTCCTCATTTTCTTCTTCAGATTGCTGTCTGTGTATGATATTCCCGTAACTGCTCCATCTTTCATTTTATTCTGGTCATTTATATTCAAATGGCCAATCTCCTATGACACTCTTCACTAATTTCTGTTGAAGTAGGAGTAAAAAAACATTGTTTATGTTCCATGACCAACTTATAAGCACCATCTTCTTGGTTTGCTACAGCCACCAAACTGTTTTTTCTATTGTAAACATAACAGCATTTCTCCTTTAACTCCACATTGTTTCCATTCTTGATAAGTTGACTAATGTAAATCAAGGGTTGGCTATAGTAAAGTATAGCAAAAATTTAATACCAATTTAATTGGTAGGAGATGAAGTCAAGAAACAAACTGCAGCGGCATTTATTATGCGGTTATGTCTAATTTTTAGAGTTTTGACCGAATAAAATCGGTTGAAACTAAATAAAAAAATACATTAAAATCACATTAAAGCACCACAATTACATAGATAGAGATAGTACATCTCACTTTGTTAAATAATTTTGTTATTTCTCGAAAAATAATTAGACTGTATTATCATTTTTCTTTCCAATTGGCATTTTCTGTTGGAACCGGCTAAGACCTGAGGCCATGCTGCCATATCTGTTGTGTTAACAAAAATATCTTGTCTGTGCTTTGGAGAAACGGCGGAAAATGCCAAAAAGCGCGGCTCTGCCCCTCTAGCACCCATCAATCAACTATCACTTCCCATTCTATTCACCCAGAACAGTTCACCATAATATTCGCCAACGAATCACATTATATATTACACAGATTAAGTTTTAAAAACAAACACTATAGAAAACCATCAGAACAGTCCTACAATAGAAAACCACTCCAGAACAGTTCTCCACAATATTCGCCAACCAATCACAATATATACAGTTTTTAAAACAAACACTAGTAAATCACTCAGAATGAACAAAACACAAAATAACAATTAATTAACGGGAAACTGGGTAGAAACGAAGAAGATTGAGCTCTTAACAGAAACGAATATATGAAACAAAAGACGTTTATCAAATAAAAAATACGACAGAAAAAATATATTATACGAAAGACGTTTATCAAATATAAAATATGACAGAAAAAATAAATAAAAATAAGCTATAGAGAATACAAGAAAAAAAACGAAATACTTAATTTTTAATACAACACCGTATATTGATAACGATAGGCAGCATGGCCTCTAGCCTTTGCCTGTTCCGATAGGATAAAATTAAAAAACAAGCAACCAACTTCGATGTCAAAACTCAAAATTCTTACTGTAACGTCATATAAAATATTTTCTCTAATCCTCTCTAATCGCAAAACGGCGCAAGCAATAATTTTCATGTTTGAAATGTATTAAATAATTTGCTGAGACACAATATTTTTTTGTAATATGTGTAAAATTCGTAAAAAGAAACTTATTAAAAATAGTGTGAAGTCTTAGTGTTTTGGCAATAATAACAAAATAAAGCCCCAAAAATATGAGGAGGTTATGTTTACATATGTCTCGAGAATATATACACAGTGCCTCACGCCAAACTACTTGGATGTGTTCTTGGCGCTAGACACTAACGTGTCTCCTGATAATCTTTGCTCCATAAAGTCGGCTGTCGTCAATGATTGTGCTTTTGCAAAGAAATTTTTAATCCGTTAGGTAGTTTTGGAGATAAACTATAAAAAACCATACATAACTAGTCAGTTTATAACATTAGCTTTAATACACATTTAAATCTTGAAATATTAAATATGATGTTATAAAGTCGCAAAAGCCGCTGAGAGAAATTTCAAATGACATATCCGAATGTGGAAAATATTTTTTTCCTTTAAAGCTATCGCAAAGGGAAAGTAAGATTTAATGTGACGTCCGGGATATCTCAAAGGATTACTAACCTCTGAGTGATAACAATTTGCATTTCGGGACGATTTCTCCCTCCCTCTCCCGGGATCTGGGACATTTCCGATTGAAGAGTCAATGTTGTCGAACCATTTAAGAATCGCAGATGTATACTATGCCATAACTTATCCCTTTTCTGTAGTAGCTTTTAGTAATAGTTTTAGGGAGATGGTATCAGGAATTATATTATGTAGGGTACTAGGATATCGGACAGATGCCACCCTGACAGACGATGGCACCGCCTATCGTTATCATATATAAATGAAAACTTTATTAAAATAGCAACTGTCAAACTAATACAACTGTCATAATATCATCTCACATTAGTTGTATTCGCTTGACAGCTGTCATTCTAATCATGAACTATTTCAAGGTTTAATGTGTATCTCTTCGAAGAAACATCAACTATATCAATCTCACTAATTAAACTATATCTATATCAACTAATACTATAATAATAATATAAACTCTTATTGTCCCACTATGTGCTTGGAACGGGTCCAGCCAGCCAGGCCAACACCCTCCTCGCCTGATTTCGACGAGGATGGTGTTGGGCCATAGTTCTCCGATGCGCTGTCCCAATGCGGGTTGGTGAACTCTTCACACCTTCTAGAGTCTAGACTCTAGACCATCGTCGGTCATAACTACTCTCTAACTCAACTATATGACAGGTAGATTTTAATAAAACGGTTCTTATGACTTATGAGACGTATCGACTAAATTTAATGTTTCTCGCACTATGTGCCTTTATTCTTCTAGTCTTGTTTTTAGTGTATGTTTTTTATATTCGTCTGCCAGTTTGCACATTTATAAGCTGGCAGGCGAGTTTCATCTTGGTATTGATCAACATCGCCCAAGGGAATGAACATGTCTGCCTCCAGTGACACAGGCCTCTGGATTGTTTACTGAATAAACGTACTAAAAGTCTAACTTTATTACAAAGTCAAAGAATGACTTTGACCACAAACTCTGACTTTTTACTTAATTAATAATTAAAGTGCTCAAACAAATGATGGAGTGCAAAGTTAATCCGCTTTGAATTAATTAAATTCTTTCATTGGTTGGATATCGATTTCATTAATGCATTCTAATTAGTCAGTTGCGGTTTACCGGATTACCGATGCTTTGAAGCTGGGCTTCAAAATAGCTATTTAGTGCGCTAGCGTGGTACTTATATGAGGTATCGTATATCAATAGAGTATTGCAATTCAAGTAATTGCGGAGCTCTTTTGAAGGATTTTGTAAATAGTTTTCAGAAGATTAAATCCCAAACAATTCAATTATCTGAATGCTATGTAACAATAATTTATTAAGTTTGAAGTCTATCGGGCTCTTTATTTTTTGCTTTAATATCATTAGAATTTGTAAACATAAGAATGAATTGTACTTCAGTAAATAAATTGATTGTACTTCTGTAATAAATGTTCATATTCGTCAGGTTTAAATGCGAAAATACTTGAACATGATTGTTCTAATTTGGAATGAATCGTAGGTTTTTTTCCATTATAGTTATATCAAGACTTCATCATCATCAGCCTTTTCCTGTCTACTGCTACCCCCTTTCAATGAATGACAACATTAATTTGATAAGATTATTTCTTTATTTATCAAGATTTACTTACATATATCGAGCGTGGAGACGGCGTCCTTGATGAGGCGGTAGGTGTCTCCGTTGATCCTGAGGAAGTCGACACAGCCGAGCAACCCCTCGGAGAGCCCCAGCTTGTTCTGCAGGCCCGTGGTGTTGCCAGCGCCCCCCACCCACACCGGCTCACGAAAGGTCATCCGGGAGAAGAGACCCTGTTGAACAATGATGGCTAAAAACATTGTAATACTAGCAACACTTTTACTAACATGACTACCGCGGCAAGACTATGCAAGAGTATTAAGGTTATTCATTTCCACCGAAGGATAGAATGCATTTTGTGTGAAATGCACGTCTGTATGTTCACTGTCTGCTTATTGGCCTAACTAATTTTTTTTGTGCCAAAAGATGGGCATTCAATTTATTCAATTGGCACCGAGACATACACTCTTAAGAATAGTCAACGTACTTGCACTAAAATCACTTAGGACTCGATAAGGGCCAGATCCGGCTGAATTAATTGTTTCTAATGGTTAATGTACGACAGTTTATTTACATTCTATCCTAAGTAATATATTCTACAGAATTTAATAAATTATTTGACGTCTGTGTACATATTATGCATGTGCATAATATACCCGCGTCCACACCGCACTCGCTAAGATCAATGTGACCAAAATTCTAACCTAAAACTATTGCATTTCCCGCCAATACCCAGTCAGCCATTTTAAAATATGATACTAAAACACGTTTAAGAAAAAAAGCATTATTGTTCTTTATTATACAAAATAAGTTTAGAAAGTCGTTAAAACTTTAAAAACACTTTGTCTTAACTCTTGAAGCAGAGTCGACTTTGACATAATACGAGTAATAGTCACAAAGAAATGTTTTAAAATATTTTTTATAAGTCCTTTTGTATTCTTCCAGTAGTCGTAGGAACTATAAGTATTTGCACATTTGAAACCTACCGACTTTTATAACGAGTATTAGGTAAAAGTGTTAATTTTTTTACATACCCAATTAAGGGTACTACGATATTCGAAGATTTTATTATTTGCCGGGAAATGTTCTGAGGCATGCCGCGGGGGAGTGAGGACTCCCCAGGCGAGTATGTGGGACTCGCTGCGCCCGAAGTTAGGTAAGTGGACGCAGCTCTACCCACTAAAACCCGGCGAGTGCCACCAATCCCGCCTTTGGTGATGTGCCCCGGATGTATTGAGCAAACAGGACACCTCGACGGCTAGTCAGCCCCTCAAGGGACTGACGCCATCTCCACAGAGGGATTATCCTGCACCACAGTTCAACCCCTCTCAATGTCGGGACAGTACAATTGGGTGAGGTTCCCACCGCGATGACGAGGCTTGAACCATGGTGGGGTTCGTAAATGTTAACCTAACCTATTATTGGACTATGCAAGAATATTTTTTGGATTTAACAACAATTTAAATTTTAATATGAGATTTAAGTACAGATACAACATGAATATTAAGACCTATGTTTTTAGGAAAAGCTTACTTTCAAAATCATTGGTTTTAGGTGACATTTGGAGTATATTTCGTTATCGACTTATCTAGTTATTCCTTTACCAAAAAAGCTAATCCTTCTACTGTTACTGACTTTCGACCAATTTCAATCCTTCCTTTTCTATCCAAAGTCTTCGAACGCATAGTCCACTTGAAAAATCAACTTTTTAATCCACTTCAATCAGGGTTTAGAACAGGACATAGCACGACTACTGCTCTTGTTATGGTCACCGACGACATCAGATATGGCATGGATAACAAAAAGCTAACTGTTCTGTCTCTGTTAAACTTCAGTAATGCTTTTAATACGGTAGATCATGACGGTACTTCTTAGTATTATGTGTTCACTTAACATATCTCCATCAGTAATTTGCTGGTTTCGTAGTTATCTACAGAGGCGCCGACAAAGAATAAAGTTGGCAATGGATCTTTCTTCGTGGTCTGATTTGCCTGGCGGTGTGCCGTAAGGTGGCGTCTCAATAATTCTGTGGAATGCTTTGCCAGATAGTATAAGGAAGGCTAAAACTATTGACACTTTTAAGAAGCTTATTAAGGACTTTTACCTGAATTCTTAGACCGGGATTGTAAAAATTTAATTTATTTATTAATGTGCTATAAATAATAAATAGGTATTTAATCTTATAATCACAATAAACCGTTACCTTAATGTAGTAGGTATGTGTATGTATTTATGTATTTATTTATGATAAAACGGATATGTATTTATTTATGTATCTATTGTTTTATTTATTTATTTATTTATAACATTTTTATCTTTATTATATTGTTTAGATTGTAGGATCCTCTTTGTTTTAATTTCAATTTAGTTTTTCTTTTTGATGACCTCTACTATTATTTTAAATTCTCCTCTACCCTAAGGTTGTCTGGAAGAAATCGCTTCCTTAGCGACCGTCTTTGTGCATAATATTATTCTGTAAGTTTTTATTTAAGATGTAATTGTTGTTTTTATGCATAATAAAGTATATTTCTTCTTCTTCTCCTAGTTATGATGTCCATTACAATATTTTATTGA
Source organism: Helleia helle (assembly GCA_963853865.1). Taxonomy (NCBI): domain Eukaryota; kingdom Metazoa; phylum Arthropoda; class Insecta; order Lepidoptera; family Lycaenidae; genus Helleia; species Helleia helle. Next base: position 3,061,512 of record OY971419.1, read on the forward strand.
ATATTACATTACTACTGGACGGACAACGTTACTGACGCAACTCAAGTATATGTACTGTCATGTCTAGCTTTTAAAATATTGTAGGTAAATAAAAAATTTAGACAAAATAAATATAAGAGACTCCGCGCATAGCTCCCATTTTGTGTGAAATAATTTGTATGCGAGGACTTTACAAAAATATTCAGGATCCGTATAAATGGAAGTTTCTGTATTTTGAGGTTTTACTTCAAACGGAAAGTCGTGTTCACATTCGTGGTGTGGCGAGATATTGTTACGATATGTATAGGTACCGTATATGATAATACGTTTATATACTAGCTGATGCCCCCGGTTTCGCACATGTTACCTATGATTTTGGCTGTATTCAGATTGATGGTAACTGTTTGGATCTTAGAGTATACATATTATATAGAGCGCGCGTCACTAAGTATGAACTATAAGCACAGGTATGAACATAGACCATTGTCTTGGAAACGTTCAATCAGTGTCAAAACAACACGCGTCACATTAGGTCCGCGAGCGTTGTACCTATATATATCAGGAGACACGTTAGTGTCTAGCGCCAAGAACACATCCAAGTATTTTGGCGTGAGGCACTGTGTATATATTCTCGAGACATATGTAAACATAACCTCCTCATATTTTTGGAGCTTTATTTTGTTATTATTGCCAAAACACTAAGACTTCGCACTATTTTTAAAAATTTCTTTGCAAAAGCACAATCATTGACGACAGCCGACTTTATGGAGCAAAGATTATCAGGAGACACGTTAGTGTCTAGCGCCAAGAACACATCCAAGTAGTTTGGCGTGAGGCACTGTGTATATATTCTCGAGACATATGTAAACATAACCTCCTCATATTTTTGGGGCTTTATTTTGTTATTATTGCCAAAACACTAAGATTTCACACTATTTTTAATAAGTTTCTTTTTACGAATTTTACACGTATTACAAAAAATTATTGGGTCTCAGCAATTATTTAATACATTTCAAACATGAAAATTATTGCTTGCGCCGTTTTGCGATTAGAGAGTATTAGAGAAAATATTTTATATGACGTTACAGTGAGAATTTTGAGTTTTGACATCGAAGTTGGTTGCTTGTTTTTTAGTTTTATCCTATCGGAACAGGCAAAGGCTAGAGGCCATGCTGCCTATCGTTATCAATATACGGTGTTGTATTAAAAATTAAGAATTTGTTTTTTTTCTTGTATTCTCTATAGCTTATTTTTTTTTTATTTTTCTGTCATATTTTAAATTTGATAAACATCTTTCGTATAATATATTTTTTCTGTCGTATTTTTATTTGATAAACGTCTTTTGTTTCATATATTCGTTTCTGTTAAGAGCTCAATCTTCTTCGTTTCTTCCCAGTTTCCCGTTAATTAATTTCTATTTTGTGTTTTGTTCATTCTGAGTGATTTACTAGTGTTTGTTTTAAAAACTGTATATATTGTGATTGGTTGGCGAATATTGTGGAGAACTGTTCTGGAGTGGTTTTCTATTGTAGGACTGTTCTGATGGTTTTCTATAGTGTTTGTTTTTAAAACTTAATCTGTGTAACACAACAGATATAGCAGCGTGGCCTCAGGTCTTAGCCGGTTCCAACAGAAAATGCCAATTGGAAAGAAAAATGATAATACAGTCTAATTATTTTTCGAGAAATAACAAAATTATTTAACAAAGTGAGATGTACTATCTCTATCTATGTAATTGTGGTGCTTTAATGTGATTTTAATGTATTTTTTTATTTAGTTTCAACCGATTTTATTCGGTCAAAACTCTAAAAATTAGACATAACCGCATAATAAATGCCGCTGGAGTTTGTTTCTTGACTTTATCTCCTACCAATTAAATTGGTATTAACTATTAAATTTTTGCTATACTACTATAGCCAACCCTTGATTTACATTAGTCAACTTATCAAGAATGGAAACAATGTGGAGTTAAAGGAGAAATGCTGTTATGTTTACAATAGAAAAAAAACAGTTTGGTGGCTGTAGCAAACCAAGAAGATGGTGTTTATAAATTGGTCATGGAACATAAACAATGTTTTTTTACTCCTACTTCAACAGTAATAAATGAAGAGTGTCATAGGAGATTGGCCATTTGAATAGAAATGACCAGAATAAAATGAAAGATGGAGCAGTTACAGGAATATCATACACAGACAGCAATCTGAAGAAGAAAATGAGGAACCAGTACTATTTACTTTTAGTAAAGGGGGACCCAAATTAAGTGAATAAAAAAGCTGCCAGAGCGTTATGGATTTCCAAATCTATGTACAATGTTGAGTCCAAATGTTACTAATGATCCAGTCTGTGTCCATGAAGCTCTGGAGAGCCCAGAAAGAGACAAGTGGATTGAGGCAATAGAGGAAAAGCTGCATGCAAGCTTTTGAAGAAAATGATGCATGGGTTCCTGTGAGTGAATTACCTTTTGATTAAACTTTAGTACAGTGCAAGTGGGTATATAAAAGGAAATTAAATAGTGATAATAGTGTATGTTACAGAGCATGTTTAGTGGCTAAGGGCACAAGGTTACACAGAGGCCTGGTATTGATTATGAATACACTTTCTCGCCAGATGTCAGACATTCTACTTTGAAATTATTGTTCGCACTATCTGTTCAGTTAAATTTAGATGTCACTCATTTAGATGTTAAAACAGCATTCTTAAACGTTTTTCTTAAAGAGGACATTTATAAGGTTCAACTAGTTATTAATTGTGATTCAAATAAGAATAAGATTGATAAACAAAGTAATTTATGGTTTAAAGCAGTCATCTAGATCATGGTATTAGAGAGTGGAGCAATGTTTATGTGAGCTAGGTTTCAAAAGGAGTCGTATAGAGCCATGTGTTTTTACAAAAATGAATAATGATGTAAAAATTGTTGTAGCATTATATGTTGATGACTTATATTTGTTTCAATAATCAAATAGAGACAGACATGTTAATTTCAGTATTGATTATGATATTATGTAAGTAATTTTACTTCAAATTTCTGACTTGTCATACTTTTATTATTGTCAATACAATTTGTTTTCCCATTGTTACAGACCGTGCAATAAAAAAAACTTTAAGCGGAAAAGAGCTGGTTGTAAACAAAAATTGCGAGACATTATGTGCGTAGTATTTCTTAATTTTAATTATTTTCATTTGAAGTTATTTCCTTACTGTTTTACATTTTTTTAGCTTCTGGAAAGGAGAATATTTAAAGGCCTTAAAGGACAATAAACATAATAATAAGTACATTGGTATCAAGTAAATTTATGGCTTTCTTCGTATGGAGTTGGATTTGAATTATTCTTAAAAAAACAATTAAGAAAGTAATACATCTAAAGTTTTGATTTTTTTTTATTCTGAAGGCATGGTAGTGTGGAACTATAACTTAATAAATTTAGGGTAAATAATAATGAATCATATATTGGACAAGAACAAAAAATATTAAATTTTTGAATTACATATTTGAGCTTATTATTACATGATTTACTAATAAGCAAATATAATAATTTACTTTAATTTAATTATTGATTTGAACTGCCGGTCAAGTTGCATGTTGCGCCATCTGGTATCTAACTTTCCCTTTTACACTCTAAATATTTAAACAGGAGGAATAACAGGAACGCATGCTCTATGTTAATTTTGAAAATCAAAATAACATTTAAAAAAATATGACGATGTTGCATTGGTCACTGGTCAGTCACAAGCGTCATTTAAAGTAAAAGTATTGTAATAGTACTAACCTCTTTTATTATTAAATTATTTGAGAAAATTTATGAATAAAAATTTTGATGAATTACTCAAGAAGTTTAAGTTTAAAATTTTAAAGTATTTGAAATGAATTACTCAAGAAGTATAAATATTTAAAATATTAAAATATTTGAAATGTAATTATGTTAATTCATATATGCTTTACAAAAAAAAGAGATATCCCACACAAAACAGTTTCACTGTAAAATGTCGCGCCAAGTACACGTCTAACTATATACACGTATGGCAAAAATAAAAAAATAAACTAATCTTTACAAAAAATATGAAATAAAAAAACCAAGTACACAAAACCTCTCGGATTAAAAGAAACACTCATTAAAAACTGTGAAAATTGAAAAAACCATTGGTGTAGTATATTTACAAAAAAGAAGAAAAATTTGCAATATACAAAAAATATAAATTAAAAAAAAGTAATCATTGTGATTTTCAATAATTGCAAAATTTTTTTGGCAAATTTTACAATTGAAAACAATTTTTTAAACGTACTTGGCGCGCGAAATGCACTTGCACTTGCGAACACACGCGAACACTTGCAAATTTTTCTTTTTTTTTTGTAAATATACTACACCAATTGTTTTTTCAATTTTCACAGTTTTTAATGAGTGTTTCTTTTAATCCGAGAGGTTTTGTGTACTTGGTTTTTTTATTTTATATTTTTTGTAAAGATTAGTTTATTTTTTTATTTTTGCTATACGTGTATATAGTTAGACGTGTACTTGGCGCGACATTTTACAGTGAACCTGTTTTTGGTGGGATTTGTTTTTATGTTAAAATGGTGAAATATGAAGTGCCAATTTGTAAGAATGATTTCCGGAAGCAAAATAAAAGAAGGAATAACATTTCTGTATCGGCGTTCATTGAGTGGTGCCTATGTTCAGTAGTGGATGGATAGAAGCTGATGATGATTTCCCCCCCAATCGTGGAGTCATCGACCACACAGCTTCGCGGCGGGTCTGCGCCGCGTCACCGTTGAATCATCGGTTGAATTTATAAGTATATGTGTACGCATACAATAAAAAATCTAAGCTAACGCGGGCGAAGCTGCGGGCGACATGTAGTAAGAATTTATTAAGGTTGTACAACAAACAACTGCCGGGCCAATTAGAACGCAATTACAGGCCAAATAATAAATTCACTAGCGCAACAACACAAAGCCGAAAATTGAAAATTTCACGAGCCATTGAGGTGACACGCCGACCTCTCGCAGCTCTCACCTCCACAAACGCTGTCAACTTACATTTAGGATAAAATTATATTTTAGAAATAACTATCTTTTGCCCGTGCGTTAACTTTAATTAACAGGCGGATTAATTATACTTTTATGCTACAAAGAGCAGAAGTTACACCAGGTTGTAAGTCGGTCAGTCAGCGTCACCCATGAACATAAACGGGTTCACCTGGGACCACACGAATGTCTGATCTATCTATCTATCTATCTATCCTGAGACGTTTATAAACAGAATGCACACTGCCCTTCTCTCCGAAACACATCAAAGATTAGATATTAGTTTAGTTTTCTACACAAGCAGGTCTCGCGGCAAGCTTTTATCGTAGACTCAGTAGAGCGGAGCCGCTCATACAGCATTCCAGGCGATACTGAGTCGCGTTTGATGTCGTAGGTATATGAATATATTCATTGCACACTCTAGTCTGTGTCGCTCTCAATCATAACTCAAACACCACTAGAGAATAAGCTTTTACTTTCGTTCACTCGTCAAAAGTACATTTTAAGAAGTTTTCACTACATATTACCTTTGATCGTCCTCGCACTCGTTTGCCGGTGTTCAGTCGCAGCCAGGCATCCCACCGGTGGCGGTACACCGAGATGGTGTTCCACCTGCCCAGTCGCACTGGCTCCGGCGACCGGAGGACCCCAGCGCCACTGCCACAGTCGAACCTGGGACCATATATGAAGATTTAATAACACAGTTCTGGTAGACCGTAAAATTACCAACGAGAATTGTATGAATATGAGACTAATCCTGACCGATTTCAGCTTCGGCGATTGTATAATGCTATCAAATTATAGTTCTACAGTCTCGTTGGTGTGTGTAACTTTAATTAACAGGCGGATTAATTATACTTTTACGCTACAAAGAGCAGAAGTTACACCAAAGATTAGATATTAGTTTAGATTTTTAAAGAAAACAAAAATAAAGATTAGATATTAGTTTTTTTTATGAAATTAGGAATGTAAATCATATTGTCTATACAGATAAATATGATTGAAGTGTCTGTTTGTAATTTCAAATTCATATCTTTTCACTAAATGCATATGAAAGTATAAACGGCACTTACATAAAAAAGTAATTTATTAAATTTTTGTCTGTCTGTTCCGGCTAATCTCTGAAATAGCTCGACCGATTTTGACGGGACTTTCAATGACAGATAGCTGATATTATATGGAGTAACTTAGGCTATAAAAATAATAATCATCAATCCGGATACGGCTGTAAATCTAAGTTAGGTACGCGAAGCTGCGGCAACAGCTAGTACATAATAAATTTCCAGTGTCAAGGTTTTATGGAGCCTTTGCGCTAATTAAAAGTCCATTATTCAACTTGCCTTGATTGCCGCTGATAGTTATGTTGAAAAATATGGATATTCACCTGTTTGCAAAATAATTAAATATGTTAACAAAACCACTTTTATGATCCGAAATCTCTTAAATTAGCATTAAATAAATACAACTCAATACATTTTTAATTTATACAATGAATTAATATGACTAACAACACACGCGATGCGTTTACACAGCAGCGGAATAAAAACATGGCGGCCGTTACGGCGGGAATAATAATTTGAATATGGAATACATTTGGATACAAGCGTTTATGATTCGTTTCAATTATTTTGGTAGTTATTGGTTATGTGGTGCATGTTTGGGTGAAGTGACGTGCATTAAAATATAACTAATGAATCTTATGTACAGGCTCGCTTCTTATGATAATAAACATTTTGATGTGATTTGATCCCTTTGATTTGATTGATGAAAACGGCAACATACTAATTTATATCCTTTCTCCTAGACTAGATCTGCGCCCCACCACGGTTCAAGGCTTGTCGTGGCGGTGGGGCTCAGCAGCCTAATGTGAACTCAGCACCTTGGGCGAAGCCAAGAGATACGAGGGGGCTGCTCTATGAACCCCTCTTAGTAAGTTAGTGTTTTTGTTTATGCTATGGATTCAGGTTATCTTAAAATGCTAAATATAAGAAAATTATATTATGTATAAGATATTAAATTATATTATATTAATTAGCAATTATCCCGAGAAACACGCAGTCTTTACAGCAAATGTGTGAGTGCACGCATATGCATGCATATAGCACCGCCCTCCTTTCCCACACTGCATATGCGTACACTCGCATGCACCACCACCCCACATGCACCACAACCACAGTAAAAGACCACCACCAAACAATCTACGCACGTTTCGCCCCGACACCAAGGTATCATCAGGATGTAGACTCTACGATTAGTAATAAAGTGATAAAAACCCGTCTTATATTAGCTACTTCCTTCACTAAAGAATTTCACGATTGTGCACTCACACATTTGCTGTAAAGACTGCGTGTTTCGCGGGATAATTGCTAATTAATATAATATAATTTAATATCTTATATAATGGATTTCCGCAAAGTAACGCCTGATTCTATTAACTATATTATGTATGTTTACACTTTACAGATATTCCTGTCACAAGAGTATACAAATTCAGTAATCAATGGAGTTAATTAGTGCCGCGGGCCGGAATTAAGGCCTATTGTGTATATTACAATGGCCGAAATTTTACGGGGAGCAAACCGAACGGGAAAATGATGAACCTATTAAGGCATGCCAATAGATTTCACGGGAGGTGGTCGGATGGGGCTTGGAAATTCTATTCCAATCGAGCACCCTTTTGGCTTTGCTATCCTGATGGAATTATCTTTTGTGATCTATCTATATTTAGTTTGATTTTTTTATGGATAGGCAAACGGGCATATAAGCTTATGTCCCACCCGATTCCCCCACTTAGGAGGTAACCATAACCATCAACCGGACATACTCGACATAGCTCTCCTGAAGAATGTATCTCTCCAGATTCTTCAGGAGAGCGAGACAACAAGCGAATTAGACTCAGACCACATACCGGTCCTTATCCGTCTTGGACCAGTCACTCCATTAGTTCCACCAACAAAGACAACAATAGACTGGAAGACTCTACACGAAGAAACTACAGGCTACTCAGTCACAAAAGTTGGACCAAATCCCCGTTCAAATAGACAGTGCTGAGGTGGCCCACGCCGCCACCTCCTTACTAACAGAACACATAACCGACTCTATAAAAAGCGCCTCTCGTGAGATACCTACAACACACGAGAGGCTCGTGCTCATCATACGAGAATATCTAACAATTCGTACCTTTAGATATCGATCGGAGGGCACAACGTACTCATTACGGCAGATAAGGGCGGGGGTACCTCAGGATTCAGTCCTGGCACCCCTGCTCTTTACCCTGTACACAAGCGACATCCCCAGAAATCCTAACATTCATATGGGTCTATTTGCCGACGATACCGTCCCTCTATACGACTCATCGCAACCAAAGATTAATAACGATCCGACTACAGAAAGCCGTTGACGCACTAGGCGTCTGATTTAGGAAATGGCAGATTTCTGCAAACCCCGAAAAAAGCGCCGTGATTCGCTTTCAGAGAGGTAACAGTACCTCACACAGGCCTTGTAGGAGTTTAGGTCAAATCTTCCTCTACGGAAACGAGGTGCCCCGAGTCAATCAGATAAAATACCTCGGCGTTACCCTCGATAGTAGGATGACATTTCATGCTCATATAAATAGAGTTAAAAAGAAAGCACTGTACGTACTACATCGCCTCTACCCAATGATCTGCAAACGGAGTAAACTGCCGCTTATGCATAAGCGGACACTTTACAAAGTTTGCATACTGCCTATATTCGCTTACGCGAGTGAATTCTTTGCGTACATAGCACCTTCACACATAGAGACGTTACAAAAAATACAGAACCGTTTTCTAAGAACAGCAACAGGATGTCCATGGTACTATCGTAACGTGGACCTTCATAGAGAACTTGAGCTGCCTTCTGTAGCTCAACATTTTAAAGACAAATTAGAAAGGTTCTTTGAAAGAGCCAATAAACACGCAAATCCGCTGGTCGTACAGGCCGCTAGTTATGTACCCGATCCAGACTCACATCGTCTGCGTAGGAGACCGAGAAACGTCCTCCTAGATCCTCCAGATCCTATCACGGGTGCCAATAATCGTTTTCCTCTCCAACCTAGGGTATCCCGCCTTAAGGGCCCCTTCTCCCAAAACTATAGGTATTTAACGCACCAAATCGGTTTGCACTTGCGTTGCGCGGGAGATGTCTTTATATGAACTCCGGTGACCTACCACGGCCGGCAAGCACGCCACAGTATACGAATATGCAGTAGATTGACTATGCTCGAATTATTCTTAGATGTGATAATTAATAATTATGCATAACAAAATCTTGTTGTTGTTATAGTTATCTAGTTTTGGATTTATAGAAATACTAGCTGGTACCAGCAACTTCGTCTGCGCAGGATAAAATAGTTTTATTTCTTCACTAATTAATCGAAATGAACTTCGATCCATCCGGGTGTCCCTTGACACCTCTCTTTAGTTTTTTTTTATAAAAAGTATCCTATGTTACTTCTAATACCTCCAAGAATATGTGTACAAAGTTTCATGATGATCGGTTAAGTAGTTTTCGCGTGAAAGCGTAATAAACATCCATGCTTTCACATTTATAATATTAGTAAGGATTAGGAAGGATGAATTAGCTACATAGGTCTAAAACGTAGTGCCATGCTGCTTGCAGCCGAATTGGGCCGGCCCGACCGTAGGGGTACCTCTCGTTCACATGATAATGGCGTCAAGTGACACCTATGCTGTCGCGTTTCTTGCGGTGTATGAGTTTCCGATGTCCCATGGCAGGGGATGGGGTAAAGGAGGGTAATGCATCTGCATTATCTCTTGTGTGGATGTTTACGAGGACGACCTCTGTGGTTCAATGGTTAGCGCGTTAGCGTTCAAGCCGGAGGTTGCGGGTTCGAATCCCGCCAGGGAACAATAAGTTTTCTGTGTTCCTGGTTCATGGATGTGTATTAAATATGTATATTATAAATAAAAAATCTTAAATATATTTATAGTATAAAATATTAAATATATTTCCATTGTCTGGTACTCGTAACACAAGTTCTTCGAGAACTTACCACGGGACCAGATTGACGTGGTGCAAAAAGCGTCCTTAGATATTATTATTATTATGGGAGTCGGTAGTCATCTAAGGCTCCGAATGCTCGTTTGTCCCCCTAAGGCCTAAGCTATAAAAAAAATCAATCATTCTAAGAATGCTTAAATGCTTAAATGAGATTAAAAAATTGTAGACAAACATATTCTTTTATACTATATTAATTGTTTTAATTGTTTTAAAATTCAACAAAATTTAGTTGTCGTATGCTAGGTCCAGGTTCATTTTCATCGACACATACATCATCGATTAATGTTAGACACGGGTCTCCTCTGAGAAGAGGGTCAAGGCCATAGTCCTCACGACACTGCCCTGTGGGTAGGGGGCTAGGAAATGATTGCAAATCAGAAATATTTTGTGATGAAGGTTCCTCGTTTTCTTTATTGTCGGACAATTTGAATTCTTCAAGTGTAGCGGAAGAAGACATCACTACATAGTATAAACTATAAAGCAAAGTCGCTTCCCGCGTCTGACTGTATGTATGCTTACATCTTTAAAACTACACACCGGATTTTGATGCGGTTTTTTCAATAGATAGAATGATTCAAGAGGAAGGTAATAATATAGTATAATAATAATAATAATAATAAATAATAATATATATGTATATAATACATATATACATGCATAATATAGTAGATAAACACTTATAATTTTAGAAGTTTCTGATGTGATGTCATAAATAAACACATTTTTTGCACTTACATTGCAAACGCTGGATGAACCCTAACAGATAGATCAAAATAATGTACTACATTATTGTACACCTTAGCCGGGCCCGGTTCAGAATTAATTATTATTGTATCAATGTATGGTAGAATTGTGTATCCTAAATATGCATACTGAAAAGTCCGCGATGGCATAATATGTCTACATTAGTTAAATATAACATACTACCTATATCCATTTTAATACTTAAAAAAATTGCCAATTATAAAGCGGTAATGTAAAAGCTATTCACAAAAATACGGTATTAATCACTACATATTATAAAATAAAGTCCTACGCCCGTCCATAGATAAAAAATTATCATCAATGCGTATATGGCTGTATATCTAAGTTAACGCGGGCGAAGCTGCGGGCAACAGCTAGTTTGTGATAAAATTGTATTAAGATTCTTTTTCTTATTTTACTTTTTTTATTCGCCATTTCAATTAAATAACTAGGTACTACACAAACTCAAGTATCTATTTATTTACCCTAATTAAAGGTTTTGTATTACAAACTAATTACAACTAAGAACAACAATTGTTAGTAAGTATTAATATAGCTATATTATTTACACTGTGTCGTCTTATTTATTTCAAGGTAATAATTTGATATGCGCGGAAACAACGTTGTCACGAGCAAAAGTGGCACAGGTCCTACTTCGATGACGCCCGACTGGGCTCTGGCGGGACGTGGTGCGATGCGAGAGAGCCTTCTTATCGTTTTTTTTTTCAAAAATAAGTGACATAATAAAAATCTATCTAGTCATTTCCCCGTCATCTCCGTTTAGCAATTTAAACGTAAAAGTTTTATTAAAATTGAGTTACCCGAAGTCTCATACTACTCAAACTGCTTTAAAAATCGACGTTACTTTAGATTTTTTTTTGATCATGTAAAATGTTAAATATTGTATTTTTATCCAACAAAATCCCTAGATCAAAGATGTATCTATACCATATTTTTTTATTATTATTTTAAAATGACGACTTCTATGAAAACACCTCGATCTAGAAAAAACAATTTGGGATAAGGGGCCCTTAATACACAGTACACACACAACAGTACACTCATTACACGCACTCAACACCGCCTCCGCCGTAGGTGGCGACGACCTCGTTTCCGACCGTCGGTCCCGTGATCGACAGGAAGGAAATTAGAAGCCCCGCGTTCACATCGATGCCCCGTTTCTTAGATGACGGGACGCGGGCCCCATAAGGGCCTCCAAACACACTAACACTTAGAAAGGTTTGAGCCTCGTTGCCTCACCTATAGACAGATGAAGTTAGAACAGACCTCAGTCTACTAGCTTAGATCATTTTAAAAAAAATAAGCTTATGATAGGTAAGTGGTTAGCGTCGCCCATGACAATAAACAAGTGCACCCAGGACTAACCCACACTTATTGAGACGTAACTATCTTGAGAGGTAAGAAGGCAATTCTTGGTGCCAGTAAAGGCGCGGCTCCACCGCGGCGCGCGCATGTGCTATGCACGTGCACGTATTTTAAAATGTCAATTGTAAGAAAATGACAACTAATGTGCATGTTGCAGTGGAAACAATCATATACATTTTCTTCCAAAGCGAAATTTGTCAAACGTGCGTAGCCCCACAGGGCGCCGCAGTGGAGCCGCGCCCTAATTGCTTGTCCGCTGCCTCACGGAATAAAGAAGCAGGATGGTGGTTCACATGCAAGAGAGTGCGTGGTGCAGCGTATTCTTCTTAGAATCATTTGTGAAATTACTTATAAAAATGGAGACCGATTTCGAATAGATAAAAAAATGAAAAATTTAGAAAATAGTAGTTTCGCGTTTCGTTTCGTTACTTATAACACAACAAAAGTGGCAAATCGGGAATATTCTGGAAAATTTCTATAAACAAGTTACATTATAAGTTCCGGAACGTTGATATAAAATAAAGTTTGAAGGGAAATGTCTGGTCTGTTCCCCCGGGCGGGGATACTGATGGTACAATACTGATGTTACCGATATTACAAAACTTGAACGTTCATTGGAAATTTTGTGAAGGATTTTGAAAATGTCTATCTATATTCCTTGTTGACCCTTTCTGGGTGTAGTTGAACAAGTTACATTGACAGTAGTATATTATAATAAAGTACACCAAAACTCCATTGGTTGATCCATTAGATTGATCCGAACACGCCCCTCCTAGACCAGTTACATCGATGGCATAACTCTCGAAGTCGTGAAAGAGTATGTCTATCTTAGGCATGCTTTACAGCTGGGTTGACTTAACTTTGAGCACATAAGCTCCGAAAATGACTGCGTTCAAACAAACTCTTCAATTTAATATTAGTATAGATGAGGTCTCACCTCAGTTCCACGTGCCCGTTCCGCAGCAGCAGCGCCAGGTAGTCGCCGGTCAGGTCATCGTGCTCCCCCGTCAGCAGCAGCACGCCGCGCGCGCGCTCCGGTCGCACCCGGATCCGTAACCGGACCCGCTTGTAGGCCCCCCTCAGGGCACGCAGAGCCAGCCACGAGGTGCCCGAGAAACGAGGGGTGGAGATCTTCGTGTCTAAAAAGATGTGTGATAAACATGAGTGAACTGTCCGTCCTTTCGTGAGTAGTGGTTCGTTCGTACAGGGCAGCAGAGAGTAGTCCGCCAGGAGGTGCCGAAAAAACGGGGATGTTTGTATGTAAAAAAATTGAGTTTAAGATTATGTCTATTCTACTATAGCTATAGTTAGAGGCAGTATCATTATATCACTCACCATAAGGCTCAGACTGCTCGTTTGGTTCCTTTAGTCATAAAAAATCTCACACTGGGTGATCAATCCGCGCTTATTTCTGAGTGAGGCAAAAAAAAAACAGCTGACCGTAGATGGGAATAGACTTTATAATTAATATAAGAAAATTAATATAAATAACTTCATAAATAATATAAGTTGCTAGAAATAAAATAATCGAGAAGATCGCTCTCACCAGTGTGTTTGATTCTTGATGACAATAACACGCTTAACTTGCCTCATCGAACGTATAATCCTACCTGAAATAACGTCATTTAAATTCAAATTTCCTAACAGGGTATATACCCGTACAATATGTCCCATCCGGTACAAAAGCCCTCCAATTCCCCGCGGACCTAAACGGGTAGATTAGATTAGCTTCGTAACGTGAGATGATCCTCTAAATGTACAGTATTTAATACTTAGCAATATTAATTTATAGCACCGAGTAAAGAAAAACAACCCAGGCGTGAGTCTGCCTCGCGCTGGGGGTTGGAAAATCGTATTTATGTTATAAAACAACAAATTAACGGTTTTCAGATTTTTTTTCGCCGGGAAATGCTCTGAGGCCTCCCGCGGGGGTGTGGGTCTCCCCAGGCGGGTATGTGGAACTCGCTGCACCCGAAAGACGGTAAGTGGACTACCCACTAAAAACCGGTAAGTGCCACCAATCCTGCCTTTGGTGAGGTGCTCCGGATCTCTTGAGCAAACAGGGCATATCGGCGGTTAGTCAGTCCCTCAAGGGACTGACGCCACCTCCACCGAGAGGTTGTCCCGCACCACAGAACAACCCCTCCCAACGTCAGGACAGTATAATGGGGTGAGGTTCCCATCCTCGACCCTTGTCGGCAGCTCTTTTGTCCCCTCTTCTTATAAGAGGAGTACAAAGAGCCCCCTCGGCTCAATTTGCTTCGCCAAAAGTGCTGGGCTCACCCTACGCTACTGAGCCTCAACGCTACGACAAGGCTTGAACCATGGTATTGTGAGACCTAGCTTCATACCTTTTACGATTATATGTCAATGTATATACGTTTTAGTTTGACAGACCTACAGACAAACGAACAACGGAGTGATCCTATAAAGGGTTCCGTATTCTCATTTTGCAGTACGAAACCCTAAAAAGAATAAATAAAAATTCAAAGTTGTTTTTTACTCAGAAAATATACATCCATAGACATTACTTTACCAGAGGGTTTGCAGGTGCGTAGCCTTTCAAATATGAGCATGTTCCATCGTAGCGCCTAAACACGCTTTTGATTAATAATTAAGGTATCCATTGATTTGTTATTATTTTCTGGGTAAATGGGTTATTGTTATTGCAGTCGGATCAGAGGTTTTAAACTTTTTACTTATAACAAGCATATAATAGATTTATTGACACCTAATTCATTAAAGCATAATATTAAGTAGTATACCCACTTCGCTAGAACATACATAGATACATAGACTACTGTAATATAGGAGGTGACTGAGAGGCTCGGGTGCCGAGATGATTCTCTTTATTTAATATAAACATTAACTTATATACTAAATACATATAAGGGCACTACATTTCCCTTCCTAAAATAATTAAAAAAAAAACTTAAATACATTTTATGTTTTTTTTTTTAACAATATTGATTAAAATATAATAGGTAGATATACTAGTCTTAATATTATGATTACAAATGTTTTAATAATAACAATGACTAACAATGACAAATGACAAATACTTTTTAACTTTCAATAATAATACAAAAATTGAACGGATTAATAAACATTTTAAAACTTACATTATAATAATCATAGTATGACAACTTCTTGGGAGGTCGTAATGAGATGACATAGTTTGTTTAATAATTCCATGCTACAAATAAGGTATCGATATCAAATACATCAGGCGAACGATATGTAATAACAAAGTTTCAAATATGACTCTTAACTATTTATAATCCTCGTTACTACCTGATATTAAGTACTAGCCACATATAACATTCATCATCATCATGTCATCAATTACATAATACATTATTTTTCATAACCATTTTTACGCATACGTACGCATTTTGTACATACAATACATTCCTTTATATTGTGGTTTCTTTTTTTTTTAGACTTACTTTATTTCATCATCAACATTTTTTATCCTTATTAATCCTTTTTTTATTCTCCCTTTATTCCTACTATCGTATCATATTCCATTGGGTTCCACATAATATACCCTAACTTTATTTATTTCATAATTATCATCATTTTCATTAATACTTTATTTATTCTCCATCATTGGGTTTCACATATACCCTTTTCACATAATTCTCATATATTATTTACAATTTTTAACATAATTTGTGGTTCTCATTTAAGCCTTTTTAGACTCCAACATATCTCACGGAGGAAAACTCGTTCACACCATGATCGAATGGAAGGATTTAACACACAATTAGGACAGTATATTAATTGTCTCCTACTCTACATCAAAGCTCTACATTACTATTTTTAACATATTTTGTGGTCATAATTTAAGTCTCTTTAGACTCCAACATACTTACATTCAACAAACTACCTTTCCAGGTTTGCCGGTCGAGTAAAAAATTACAATTTATATTTTCATCAAATGAACACAAAAACGTCCCTTTCCGAAATCAATAGACCGTGGACATTTACTTTGTAAAAGAAATAATCGAATACATTTTCATCAATCCATCATTTCGAATTCAATCCTGAATCCAAATGGGTAAGGACTAGGGATGGCAAATAAATATGAAAAAATAAATTTCAATCCAACAATATTAGTCCCTATTGCCTCTATCACATTTACAATGAACCGCCCAGGGCATAGGGTTGGGTCTGAATGGTACACGTTTGCGAACCGGAGATTCTATCACAATACGTAATTGGCTAATTCATAATCGTTGTATGGAGTTTGTACCGACAGCAAAAAGTGTTTGAACGTTTTTGTTTGAGAGTAAATTTTATATATTCTTCCTTAGATGTCACTGTACCGTCAAACTTGACTTCTACATCACGGTATGGTTTTATTGATATTATATATTCTAAATTATTTAATTTGTCACTAGATGACACTGTGTCGACCGGCCCGATTTCTACATCGCGCTAACGTTTGGTGGTCTGGAAATGTATAACAGGGATTACAATTTTATTTAATATAGACTTCATACGTAACTTGTACTTTCAATAACCTTAATAGAGGGCGCCCATTTTTGAACTTAGGAGTGGTACAAACATTTTGATTATTGAATTTGTAGGTTTTTTCATGACTTGTAGTGTGACGTGTTGCAAGTTCAAATAATTTTCACACATATCATTATAAAAATTCAAGGACGAAGACGTGTATATAATTTACATTTAGGTATAAAATTATACCTGTAGGTACTAGATGAACAAAATAAATGGTCATCGGACACATGGTCTGCCCTGTCTATGGATAAGTATAGAATGCCTAATTTGATGTATGTATTCCAAAATTAATGACCAAGTTTTTATCTAGAACTTTATATAAACGTGTTAATTAATACTACAAATTTTCACATATTAAACCTGAAACTACCTTAATAGTATGAGTGTGAATAAAAGCTTCGAAAAGGAACACAAGTTGTGCGAAACGGTGAGCCCCATCGAAAGTTATACGTCACGATATCCAATATCACTTAATACTATTCAAGTGCTCTGCATTCTTCAACATGGCGATTTAGGGGTGTCCAGGGGTTTCAACCCCATTGGGGCGCGGTAATCGAAATATCGCCTACCTCGGAACTTTTCACTCATTATCCCTGCGGGGTTCGTCTGGTATGGTTTTGTAAAATGTATGTTTTAATATTACATAGTTGGATAGGTATGTATCTATGGGTAGGTATGTATCTATGGATAGGTATGTATCTATGGATGTCGCTTATCACTTACCACCAGGTGAAATGACTGTCCTTCTTCTACCCGAGACTGGCCTAGGCTCATTCGTGCATTGCTCATCCTGGGACGTAAAAATTGCGTTTTTTATATTGGTATCATAGGAGGGCAAACGGGCAGTTGAAGATTTAGACTACGGACGCCCATACACATCTGCACACCTAGAGGTTATGCATGTGTTGCCCTCTTTTTCCCTATCCCCCCAATGGGCCGCCGGAAACTCACAGACCGCACGAAACGCGACAGCATAGCTGTCACTTGACGCCGGTGTTATGTGAGCGAGAGGTACCACCCCGGTCGTGCCGGTCCAATTGGGCTATATAGCAGCATGTCGCTACCTCTTACAATGTTACGTTAAAATAAGTTATGGTGCCAGTGATCACACAGTCTGACCTCTGTTTTAAGCGCAACGTTTTAAATGCGTCTATAAATGAGTGCAACAAAAACCTATTGAGCTTTAATATATTAGTATAGTTTGAGATAAAAACGACAAGAGAAATTGGGCAATGCTGCTAAAAATATTTACTTTTCACTTTCTCGAAACAATAAAATATAATCATAAAAAGTCGTTTCCCGGTCGCTTGCATCAAAAAGACCAAGTTTATATTTTCACGCAAAGACTATTACACTGGTCATAATACAGGTTTCACGTAAATTCACAAACCTCCGTTTCAACTACTTTGCTTTACTGCCGTATACTGCTACACAATCGTCCATTGTACTGCTACAGATGTACTTTATAGCACTGCTACATAATATACTCTACATACTGCTATTTTGTAACAACGCAGTCTGTGGAATTGCTACATCGTTGTAGCCTACATTACTGCTACACCATCGTAACCCGTAGAACCGCATTACTATACTGCTACACTACGGTTACTATTTGTTAGGGTGGTTACGCACTGCATCTGATCTGAATCCGTGAAATCATAAAATTAGAAAAATCCTCTTGCCACGTTGCAACTCGGCTCATCTATACTAATATTATAAAGCTGAAGAGTTTGTTTGTTTGTTTGTTTGAACGCTCTTCTTTCAGTGTTAGATAGCCCATTTATCGAGAAAGGCTATATAACATCACGCTGTGACTTATAGGAGTTGAGTAACGCGGGCGAAGCTGCAGGCAACAGCTAGTAACAAATAAAACTACGGCGTCTTCGGTCAATTAATAATGATTATTAATAATTATTATCGTCTCTGATATGGTAATCTACCATACAAATTGTTATAAGGCTACTTTTAAGTTCAGGTTTTTTTGAAGAATTCGGATTGAATGAAGTGCGTAACCGCCCTCCTACACCAATGCTTCCCGTAGGACCGCTACACTACAATATGAAAACTACCCGTTCTAACTAAAATCCTTACGATAACCGTTTTTAACAAGAAAAAAATGGTCTAATCTCAAATTGAATCGTATAATATCATTGAGATATAAAAAAAAATCATCAAAACACCGTCAAAAATAAAACAAATGTAATCAAAAGAATACGAGCAACAAAACGGAACATAATACCGTAAGATCGCTATAAAATGCCGGGACACGCGGGAATAAGCGGGAACCCCGAAACGGAAAAGGCGCAGTAATGACGTGTGTAAGTGGGAGAGCGCCTCGAGTAGCGAGTGCAGGGAGGGAGATTACCTCCTCGTCGGAATGACGAAATTACATTCGATAAATGGCTGTAATGTTCTGTGAATTGACACTTCAGGGTATTATGATCAAGGACACCTGCGTACTTTGTAAAACTAATGCCAGGTTAATGAATTGCAAGTAAAATAAATCCTAACAAAATAATCAGAACTAACTGGCGAAAATTTTAAACGAGTAATAAAATACTACAATACTTTAACAGCTGTATAACTTGTAGGTAAAGACTTATATGTTTGTACCTATATATTATGTTTACCGTAATATATAAAGTTCTAATCTGATTTGATGAATTAGGCGTCAATGGATTCGTTTACCCAACTCCAAAAGAAGGGATCTTTTTTGATAGTCTTGGTTACACGAAAAGTCCCGTAACGCTCATTGTCCCGTTAAGTTCATTGTACGCTCGCGTTTTGTTATGACGTTGTCACGTTAAACTATCGTCAGTAAACCAACTTTACAGGCAACCAATTTTTTTAAAACTTGTAGGTAATAATAATATGTTATCGTAAACTAGTTAAGCTGTTTTATAGCCAAAGTTAAATAAGTTAGTCATAACTGTTGCAACCTCATAATTGCTGCAACAATTTAAACTTTATTGGACTTAACGGCGTGCCACATAGTAAACGGCAAACGATTAATTTTACAAAATCAGGTTTTATTTAGTTATTATAGTTTTAATAAAAACTAAAAGAACTCTGTTTTTAGTAGTGTTTATAATACCTACTCTTTAATGATCTAATAGCCAAATAGCCTGGCCCAATCAGATCAACTTGATATTTTTGTAGTACATTTTATCACATTTTATCGCGATTATGTTTTTGTTTTTTTTGTTCATGCCACATGTTTCGAATACTTTGTAGTTTACCGTAAATGTATCAATATGTTATAATAACTTTCCTCCTTAGTCCTCTTGATGGTTGCTGTAAAATATACGAAACTTGTAAAATGTAAAAATCTTTGTAAATCAAAAATATTATATTGAAATTCGCGTAAACATTAGAAAACGATGTAAAAAGTGAAACAAAAGTACATCGCATCACTTCGCAGTACTAACGCCATCTTCAATTGTTACAGAACCTGTGTAACATTGGATTAGAAACGAGCACCGTTCATTAAAAGTTCACTAACAGCGAACTAAGCTCAGTCGTTAGGAAACTTATTTGTCTAAGTTTATCAGTCACATTGTTCACTTTAAAGTATCACATATTCTAGAACTACACTACAATAATATTATTTTTATGTCAGTATATAAAATTAGGAAAACTAGAAAATAAAATACGGGGTAAAAAAAGTCTTCCGTAAATATCATCAAATTCAAGGGATTGCGTTAGGGCTACTACAAACTTTATAGCAGTTACAAGTTAATGGTGAAATTCTCCAGTTTTCGGGGCAGTGGGTTGACCGGCGGCATGGCACAATATCCTTCCACCTTGCGTAGAACCTGAAGGGGCATGGATGCTTCGGAGGGTATCTGAGGTTGGCGCGGACCTGTCGCCCCCTGCGGTCATTCAAGCGATGACCGTCAGTAAGAGTAATTGGCAGGTGGTCTTCTCCTTCTGCGAGAATGTCAAGTCACAGAAGGAGGAGGCGGAGGGGGAGAGGGAGTGCACTGGTGCCTTTAGGAGAACGTGGCGGCGATGGGAGCTCGTTCTCCCGTGAAGGACCTATACGCGGCCGATCGGGGGACCCTGCCTCCAGTGTGATGCGTTTCTCAGTGTGACTATATGGTTTTAAGAAGTCTATACTAAACGTGTAAACGAGTAAATTTCTGTTACCTGTATGTTGTTGTAATGTATATTTGTATACTTGTGAACATTTCAGAACACATTTTTATATCTTGTTTACACGTGTTTGTTTTATGCATGCTGTGATTATCAGTAAGTAGTTGTGCAATTGTATTGTCTATATTTTGTATTTTCGCATGTATTTATAAAATTTTAACTACTGTTGATTATCTTGAAAGAGGTAGTGCCATGCTGCTATGCAGCTGACTTGGGCCGGCAAGACCGGGTTTGTACCTCTCGCTCTCATAACACCGGCGTCAAGTGACTGCTAAGCTGTCGCGTTTTGTGTGGTTTGTGAGTTTCCCCGGTGGCACATCGAGGGTATAGGGAAAAGGAGGGCAACACATCATATCATATGCATAATCTCTGGTTGTGCAGATGTGTAAGGGCGTCGGTAGTCTAAAGCTTCGACTGCTCGTTTGCCCTCCTATACTATAAAAATCCTTAAATAAAAATATACATTTTTACCTGCCATAATTAAAAAAAAATACGTGTTACTTCAAAATATATATTCATTGATCAGAACCACCTACCGCAAATCACGCCATTCACCCGGCTGTGGTAAGCTTGTAAGAACTTGTGTTACGGGTACCGGAGATAAATTTTCTAAAATATAAATACAAACTTTTCCAGTGCAGATATCTACATTTAACAAATGCTCTTGGTGGGATTCAAACCCGCGACCATTGCATCCAGCCCGACTATATTGATGTAAGTACCTTCAGCAAGGAGGCGAGAATAACTGAGCATCCACCTGACTACCAGGTAGACAACCCGGGCGTCTACTAAAAGTTCTTCAACCAAGAAAGGGAACAGCAACGCTTACCGCATTTAGCGGGTACCGGACAGGTGCAAGTGGTGACACTACAGGAGTCGCAACTGCAGCTCTCGACTGCTGTGGTCCTGGCCGGAGATGAAGTGGCTCCCGGCACCTGTGAAGAAATCCTTGATATAAAAATGGGAAAGTTGATATGAAAACTGTTTATTTCTTATGCTTTCATGCCTAAGCCACTGATCCTGTCAGTAGCTTTCGATAAAATTTGGTAAGATGATATTTCCTATTATTATAATGGGATCCCCCGTTATAATAATAGGCTAGCAAAATAATCGTCCATCAGGATACAGCTGACTGAAAGGGCGAGGTTAAAGGCAACAGCTGTTAAGACTCATATTAAGAGTTGAAAGACCCCTAACTATAATAGCATGAGTAGCGGGTCTAAGTTATATGTAAGTGGGTGGGGATGGGCCAACATTGCTTTTGTTTTGTTTGTTTGAAAAATATGGCGAAATTGGTAAATTTATCACTGGGCTAGGCCGTCATGGATATATCCAGTTGCTAATCACAAAAACGGGCGCGTGCCACGATAACATGATGATGATTATGATAAAATAAAATAATTTATGTCACATAAAACAACATTAAATAATTTTATAAGTATTTGAAATAAAAATATTTACTTTATAAAATACGCTTTCCATTATCCATCAGTAATCAAATTTCACCTCTACCAATTTAAAGCAAACCCTTGGAAAGCTAAAAGACGTCTAGAGGTTAGAAGCTAGACGGCTAGATACTCGCTATATTTATTTATCTAGCAGTAAAATTATTTCATGCTTAATTTAATAAATCGAACGTTGGAAAAGATTGTCTTTCATACATATTATATGTAACTGTTTAAAACGGGATTTTAGCGTGTTTTCACTTTCATCAATGCGATTTTTCAATGCGAAATATCGAGCTCCACTAAGAGCTCGATATTTCGCATTGTATAGGCGTTTACTTACTCATGTGGTATAGGTACCTATGCCTTTCGCCTCGCGAGGGACAAGTAAAAATATGCATAGCTGACTGCCAACCTTCACTAATTGGTGAGGCAACCCAAGAAGAAGAAAAAGAAGGCATGCCTTGTATAATATGAGTGTGAATAAGAGACACTGTATAATATGAGGGTGAATAAGAGTGAGACACTGTATAATATGAGGGTGAATAAGAGTGAGACACTGTATAATATGAGTGTGAATAAGAGAACGACTGAAAGTAAATTAAAATATCTGAGTTAAAAGAACTGAGTTGATTATAATAAAAATCTTTTAAAAGAGCTTTTAAACCTTAGGAAAAACATAAGCTGTCATGGTCATGAGACCTAGAAAGATTATATATTCGTGGAATAGTTCGGATTCTAATCCCTTACTTCCATACCTCAGGATGGAGAAGGCGTCATACTCAATATTCATACGGAGAACATAAGCTGCCAATGTCGTAGCATAAAATATTAGCAAAAGATATAAGCATTCAAGCAAACAAAAGTTTTAAACCAAATTTCAGCTAAATAAGCCATGAATAAAATGACTTTGGAATTTCGAGGACATTTGATTATAATTCCCCAAAACTCATTTACTCCTTTAGAATTGACTATTTCACGCCTCAAAATAAACAGTCTCTTGTTATTCAAAGAATAATAGAATGGGTAGATCTCAGCTCTATTACAGTGAGGCCCAAATGTTTCCAAAAATAGCTATCAGCGGTATTTAAGCTCTTAATTGTTTGGGAATGTTTGTTTTGGTTTATTGTGAAATATAAACGGTACGGTAGAAAACATTTCAATATTTTTTTGTAAAAGATTAAAAAAAAAAACCAAAAACTTGGTTATTTGAATTTTTCAAAAAATTTTTGCGGTTATGTGAATTGTAGATCTTTTCATTGCTATTTAATATTTTTTCGGAAATCAACATAAACAGTTTTTTACCCTTAAACTTCCACTTACTCCACTTCCAGACATCAGACCACTCGCAATTTTTTTTTCCTTTCATTTTTATTATATTCTCTTCCTGTTCCAATGAGTTTCACCATCTCTCACCCAATATTATTTTTTTTTGTTTCAAGAATTATCGACCTTTTTTTTTCTTTAACGCCGGGAAATGCTCTGAGGCATCCCGCGGGGGAGTGGGTCTTCCCACGCGGGTATGTGGGACTTGCTGCGCCCGACAGGTGGTAAGTGGACGCAGCTCTACCCACTAAAACCCGGCGAGTGCCACCAATGCCGCCTTTGGTGAGGTGCCCCGGATCTAGTAAACAAACAGCTAGGACACCTCGACGGCTAGTCAGTCCCGTAAGGGACCGACGCCACATTATTGACAGCATTGTTAATACAATTCAATTTGAAATAGCTACTTACTTTCTGCTCCAGGCTGGGACCAAGCGTCGTGACTTTGAATTTACTCGCTTCAACAATTGCATCTTTGACTTTGTCATCAGTTATTATGTTTAGATCTATTTTGCTAACTCCATCTTCTATGAGGCTGAGCAGCCCATCTACTTCTTTTGTCCTTTCTCCAGAGTACGTATAGTTAAGTTTCTTCTCGTCTTGCGTTGCTGGTGGCATTGTGGTAAGTCTTTTCTTGTCATCGATATGTCTTTCGCTTACATTAGATTTACTAATTCTATTGGACGGGGCTATTTCTAACTCTGCTGAGAAAGATACATCTTTCTGGTAGAGGACATCTTCTTGATTGTCCAAGGAGGTTTCCGTTGGTTTCGTGGCGTTTAGCTCTGCAACAAATATAAAAATATATACTACAGAATACCAATGTTGAACCTCACGCGAAAAATAACTCAAGATAATATTGAAAGAAGGTATACTGTGACACGCACAAATAATAGGACAAGTACTAATATGACAGATTATTTGAATTTCATTTAGTTTTAAAAACTGAAGCAAGCATCACGATGTATAATTATACCGATATTAATCCAATGTAAATTTTGGTAAGTCTATATTTACTGTTACAATATACTTAGGTAGGTATTTTAATGCCTTTGTGCTTTTCAAAATAAACATGCCAAAGCTTTTGCACAGACGCTTGAATTTAACCGATTTTCTAGCTTCTACTACGCTTAAAAGTTATTGAATTTTAACTTGAAGGTTTCAAGAGTCCACGTACTGCAATTTTCAAAGAGGCGATTTTCATTTATGAGAATTGCCATGTTTTCTGTATTTTCTGTCAGAATATTATAAAAAATAACTTACTTTATAATAATATTCTCTATAATATAATGATAATTAAGTATACTGAACCATTGTGGTATCGGCCGTCTCGGCGTACATTAAAAGAGGCAGTCCAGCAGTGTAGTTAGTAGTATACGGAAAAAAGGTTGATAATGATGATGATGAAACCATTTAAGTTAATTTAATGAATTGAAATTACTGTGCTTTGACACGCTATGACAAGGATGGTGGGGATATTACTGAGCTTAGTAAGTGTTATCAAACGGTTATCAATATCTTCAGTCACTACGCTTCAAAAAAATTATAAAATTAAACGAGTTCTTATGTATTTTTAATAGAAACTAATTGGACTAGATATACTTTTATTTTATTTTTAAGTCATCATAACCATCATTAGTATTATCAAACATACACAGCTGCCTCAACGAACTCACGGTTTTTTTAAAAAAATCAGTATTGAAAGAGTTCTACAGAGCCAATAAAATATTTAAAGAAAGTACTTCATCTATTGAAAGTGTACAATAAAATCCTGTCTCACGTATTCTCGGCTAGGCCGTCCCTCAGTCCTGTCTCAGACAAAATTGAACACGTAAACTACAAGCCCATTTCAATGCAAGTTTATTCCCACGTGGTACACTCGCCTGCATCAGTGTGAAGAAATTCGAAATTCGATTAAACATAATCAAATTTACGAGTGTTACGAGTAGACAACATTCTGTCATAGAGAACAGCCACCTACCGTGTCCAAAACTATCCTGTCTCCCTCAAATTAGATCAAACTGTATGTACAATATAATCAAGATTGGTTGAGCAGTTTCAGAGGTTATCTTGGACGAACATCGTGACGCGAAATTTGTTAATATAATATTATTAATACATTAAAAATATGTACGTTCTGTAGGTACGTTATGTTCTTTTGTGGAAATATTTAGTTTATTTTTGTAACATATTATAAATGAATAATACATGCACGTGGGTATAAATATAACCTCTAGTTACGGCAAAACTCACTTGCGCGCGATATAACACTTTAAAAACATTTTAAAATATTATGTACGCGACTGTACGTCTCAACGAGGTTTGAGCTCGAGATCTGCGGCATATTATACCCCTTGAGTTCGTGTAACAATAATATTCCGTGAGCTCGATATTTAAACTTGAGAATGAATCTTCTATTTATAGAAAGTCTCATTAATCATAAAACTGGGTCACGTTACAAAAAGCATGCAATTTGTCATTCCGTCGATTTGGGGTGTGAAGTAATGGATTTTTTCCAAAGGTTTGTTCGTGGCAAGGGTAGGGACGGTCAAGTGGCTCACAGTAAGTGATTGCCAATATCTACGTTAATATCTACTGGGTACTTAGATAATACTGGAAATTTGCAAGATAATAATCCTTTTGAATCACTAATAAAAGATACAATCAATGGAATTACAATATTTATACTTAGTCTAATCATTAGTGATTTCCCTTTTAATTTTATTTAAGATAATTACAACTTTCTTTCACATTAATTTATTTGTATTTATTTTAATAATTTATGAATCACTTGGACTTCTTTTTTGTTATGTTGACAGATATATCTATATATAGATAGAGAATAGGAGGTTTTAAACTCTCTTTGTTAACCGACTTCAAAAAAAAAGGAGGTTCTCAATTCGTCTGTATGTTTTTTTTTTTTTTTTTTTTTTTTTTGTATGTATGTGACACGATATCTCCGCCGTTTGTGAATGGATTTCGATGGTTATTTTTTTGTTTGAAAGCTGGTGTTTCCAATTTGGTCCCATATTAATTTTATTAAGATCTGACAAGCCGTTTTTTAGTTATTCCCAATAATGCCTATTTGGTTGGTTTTGTTTATCTTGATGATATGATAATTTTATTACGTGTCGATGTAACTAACAATTGTATAGGATGCTTTGGTAGCACACCATAGTATGTTGCGGTCATCGTAATCATCATCATCATCACCATCATCACCATCATCATCATCATCATCATCATTTATCCATCCACTGCTGAACATGCCTCCTTCAATGAACGCCAAGACGACGAATTTCGGAATCACTAAAAATTAAGAAATAAAGACATTTTACAAAAAATTAAAACCGACTTCAAAAATACTAAACTAAAAAGTAATAAAATAACAGTTTCTTTAATTTTTGTGCTTACAACATATAATCAACTTAATCTTCTACTAATGTACAAACTTTGCGTTTACCACGTCATTATAGTTACTTTTGGAGTCGGTGTCGTATTTGTTGCTGTACATTACCTACCTACCTACCTTGGCTGACACCGACTCCAAAAGTAACTATAATGACGTGGTAAACGCAAAGTTTGTACATTAGTAGAAGATTAAGTTGATTATATGTTGTAAGCACAAAAATTAAAGAAACTGTTATTTTATTACTTTTTAGTTTAGTATTTTTGAAGTCGGTTTTTATCATATCATGTCATGTGTTTTTGTCATTTGGAGATTAAATATCTAGTCTTTTTTTCCAACTGGTTAATAAAGGCATTAAAGCTTTATAATTTTATGACTTCTTTGGTAAAATTATGGTAAAATGCCATTAACAAAACTATAAAATTAAATAGTAAAAGCAAAACCGACACTATAACACAAATGTCATTAAAAAATATAAATATAAAGGAAATTACATTACTTTTTTACTTTATTATCAAGATACAACATCAATGAATATTTTTGTTATTTATTAGTGAAATTTAAACATTATTTCTGTTATAAAGCACACTTTATAACTAAAAATATGGTTTTTTTGCTCTCCTGTAAAATCGTATTTTTTTGATAGTGACAGTAATGGATTAAGGGTGCGAAATGTAGAATTATTGTAGATTTTTTTTTAAATGTATAAAAACAATATATGATATATGTATATGATATATGATATATGATATATGATATATGATATATGATATATGATATATGATATATGATATATGATATATGATATATGATATATGATATATGATATATGATATATGATATATGATATATGATATATGATATATGATATATGATATATGATATATGATATATGATAATTTTATGAAGACTAAACGTGAATGTAATCTAACCCCTGCTAAAATCATTGATTGGTTGACACAAAATAATTTAAATATAAATTTGACTAAAACTAAAGCTATACAATTTCAGACATTCAATAGTAATATCCCAAAAATTGACATTTCATATAGGAATAATTAGATTGATAACGTAGATTCAACTGTATTTTTAGGTTTAACGCTTGATAAATTGTGTAACTGGAAGGAGCATATATAAGCAAACTATGTAACAAACTAGATAAATTTATTTTTGTTCTAAAAAGGCTACATCAAATAGGAACTCCTGAAGCTAGTCTATTGGCATACCATGGTTATGTTTCTTCTAACCTAAGATACGGGTTGATCTTTTGGGGTAATTCTGTAGATGGACATAAAGCCTTTAAAATACAAAAAAAAAATGCATCAGATCAATGTGTGGTATAGGATATATGGATAGCTGCAAACCACTATTTCAATCTTTAAAAATACTTCCGCTTCCGAGTTTGTATATATTCGAGATGTGTATATTTGTAAAAAAATATCAATATCTATTTAAAATAAAGACATTTTACAAAAAATTAAAACCGACTTCAAAAATACTAAACTAAAAAGTAATAAAATAACAGTTTCTTTAATTTTTGTGCTTACAACATATAATCAACTTAATCTTCTACTAATGTACAAACTTTGCGTTTACCACGTCATTATAGTTACTTTTGGAGTCGGTGTCAGCCAAGGTAGGTAGGTAGGTAATGTACAGCAACAAATACGACACCGACTCCAAAAGTAACTATAATGACGTGGTAAACGCAAAGTTTGTACATTAGTAGAAGATTAAGTTGATTATATGTTGTAAGCACAAAAATTAAAGAAACTGTTATTTTATTACTTTTTAGTTTAGTATTTTTGAAGTCGGTTTTAATTTTTTGTAAAATGTCTTTATTTGGAAAAAAAATTGAAATGAAAAATTTTCAATAGCAAAATTAATATTATCAGGTAATAATATTAATTTTGCTATTGAAAATTATTACGAATTTAATTAAATGATATTAGATCATCATTATCACTATCAACCGGGTTCCGTCCACTTAACACTTTAATTAATATAAAGTAAGATAGTAAAGGGAATGCAAATTTGAATGGAAATTTTATACATTTTGAAAGTAGCTCTGCGAGGACATCTGAAATTACGTAAGCAACTTACTATTAGCAACACGCGAACTAACGATCTGTTCTACAAACTTTGGAGGTTCTTGCATAAATTAGGCAAATGGTTACGCTAAAATCGTCAAGACAACAAGATGATCATTATTGCCCATAAAAATACATAAACAAAATCCTGAGACTGCAATGATAGGTAACTTTTTAGTTACATAGTCCTTTTACGGGCCTTTTATCTTGAAATAAAATATATTAGTACTCTTAGAAGGACCAACAACGGACGGGGTACGAAAGTTCTAGAGCAGAGACCGCGTACCGTAAATTCTAGTGTAGATAGTCCAAAGGTGGACCGACAATATGATGCAAATCACGAAACTGTTGGATGCCGACTCTTACGTGACACATTTTAGACGTATATCGACTAGATGACGAGTGCTGTGTGTATTCACACTACCTGTCAATTCCTCTTAATCGAATAGCATATAGAAAAAAAGTATATTCTACTGTGTTAAGCAAAAAGCGTTAGGTAAAAGAAATAATTTGGATACGTCAAGGATACACCTAGCTTGTATACTTCACAACTTTCATGTTAAGATTCTGAACATCAATACATCATCACTCTCATGGTTTGAAGAAAGTCAATAACGCTCAAGCAGAAAACAGTTTAAAATTAGTTGGACAAACGGGCACACGTGCCACCTGATGGTAAGTCGACGTGGATGATGACATGACATGACATGAATATAAACTAGTTTATTGGGGACTAGTATGCGACGTAAGATAGTTGGCACTAGTAATTAAACTGCCTGCCGGTTGTTTCCGAAACACAGTAAAGCAGTTTTACGTGAGAAATATCAGTCCGCCCTTCTAGACGGGCGGATTGTCCTTTTCAAGAGCTTTTCGTGTATCAAAAATGTAAGGCTCCTTTTGATCGATCACGGATTCTTTACGCAAAGCGTTCTTTAAATTTTTTATTATAGTAAATTAATTTTCTTTGGTCTTGGTATTAAGTATAATGAAACGAGTGTCTCTACTTAAGAAGCATTTCACTTCCTTCCTTGCTTCCACTTCATTCCTTTGAAATTGATCATTCAGTTTTCTAAGTAATATATAAATGATGGAATGAGACTAGCTGTCACCCGCAACTTCACCCGCGTTTAATTAATGTCACTTAGTGTTAACGGAGCATTCTACTGGAAAATATACCCAGACAAGTACGAGTCTCACTCGTGCGATGAGTTTGCGCTTGAGTCCGAAACATCATGTTTTTTATAAAATAATAAAAAAATGCCTATTATGCATATTCATGCCTATTTATAAAATAGTAAAAAAATGCCTAAATGAGGTAAAATGTATTATTATTCAAGTTAGAACCAACTTTAGGCATTCACATTTTAAAAATAATAATACATTTTACCTCATTTTTGATTGTAAGTGTTAAACTTACATCCGGCGAGTGCCACAACAGTGCACCTCGACGGCTAGTCAGTCGAGACAAGGGACCGACGCCACCTCCACAGAGGGGTTGTCCCGCACCACAAAACAATCTCTCCCAACGTCGGGACATTACAATGGGGTGAGGTTCCCATCCTCGCTTGTCCTCCTGCTCCTTTGTCCCCTCTTCTTATATATTAAATATATAATATATTTTAAAAAAAGGTGCTGGTTTCACCTTAGTCTACTGAGCCCCACCGCCACGATAAGGCTTGAACCATGGCAGGGATAATGAGTAGCCTGGGCTAATTTCAAGTTAATTTATCACTCGTGTTTTTCGATGGGCGACTTTGACTTAACATCATGTGGCTCGTCTGCACTCTACCCATTTGCCTATCCAATTAAAATAAATATACATTTGCCGTAGCGTGAAAAAATTCGAAATTCCATAAAGCCTTTGATGCGTTTGAGTTTTAACACCACTGATACTTCACACCCGGCGCTCCCCGTTTCTAGGTTCTCTATAATAGAGGCACTTATGTGGAGCCCACTTTGTCTGGCTTTATTTTAAATGGTTTGATTTTAACATGTCTGCCACATTTTTTACCTGGGTAATATTTTTTACATAATTTATGGCTGCAGTTTTTTACTAAATAAGTGAGGTGTAACGATGAGGGGTTGCTTTTACATGTTATATCATGTTTGGCAAGATTAACGTGTAATCCAGGATCAGGGATGTAAGAGTGTGTAAATATACTTTTATCCCTGACGTCAAAAGAGGGGCGTTATAAGTGTGACCGTTATGTTTGTCTGTGGAACGTAGTTGTAAAACTGGTGAAGCGATTTGGATGTTGTATTTGAATGCAGGTTTTCTAGCGGTTATTAGAAATTATGAAAAACAATTAAGCCATCTACTCTTTTTTATGGTATTAGGTTTTTTTAGTTTAACTTTTAGTTATTAAACATAAGGTCGTATTAACCAAAACACAAAACGTAAAATGAAAGCACTAAACTATCTATTTAAGATAGCAGCAAGTAGGTATTTACAACTAATATTTAATGACAGAGTAATATTTTAATCTAAAACTATTCCGCATTGCCGTAGTAATAATTATACTTATGTTCGCGTTGTATCTAATTCATAAAACGTATTACTAAATTGGAAAGAAGCAATATTCCATAAAACATTAAAAAGGAAATGTGGCCCAACCCCCATCTAATCGAATGCCTCTATTTCCATAGCTCCACACATTTTAAAGAACTTGGAGAATTTCAGCATTAGTTATATAAGGGGATATTGAAATTCCTACCGATGTTATACGACTTTATGTTTTTAATATGGACTTGCACGAACAAGGGACAACTTAGCAAATTTTATCACTGTATCGTTTTACTTTTTACGTGGTGCATCCCCACTTTGGATAACGTTGATTATCCTGTCCTTTCTTGTTTCTTTCTGCCAGAATTTATGGCGGATTTTATTATTTATTTTTATTTAATACATGTTTAAATTGCCTACACTTCGGATACGTTATAGTAACCATGGTCATTAGAAAACAAAATAAAGGTATCATTGGCATAATATGGCTTTTTATCATAAGTTAAGCAATCGCTTTATTAAGACTTTATTCGATGCAATGTTATGTTTACACATGTTACAAATTCATGTAAAGTTATGTTTTACACATAAAATACAGTATTTGAAATAACATTTGGTATATTTATGTATCTTAAATTAAAGAATATTAAAATTGGACATATTTCTCCACAAAAGGTTTTTTTCGTGTTGATAAAATAAAATCAATTTAAAAAAAACCGGCCAAGTGCTAGTCGGACTTGCGCACAAAGGGTTCCGTACCATTAAATAATATACAACATTAGACACTTTAACAAAAATTAAGGTTTATGTTTATGGAATTAAATGTTTTTTTATATATTTGAGTTGATTGAATGAAAGGTAAATTGCGATTTACGATTTATGACGTATAAAAAAAACTACTTTCTAGATCTTGTTCAAACCAATTTTCGGTGGAAGTTTGCATGGTAATGTACATCATATATTTTTTTAGTTTTATCATTCTCATATTTTAGAAGTTACAGGGGGGGGACACATTTTTCCACTTTGGAAGTGTCTCTCGCGCAAACTATTCAGTTTAGAATAAAATGGGGTACTACAAACCTCAATATCATTTTTGAAGACCTATCCATATCCATAGATACCCCACACGGATGGGTTTGATGAAAAAAATTTTTTTGAGTTTTAGTTCTAAGTATGGAGACCCCCAAAATTTATTGTTTTTTTCTACTTTTGTGTCAAAATCTTAATACGGTTCACAGAATACATTTACTTACCAAGTTTCAACAGTATAGCTCTTATAGTTTCGGAAGAAAGTGGCTGTGACATACGGACGGACAGACAGACATGACGAATCTATAAGGGTTCCGTTTTTTGCCATTTGGCTACGGAACCCTAAAAATTAGTCAACATCCCTATTCATCTACCATATCAAATCTAGTTTTATTAAGACTGTAGGTCATTCATCATGATCAGTATAATATAATTATATGAACGCTGTGATCTCGCGGGAGTAATGCGGTTTAATGAAGATTTATGTTCGCGCTAAATATGTGACACACGCTGATGAGACTCCAGAGGTTCGATGTTTATACCGGGGACCAATAGATCTGACTATAAATAGCACACAAATGTTTTGTATAAGTTATGGCTCTATAGTATGTATTCTAATTATCATTTGATGCTTAACATAATAATGAAATACTACCAATATAATAAAGCTGAAGAAAAATCCTAACCATTCATAGGTAGAGCCGATAGAAGTGAAAACAAAATTAATTATATTATTCCATTGCGTTTCTTAGAAAGGGCATTTTCTTAAAAATTAGAGTTTGTGTCAATAGCAGTTTCAACAGCAGTGACGTTTCAATTATTGTGAAGATACACAACGACAGTATCTTTCTCGCTCGGGCACACTCGGCGGTCCCGAGTTTACCCGATCGAGCCTCTCACCTCCGAGCGTGACGGGTCGGCCTATTTTATACCCTAAAAAATCTATGTGTGGTGTGACATAAGAAGATTTTTAAAATAAATAAATATTTACCGACAGTCACACCGCGCAACTTGCGTTACGGGTAATAATAGGAACGGAAATATATTTAAGAAATTTATATAAATATATACACACATAAACGTCCATGATTCCGTACAGACCTATATTCATCATAGAAGCTATCTGCACTTAGCGGGATTCGAACCTGTGTTCTTCGCGTAAAGTGTCCAGTAGTCTGACTGCTCGACCAGCTGACCGTCAAATTTTGATTTGAATGATAAACGAGGAATGGAGTCGGATTTGAACAAAATCTTTTTGCATTTGAGACCACAATACAGATGCATATAGGCTATTTATTTTGACAGAATTTTATTTTTGTGACAACTGACACATACGAATATTATTTTGGTTGAAACAAGTAAACAAACGAGCCATTTGAGCTAAACGTTGACTACGTCCCGTGTTAGATCCGGGACACTTCCCTTTAAGCAGCTGAAAGCAACTCGCAGTGGTTTTAGTGCGGTATACCGGCACCAAGGGTAGGGATTGGGGGGCGCTGAGAGTTCCACATATCCCCGGAGACAACCCATCCCCGGATGCGCAAAGCATTTCTACTTGACAAAAAAAGGCTTTAGGAGTTTATCCTGGTTTGGTATTAGTCCCAACCACAAGATATTCATACATTGATCCTGAAAACGGAAATAGATGCTTCTTTCTAAAAAACGGTACATGGTGAAACTTGCATGAATATCACGAACCAACTGCCACCTGTATTTCTGAACCAATACAACTTAGGCACCTTTAAGAAAAGAGCCTATTCAGACGCAAATCCATCAGGTATCCATGGAAGGTGGCGGTTATTTGCTGACTAGAACGAATGCCCATTTGCTCCCTATTATATAAAACAACTACTATACTGTATATTATATTAGAAAATAGTACACAAAATCATACAATTTGGCTTGATTTATGTTTGGGTCCCCTAATATATTTTTCCGGTGTGAGGGATGCGATGCACTAGTACCACCATCCCCCTTATTCTTCCCGTAAAATAGCTTTCCTGTTAGAGAAAAGGGTGAGAGAGGCAGCGTCATTACTGGTACAGCGTCAACATATTATAGGATACCAACACATAAATGAGTTGTCGGGGCTTATTTCAGGTAAACTTCATTGGAGACGCTGACAACTTACCATTAGGAAGAACATCAGGCCTAAAAAGATGTTTAACATACATTGTATTACTTATCCAATACACAGAAGTTAAACGATACAAATTCAGAAAATCTATTTGAGGCGTCGTTTGTGTGAAGACCTCGAGACGAGACGAGCGGTAAACTCAATTTGATCTTTTTACTGATCTTTTCTGATCGAGTGGAATTTACGTCGTTTTGATATTGTATAAGAAATGCAAATATTGTTTCTGTACTGTATGTGTTTTGATTTCTTTATTGTGTTTGTAAATACCTACGTTTGATAAGAAATATAAGCTCTTTATCAAGAGTTACTTAGAAGTTACGTTTGATAAGAAATATAAGCTCTTTATCAAGAGTTACTTAGAAGTTACGTTTGATAAGATCGAAGGTGGTAGAGAAAATCCATTAACAACACAGATGCATAATGGGAATCAGTCACGAACAAACTGGCCCCACCATGGTTTAGGCCTTGACGTGGGGGTGGGGCTCAGTAGCCTAGGGTGAGCCCAGCAACTTGGGCGAAGCTAATTGAGCCGAGGGGGCTCTTTGTACCCCTCTTATAAGAAGAGGGGACAAAAGTGCAGGGGGCAAGGGGCGAGGATGGGAACCTCACCCCAATTGTACTGTCCCGACATTGGGAGGGGTAGTTCTGTGGTGCAGGACAACCCATCTGTGAAGGTGGCGTCGGTCCCTTGCGGGACTGACTAGCTGACACCATGGTTCAGGCCTTGTCGTGGCGGTGGGGCTCAGTAACCTAGGGTGAGCGGTGCACCTTGGGCGAAGCTAATTGGGCCGAGGGGGCTCTTTGTACCCCTCTTATAAGAAGAGGGGACAGAAGAGCAGGGGACAAGGGGTAAGGATGGGAACTTCACCCCATTGTACTGTCCCGACGTTGGGAGGGGTTGTTCTGTCAAAAAGGTCAATGACACCTCTACAATCACGGATCCCATCTAATTCGTCCAGCGTGGGTCATTGACTCGATTAATGGATGCAAGGTTAGATCTCCAATAATTAAATAATCAATTTAAACTTCGCACGCTGCTGATACCTCGTAGGTTTGGGGTCCAAAGTTTAATGGACTTCTTTCACACTATTAAAGTCCTAAATGTACGTCACCCACAAACAAACACGTTCATTGGGGTTTGGACCCTTATCGTTTCAGGCCTGGGTGTTTCAAACATGCCTATAAAAATATACAGTACAGTATTTATATTTTAAATGACACCACTTTTTTGAGAGTTTTATTTTGCTTATGGAGTATTATTTTATAAGCATATATCGAAAAGACAATATCACAATGTAATGAAAGTAATTTTAACCGACTTCAAAAAAGAGGAGGTTCTCAATTCGTCAATTACTTTTTTTTTTACGGATTTTATTGAAATTTATTTTACAATTACGAAGTTGTAGTCCTCTCGTGGTTGCTTTAAATGTCCACAACGTAAAAATCTTTATAAACGGCAACGAAAATCGTCAAAAGTTGTTCTATTGTTTATAGTGAGTGAAATTCGTATAAGCAATAGTTCTACTTCTAAATCAATAGACAAAATCTTAAATTTACCCATTTTTATGACCTATAAAATCTCTTCAAACAAGTATCTAAGCAAAACGCACTAGCCCTCGGTGACCTCCTTGCAAACGCCATTAAACGCGGAAAAATGAGGGATAAAATTAAAAAACTTAACCTCGGGCCCGGGGTCTACGGGGAAATCCACGGCATAAGTCAACTGACATTAATTAGAAGCTACTGAATCGCCTTCAGGCACTGTTTCTAAATTAATAAATTCCGGAATCTAAATTTAAAAATCCAGGCAAGCGCGAGTCTGACTCGCACGCGAAGGGTTTTTTATGTCATCAGGGGGCAAACGACGCCGCACAACCAAGGCCACGCAGACGAGCTGCCCTCCTTTTCCCTAGCTCCCCTAATGGGCCACCGGAAACTCACAAACCGCACAAAACGCGACAGCATAGCTGTCACTTGACGCCGATGCTATGTGAGTGAGAGGTACCACCCCGGTCGTGTCGGCCCAGTTCGGCTGCAATGCAAAATGGCACTACCTCTTACAACTGTTCCGAAAAATGTGATTTTTATGTAATATAATGAGAAATTAGCGGTTTTCAGATAATTTCCTTCTTAGTAATTTTTCAAGTCAGCGCAAAATATCAAATAGGTGTTAGTTTGACCGACAGACAGACGGACAACCAACGATGTGATCCTATAAGGGTTCTGTTTTGTCATTTTGAGGAGCGGAATCATAAAATTATGAATTTTTGAATCCTCGCTCACATGATACTGCCGTAAAGTGACAACTGTGCTGTTGTTCATGCGGTTTGCAAGTTTCCGGTGGCCCATGGGTGGGGATAGGGTAAAGGCGGGCATTTTTTTTTCTTTTACGCCGGGAAATGCTCTGAGGCATCTAGCTGGGGAGGGGGGAACTCCCCAGGCGAGTATATGGGACTGGCTGCGCCCAAAAGATGGTAAGATGGACGCAGCTCTACCCACTAAGCCCCGGCGAGTGCCACCAAAGCCGCCTTTGGTGAGGTGCCCCGGATCTATTGAGAAAATAGGGCACCTCGACGACTAGCCAAGGGACCGACACCACCTCTACAGAGGGGTTATCCCGCACCACAGAACAACCGCTACCAACGTCGGGACAAAGCAATGGGGTGAGGTTCCCATCCTCGTCCCTTGTCTCCCCCTGCTCGTTTGTCCCCTCTTCTTACAAGAGGGGTACAAAGAGCAGCTCCCTCGATTCAATTTGCTTCGCCCAAGGTGCTGGGTTCACCTTAAGCTACAGAGCCCCACCGCCACGACAAGGCTTGAACCTTAGTCAGGTATCTGCATAACCTCGTGTAGATATTTATGGGCGTTGGTAGTCACCTAAGGCTTCAACTGCTCATTTGCCCCCCTATGATATAAAAAAAAACGTTAAAAAAAGACTTAAGAAAAAGAAATCAAAAGATGATTGGATGGTCCATCCGTCGAATCATGCAAGCACGTATTTCATCACTAATCTTTAATTACTAATATCAACAAATAAAAAGAAAGTAACAAAAAAGAAGAAAAGACAAAGAGAGAAGTAGAAAGCAGACTTTGCTGACCTTACATTTTTCTGGCAGAAAAAGCTGACAATTTACAGTAAATTGGTAAGCATTTGACCTGCAAGGGTGTTAGTTAAATTAGTTGAGAGTGGTGGCTCCACGTTAATTATTTTACACCGTACTAAAGGACCAGAGCGGCGATAAATTTAATTTATTAGCTTCATAAAATATCATAAAGGGAATATTTCGGCGTTCTATTTAATACTATTTCCTATCTGATATTACTAGTACAGTACTAGTGCTCTTTGAAGGTGTGTGAAGTTTGTACCTATCCCCCTAACCTAG
The DNA here is from genome assembly GCA_963853865.1 of Helleia helle. NCBI lineage: Eukaryota > Metazoa > Arthropoda > Insecta > Lepidoptera > Lycaenidae > Helleia > Helleia helle. The sequence continues at coordinate 3,099,685 of OY971419.1, forward strand.
TAATAGTTTGAGCGTATAGGCGAATCCTATCGCATGATTTCCTAGATCCGTGCTCAGTAATAGCACGTAATAGTACGCATAAGGTACATACAAGGTTTCAGAAGTATTTATATTAGTCAGCAATATTTATTTGAGTATATAATAAATATTGCTGACTAACAGTTATGCTACTGAAGATAGAAGATAACATTTAATATACTGTTATTTCTTTAGCAAAAGGGGGGTCGAATCACCTGGTAAGCGATAACTGACATCCATTGACATTTGACACCCGCTGAAATATAGAGTGTAACTGTATTTTACGAGTATAAGTTTAAGCTCAAACACGTTCTTTAATAACACTTCATAAGCCACAATCGATATCTAATAGCCATCCTTGTCACACTCGTGGAGGGTTTGTTAGAGGGAGACTCACCGAGGCAGCCGTAGCCGTCCACGTGTAGCACGTAGCCGGGCCCGCAGCCGCACTCGTACGTACCGTCGTGCAACTCGCGACACAGCTGCTCGCACGGACTACCCTCGCCGCAGCGCCCTGGAACAAACAATTGCGTACGGTTATACAATTTTTATAGAGGAGCTAGTGTATCAGGCTACGCAGCTAACAAAACCTTCGTTACTGCTGGTTGGATAGGCAAACTGGCAGACGAGCTTAATGGTCTTCACTCATAAATGAAATGTGTTCACGTGTATTACATGCCTCTGGATAAAAATATGAATGTGTAAACTGGCACACCTGGTGGAATTGATCAAGTTGCCCATGAACCAACTTCACTCGGGACAGGCCTAAGCTAAGCAACTCATTCATGTGTTGCTTATTCTGAACACATTTCAGAATGGTAAGATTATATTGTCACAGTAACTTATTGAAGAAATCTTTTGACTTGATGACCGGCTGTATGAGAATAGCCTTGAAAAACTACACGCTTCGGTTGCGGGTTTTAATCCCGCCAAGTGCTTCTTAAAGAATTTGTGTATCTGGTCATAGATACGATTTTTTTATAACTTTTTTATTAGTTTCACCTGTATCTATTTATATAACGGATACCAAAGTTTTGGCAAGCTTACCAAGGGACCATAATATTAGGTCTTTACCTATGAAATTGCCGTTTTGTATGAAAAAATTTAAACGATTTTTTTTATGTATTTTTATTTGTATTAATCGAAGTAATCACCCATGCAATCAATGCATCTTTTCCAACGCAGTGGCAGTTTATTGATGCCTTAAAGAAATCAGCTGGACGGGAGGAAACAAATTCTTCAAAGGCATTTTGTAGGTACTGCCTCTCGGGTATTGAATTTTTTCCCGTCAAGAAGTTATCCAAATTCTGGAAAAAGTAGTAGTATGTAGGTGCAAGGTCTGGTGAGTAGGGCGGATGACGGAGAGCTTCCAACCTTGCAACTTGGAGACCATCTGCTTTGCAGTATGAGGTCGCGCGTTGTCATGCAGGAGCTGCGGAGACGAGCGATTGACCAATGCTGGTTGGAGATATGCCAGCTTCACCATCATTGTATTCAGTTCCTCACAGTACAAATCTGCAGTTATGCTCACCCCGTTTGGTAAGAAGCTGTGGAATCACACCGGCGCTAGACCACCAAACAGTGATCATCACTTTTCTAGGGGTAAGTTTTCGTTTAGGGCATTGTTTAGGTGCTGAACCAGGATCCAACCAACTTGCTGAGCGCTTGCGGTTATCAAACAGAATATATTTTTCATCGCAGGCAACAATGCGGTTCAAAATTCCTTCATTTGTGTGTCTGTTGAGCAGTGCAAGGCACGTCTCGACGCGTACTTCGCGCTGGCGATCATTGAGTTCGTGGGGCACCCATTTGTCAAGCTTTTTTACCTTGCCAATTTGACGCAAATGAACCAATATTGTTTTGACGCTAACGTCGAAAGCTGCTGCTAATTCAACCGTAGATTGTGTATCATCAGCTTCCACAATCGTCTTTCAATTCGTCATTGTCGATCAAAGTCTTCGGACGACCGCGAGGTTCATTTTTCAGGTCGTAATTTCCAGAACGAAAGCGAGCAAACCAATAACAGGTGATGCGTTGGTTTGTAGTGTTAGCTCCGTAAGCGTCGTTGATGTTGCGTGCCGCTTGTGCCGCGTTGCTGCCACGGCGCTACTCATATTCCTTATTTACTCGAATTTTTAACGTATCCATGATGAAGAAAAAGATGAAATGCGATGAAAATGTAACACTAATCAATAAACAAATGACTACTTTTGGAAAAAGAATTCCATTTTTTTTTAATAAAATTAATTTGAAATTAGAATTCTTAGCCAAACAAAAATTATTTTGATTTGAAATGGCCAGTACTGCAGAACGGCAATTACATAGGTAAAGACCTATTATGTAAATACGTTTGATCAACCTGAAAGCCAATCTGTATGATATTTGGAAATTTCAAATGAATGAAAGTCAAACAAAATATCAAATAATGGAACAAATAACAACGCCAAAAAAACTACCGAATGGAGGCAATTTTTTATTCATTCGAAACTGTATTCAGCTTTTAACCGGCATATCTAAGTCGTTTATCATTGCACTGTTACGTTTTGCAGATTTGGCACGCGAGCATCGGAACTAGAATGTTCTGTGGTTTATTATCGTAGCATGCATGGAACACGATGAATTAAAACATAAAATACTTTTCATGTAACATGCTACCATAACCTGTTATAATGAAACAAGTTTTCAAGGATTTTATCGCGGTTTGTTTTTACATGCCCGATGTAACGGATACGGCAAGTGGCAACCATGGTCACATGACCGACATTAAATCCGGGGTGCCCCACCAATGGCGGCATCGGTGGCACTCGCCAGGTTTTACCAGCTTTCGGGCGCAACGAGTCCCACATACCCGCCTGGGGAGATCTCACTCCCGCGCGGGATGCCTCAGAGCATTTCTCGGCGTTAAAGAAAAAAAGCCTTTTCATAATAATATGTAATTGTTTTTATTTTAATTTTATTTCTGTTCCCTGGAATGTAAAGTTTGAAATTGCAACTGATAGGTAATATGATATTTATTTATGTACAAACTGTAAGATTTCCAAGAATTTTTAAAGAAAAGTTTTCCAATCTTAACATAGTTCTCGCGGGAATTCCTAAACATCTTTTCAAAACAAAATCTTTAGAAGTCCGGACAAATATACACACATAAGTAATGTCTAGATTTCAAAAAATAATAACAACTAACTTTTGCAATTAGCTTCGACCGCATTAACATAGAATTAGAGTCACCATTATCAGTATTTATCCGCCCAGTGTTCGACAAAGGTCTACGTCAATAAACGCCATGACAACCGACCCCCCCACTCCACCAGGATGCCCACTACGGGAGGGGACGACGATCTCCTTTCAGTACTCGTGACAATGATGCCTTTGTTCTTAACTCCATGATAATTTAGTTTGAAGTCTAATGGTGAAAGGTTTTTACACTCTTTTTATTAGCTTTACCATCTTGAATAAAATGGTTTATATGTTAGTATGTCTGTTTGTAACCGGCTCCTTGGAACTTGATTTTGACCCACTTCAAACAGTCAGATTTAATTTAAAGGAGACGGTCCAAAATTGTATGGGACGTTGGTCTACTTTTGTACATGTAATGAGATGAAGGAAAGAAAATATTGAAACAGTTTTGATTTGTTCATATCCATGAATTCATCTCAATTTCAGTGGAAGAATAATATAATGTTTCCAAGATTTGCAACACTACGTGGCACTATTTGGCGTTATCTGTCAAATGTAAGGACATTGTTCGATAGGCATCTGTCATCATTTGGTTTGTCGTTTGTCAGAAATGACATTTAGTAAGTAATAATTATCCGTCTGAAGGGCGCCATCTTCATTATGAATTGCCAACAAGTTAAAAAACTTGAAAAATATTTTTATTTTTTGCTTGTAAATTAGTTTAAACTAACTTAAACTAATTTATTTTATTTTTAATGAAATCTATGTATTTTTCTCTATTTATGGTATACTGTACAAGACCAGACCAGAAATGGACCGTCTCCTTTAGTACATTTATCGAGTACCAATGACAATACCATGAATTGATAAAGTTATCATTATCCTAATTAGGGTCGTCAGGATATATTTTTTTACTTATGAAGAATACTTTTAGGAGCTGTCAATTGAAAGTAGCCCGATGTAAGACGTCAGATCAAATTGAAACGTTGCACCGATGAGGTGATCCTGTAGCCTGGCGCTCGCAGTGGTTTTAGTTAGGGAGGGCACTCCTAGGCGCGAGTCCCACATTAGGTCAGGATCGAAGATCCTGGCTGTATTCATAAGGATTGTGGTATTTAGTCTTTCACCCATTGTAAAGAATTGTAAAGATTGAAAATGGATGAACAAAAAAATGGTATTACTCACTGTAAATAAAATAGATTACCTCTAACTCAAGAGTCAAGTACTTACCTACATTTTATTTATTAGATATAATCAGAAACGAGACATTCAAAATCAAATCAAAATCAATATTTTTTATTCAAATAATAAGTCAATAATTGAATCTACCAATTCGAATAATAGGTGTCCTTTAGGTGTCTTAACTTAATGGTGATTCGTAACAATAAGATTGAACATTTTATCTGTAATGGTTATTGCTAATAAAATACATTTTATTAGCAATTTGTAAATGAAATAGGGAGGGGCCATCCGGGAACTGGATGAATATGGAGCTCCGCTCGGCACTGAAGCCGCGTCGAGCGCTTTCGCAGCGAGTACACACACACACACACATATTTATTTAATTGAAGGGAGGGAATTATAAAAGAATACTTTATGACGTTCGTTTTAAATCACATTTTCACAGGTTTATTATGGTATAAGTTTAATTGTACAAGACTTGATATTACTTAAATAAAATGGTTTTGAAAAATTTTGACCTATGTTTGCAATTTTTTTAATGCAGCAAAATATAAGTAATCGTGTATCGAACAACCGATACGTAATGATGAATTAGTGATAAGTAAAATTTTTTTTCCAAACTTAAATCGGCTTAGTTTCTAAATAAAACTTAATTCAAATTAATACTGTTCGTCGGAAAATGCCCGCCTTAAGTATGTATTGGAAAATCTTGTATTATTCTGAAATGGAAAAATGATTACTAATCAAGTTTAGGTTTGCAATTTTATTTTATTATAATTACCTACTCGATAATAATTGTGGCTTAGGATGTCGTTTGCAAGTTTTTCAGTATAAAATTATTCAACGTTTTCATTATTATTTTTAGACGCAAAGCCTTGCCGGTAATTACAAGTCCTTTCTGTTCTTTTTTCAAATCACAGCAAACGTTCTCGGAAAAAGCAAGATGGCGGTACCCAGATATGCGCGGCAAAAAGCGCGCCCACCGGTAATAATACAGGAATCTGACTTCCCTAGTCTGTTTTCAAATTTATTCATATATCCTCAACTAGTCAAGTCAACTAGTCACTCAAAAGTAGTCACAAGAGTTTGTGACAAATCACTAAACAATTTTGAAATTTAATGGTTCACATTAGGTACTACTCTATCCGGTTATATGCTCGATGGTTTTTGTATAAGTACACTCGTTGTTCCCACAATCACCCGCTTCAAAATTGAATACAAAATCTCCAAAATAAGCCTACCTTCCCTAATAGTAGAACTATCAAATGCAAAAAAAACCAGTAAGTAGTAAGAGGAAGTGCCATGTTTCATTGCAGCCGAACTGGGCCGGCACGACCGGGGTGGTAACTCTCGCTCACATAACACCGGCGTCAACACCGGGATAGGGAAAAGGAGGGCAACGCATCTGCATAACCTCTGGTTATGTGGATGTGTATGGGCGTATTATGACATAAAAAACTTCAGCTTTATTATATTATTGTAGATGCTTATAGACTATTAGACGTGTGTTTATTTAATCTTCTACGATGATAAATCTAAATCCACGCGGGCAAAGCCCGAGGGCAGCTATAATATTTTATCGGACATAAAATGTATCCCAGTAAAGGATACCCGGTAACGTTCTTTTCCTCATTACGGCAGATAAACGGACAGATCTGTGAGCTTCCGAAACAACCTCCAATTATGACCAAGTCCCGCTGATATTAAATTTATAACGGGAGAGTTTCCTTGCACCTATTAATAAAAATGACGTTATGAAAACGAGATTTATCGTTTTCTATTAAGGACATTTGCTTACGTCGTTAGATTACAAAAATGTTTCCCTTATTGTGAGCTGTACAAATACTAAATAATATAAAATCAAGTAAGAATATTTTCAATGAAAAAGTTATAATGAAAACGGTTTCTATTTCAGTATAATTATATTTTTTAAATGTAATTTCAAGACAAATTGTTTTTAACCGACTTCTAAAAAAGGAGGAGGTTCTCAATTCGGATGTTTGTATGTGTATTTTATATTTAATTAATTATTTTCACACATTGTAATAATTGAACCCACTAATAAACATCTTTTCTGCCTGTTCCCTGATTGCTAAAAATCTTGAATATGTCAAGGCCTATAAAAAGATTGAATTTGTAAAGTGTCAATTCGTAAAAAAAAGAGGTAGTACCTACCATGCTGCCATGCAGCCGACTTGGGCCGCCACGACCGGGGTGGTAATCTCTCACAGGTCTCGTGAAAGCTATGCTAACCCATTTCGTACGGTTTGTGAGTTTTCGGTGGCCCATAAGAAGGGATAGAGAAAAGGAGGGTAATGCATCTGCATAAGCTCTGGTTGTGCAGATGTGTATGGGCGTCGGTAGTTTAAACTTCGACTGCACGTTTGCCCGCCTATGCTAAAAAAAATCCTACTCTGAGAAACGTTTTTTTTTTGTTTAACGCCGGGAAATGCTCTGAGGCATTCCGCGGGGGAGTGGGTCTCCCCACGCGGGTATGTGGGACTCGCTGCGCCCGACAGCTGGTAAATGGACGCAGCTCTACCCACTAAAACCCGGCGAGTGCTACCAATGCCGCCTTTGGTGAGGTGCCCCGGATCTAGAAAACAAACAGGGCACCTCGACAGCTAGTCAGTCCCGCAAGGGGCCGACGCCACCTCCACAGAGGGGTTGTCCCGCACCACAGAACAACCCCTCCCAACGTCGGGACAGTACAATGGGGTGAGGTTCCCATCCTCACCCTTCTTCTGTCCCCTCTTCTTATAAGAGGGGTACAAAGAGCCCCCTCGGCCCAATTAGCTTCGCCCAAGGTGCACCGCTCACCCTAGGTTACTGAGCCCCACCGCAACGACAAGGCCTGAACCATGGTGGGGACTCTGAGAAACTAACTTAATCAGTATCAACCTTTTTCCGTCCTTTGTCGTTAGACCTGGCTATTTAGGCCTAGGCCTATTGCCTAGACATAGGCCTCCTTAAATAAACGCCTGAAACGCCAATTATCCTGGCGGGATTCGAACCCGCAACCTCTCTATGCCTGACCACTCGATCAGATACATACTGTACGTTAAAACCGCTGGAATAAATAGTAACATGAAAGCTCTGTGTAATCCTGTCGCAGGACAAGCGGGTAATTGATACAAAGCCCAGCAGGGCATGCTGCATCCGATTACATGCTTTGATCACGGCGCGCGAGCACACGTTTACCTTTTAATTTTCATAAAAAGAAATATACCTTTGCTAATAGATAAAATCAATATTGGCTAACGGCCGCGCTTTTGCCTGAGTCAAATATATTAAATTGTTTTATTTAGTTCGAAATAAATAAAATAAAATTATTTAGTTTCAGAAGAGTATCGCTTCTAAGCCCGGAGTCGATCTGGATGTATCCGACTGGCTCCGATATCTCCATCTTACTTGAATCATGCGCTGTGTTTGCACTGGGAGCGGCCATGTCTCTCCTCTATCCCAAATCTCTTGGCCCGTTCTCAGTTTCTATCCCTTCATTCCTTAAGGCAGGTAACGGGCAGTCGACTTTCAAAGACTTTCATCTTCAAATTCAATTACTAGTTTCGTACCATATTCTTCAAAAAATAAAAGCACTGAAGAAAGTTAGTTGGAACAAGCAATATGATCGAAAATGGCCTGTTGCTGACCGCCCTGGGTACCTCAATGGATGGTATCTTCGGTGTTGTAAGTGGGAGATTTCTAACTGCAAGAACGACTTATTATTTATTTGTAGGCATGAACGCATAAAACCTAAGAGTCCCAAATAACCACACGTAAAATTCATTTTTCCGGGGGAAAAGGTTCTAGAAATGGAAAAAGAAGCGAACCAGCGCTGCCTGTAGTGTAGTCAACTTATAGTCGAATCGGCGATGTCTTTGGGCGACCATTAGTATAATTAAGATTGGCCTTCATAGCGTCAGAACGATTTTAAACAAAATATTAAAGACGGGACTTACTATAAATCTTTCTAATTAATTATTCACAGCAGCACGAAGTTGAGCTACTGCACTCGACGTCGCTTATAAAAACATCAAAGAACCCCAAGCTATTTACTTTCTACCGATGTACTCGTAGCACTCTGTTTTTGCATGTTACAAATATTAATATGATATACTTTTGTCATTTCGAAACAAGCAATTTTCAAGGATGAAGACTTCACTCTTGTTGGCTATATAATTTATTACTACTGTAACTATATAATTTATTACTATGCGTTTCAAATTAGAATAGGACGGACTTAGCGCCATATTGTGACGTCACAGCTGTCAATTCAAATGTCAAACCAGTAAGGTAGGGTGGGCAAAAAAGTTTTCTTATAATTAAATTTATTTACAGAGATTAAGTGAAAAACAAAACAATCAGGATCTGGCTCTTCAATTCCGCTTATCTCTGCATTTATGTCTGCACGTCGGGTACGTGTTAACTTGTTTTTATTTATCCCCGTAGACAAATGAACTCGCTTGGTCACTTTACATGCATTTTGCAGTGTTTGCAACATGGTAGCGTATATTTCACGTGTCAAACAACGGCAAGATGGCGACCGTCGTCGCCGTCCTTATTTTCTTTAATAATTTTGGCATGGCTCCAGGGCCTTTGCGGCAACAATAAAATAAAATAATGTTATTATGGTTATGTATGGTTTTATAAACGAATTATGACTTTTTTTTAAAATAATTTATGAATATTTAACGTTTTTATTAAAATTCGATTTAAAACTATTAATAATGCAAAGAAGTTTTTGTGCAAACCATACTTTTCAAGTGATATTAGTTTTAGCTCAAACCAATTCTTCACCTTTAGGTGAAGAATTGGTTTGAGCGCGTTCTGAAATCTCCGGGATCAACAATTTTGATTTAAAAAAAATTGATAGTAATGTCATTGAGTATGGAGAGAAGATTTTTAATTTTATTAATATTATCTTGGATACGCGTATTCTTCTTCCCTCTTTTCTTACCCAATGGGATAACAAAAATCATAAGAAGCAGAGAGGACAGGAGGGAGAGGGGTGGGGAGGAGAAGAGAAGGCTTGAGGCTCACTTTCTTCCCGGGCATTTTGCGAGTGATTGTCCCGCCGGGACACGGGAATACAACAAGGAGATATCTATCACAAAAAATTCCGTGTATGTATAAAACAGCGGATGTTTTCGAGAGTAAATTAAAATCACCAATAAATTATTGAACCTGGCTGATACACTTCCGTCTAGATAATATGTAAGTTCAAATAAATGTCATTGAACGAACGATATGGGCAATTTACCGATGAAATATAGTTGTGTAACGCGCCCGCAACAGATTAGGTGCTTAGGAGCGGAGTGAGGGTTATTGAGCACATCACTCACCCGAGGTATATATGGGCCTTGATTATATTCTATTATTTAGAACATAAGTAAATGCGTATACAGGGTAGATTTTTGAGACGGTTCAGTAAGGGCAGGTACCTAAACCGATATAGTTACAGGAAAACGTCCCTAGGATATCATCCATAACTTTTTAAGATATTCTGAATTACATTTACAGATTATTGAGAAAATGTACGGCCAGCGAAAAAAATGGTAAAATCCAAAAAAAAAAAATGCCTATCGTTCCTACTTCGTATACGAAGGCATTTTTTCCATATTAAACTTGTCTTAATTGTTTTTTTTAGGCAGACTAATAATTTCGGGAGGCATTAATATCATCAGCTAATGTTTTTTTCTAATTTTGATTGGTATAAAGTTAGTAGGCATAATGATTATTTATAGGCATAAGGATTAGGGTTCACAGTAGCTTAAGGGGCGATTATTTTATATACGAAAAGTACCTATCTTAATAAATGCAAAAGTTTACTAAACTTACTTTTTATAAATATTATGTTTAAAAATCATTATGCGTAAAAATCTGCTTTAGTATGACTAAAAATTCTTATGCTTTTAGTAGTTATGCTTATAAAAATTATGCCTAAATAGTTATGCCACATTACTACGATGTGCAGGTAGCTATTATTAGGATGAATAAAAGTATGCCATGTTAAATTATGACATATAATTTTATGCGAAATAATAGGAAACAGCGTAGGACACGCTTTTGTAAGAGGTAGTGCCATGCTGCTTTGCAGCCGAATTGGGCCGGCACAACTGGGGTGGTACCTCTCGCTCACATAACACCAGCGTTAAGTGCCAGTTGTGCTGTCGCGTTTCGTGCGGTTGGTGAGTTTCCGGTGGCCCATTGGGGGGATAGGGAAAAGGAGGGCAAAGCAAATGTATAACTTTTGGTTGCGCGGATGTCTATGGGCGTCGGTAGTCACCATAAGTCACTGCTCGGTTGCCATAAAAAAACACATAAGGGGGTCACTTATGAAAAGGAGTTTAAAGTTTCAGTTCCCTCACTCACAAGCATAAAAGGTACCTTCTAGATTTAGTAGTGTATGTTATAAAAAATATAACTAGGTAGTGGTTAAGTAGAAGGCTACTAAGAAGTTAGTCATTATATTCTCTAATATTACTTTTGCACACTAAACTGGATTCTACTAATGTTATACAAGCGATTTGAGATTTCTAACTTAACTTGTTTTACTTTTCAGATTACTCAGCCAGTCGACCTTGAACGGAGTTGCTTTTTCTGCGCATCTTCTTCTTCTTCTATCATTCTCTTTTTCATTATTTGGAACCATTATAGCAAAGATATTTTTCTTGTAGGTAAACCTTATTTGCTTATAACTTAAAAAAACATAGACATATATATGTTAAATAAGAAAAACACCCAAATATTATATAAATTATACTTTCTCTCTCCCATATAAACTGTACGGTTCCTGTGTTCTCAAGAAAATTCATTTTATTACGAAATAATGTGTGAATGATGCTGTCTGTGTGTGACGGGCTCATGGGGAACTTCACAAGTTTGGGGAATAAACTCCAGGAAGGTGCTTGTACACATGAATTAAATTTAACGAGGCCGAGATCTGATATAACGAAGGAAGTTGAAATGAAGATCAAGTTGATACAATTATGATTTTAAATATCAGGTCTAGTAGAAATTAAATTGATTAGTCCTTTAAAATATTTTTTATTTTATTTAACTAAAAAGGTTAGACATTTTATTTTTACGTCAGTCTTTATACTATATATCGTGGCTTACACATATTATGGTGCATTCAGACGCGCGCACAAACAGCCGCGTTTTAAACGCTTGTGTTCGTGATGGCACTTGTTGAATGTCACGTTGAACGGAAGCGTGTGAACGCAGCGTAAGAATCCAATCAAAATAAAATAACGTGAAGAATCTATGTACCATAAGTGAATGTTAGTGTGTGTGAATTATATTAATCACATCACATAGCTCAATATAGCCTTATTTATTTAGGTGGAAGAGTATTAAACCTCTTCCTAATTTTAAAAAGAAATTTACCAAACACTACAAACGCTTACGCTTACAGTCAGGAAGCACGACATTTATTAAGTGAATGACTCAAACGTAGTTAAAATCTTATTTCTAGCTGTAAATGCATTTCAGGATTTCCTCCATAATTAAAATGAAAGCCGGTCCGAGGCGGCCACCCGAGAGGCTTTCGTCAGGCCAAAGCTCGCCAAGTACATTACAGAACCGCCTCCTTGGGCCTTTCAGTTTTAATTGACGGCCTTTGTGTTCACTTTTTTCTTTTAACTTTTATTGCTCAACTTTGTTTATAATTTTTTATGGCAACACCTGGTGATATTTTTGCTGTATTTTGTGGATAGCAGAGTAAAGTTTTAGAGTATTTTTCAATGAATGATGTCGAGATGAGGGATAAAGGCTAATCATTTGGATGATACGGCTGGTATAGTGGTAACGTGACTTGCCTTTCTTTCCAGAAGTAACTTATCTATAGCAGTTGAGGCAACTTAGCTTCATTCTTCACATATCTTCTGAAGAATGACCCCAAATCCACAGTTAAAATGTCTGTCTGGGTCATGTGTTTGTAAATTTGTATCATCAGAATCACTCGTTATTAAAGGCCTCATTGGCCCTATGTCATATGAGACATGACTTTTGTCTCTGTCATATACAACCTGGTAAAAAGCGGGCAACAACTAGGCAAATGACAGGTAACAGACAGGCAACAAACAGGCAGCTGACAGGTAACAGACAGGCAACAAACAGGCAGCTGACAGGTAACAGACAAGCAACAAACAGGCAACAAGCAGGCTACATCGTTAACGTTTTGTAGAAGAATACTGGTACCTATCTATACAGACGAGGGAACTATTCTCGTTCTATATATCCAGTGAAGGTAAGTAATAAAGTATCTCGCATGTAACAATCTGTGAGATTTATACTTCTAATGGGTTCCTGAAATTGGTTATGTCTTGGTATAGACATTTTGAAATATACGGATTGTGAACAAAAATACAACGTTCGAAGCATTCAATTTTCAGCTACAATTTCAAAGGTACAAAAACTGGTATTTTATTTTCTTCTATTGTACAAATATGTTGGTATTATTCCGCTGAATGTTTTATTTTCAAAGCATACGTAAGGTTTTAAGAGGTAGTGCCATGCTGATTTGCAGCCGAATTGGGCCCACACAACCGGGGTGGTACCTCTCGCTCACATAACACCGGCGGCGTCAAGTACACTGCATCACATATTTTGGTTGTGCGGAGTGCTGATGCCTATGGGCGTCGATAGTCACCGTAAATCCTTCTTTACACGCGCCGGTTGCGTGTAAAAAAGTGTATGGGCGTGTATGGCAGCTTTCACACGTACCGGCGTAATTTGTTACACTTCGCTACCGGATACCCGGCGCCGGCTACCCGACAACCGGCACGTGTGAAAAGGCACTAAGGCTCCGACTGCTCGGTTACCTCCTTATGTCATAAAGAAAAAGATATTATAAATTATGCATTAATCGCACGGGCAACCTATATAGGTATAGATTGGTGTCTTTTATACCATTTTTTGTCTTGATCTATTTTAAGAATGTAATTGTGCAAATGATACGTCAGCAGCAAATACGGCCATTTTTAATGTCGGTAACCATAAGAAATAAATTTTAATCGCTATTTTTTAGTGTGTGTTATAAATCTAAGACTAAGTAGGCATAGTTTTTCAGTATTTGCTCATTTAGTATACATACAATAAAGCATACAGAAAAGCTGATGGGCAAAACATGGAAGAGATAGGCAAAAGACAAAGGAGATTAGCAGAAAAAAGGAATATCTTAATAAGTGGGCAATAACAGGCCGATGATGATGGTAATGAAAGCATAATATAATCATAAAAAATTTAAGTAAAAAAGTGTTAAATAAACCTAAAGAACTCCGTCTAAAAAGCCGTAGCAAGATGTCGGTCCTAATGGCTTTCATTGAATTATTATTCACAGAAGTGGAGATATAATGATGATTAAATATTAATATGTGAAGCAGCTGATTGCTTGCATATAATACTGTAAACGAGCTGTTCTCGTGGTTTCTGCCGCCTTAAAATTGAGACTCAAAATAACCTAACTCAAAATAACTAACCTAGAACCCAAAAACAATTCAATCCTGATTGGTATATCCGCTAGCCCATTTAAACAAACAAACTCTTCAGGATTATTATATTAGTATAATATATCCCACATTTCATTTGTGAACGTTATGTGGAATCAACCATTAATTTTCCGTTTTCCATGAACCAGAGCAAACGTATTGGCTGAATATCTCGGTATCCGTTGCATTATTTATCGAGGCTGGCAACACATCCGGAACATGCAACAGGCACTTATTTTATTAGCTTTTGTTTGTCAACCTTTTCTTTTTTAGAGTTATAGCCTGTCTTTTCCCCTTTTTTTATAGATATTGATAGCCTTTAATGTTATCAAATACCTACATAATATGTCAGAATAGACAACAGAAGTAAGAGAAGAAGCTGAAGACTTTGTTTAAACCTGCTAATATTCGGAATTACGGGTTGGGTTTAAAAAAATACTTTTGCATTGATAAATAAATTATTAGGAATTTACTTCGAAGGAGTTTTCTTTCAATTTTGGGGTGGAGGAAACAAACAAATAGTATTAAATGACGTACATCTTATATTAGTAGATAATATAATAAACTAACTAATATGATATAAGCAAATAGGTTAGTCGACATCACAGGAGACCGAAGAGCTGGCAGCTACCTCTGATAAAGATTTAGTCTAGTTATTCAAAGGGGGAACGCTGCCAGTATCTTCGGAACCTTGCCTAAAGGGACTCCTTTTTAATAACATATATTAGTTTTTTTTTAAATACATTTTTTAAGGGTTTTAGTTTTAGGTTCTTTATTATCTATAATCTCTTTTATTATGTACTTCATCAACTAACATTTAAAACAAGATGTTACAGATACTAGAGACGAAACGAGTCGAATACCATACACAATAAAAAATACAGTTGCATAAAACCAAGAGTGTTCTCGAAACACATACGTAGGTATATATTTTTTTAACAGACATTTCATATTAATCCAATATCTGCTCTTAGCAGGAGTGAAGCTAGCAAACTATTATACCGATTGTAAAACTTAGAACACACTCGTGGGATGAGAAAACTTAAGCAAAATAAATAAAAGAACACGTAAGTGAGACGTTAAGTTACACGTTCAAGTATTAAGTTCTAAGTTACAAAACTTATGTAAACTAAGCAATCTTGTTGAAGAGCGACGATTCGAAACGTTTCGGAGTTTCTTGCACTGTTTAACGTATAATAGTTTCTATGCTAATATACCTACTTATACTCATATTCCATCCTTATCTTCATTAAATATTCTTATGTTACTTAACCATACTTTCGACAAAACAAGTCTGTAAAAGTAGCTCAGTCCCAGAAAAATCCGAAAACCCAAGGTAACAACCTTGGGTTTTCGGATTTTTCTCGGATTTTGTTTACAACAAAACATGCAATAATATTGTCTCGCTGGAATCTAACATGCGACCTCTGTCCTAACTACTAGCTACTGACAATAAAAAATTATAATTCCTTAATAACCGTTGCCCGCGTTGGCTTCGGCTTAGAACCGTTTAAGACTGGGGATTATTATTTATGTATAGTTCCAAAGATACATCCAAAGTCACACACGATAGATTCTAATCAAGTAAATACCACGTAGACTTTGATGTAACAAACTGTGCAAAATTTTCACATTGATTTATAAATCAATGTCTTGTAGTAAAACAGTCGTGTTTGAGTCTAATATAAATAGACAAAAACACGATTGTATTGTTTACTCTTCAATAAATTAAGTACCTATGTTTTTCTTTATTTAATTAAATATAAAAAAATAACATAATATTTTAGCTCTTGTCCGTGAGTGCTATGATTTTTATAAATAAATGATTTTAGCATATCGTCTCCGTATTTTACTCCGTTTTAAGCAACGCGGTTCAAAAAGTTGTTTCATTATATGTATTTTCACCACATTTAAGTCACTTGGGATGTTTTCTGTCCGGGTGGACCTTTGTAATTGATTAAAAACTAATTTACCGATCAGACTTGAAAATACTAAAGCTCAGAAGTGAATGACGATGCATGTAAATAAAAAACCGTGTGGTGTCGTAAACACCAGATAGGAACGAAGATCCTATATTATAAAAATATTAATTTCAGTTATTATAAAAATGCCTAGAAAAAGGTCAAATCTCAATATGAAGTCCTTCGCCGCGACTAAAGGTTGTTTCAATATAATCAGTGAAATTAGCGTTACCATTAGAAAACAATATACGTATCATAAGTAGGTACCTATATCCAATTTAATATTTTAAATAATTTAATAATCTATATTTACATAATTATACAGTATTAATCCTTATCATCAAACAAAGTGCTTCGTCGCCTCTGTCTGTCTATATAATTATATAATTTACCAAGACTGTATAAATTGGTAAACAGTTAGAGAAATTATTGTAAGAGTCGGAAAAATTTAAGCTGCTTGGGCTTAATGTAAGCTACATTGAAAAAGCAGCCTTATTTCCTTTAGAACAATAACAAAAAAAGTTGAAAAATTATCATCGTCCGTTAATATAAGTTAACGCGGGCGAAGCTGGGGGCAACAGCTAGTTATCTATAAAAACGGCAAAAATCATGTTTGTTATATGGAAACCTCACTTAAATATTTATTTTATTATGTATTTGTTGTTATAGTGGCAACAGAAATACATCATCTGTGAAAATTTCAACTGTCTAATTATCACGGATCATGGGTTCATGATATACAAGCGCCTGGTGACAGACGGACAGACAGTAGGGTCCCGTATTACCCTTTGGGTACGGAACCCTAAAACTATACCGAACTATTGATTTAGTAAGATCAAGTTAAAGTACCTTCTTACCACGAACTACGAAGTCTTTGACGTAAGGCTCACTCTATTTACCTAATAGCTTAAGTCAGGTAAACTAAGAAATACAAGACATTGATTTACAAATAGGTAGATACAAACATTATGTATATTACATATTACATTATACAAACCTTACTTCACTGGGTAAACAATTCTTGAAAACTATTTTAAATATTCTGTACCTTTTGTTGTTCTTGAAAGTTTTAATAACTCTCTTTTAAATGGTTCAACAATTTGGTAAATTAGGATAATTTGATAATATTATGATAACTGAAACTTATAAGTTTGTTCGTTTGTTCCTTTATACGAATACATAAAATATTTATGAAATCGGTAAGTACTTAGGTAATACATCATCATCATCAGCCTCTATCCGTCCACTGCTGAACATAGGCCTCCCTCAATGAACGCCAAGACAGCCGATCCCTTGCTACTCGCATCCAACATGGACCGGCCACCGCACGGAAACCGCCTTCCCACCTGGTTAATGGCCGACCAACACTTCGTCTACCTTCTTCTAAGTAGGTAATACCTACATATTCCCCACCATGGTTAGGGCTCAGGCCTTGTCCTGGCGGTGGGGCTCAGTAGCCTAGGGTGAGCCGCTGCACCTTGGGCGAAGCTAATTGAGCTGAGGGGGGGCTCTTTGTACCCCTCTTATGAGAAGAGGGGACAAAAGAGCATGTTAGCTTAACAGATCCGGGGCACCTCACCAAGGCGGCACTGGTGGTACTCGCTGGATTTTAATGGGTAGAGGTGCGTCCATTTACCATCTTTCGGGCGCAGCGAGTCCCACATACCTTGCCTGGGGAGACCCACTCCCCAGGCGGGATGCCTCAGATGCATTTCCCGGCGTAAAAAAAAGGTAATACATATTAGGGTAAATTTTTTAATTTTATTTAGTTGCTTAGTTATGTGCCATAATACCGAATTTACATCTTATGGTAAAAAATTGAATCTAATTTAGTTGCTTAGTATGTGCCACTATACCGAATTAATATCTCAGCAATCATGTAAACTCAGCTGGGAACAGGTTACAGGGCCCTTCCCTTGACATCAGGCGAAGTCATAGGACTTTTAATGTCATCATTTCCACGCGCTGTTTTCCGTCACCAGTGGACATGTACATTACGTAGACATTGTTAATTGCACAAAAAACAAATTATACCCTGACTAAGCTCAAATACAGACCTCGCCATCTCTCTCTCTAACTATAAATTTTAATTTCTCTCCGATCCGTTATAAATCTAAGTCTATGCATTCAAAGCCGCGAGCAAGTATACAATAGAGTAATATTATTCATTTTACATTTTCTTTTCATTGGAATCGTTTTATTTTTATAAAGGATTAAGCTTTAACTCGAAAAGAAACAATACAATTGCTGAAACAAAATGGCGATTGTTACGATATCCGAAACAAAAATGGCGGGAAGGACTGTCAAAAACAGACAAATAAGAATTTTTTCATTACCGGAGATTAAAGGAATGTAACTTTAAATTTAGAAGGGTTGACAAAGGAGGGCTGCAGATGCCTTCACCAGAGAATATTAATTATTTTCGCAATGTCAAACCTTTCAAATATTTATCTTCAGACAAAAAAAATAAGCAGCTTTAATTACTAATTCCATAACTACAGCAAATATGAATTCCAAAAAAACGGATAAATTCAACTCTGACTCGCGCCCTGAGTATTTTTAACATTAGTAATTACATTAAAATATGTAATATTTAATGTTATAGAACAACAAATTTACGGATTTCAAATGTTTACGGTTTTCTTCCTATATTGTGAGATCTAAATTCTGTTTGTGCTCCGTAGGTTTTGGTTTGACAAACAGACAGACAGATGGAAGACTTCCGTTTTGTTATTCAAAGAAACGGTACCCTTAAAATGAGGATTTATTGCTCATATAATATTTTTATCAGATGTTACGAATGGGTTTGTGGCAGTTACAGTTTTGTACCTAATAAACACAATTACCATAAAATACTTTAATTGCTTAGAAAGAAATGTTACATCAGAATCTACATATAATATAATATGTCCCGCTGCTGGGAACGAGTCTCCTCCTCGAAATCAGGCGAGGAGGGTGTTGTTCACCGATGCGCCTTCCCAACGCGGGTTGGTTAACTTCACACACCTTCAAAGACTTTTAATCTCATCAGGCGCAGGTTTCCCCGCGATGTTTTCCTTCACCGGGTCACATTAAAAAATATATGTATATTTCAGAAAGTCAACCATATTATGACATTCCTACACCGTCGCGAACATAGACTTAGAATATACTGTCATAGTCGCGAATGTGATCCATGCATGCTTTGAACACAGTCTACTTGAATTAGCTTTTCATTAAGGCCTCTTTCTACTCGTGCAAGAACGTTGTTCTTATAAAATAGCGCAATACTACTTTTTTATAGATAATTTTAGTATGAATAGTAGTATAAACAGCCACATGATAATATTTTACATTCAATAGAACGCCATGTTACGTTCTATGTTGCCTGATAGGAATAACACGGAAGAACTAAAATCTAGCCTTTATCCATTGTAGCTATACTTATTAAAAAGAAACGATTTTAAGAATTTTGAAAATAGAACAAATTTTATTAGACCTATTACTCCTTTCAAATTCGGAATGACAGGCCATAAATGGAGCATTCTGGAATCATTTGAAGGTTCGCAATTCCAGCCACCGCGAGTTATTTCTGTTAACTTCCGAGCCAAGGAAATCTCTCCAGATATTTTAAAGCCGGGAGCGATTTGAACAGAAAACAATATTGAGATAACGATGTCTGAATTGTGACGATTAAAGTAATAAAAGATAATTTTATTGGTTTATGAATACTTTAAATAAACTTATGTTAAGATTGCTCCTCTTGTGAGCTTTTTTAATAGTAAACGAGGGCAATCGAGTACCGGAAACTCACAAACCGCACGAAACGCGACAGCATAGCAGCGTACTCTGTGATAGCAGCTGTCACTTTACGGCGGTATGTATGTATGATGATATAATAATATCTATGGACGCTTTTACACCATGTCAATCTGGTCCCGTGGTAAGTTCTCGAAGAACTTGTGTTACAGGTACCAGAAAACGGAATTATATTTAATACTTTTATACTCTACTATACATTTTTAAGATTTTTATTGTATAATACACATATTTAATACAAATCCTAGGAACACAGAAAACTTTTTTGTTCCCTGGCGGGATTCGAACTCGCAACGCATCTCTACTACTTATCACTGAGCCACAGAGGTCGTACCTCTGTCGCTCAGTGATGCGTTCCTTTCAATATAGGCAAACTATTGATGAATTATTTGAGCCAGACATAAGAAACTAGGCTCGGATGAACTTATGTCCATAGGCTAAAACAAACAAGGTATTTTGGTAGCACTAACGATACCATCAGATGGATCATCTGTCAGTTTCCCATCTAAAGTAATACAACATGCATTGTACCTAGGTACTTCGAATAAAACGCAATTAGTCATCCCAATTACAGCGACTTATTGTTTGTGCATCCCTACAAACTATCTTCCTGCTTGCTTCCGCCAGACGGTTTTGCATTGTTTCTAATAGAATGTACGACAGGCAGTGTAATTACTAGCGTGAGTGATGAGTTCTAAGGTTTGGAAATGGATTGGATGAAAGGAGATCATAGTACGTTGACAAGAAAAGTAATTTTCTTTGAATACGGTAGAGATAGCTGTTCGTTTCTGCCGGTTCATCGGAAAAAATCTTTTTCAGAGATGTAATAAAAATTAAGGTTCAAGACTTTTATAAATCTTCTAAGAATTGCGGTTACCAATTTTGTCTTACAATTTGTTAAGAAAATGAGTTATTTTGATAACTCGGAGTAAATAATTACAAAGCACAAACCGCTTTGGTGCGCCGACAATATCAAGTTAAATTATAAAATATTGAAACTTTTAATAAAGACGACGTAAAATAATCATCACTCCGTAACAAAGTGGCAATAAAATTATACACAAGCAAAACCAATGGCAACAGCGTTATAATACAGACACTGAATGTTATTTTATCGAATTGCCGAACAACAATACAGAATCCCGATACGTTCGAGATTCAACTCAAGCGTGAACGATCCCTCGTCGGATAAACCTCCTTAGCATCGGGCTTATCCACCCGGAGACATTGTCTTTGATTTCAGGGATAGACTTTGATGAATAGACAACAAATGAAAACTGAAGTGTGGTTATGTTGTATTTTAATGATCGGAGTTGCTTCTAACGAGTTAACAAAAAAAAACCAAATATTTGCTCAACTCAGAGCGCGGGAAATATAGTTTCTTCTGCATATCTTACAAAGTTAAGCAAATAAATGTTATCATAATTATTCGGTCGCATCGCGCATCGAATACGGACGTGCCTTATAAAGTGCACCGTATAGTTATTTAATTAATGTTTAGCGCGGCTATATGCCGCTGCCCGCTCTCGTCGCTATGAGTTCGCAACTCATAGCCAACGAACTGTTGGCGTTTATACAAAACGCCATAGACACCATGGATGAAGTTAGCATCTTACAAATATGTAAGTCTAACTTCAAAGAAGAGGAGATAATCAGCGGCAAGCGACTGCTGTACGAGGTGCTGGGCAAACTCGACCAGATGCCGTCTAGACGGAGGGACGGAACTGAGAAGAGCGTCCAGGACATCATCACCTTGTTAAAGGCGTGGCGAAGGAGCTGCACAAGCTGCCCCCCGTCACGTTCGACCACGTCGACGTCACCAGGCTCTTTAAGGACATCATCTTCCTGAAGTCGAGCCTAACAGAAGTCCAGTCCAAGTTAGAGGTCTCAGATAGGACCATTCAAGATCTGCGTGCCGAGGTAGTATCATTACGCAACGCTATGTCGGTATGTAGGTCACCTGAAGAGGCCTCAAACGTGAACATGCGTCGCGGGGCGCAAAATGTCTCCGTCTGCAGTTTTGCATCGGCGGACTCCGTTGCGTCACCGCATGCCATCAAGTGCGATGCCCCGGCGGTTGCTGCGAGTGTAAGCGTGTCGACACCTCGACGCGTTTATGCTGACGCGGCTGCTAGTCGGGTCGCGGCTCGTCCACCAAGCTGCGCCGCACCAGCGCCCGCGCCTTCCTCGGCGCCCCCCCGCCCGGCTCTTGCACGTGCCGCGCGCGCTCCGTGCCCCGCCCCGCTGCCCGCGCCATCCCAGAACCGTCCAGAATCGCTGCGGCAAAGCCCCACTGGAGCCCAGTCTGCTCGTGCGTGCCGCCAAGCCGAATACGCCGGTGTATATCTCCCGCCTTCATTACACCACAAAGGCGGAGAACATCGCGGAATACGTGCGCCGGAAGTTGCAGTACTGTCCGAGGGTGCAGGAGTTGGAGTCGCGCCGCAACGTCAATTTCAAGGCGTTTGTGGTGCGAATACCGACCTGCTACCTGCAGGAAGTTTTACGAGAAGACTTCTGGCCTCAGGATGTGGTGTTCCGTCGCTTCCGCGGAACAGTACCACCGGAACGCACGAAGACGTAGCGCTAGGAAGTTTACTAACATAATTTTAAGGTTTTATACTAACCCTTGTGTAATATAATATATGTATGTTAGTGTGTAAGGTATATATCTATGGGCCATATAGTGCCTGAGAATAAATGATTTATTATTATTATTATTATTATTATATACAGTCAAAACACAATTATTTCAAATTTTATTGAACAAAAACTTAAAGAGATGTGAAACGCAACAAGTCGCTTTTGTTCGTCTAAAGAAGCTTCCTACTCCATCTTTACATTATGACGTGTATTTTTTTTACAACTTCACAAGTCCCTGTATTATGCCACTCACTTCCTTGTTAATGACAGTTTTTTTTTATTTATGTCGACATCTAGGACACAGCTCCCAGTCTACCACACAGCTGACATAATAAATCATCGTCGCAAACCTTTGTGAGTGATTTATGTGTAAAAGTAAAATATTTTTAAGCTTTAATTTATTTTAACGGAAATAATGCCATAGACCATAACTTTTTCACAACACCTGCGTTAGCGTTATTTATTGAACCTTATGCATGTTAAATTATATTTAAGTTCAGCAATCAGATCAATATATGATGAGGTCGTTGATGCATTAGACCTTATAAAGAAGATAAATTAAGTTTTTGAAAAAAAAACACTGTAAAAGAAAAAATAAACTGTTATTCCGCCCAAAAATAATTCCATAAAAATTGGGTTATTACATTAAAAAATATTCTTTTAAATTCGACTGCAGCTCCTGATAATAGAGCGTTCCCACAAACAAACTTCAGCTCCATTGTATAGATATATAAACCCGTAATAAGCAGAATCTTTTGAGTCCCACAGGCTACAAGTAGGATCGTTTCGTTATTGAAAGAGTTATCTTTGAATGTTTATTGGTAAGTAGAATATAATGTATTGCTGATTTTACTATATTATACTAACATAGTAATGATGTTTGTTTGTTTGAATGCGCAAACCTTCAGAAATACCAGTAGTATTTGGAAAATTTGTTTAACTTTTTTTAAATTGTTTTAATTAAACAGGAGAAGAGTTTTCAATCAATTTTGGGACCGTGGAGAATAACTAACCTAGGTTAGTTACTATTCTAGTTTATATTTTTAGAACTACGGTGCCATAGACAGATACAATTAACGGTCAACCATTAAATCCGTCTTTTTGCGTTAGGGGCTAAGATTACGAGAATCCTCTGTTTCCCAGAATCCGTATCTTGTTAATATAATATAACAAGATACCTACTGATTCTGGGAAGCAGAGAGCCAACTAGAATAGCTAAAGCTGCGGTCGTCGTCGATATGGAAAATCTAAGGCACCAGCCTGCCTCTTGAAAGCGAGGGGCGAGAGTCCATCCATCTTGACGTTTCCCGAAAATCAGCAGTAAATGGAAACAGGTGGGTAATGATGACGATGAGATATAGATGCCTTTTTTTTCTTTTCCACCGGGAAATGCTCTTAGGCCTTCTGCGGGGGAGGGGGGATTCCCCAGACGGAACTCGCTGCGCCTGAAAGATGTAAGGTGGACGCAAAGATAAAGATGCCTAGCTGTTCCTTCGAAAAACCTTTTCACTATAAAAATATAGTTTATAACTTTTCGTAACACTACGAAATGTAAAAGGATGTTTTTCAGAACCACAAACAAGCTTTTCACATTCCATTTTTTTCATATTCGCCGTTGTTTTCATATTCCATGTTTTATTCATTTTACATCATTTTATCGATAGAAAATACTTTTATAACAAATAGTGTTTAAAGTATAATACGATTAGGTGGATTTCTGTAAACTCCTAGGGTCTTCAAACTAGCTTTTCTTTTAAAAAGCCATTTTCAAGAATAGGATTTAGGAATAATGCTTTTATATTATAAATTGCTCATGCATTTTTATGATATCACAAATTATATTTCACAACTATATCGTGAACTTTAGATTTATTTGTTTATTTTTAATTCTAGAGCTGAGTGTAAAATATCTGTCCACGAATAAGTGCCTCTTCCAGAGAATACCAACGTATCGTATTGCACTTTATAAAATAAATCACCTACAGTCCCAAACCTTTTCATATATTTTGTCAACAGTTGCCATTTTACAATATTAAAATACGTCCATAAGGTCACTCATATTATTTTGGTAAGTTTATGAATGAAAAAAATCTTATTTCGAAACGAATTCAAGGACGTTTAATTTTTGTTTAGCATTCTTAATTTGAAAATAATGATTTTTTTAAATTAGGTACCTACTCACGGGAAGAAATCGCGGAAAATTATAGCTATGTAGCTTTTAAAAGCTCTTGTTATTTTCTTATAAATGGATTTAATCAAATCAAATCAAATTTCTTTATTTCAGACTACACTGTTAAGTAGGTAATGTTAACACATGTATTACATGTATTTAAAAAAAGAAAGAAAAAGTATAATATATCTGTTTTTATAATCCCCCATTACTCTATATTAGGTTATAGCTGTAGTTGAAATTTTATGGTCTACAATTATTGTTTGGTCTAAAATTGTATAACTAACCGTTTTGCAGATACCGGGTCAATAAGGACTTTGCAATTTTATTTCTGATTACATATTATGTTTTGAACAATTTTAGCGACTTATAACTTTTTGAGAATTTATGTACTAAATAATAATAATCTTTACTCCTATTATATATAAATTGACCGGACTACAAATAAAAATTCAAAGGTTTTAAAATTGTTTAATATTGATTATTGCATTGCATTTCATAGTTAATTTGTTTATTTATTACTTTTAAAGTAAGTAAATATAATAATATTTATATTTTTATATGTTCAATTCAGTGTTCATTTTGAAGTAAAACTTCTTCAGGCGCGACTAGTGAACTTATAGTGGGTGACTCAGATTTTTATGAAGTTTTACCACATGGTTTTACTCCAATCGCGCGTAAAGATAACACGCGCACACTTTTTATTTTATATACGATTCTATGAAATAAATTGTCGGAAACCTTGTCGTGGCTGTGAGGCCTAGTAGCATAAGGTGAAGCCAATCGAACCGAGGGAGCTGCTCTTTATATCCCTCTTATAAGAGGAGAAAAAAGAGTAGGGGGGACAAGGGGTGAGGATAGGAACCTCACCCCATTGCATGGGCCCGACGTTGGGAGAGTTTGTCCTGTGGTGCGGGACAACCCCTCTGTGGAGGCGGTGTCCCGGACTGACTAGCCATCGAGGTACCCTGTTGCTCAACAGATCCGGAACACCACACCAAAGGCGGCATTGGTGGCACTCGGCGGGTTTATTAGTGGGTAGAGCTGCGTTCACCTTACCATCTTTCGGGCGCAGCTCCCCATCTTTCCCACATACCCACCTAGGGGGAGTACCCTATTCCCGGCGCAAAAAAAAAAGGTAAACTAGGTTATGTTCATGGGCGACGTCAATCGCTTACCATCAAGTGGCAAGTCTGCCAGTTTGCTTATCCAACTAATATCAAAAATATCAATATTTAACTAATTATTTTCTCTTGTATCAATATTAATACCTTCAAATTACTAGTTCGCTTATCTGAATAGAATATTACCGAGTATTGTACGTAACGATTACGTAGGTACGTACATGTCTATTCATAACAATTACTGTTTGCATTATAGTTAACGCTAGGGAACATTAATTCCATGCAAAACGTGGTATAATAAATGTATACTATCCCTTTATACAGATTCAATAGAGGATGATGGTTTCATATCAGATTATATCTTAATTAATATTAAAGATTATAATATTGTAGAATAAAAGATTATAGGAGTAATAGCTTTCTAGAAGGTGTGTAGCCAGTATTTATAGATACCACTATTTATTATCTATCGACCGTCGGCTAGGTAATGGACGATCTCCGGCCAATAGTCGGCCCAAGTTGGTTGTGAGGAGAGGTTTCGCGATCTTGGCGTTCGTTAAGAGATGTTCCTCCGAACATAGGTCCAGCAATAGACAATTACAGACAATAATGAAACCCTACCATGGTTCAGGCCTTGACGTGGCGGTGGGGCTCAGTAGCCTAGGGTTACCCCAGCACCTTGGGCGAAGCTAATTTAGCCGAGGGGGCTCATTGTACCTCTCTTATAAGAGAGGTACAAAAGAAGTACTAAAGAGGTACTCTTATAAGAGAAGTACAAGGTACTTCTCTTACAAAAGAGCAGGGGGCAAGGGGCAAGGATGGGAACCTCACCCCATTGTACTGTCCCGACGTTGGGAGGGGTTGTTCTGTGGTGCGGGACAACCCCTCTGTGGAGGTGGCGTCCACCACGTGGCGTGAGGCCCACTTCCCCGCGGGATGCCTCAGAGCATTACCCGGCGTCAAAGAAAAAGAAAAGACAATAATGAAAGCCGTCATATAAAACTTGGTTTGGTGACGTACATTTTTAACAATCAGGTATTAAGAAAGTATATTAAGAAAGGGTCTGAGGTATTTCATCGTCTCTTACTCTACAAAAGTAGGTTTAATGCGCCTGGACAACCAGTTTTTAAGACCATACGCCCTTTAGTGATTTTGTTGGAAACCCACTCTCCTATATTGAGGGTGAATTTTTCGGTATTATTATTTTTATTAATGCCAGTAAGGTTTTAAGCCATTTTGACTATACTACTAGGGGCCTCCGCTCCTCGTTGCCAAAGGACTTCCAGAGCTCTTCCGGCCCTGTAGCACATCACTCGGCTATCGGTTCTATACAGTCACATGCATAAAACCTCCATAAAGTCGAAATCGTGTCGCAGCACACACGAATATAAATTAACACAGATTATAATAAAATATTATATCGTGTGTCGTGACACTAGTAGCTACCTATCGTGCATTTGCCAATTATTTTTTTAGGAAAATGACGTTAATTATATAACATAAAATAACATATGTACAGATTTTAGAATTCACTTTTTTTTTTTTTTGAGTAGATGTAATTAAAAAGATATGTCGAAATCGAGCTTATTTTCGGATGGATCTATGCTAACGGCCCGAAGGCCCTAATGCTACATCGGATTAGTGTGAGCCCATTTGGCTCACTTTTGGTTTGTAAAAGTGGGGGGTTGCAAATGTGCAACTTTTTGGCCAAGAAGAAGGAGAGAGTGATTGAGACCGATTGAGAGAGAGTGAGGAAGGGCAAACGTAGCATGAAGCAGATAGCCATGG
This sequence comes from Helleia helle, assembly GCA_963853865.1. NCBI lineage: Eukaryota > Metazoa > Arthropoda > Insecta > Lepidoptera > Lycaenidae > Helleia > Helleia helle. Next base: position 3,127,037 of record OY971419.1, read on the forward strand.
ATGAGAGTAGGGAGCAAGCGAGTACCTCACCCCATTGTACTGTCCTGACGTTGGGAAGGGTTGTTCTGTGGTGCGGGACAACCCCTCTGTGAAGGTGGCGTCGGTCCCTTGCGGGACTGACTAGCCGTCGAGGTGCCCTGTTTGTTATCTAGATCCGGGGCACCTCACCAAAGGCAGCATTGGTGGCACTCGCCGGGTTTTAGTGGGTAGAGCTGCGTCCTTTTACCAGCCGTCGGACGCAGCGAGTCCCACATACCCGCGTGGGCAGACCCACTCCCCCGCGGGATGCCTCAGAGCATTTCCCGGCGTTAAAGAAAAAAAAAGGCAGCAAGCGAGCGAGAAAGATCGAGAGAGAGAGAGAGAGAGAGAGAGTGAGATAGAGCGAACGTCGCATCGCAAGTCTCGGAAATTTAAAGCTTTAGAATTATTTGGCCAAATAAATTTCACTTCTGATATGGGTACTTTGTACGCACGCACTTTTTTTTATTTGGTCGTCGAATGACCCGGTGTGGTTTTTGGGAGGACTTGTGTTTTGTCAAATATGACGTAATTAAACTTAAAGTACCTTGAAAAGCAGCTTCAAATAGAACTGGGTCTAGTGTGGGCGCGCGCGACGAGGCCACGGCAAAAAGCGCGGCAAAACAGGCGGCCAGCGCGACCCGCGCCATCTCATGCCACGCCATCGCCCATGCTCCACTCGCGACAAGTCACTGCAACAGAAATACACAATTTATTATTTTCTTAGCTAGAAATCACCCACAGGTAGGCAAAGCCCTCGCCCTTTCTTTTTCCCGCGTGTGTATAGGTATATATCTATACAAAAAAAACCGATGTCGTATATATATACGACATCGGTTTTTTTCGAAAAGCGTCAAGGTTGCAGATCCAGGTTCGATGGCACCCAGTTGGTAATAATTTTCTTGCCCTACAACTCGTTGAGCATACGGCAGGTGTGCACAGCCCAGTCCTATTTAAGCTTAGCAGCTCTCAGGGTTGCGTAGCCGTCGCAGCCCTGACAGCTGTCAGCTAAGCTTTAACTTTGTTCTTACTTTAGTTTAGAAATATTTATGCAAGACAATGCGCAATGTACAGTTAATGTGAAAGTCACTTTATTCAAGTCATTTTGTCAATCATTTTACACCAGCGGCCTGTGGTCCAGCTTCACTCAAAAGACATTCAGTGCCCTACGGGTTCTACGAGCCTAACAAATTATTCAGGATGCTGCTGGGATTGCCCAGGCTCTGCAGTGCATCCGGCATGTTTGCGGATGCCCATACCAAAGACTTCTTCGCTGTTATTTGTAACAAAATAACATCTGTCAGAAATAGAATGCTGGGCAACCCCAACGGCATCATAAGTTCGCTCGCTGGCAGACCTGACAGTGTCTTACAAAGGCATTGGGTAACCGCCCTGACACATCCCTAAATTGAGTCCGTGTGTATATATATATATATATATATATATATATATGTATATTTTGACGTGACAACGTCTTATAATTCGATGGAGCCGGCTGCACGAACGAAAAACATGACGCATGCGACGTTACCTCGCTCTGAGGCGTTCCATTGTCTTATGACGTTTTCACGTTCAACTATCGTCAGTAAACCGACTTTACAGACAACCGATTTTTTAATAATATCTAAATAAATAATGTTTTGTTATTTGAATAATGCAATGCAATAATCAATATAAAACAATTTTAAAACCTTTGAATTTTTATTTGTAGTCCGGTCAATTTATATATAATAGGAGTAAAGATTATTATTATTTAGTACATAAATTCTCAAAAAGTTATAAGTCGCTAAAATTGTTCAAAACATAATATGTAATCATAAATAAAATTGCAAAGTCCTTATTGACCCGGTATCTGCAAAACGGTTAGTTATACAATTTTAGACCAAACAATAATTGGAGACCATAAAATTTCAACTACAGCTATAACATAATATAGAGTAATGGGGGATTATAAAAATTAAACAAAAATTAAAACCGACTTCAAAATTTAAAAAAACTAAAAAGTTATAAAATAATTTCCGTAATCTTTGCGCCTACAATTTGTAATCAACTTGTTCTTCTACTAATATACAATCTTTGCATTTACCACGTCATTATTGTTACTTTTGGAGTCGGTGTCAGCCAAGGTAGATAGGGAGGTAGATAGATACATCAACGAATACGACATACATGATTTGATTTGATTAAATCCATTTATAAGAAAATAACAAGAGCTTTTAAAAGCTACATAGCTATAATTTTCCACGATTTCTTCCCGTGAGTAGGTACCTAATTTTAAAAAATCATTTTTTTCAAATTAAGAATGCTAAACAAAAATTAAACGTCCTTGAATTCGTTTCGAAATAAGATTTTTTTCATTCATAAGCTTACCAAAATAATATGAGTGACCTTATGGACGTATTTTAATATTGTAAAATGGCAACTGTTGACAAAATATATGAAAAGGTTTGGGACTGTAGGTGATTTATTTTATAAAGTGCAATACGATACGTTGGTATTCTCTGGAAGAGGCACTTATTCGTGGACAGATATTTTACACTCAGCTCTAGAATTAAAAATAAACAAATAAATCTAAAGTTCACGATATAGTTGTGAAATATAATTTGTGATATCATAAAAATGCATGAGCAATTTATAATATAAATGCATTATTCCTAAATCCTATTCTTGAAAATGGCTTTTTAAAAGAAAAGCTAGTTTGAAGACCCTAGAAGTTTACAGAAATCCACCTAATCGTATTATACTTTAAACACTATTTGTTATAAAAGCATTTTCTATCGATAAAATGATGTAAAATGAATAAAACATGGAATATGAAAACAACGGCGCGTAATGGCGGAATCGCTTCGTGCGATATAATAATAATAAAATAAAATAAATAATAATAATAATAATAAATAGATGAAAAAAAAATTTAACCAAATGTGGGGATCGAACTCTAACCACTTAACTGCGGAGCGGTCTCGTTACAAATTGTGCCAAGCGTCCATGAGATTGAAAGATGAAAAATATCTTCATTTACGACAATATTAGTTATGCAGTGAACGTTAAACGGGCTATTTGAATTGGTTGTTGGTTTTACACACTACCGGCATTTATGAACCAATTGTTTATTATTATTTTAACACTGTTTTTGTTGTATTATATATTAAATTAGTAAATTTTTTAAAACTGAATTGATTGTTCATTCAGTTATTATCACAGTAAGTCAATTTCCACTGACATAGAATAATTCTTTTACTATTCACAATCACTCCTCTTATTTTCAGTATTATACACTTAATCTTTAATATATTATTTGAATAACACTAACACTCAATGTTTGTAATCTTATAATTTCACTAAACAAGAAACCAATACAAATTTTCGCGTTTATATATTTTTAATTGTAATTTATTTACAGAGCTGATGTTACTAGTATTAAGCGCCATCTACATCTGTCTATAAAAGAATAAAATGTATGGGATTGACATAAGCCGTCGTCAATTATGTCACTCGTTATCGTTATCGCAAGTTGGTAGACAATGTTAAAATTCGTAACAAAATCATAAACTGTCAATTGGTTATCGAACACTTCTGTCAAACTTATGTTATTTTATTATTGATATTGATTCGTTATCCGTGGGCGTGGGCCATGGAGGGCAACATTTTCACAATTTTTATGTGTTATATTGTGTATGAGGTCTAATTACATAGATATTAATTTTAATTTTTTGGTCCGATTTGACACTTCTTGTCGAACTTTGTTGACACTAGACAGTTGTTGTCGTTGCACTGTCACGATCTTTGATTGATCATTGGCTAGAAAATTATTTTCGTTATCTCAAAGACGATAACGAATTTCGGCTACAAAGCGATGTCACTTTATCTATAGGGCCAGTGCTTTCATACCCCCTCCATGATAGCGTTAAACGTTTAACGCTATCATGGAGGGGGTATCTTGTTTCGGAAATCGGAAGTCACATTAGAATTTAGAAGTATAACTTCAAATAAACATAGCTACCTGCTAGTCCTGCTACGCTATATTGGCCGTAGTCGTATTAGTATTCTCTATATAGTTTGTGGTCGTGTTGTTACACAGCGTCGATTCGGTTGTCTCGAGAAAAAATCTTGATTATCGTAACGTATCGTTAGTTTTATCGGTACCTATACAAAATATTGTTACTATTTGTAACGTATCTTAGTATCAATGCTTTGTTTTTACAAAGAGTTCTTTATATTTAAATATAAATAATAATATTATAATTACAATATAATTTTATTGTAACTTACCTACATAAATAAAGTTTTATATCTATAATAAAAATAGGTAAATTAATATTGTTCTTTAATTTTTAAGATTGATTTTTATTAAATAACGAAAAACTACAGAGTTAATTTTATATTTATTACATTTATTTTGAAAGAGGTAGTGCCATGCTGCTTTGCAGCCGAATTAGGCCGGCATGACCGGGGTGGTGCCTCTCGCTCACATAACACCGGCCACTCTCTGAAGTCTGCGTCGACTACTCGAAGAGTCTGCGTCCACCTTACCATCTTCTCGGGCGCAGAGAGTCCTACACAAACGCTTCTTCTAACACTAATTGAATGACAATACGTGGCTGTATGTTAAATTTCTTTACCGTAACGTCAAATAGCCCTACGCCACCCAGCCCACAGCTGATTTTGAAGTGTTTTGACAATTGACAACGCAGTATTGCTTTACAGTAAGTACTAAGTAGTAACTATTGCGAAGACTTGCATTGTTGATTGTAGTAAACATAATATTTAATTAAAATAACTTTTTACTTTCACAAAAACATAAAAGAAATACTCAATTAAATTGATATAATAACATGCGATTCTAAATTATTATCATTTACACAAAAATTATGAGTGGCGTGGCATATAAATGTGAAATTAATACAGAATTTTTATTCATATTTATTTTTTCATACGTATTGAGTTATGTTGATTTACTCGAGAACGGGTTGGCGCGAAAGCCTCCCATGGGATGGATGTCGTGGGGATATTACCAGTGCGGCGTTGATTGTGAAAATAATCCTTCGAAGTGCCTCAAGTTAGTACATCCATATTCATATCCATAAACACTTGATTTTGTAACTTTATGTAATATAATTATAATTAATTATACAATACAGATTTACTACACATATGAGACTTGAGATGAAGCTATTTTAAAAGTAAAGCAAAATGAAACATTATTATATTATTTACTATACTATAGAGTATACTATACTCCAATCAGTATATATTACAGGGCTTTTTAAACTGTGCATCGCAACGCCTTGGGCGTTGGGAGGAATTGTCCAGAGAGCATTATCAGGCGGCCCACATGGACGTGATGCATGTATGGATGCGACCAAGTCCCCTATTTTGACAATATAATGCAAAGAACAAATACATATTTATTACTTTTTTATTATTTCTGAACTATGAGTAATATTATAATTGTTTGTTTCCCAAATATAAATAAATAAATAAATATCAAAAATAAATCTAAAGAAAGAAATAAGGATTTCCAAACTTGAGCTCCATTTTCAGAAGCTTTGCACAGGATACTAGGAAGCACATCATTCTCAGTAGTATCCATCAATAAAATAAATATCTCCTTAAATTTTTAAAAGTTCTTATGTTTTATTGTCTGTTTGGGAAGCCCTGGTATACTTAATATATAATAAATTTTCTGATATATAAATAGAAAATTTGTGTACCAAAAAGGTTTTGTATTTTAAAAATATTTGTTTTATATTTCATTATTAATTTACAAATATGAATCTAACAAACATAAGTGTACCTAACATTGAAAAAATACAAATTGAGAACCTTATTATTATGTGTTCTAAATCATATTCAGTCTTTGAATGAAAACATTATTTGAAACTAGATTGAATGACATCCCTACATATTTTGTAAACTTGGTAGGTTACTTGTAGGTACCTAATTAATTATTATTGGTATATGATATTTATATAAATACTAAACCAATAATGAAATTCATAATATATTTGTATTTAAACTACCTTGTAGATATCATAGCTTATCCTGCTGGCCTAGCATGTACGCATGACAATATTTTGTCTACCCCTTTTCTCGTATTATCTCTGTCTACAGTAGCTAACATGCGTTATCAATATTAAGGACAAGATAAAGTAATTTCAACTTAAATAAATAAAACTCGGTGCCAATTTTTTGTATACCGAGGTGTTTCCTTACTATAATTATAATATAATTTTGGTATATGAAGAGTGTTCTCGTAGTAGCACTTCGTATTACGTGGTATTACCCTAATAAGTAATCGAGAAAATTCTTAATGTAGACATTATCTCTCTCTCTAGTCAAGAGATATCTCATTGTACGCATGCTAGCCCAGCTGGGCTGGATTTGGACAAGTATGCTCCTTGCTTTTATACTCACCTTTACTATTGCACATAGTGCTTGATATTTGGACATTGTCTACAAAAGCCTTTTCATTGTCTACTCACGGGATTGTAAAATAAAATTTTCCATAGCAAAAGTTTAAAAATAAAAGTCAAAAACATACTTAATAATAATAATATCTATGGACGCTTTCACACCACGTCAATCTGGTCCCGTGGTAAGTTCTAGAAGAACATGTTTTACGGGTACCAGACAACGGAAATTATTTAATACTTCTATACTATACATATATTTAAGATTTTTATTATATAATACACATATTTAATACTCATCCATGACCCAGGAACACAGAAAATATTTTTGTTCCCTGGCGGGATTCGAAACCGCAACCTCCGGCTTGAGTGCCAACGCGCTTACCACTGAGCCACAGAGGTCGTCAAATACTTAATATCCAGTTTTATATAGTTTAATTACACTTAATAATGTTAATGTAAAAACTCACAGTAATTTATAATTTTTAGTGAAAAGTTAATATTGTCGGTGGCAGACAAATTTTACACAGAAGGGTATTTGGAAGCAGGCTACGAATATATAATAATTGATGATTGCTGGTCGGAAAAGAGGCGAAATCAATTTGGTCGCCTGATACCTGATAAGAAGAGATTTCCTCGTGGAATGAAATACATAGCAGATTATGTTTGTAATAAGTATTAATGTTCTCTTCTGATGTTTTGAAACTTCTTTGTCACTTTCTTGAAACAATATTGGATCCTTATCTATACATCTATACAAATAAATAAAATTGGAGTGTCTGTTTGTAACATTAAAATAACTGCTTTTTACTAAATGCATATGGATTTATACACGGTACATATACCAAAATAGCATTTTTTTTTTGGCTGTCGGTCTGTGTCTGTTTGTTCCGGCTAATCTTTGAAACGGCTGGGCCGATTTTGACGGGACTTTCACTGGAAGATAGCTTATATTATAGGCAGTAACTTAGGTTTAAAAAATAATCATCATCAATCCGTCTAACGCTGTAAACCTAAGCTAATGCGGGCGAAGCTGTAGGCAACAGGATCCTTATATTTCTATATAGATATTTATATATATTTCAATTATTATATACATTTAAAACATTATTGTTGACTGTAGTTAATATATTATGTGGTTACAATTTGTTACTATTATTAAATTTTAATATCCAACTAACCACTAATAAGTCGTAACTTTTTATTTCTGCGTATATACTTAATGTATAATATTTTAAATATTTTACTTGATTTCAGATTCATAAACGCGGTCTAAAGTTTGGCATGTACACAAACATAGCTAAAAAAACCTGTATGGGATATCCGGGTTCGAGAGGATATTTCAAACCTGACTCAAACATGTTTGCAAGATGGGGTGTTGATTATTTGAAAGTTGATGGTTGTTTCGTAGACGAGAGCTTTTTAAATGTTGGTGAGTAATGTTATATAATAAAGTAATAATAATATAATATAAAAATTAAGTATTTGTCATAGACTTCTGCAAAGTCTGCCTCATTAGTTGTATCTTTTCTAATCATATATTATATACTTAGGCAATTGACATTTATATTTATGTATATAGGGTTATTTCGCCTGTTCGCGTCCATCGCCCAGTTCGCGTCCATTTGACGGGTATCCTTTGAAAAAAGCTTGAAAATAAGTATATTAACACAAAAATAAAACTAAAAGTCATTTCTGCCAAGACCCCAATATATAAGAAGCACACACACATAGGCAAAGTTTCCCTATGTGCAATTTTTCCTAATAAAAAAAATATTAGTATCTGTTGTGTAAAAAAAGAGAGCGGAAGTGTGAAATAATAGTTAAAAAATAGGGAGCAGCAGCGCGTTTCACGGTAAGTTTTTCATTGTTTCATCTGAAATTTAGATACATAGCTATTCTTAGACCTTAATAATAAAACAAGAAATAAAAATAATCATGAATATGTTTGATTTTTTAATTGTTAACGGTTAAAATATGGTGGACGCGAATTACTACACCAAATTTATAAATATTCCACTTTGCGTCCGCAATGAACGCGAACTAGTCTATCTATGTTCTAGTTGGTTGTTTATTTTTATGTGCTGAAATATGAAAGAAATATTGGGTTTATGTTTATTTTAACGTTATTATTATGTATATTATAATGGCCAATTTGCGTCCACATTATTATGATTGTACAAAAAGATACAGATGTCGATAATTACACTTGGAAGTTGAACGCAAACTATTCCTATAGTGAATACTATGCAGCAAATTGCGTCCATCTTTTAATGTAATACAAATAATAATGTAAATATCATAATAGTAGTAAAGTATTACGATTAATAATAAAATTTAAATGTGCTGCATTTTTAATTTTTTTTTTCGTTTAAGAAGAGTCACTTGGAGACTACAAATAATTAAAAATATATATCATATGCAGAAGAAAATTTAAAAAAGGGTTAAATGATATTCGTGACAAGAACAAATCCAAAAGACCAAATATGCAACGAGTATGGCATTCCCAAGACTACTATATAGGATAAAATAAATATACGCGGACCAGATAGAGCAAAGAAGCTGGGACCGGAGCCAGCGTTGGGAATAAATGGTGAAAAAAGTAGTTCAATGGCTTCTTGATATGTCCAAAGGTGGTTTGTCTATATTCTTGAATAAAGAAATTGCTAAAATCCAATCTTTCTTTACAATTATTCATAAAAATCTCTCCTACATTCGTTTTTTTAAATCGGTGGACGCGAATTGGTCCAAGGGTGGACGCAATTTGGATTTTGTGGACGCAAACTGGGTAAATCGCCTAATTCTGGTGTTTTTCAATTTTTACAGAAAATAACCAGATGTTTTGACCAACACTTTGAGTTAAACGTAAAAAGACTATACAATTATTACATTAAACTAATTTTTCATTCAAAACTAGTGCTGAAACATTTTTATTTTCTTCTTCAAACTTGACAACTCCACTAAGTGGACGCAAAAAGGCGAAATGACCCTATATATATATATTATATCCAGGATATATTCATCTCTTGGTATTGGGTACTATAACAATTGACATGCAAAATTGACCCACAATATGTCAAGACTAGGAAATGTTGATGATGAGGTGAGTTGTGTGTGATGTGGTGTTGTGTTATTATATATTATTATATTTCTTGTGTATGTCGCTGAACTCCTCCAAATGCCTGGACTGATCTTGATGATTTTTTGTGCAGGTTCAAAAGGATTCAAGGGTGGTTTAGATACACAATTGGGTCAGCTTCAATATGTTTTGTACAGGACAATTTAATTTTACATTAGTAACTGCTTCTACTTGTCAAGATATTCGTCCCGTCGATAGGGTAAATTCGGATCTCTACATGGTTGCCAAATGTATATTATGTCCGTTTAGAAATTTTATAAATTCTTAAAAGTTTCAATTGGTTGTCGTATCAGAAATAAACTTTAGGACGAAAGACATATTAAATTTAGAAAGACTTAATATATAAAAAATATAGTTGATCTGTCTGTCTGACTCTGTAACAGGACAACGTCTGTCGGGACTATGTCCATAGTATTCTAAAGAGGAAAAATATGTCATTGTTTGTTTGCATTGAATAATTTATAGGCTCTGAAACTACTGGACAGATTTCAAAAATTCTTTCACATATAGAAATCCACATTATCAGCGAGTAAAATAGGCTATAAATTGTTTTCCCCACCAAAGTTCAAGCCTTGTCGTGGCGGTGAGCCTCAGTAGCTCAGAGAGCAGGGGGAGGATGGGAACCTCACACTATTGCACTGTCCTGACGATGGGAGGGGTTGTTCTGTGGTGCGGGACGACCCCTCTGGGGGGTTAGTGACTGGTGTCGGTCCCTTGAGGGACAGACTAGCCGTCCAGGTGTCCTGTTTGTTCAATAGATCCGGGGCACCTCACCAAAGGCGGCATTGGTGGCACTCTCCGGGTTTTAGTGGGTAGAGCTGCGTCCACCTTACCATCTTTCGGGCGCAGCGAGTCCAACATACCCGCCTGGGAACTACATATGTACATAAATGTACGGAATTGAATGTGCGGTATTAGAACTCGCGACTTTACTTTCATGCTCATTAATCGGTATAATATTGTAAATGATATAAAGTAATATAATATTATATCGCAAAATGTAATGTAGCGTAAGAACTGCTCCCATATAAGTCCATATATAAAATATTTTTATTACTTTATACCTTTAATTTTACACGTGGAGGGTTTTATACTGGCAGTAAATGTAAAATGTTTATTGTCAGCGTACAAAAAGCTCGGCGAGTATCTGCAAGCGGCGGGACGGCCCATGGTGTACTCCTGTAGCTGGCCCTACTATATAGAGTTCATACACAACAAAAAGGTATGCCATCTCCATATGCATCATTAATTTTGATGACAGTCTGCTACCATTGAAATATTACTTTTGTTACTTTCGTTGTTTCGAATTCGAAAGATAGGAACGTCTCAAGATAGGCAACGCGATGTAGGAACATACATAATATATTTTTTGTACAATTCATGTCTAGTACATGAATTGTACAAAATACATTAGAAACCTGAAATAACTGGTTGTCATACTTCATATTATATCCATTGCCAATTGTGAGCTAAATAGGTATGGCTCTCATTCTCAAATCTGAAACTCGCGAGAGTACTGCCAGAATGTAAAAAAAACTACTTTTAACGCTTTGGCCCCTAAGAATTTGACTATACTATGATATATTTGAATATATATTATCCTAACATACCAAGGGCCTCCAAAAAGTCATCTATCTACCCAGACCCCACTTTCCTAATGTAGGTATCCCAGGATATCTAATAAAAGAGTCAAATGATCCATCTATTCACTGTTGTGGCAAATGCAGAAACTCAGTATGGGGACCCAATAAGTCGCCCTGGTGATTTTATACCACTTCCAGCCAAACTACACGAGCGTGGCGGGGCACTGTAATCTGTGGCGCAACTACCACGATGTGGCGCTATCGTGGGCGGCGGTGAGAGCCATCATCTCCCACTACCAGCAGCGGCACGCCGAGCTCAGTATCCACCACGGGCCTGGGCATTGGAATGACCCTGACATGGTAAGGCTTGTTACAAGACTCAAGTTCAAATTCTAGTATGTTTTTCAAATGCAAATGTGAGATAAAAGCGAGGCGAGTGTGCCCTACGAACACTCCTCGAAGATGCGATATGATTCAAAGCAAAAAAATTGGGCATTTCTATTGTTGAACGTAAGTGTACGGAGGCGGAAAGTTCCTCGCCCGCTCGCTACCGTGCGGCGAGCTTGCTAAACATTCGTCTCGCTTTGGACTCTTACACAGTCTGGGAGGAATTGCAGGATGCATTGGGTATTTTGCGGTTTATCTGCGGCTTTTGATTGTATTCAACATGCGACACTTATTAAGAAATTACATTATTATGGTATTAGGGGTACATAACTTAAGCCTTTAGCCTCCGACTTAAATAAAATAACTTAAAAAATTGTTAGTTGTAAAGTAGGTATTTCCTACGGTACCAGAATAAAAAAGGGAGTACCTCAAGGTTTCATTCAGGGTACATTTCTCTTTCTTGACATTAACGACCTACAATTTTTCATAAGGCAAAAGCATAATTTAGTATTGTTTTTGATAATACTTCTTTAATATGTATATACAATTAAGTGACAAAATGATTTCTGACAAAGTAAATAATGTTCTTTCAAATATAGTACATTAGCTTAGTGATACTGTTTTTTTACTCAAGCATAAAAAATAATCGTAATAAATAAATTAACTACTAACTGTCTTGGCATTACCCTTGATGCCAATCTTGAATAGATGCCCCATATAGCTTTTAATAACCGGAACCGGTCTCGTATTATAATATACAACTACAAAGTATTTATTACTTGCCAATTGTATTTTATTGGTATAGCGTTACACTATTTAACCATTATTTACGTAACCAATAACGGCAAATGAATTAATTTCTTGAATGTCTGGATTGGCTCTCGGCTCCTCTTAAGCTTATGATTGCTTTCCGTCTGTACTCGAGTGGAACAAACAAGAAAATATCTTTATTAATATCGGAAAATTATTTAGAGTTCAAACGTCCGAAACGGGTTCGTGAAATTAATTAAATTTAGGAGATGACATTGTTTTTTTTTTTTTACTTATGAAATACCTAATAAATAAAGGTACTTCATAACATTACAATCTAGCCTAGATATAAGCTAATAAGTAATTTTAATTTAACCTAAATTGCTAATGTTTGAGTTCTTGTAAGAATGCCTTCTTTCGCACTTTTTCTTATTGTCTCTAGTTAAGGGGAAGACACTCTGTTATTGTGTTCTTTCTGTAGCACTCACTACACTGACATTATTTATATTATAATGATGATGACACAACACCATCATCCTCTGAGTAGGGATAAGTATACCACATTGTCAAAGAAACTTACGTACTACATAGGCTGCACTAAAAGTATCGGGAATGGAATATTTCCACTGTTCCTGTCATATTAAAATCTTTTTAATTGAAAACTCCTTGGTTTTAAAAATCGAATACCATTTATTTATTTAAAAAAAGATTCTCGGTCTTGTCACAAGGTCTTGTCAAACTTGTTTAGTCGTTGAGAAAATGGAATTGACTCGAGAAAATTCTAGAGCGATGATTTATTATGACTTTCGAAGTGGTTTAACACAAAAACAGTGTGTTGACCGAATGATTTCTGCATTTGGTGATGAAGCCCCATCCAAAACTACAATTTATCGCTGGTTTGCTGAATTTCAATGTGGAAGTGTCAAGTGATAATCCCCATCAAGGTCGTCCAAAAACTACAGTCACCCAAGAAAACGTTGATGCTGTGCGTAAGCTGATTGAGGGAGATCGACATGTGACATACCGCGAAATTCAGGCAACTTTAGACATTGGCATGAGTCAAATACAAATAATCTTGCAAGAACAATTAGGTGTAAAAAAGTTGTTTTCCCGATGGAAACTGCATTTGCTCTGTGAAGAGCAAAAAGCGGCTCGCGTTACTTGGTGCGTCAGAACTCTCAAAAGATTCCACGCAGGATCCACAAATACAACAAAAATTGTTCGTTCAAGGAGTGTTGCAAAAAAATCGTGGCCACGTTTGTCTCCAAAACCGGCGTTGTCTCCATGTTGCGACTATTCCTCTTGAGGGACAAAGAACGGTTAATGCAGAATGGTATGCTAGCATTTGTTTGCCACAGTTTCTGAACTCCGTAAAGAGAACTGCAACCGCCGCATCATCCTCCATCACGACAATGCGAGTTCTCACACCGCGCACAGAACAAAAGAGTTTTTAGAGCAAGAAAACATAGAATTATTAGACCATCCGCCGTACAGACCCGACCTAAGCCCTAATGATTTATATACTTTCCCTAAAATAAAGAATAAATTGCGTGGTCAGAGATTTTCATCGCCTGAAGAAGCTGTGGACGCCTACAAAATTTTGGAGGCCCCAACTTCCGAATGGAATGGTTGCTTCAATGATTGGTTCCATCGTATGGAAAAATGTGTCGAATTTCGCGGAGAATACTTCGAAAAGCAATAAATACATTTTTAAATAGTAATGTTGTGTCACTTCCTTGATTCCCGAAATTTTCAGAGCCGCCCACGTAGATGGCACAATAGAAAATAGAAACAAAATTTGCATAATATATTTTTAAAGGAAGGTAACGGGAACCTAACATCATTTGATACGAACAGTCCTAAACCTGCAGAGCATTATTAATGTTAATCCAGTAGGGCTAGTATGCGCGCACGACCAAATGTTGTCTACACCTTTTCTCGTATTAACTGTATGAAATAATACGAGCAAAGGGGTAGACAAAATTTTGTCGAGCGCGCATGCTAGCCCTACTGGGGACCCTCCACTAACAGATAAGACTTACATGTAATTGTGACTTATAATCTAACATCCAGCCATTCCATTGACAATGGGAAATAAGGTTGTAACATCCTGTGCAAGAGATAGGCATTGTTGGCACAGATATGCGGAATACCGATTTATTAAAACCTGATATTTTATGTGCTAATAAAATAAATTGTACTATTACGATCGTAAAGTCTTTCAAGACGAAGATCTCTAGATCGACGCATAAAATGTATTATTTTACACCTCTTGAGCAATTATATACAACTTATCCTATAAATGTTTTACTGTACAAAACTGAAACGTTGAATTAATGTCTTTAGCGACACTTTCTAAACAAATTATTTTGGTAATTTAAAAAGGCTTGGGCTACATTTCATTTACACACATATTATAATTAAGTAAAGATGATTCCCTAAAATTTCAAAATTATGTATAGCCGGTATTTTGTGCATACCTAATACATGGAAATTAATATTCATACCTAATACCTATAGAAGTCTGTATAGTGATGATAAAAACTATGGAACAAATGTTGTGTTATCTGTAATATTAGAAAGTTTATTGTAAAGATAATAAATAAATACCTCAAGTGTAAAAATATGCAAATTTATTTCATGATAAACTAAAATAAGTTTAACACTGGACACATGGAGTATAGGAAGGAGTAAGGCGTAAAAAAACTGTCCGCAATGGCGCTAGTGTAGCACTGGAAGGATTGTTTGTATATAATATTTTTATTATTTTATTTATATTTGTGCGTGGGTAATTTCTTGGCGCACACACGTTTAAAATTTCTTCCACTTGTCACTGTGTGTTTCATCTGTAATTTGTCGCGGTAACGCCTTAATTTGTCACTTCTTGACGGACACTTTTCATACACAGATTTTTTTTCCTTACTTTCTATAAGTACTCCATGGTGTGACAGTTTTTACTCTTTGCCATAAACAACGATTTTCTTCCAGCTAATATTCGGCACAGGTGCACTTACAGACAGCCAGAGCCGGGTCCACTTGGCAGTATACGCGATGCTCTCAGCCCCGTTACTGTTGAGCTGTGATATGGAAAAAGTGACTGAGTATGAGAAGGAACTGTTATTGAACATGGAACTGATGGCCATAGCGCAAGACCCCTTGGGAGTTATGGCGAAGCCCTATGAGGTATTTTTATTGATAAATTGTGGAACTGAATTCAAGGTGCCTATGAACATGCATGAGTTAATAAGATACTTAAGGTACATAAATTAGCAAGAGGTAAGTTGTTAGCATCGGCTATGAAAAACGACGACGATCTCTATGCAATGACTGGTCCTGATTGGATGCGAGTAGTGGAGAATCAGTCTTGGCGTTCGTTGAAAGAGGCCGATGTCTAGCAGTGGACGGATAAAGGCTGATTATGTAATTAATACAGCAAAGTTGCTTCATACAATTAAGCAGGTTGCTACCGTGCACACACGCGCGGCACAAGACTTTTCACCGAAAAATAAACATAATCGCAAAATTATTGTCTTTCAGACCGCTTACATTCGCTAGCTTGTTCAGAGTTTTTACTTTGACAGCGTATTGTCGTAAGTACGATTGACGATTGTTTGTCAACCACAAGACTTCCTCTGGGACATGAAGTTAAGAAATAAAAGGAGATGCCCCTTTCTTTAAATTTACAGCTGTAAGTGAGTGCCTGATCCGCCATCTTGAGTGCCCTTTTCACAGTAGTATTCTCTATATTGTTTGTGGTTTTGCTGTCTAAATCCTAGCAATGGTAGCCATGTTAAGTGCCGATTTGAGTTGTAGATATACCTTTTTTCGTAGGTATGCCTAGTCCTTCTATATTATGTCTATGCTCTGGTAGGATATAATACTAATGCTCGCGTACGTCTGAATCACAACATGTATAAAGCAGCTTTGCTGTATTCTGAAGGAAAGTCAGAACAAGCATGTGCAACAACATTCTTTGAATTATTGCGATTTTTTTTGGTCGAAGAACAGTATTTTTTTTTAATGACCTAAGCTGGTATTTTTTATGTCACAACGAGGCAACCGAGCAGTCGGAGCCTTATGGTGACTACCGACGCCCATAGACATCTACACATACAAAAGTTATGCAAATGTGTTGCGCTCTTTTTCCCTATCCCCACCAATGGGCCACCAGAAACTCACAAACCGCACCAAACGCGTCAGCATAGCTATTATTTGACGCCGGTGTTATGTGAGCGAGAGGTACCACCCCGGTCGTGCCGGCGCAATTCAGAAATGCAGCTGTAAAGCACTACCTCTTGACAAACGACCACGAGGTGGATGGAACGAACGAACAGAAGAAAGTCAGTTCTATCTTTCATCACACGACACACAAAGTTAGCATACGCAAAAAAGCTAACGTCGAATTAGTTTGGATCAAACTCTGATCGTTCCGGTTTAAATATGGTTTTACATTGTTTTACTATATACTCCATGTTACAATGTGTTTGTCATTTTGTTCCAGCTATCAAAGTCAATTACGTTATGGGTGAAGCCGCATCTACCGAAAAAAGGCGATGTGTATAACTCTGTCTCTTTCGCACTAGTAAACTTGTCGCCCGACAAGTCTTCCGTCTCGTTCACGCCGGGCCAATACGGGTTGAACTATACTGACGGCTACACGGTCATGGTAATATTAAATTGAATATATTTTTTTATTGGGCATTAAATAAAAACACTGCTATAGTGTATACCATAACAATATTAGAAAATTATCAAAAAAAATAGTACCCAAATAAAAATGCAAAATTGATTATTTTTGCGCCAAAAGATATATTTTTTTGTTTGGTGTGTGTTATGTTTTACTGTTATGACAAAAAAAAATCTCTTTCAGGACATATTTTCCCGAACCTTCCTAAGGAACATAACGTTGAATGACTCCATCGATCTGTCGGTGCCAGCTGAAGGTAAGCATTACTACACTGTTATTTAACAACAACTTGTAATACTAGGTGAGGATATAATAGTAAGGATATCTCTGAAGAGGTTACAGGTAAAAAGATCGTATATGTATACTTTTTGATATGCTTTTAGTAAAGAAGTATTTTTTTATACAATATTGTGCATAAAAGTATCTTATTGAACGTAGTACTACTGGTTCCAAAGTTAGTCCACTGAGAAGAACATGCGAAACTAATATCACTTTACCACACGAAAAATAGAAAATTTCATGTATGCACATTACAAGCAATTTAACATGACCGGAGTGAAATTAGGTACGGATATTGTTTTCTAATGTTTACGCGAATTTCACTCATTATAATAAAACAATTTTTTACGGATTTTATCGCGGTTTATTAAGATTTTTACAAGCCCGACGTTTCGGATACTTTACAGCAACCATGGTCACGGGAGGACTGAGGTGTCATACGTCCTATTATTACAAAGTTATTCGAAACTACCCTATGATACATCAATATTTTGGTCAGTCCTATCTACGCAGAAAGTACGGATAAGTACCTAAACGGCGAATCTCACCACCATCCAACACAGTTAGCTACCGTGGGTAAATCTTTGTTTCAGAGAGCACAAGGGATCTGTGATGAGCAACACCTGGAGACCGAACTTCAACATGTCAAGCAAGTACTGCGTGACAACAAGCTTCGGGTACCGCGTCTCCATCACAGTGAACGTGTGAAACCAACCACCGTCGAGCGAGTACCTGCAGTTCTCCCGTTTATTAAAGGCGTCACTGACAAGATTGGCTTCATCCTAAAGCGAGCTTCTATAAAAACTTATTTCAAGCCGCCAAAAAAGATAAGTCAATTCTTACCATCTGTCAAGTGTCATATACCCTTACAAGATGCAGGAGTATACAAGCTTGATTGTGACTGTGGTCTCTCCTATATAGGCCAAACTAAAAGATCTATTAAAACTCGCGTGAAAGAACATATAGCTGATTTAAAACACCGTCGCTACACTAAGTCTGCCATCTGTGAACATAGTCTTGACAAAGCTCGCCATTATATCAGATTTGATAAACCACAAGTCCTCGCAAAAGAACACAGATTCCAACCAAGGATGATCCGTGAGGCTATTGAAATTAAAAAACATCCTAATTTCAATAGAGAAGATGGCTGGCTTCTACCACCTGCTTGGGATCCCATTATTAAAATTATCAAATCAAAATCCAAGCATAATATGTCACAGATTAAAGATACAGTTAGCACTTTCTGCGTAGATAGGACTGACCAAAATATTGATGTATCATAGGGTAGTTTCGAATAACTTTGTAATAATAGGACGTATGACACCTCAGTCCTCCCGTGACCATGGTTGCTGTAAAGTATCCGAAACGTCGGGCTTGTAAAAATCTTAATAAACCGCGATAAAATCCGTAAAAAATTGTTTTATTATAATTAGGTACGGATGACGTCACAATGTCCTTATTCTTTCAAACGAACCAGTTTAGTCTAGCCAATTTACAATTTATATATGCAACTTATAAATTATAATGTGTAATCGTGTATTAAGTAGAAATCGAGTACTACGAGGGGAAATATGTATGAAAAATATATTTTTGGTACTTTATCGGGGTTTATTTGCGCCAATCACTTGTTTACAACCTCCCCCCAGCGATCAGGAATTTAATATGAAATATGAAATCGGAGAGATTACTCACGCTACGTATACCCGCTATTATCTTGTTGGGGGTTTTATTAAATACGTTTTTGGTGGAAATATTTCAATATTTGTAATGAAACAACTTTTACAGATTTTATCGCGGTTTAAAGATTTTAACATGGGTTTTGAGTCTGAGATTTCATACTTTACAGCAACCACGGGGACTGAGGTGTAAGACGTCCTATACAAAGTTATTCGAAACTAATCGTAGGAATAATACATTAATAATTTAATAAGTCTTATCTATGTAATTTTATAATGGGATCTCACGCAGGTGGTAAGAGCATGGCTCTACCATGGCTGCTGTAAGGTATCCGAAACGCCGCCGGGCATGTAAAAATCTTAGTAAACCGCGAATATATGTATACCAGCCAGAGATTGGCGTCCGTCGATAGAGGCCTGTCCTGCGGTGGTTGGCAAAGCCCTTTATAGACAGATGCTGGTTAAGGCGCAACCCTGTAGACTGATACAATGATTTGTAGTCTGTTTGCCCAAGAGCTCGTGACGGACAGGCCTTCATTATTTTATAAAACCTGAAAGTTTCTCTTTAACGAATTTAAGGTACTGTTTTATACACCTTTACTACCTATTACCTGCTCAAGTAACCACAGTCGCTACTCGCAGGTCGTTCTTACCAGTATTGGAGACATAGATGGATAAACTTTCAGCTTTTATAAAATAACGAAGGTCTGGCCGTCGTGGGCTCTTGCTCTAATATTCTATTTAAGATTTTTGCGCATAATTTCTTGTGTAGTTTTTGTGTTTATTTATATTATATTATATTATAGTTATAGTGTTAACACTCATTCACTGATGAATGTGCATTGAATCCATGATCTAAGAAGTTCCTGCTGAGTATAGGCCTCCCTCAATGAACGAGACGGCCGATCCCTTGCCACTCGCATCCAACACGGACCGACCACCATACGGAGATCGTCTTCCCACCTGCTTAATGCCCGAACAACACTACTGGAGTTTACTTCGTTTCAATATAATTCGACTTTGGTCATATTATTTCAAAAACGTTGTTCCAAAAACAAGAAATTGTGATTTAAATTTACTAATAAATAAATTACTAAATTCGGCATCCATTTTGATGTCAATTCTTTTGTCGGTGAAGTCTACCTCATAATAAGTAACTATCATAATATTGAACTTGGCTCCTATTTTCGCGTTTATGTTTTTACCTGCACATTTTAATCCTCTGGTGTAACGGGTGTTTGTGGATGTCGCTTTTCACTTACCACCAGGTGAATCGACTGTCCATTTGCCCCCTCTTTTATAAAAAAGATAGTTTAATTTTCTCTTAAATTCTCATTTTCTATTATTGTATTTTTTCATTTCAGATGTGATATTCTACACGTTATTTCCCCTTTGAGGTGTTTCCAGTTTCTATTGTGATTGCTCAAATTGTACTTAATTTGTATATATACTATTGTTACAGTTTATTTCTGTTTTATTTGTAGTTTTAAGTCATAAACTTCTGCTAAGAAATAAAGTACATTATGTGAGGCACACTTCAACTACAGTGTTCTTGTTACCTTTTCATGCCTAAACGATATTATAAAATAAAATTGACAAGGAGAAAATAAATTTATTCGTCCAAATAGGCAAGCAACAGCTAGTAGTTTTTAAGAAGCAAACCGTTGAAAAAATCGTTTGAATTGCAGACAGACAAATCCCATACAAAAGAGGCTAACCACTGCTAATGCGAGATACAACACGCTCGCCCACTCATTCCAATGCTTTAATGCACTGACACACTTTCGACCCAACGATCATTTGATGCATCTTTTTCCCGGTTGAGTGTCATCAAAGGAAATTCCGAATGGTCGATCCAAGCTTTCATTAGTTCTATTTTTATGGATACGTATGCTTAAATAGTAGACTGATAATTTCAGTTCAGTTTTAAAAATGATATTGCTCGTGGCATTTTCATTGTGTACATTACGAAACGTTTAAGTAGGTAACCTTAGAGACTTGCGAGCTAACTGTTTTAATTAATATCTAATGGATTCCCTTAAGGTTTTAAAAGTAGACAAAATACGGAACCTGCTTGAGATCGAATATATTATGATGCTATATAAAAAGTAAAAAAATATAGATTCATCATCATCATTATAACATAGACAGACATAGTCCTGTTCAAATGAATGCTACGACAACCTATCGCCCGCATTCAACCAGACTCGGCCACTGAGATTATCGTCCAATCTGGCTGGAGGTCGACCCACCTCTACCAATATTTTTTTTTTGCAAAAAAAAGATTTCCAGCACGGATGGAAACGGCGCAACGTAAAACGGATACTCTCCTCGCCTGTTCAAGTAAGAAACCCTTCCCATCGAGCTTATAACCATAGAGTAGTAATGTGAGCCATAACATTCCGAAACTAATCAGTGATTTGTCACTGACGTAATAGCAATTCAACCAACCAGTGATCTGTGTGTACGTTCCACGAGAGCCGCCAATGAGAGCGCAGAACCGGCGCAGCGCCACAGCACAAAATATACAACACACATAACATTCCCGCTCTATACCGGTTATATTATGATCGATGCCCTTTCCAAATAGCAGTCGTATTTATTAAATAAAAAAGGATTTCCCTTCATTGGAAACTCCACGTCATCAAAGAACATGTTGGTCTAATCGATGAACTGGTCATTAGAAACTTTTATATCTACAAAACGGGCTGGCTGGGAGCCAAACATTTAATGCAAATAAGTCTCAGAATATAGTTGAAGCTGCCGCTAATAGCTCCATTAGACATTTATCTTCTAGTGGAGGGGAAGGGATAAGGATATAAGAAACGATTCGTTTTCGTTTGTTTTTTCAAATATAATAATTATAAAATCTACATAAGACTGGAGGCACTGATAAAGGCAAGCGGGCAGGCGAGCCAACAACTTCATTTAAGACTATCCCAGACAACGCCTATCTTAAACGTGAACAGGTAAGTCTCAGTAAACACTGTCTATCCTTCTTTCCGAAACACAGCAAAGCTAGTGAGAGGTAGTGCCATGCTGCTTTGTAGCCGAATTGGGCCAGCATGATCGGGGTGGTACCTCTCGCTCACATAACACCGGCGTTAAGTGACAGTCATGCTGTGGCGTTTCGTGCGGTTTGTTAATTTCCGGTGGCCCATTGGGGGGGATAATGAAATTGAGGGCAACGCATCTGCATGAGTTTTAGTTGTGCGGATTTCCATGGGCGCCAGTAGTCACCATAAGGCTCCGACTGCTCAGTTGCCTCCTTATGACCTAGAAAAAGCTGTTTGACTGAAGAAATACGCAGGATGGAGGTAACCCAGAAGTCGGGTGCGACTAAGTACGGCATGGTAAGGGATAAGTAAAATGGAGGACACATGATCGATTACCATCACGGGTAGATTTTGTATGAGAAATATGATGAGGCAAAGATTTATATATGAAACTTATACATAATGCCTTGAACAGCATTTAATATATAAAAATATTTTTGTATAAAAATCATTTTCCGTTTGTCTGTAGCCGCAAAACTTGAAAGGTAGCCGACGAATTTTTACACAAGAGTGCGTTTGTAAAGAAGAATGTCTCGTATCACTTTTATCCAGAAGTTTCCATGGAAAAGGTAGCCACAGTTACGCGTGGTCTTAGCTACTTCATCATCATCATCAGCCTCTATCCTTCCACTGCTGAACATAGGCCTCTCTTAATGAACACCGAAACGATCAATCCCTCGCCCCTCGCATCCAACACGGACCGGCTACTTAGTTATATATAATATTATAACCATGTTGGATGCGAGTATTATGGGATCGGCCGTCTTGGCGTTCATTGAGGGAGGCCTATGTTCAGCAGTGGACGGATAGAAGCTGATGATGATGATGATAATATGCCCCAAGCGGGGCATGGATCTCTTCCTCTAAGTCAGACGAGAAGGGTGCTGGCCCATAGTTTATCGATGCGCTGCCCCAATGCGGGTTGGTAAACTTCATACACCTTCAAAGACTTTTAATCTAACCGGTGAAAAAATATTTTTGGTGAACAAGCGATGGTATCATGTTCCTGGTGTACGTAGAAATTTAGAAAAACCCATTTCAAGGGGGATTAGGATCGAACTTGGACTACTCATTCAAGAGGCTGAGCCCATTACCACTAGACCACCGTCGCTCACTTATATTATTTAGTTATACAATAAATAATAAATGTGTTAATTTAGAATGAAGAATGAATGAAAGAGAGTTTTGTCATTTACACGACCGTAACTCTAGACAGTAGGTATATAAAGCTTATAGAATAGTTCTTGATGAAAAAGCTAGCACCCAGGGGAAGACCGGCAGATCTATGTTTTGAAATCTATGGAATAAAATATATGATAGCGACACGCCGTTTGCCGTTCCGGCATTCGAGTATTTTTCACTGCTTAGCGCGCCGATAGATGTTTAACATCAATTAATCGGGATCGGCGGAGGATCGGTAGTTTCAGGGTTATTAAAAACGTCTTATATCCAACGTTGGCGGAAAAAGATTTAAATCGATGATAGAAAAACTAGCAATTCAACCAGTTAACAAACAAAAGCCAAGAATACAAGCGATCTACAAAACACTTGAAGTGTATTACATAAACATCTTACCCGCCATCTTGGCTTACTTACTATATTGTTCAAGCCAAAAACAAATTTGGCATGAATCAGCATAAAAGTTAATTGGAACGTCTTTCATTTTGCGTTCCGTTCGCCGACACTTTGTAGTATCGAGTAACATGAGTTATGATCAAATTGAAGCCAGACGCTATAATTATACAACCTTTTTCGTGTTAACTGCCACCCAATGGGAATTCGTTCATGAACATGAATGAATTCAATTGAGAACTAACCTGAGCAACCGCCTATCCGATGCCTATTCTAACATGTAGCCATCGAGCATAAAACCAGAATAAAGCGGTAATGTTTTGTATGCAAACAAAATCCCCCAATTTTGTGCTTCGACGCTGGTTCGGTTCTGCGCTCTGATTGGCCGACTGGTGGTCATTGATGGATGATTGGCCGATGGGACGTACACACAGATCACTGGTTGGTTGAATTGCTATTACGTCAGTGACAAATCACTGACCAGTTTCGGAATTTTATGGCTCACATTAGTAGGTACTCTATCTGGTTATATGCTCGATGCACGTTGCTAATGGAAGCTCTAGGAGCCAGTAACACTCCATGGAGCGCTATTCTGTCGGAAACACTGCAAAGGTCACTTTATACATATAAGCTAATATCGGTTACGCATCCATTCCACCGCGTGTTTCTTTTTATCATATGGCACCATCTCTGCATATTATGCAATATCTCATTTAGTTGAGGTCAATAGTTTGAGATCCTCTTTAATATAAGACTATAGTTCCACAAACATAATTCGTGGGTGAACATAACCACAAATTTAAAGGTACCGCCATCTTGGATTAATGTTTACGACTAAAGAAAATGGCCGTTATATTCAAGTCACGTGCGAAGCAACGCAGTGTGCGTTTTTACCCAATCCCGTTTGCAGCGAATAATAATTCAGCGGGAAATTATTACATACATTATATGTATCTAAAATTATCACCTTGAGTAGGGTCTAAGATTATCTTTCACAGTTTCCATTTCCGAAAACGGATTTGATCAGTAAGCTGAGGATATACCTAGGTACTGTACTCGTATATTGAAAGTACAGTGTAGCCTCAGCAGCAGATCAAACCCCGTCTTAATCTTAATCTGGCATTTCAAACTGGCAACCGAAGTTTCGTCATCATATAAAAACCATAAAGTTAATATACTTAGCGGAATAAGTATGTTAACTTTATGATAAAATCAGACGAATTAGCTATGGAAACGCACACATAAATGTATACAGTACCTAGGTATACCTACTCGTACAACGTAATATAAATGATGTAAAAAATAACTAACCTAACTTATTACCTAATCTAAATTCTAAATACTAGCCCACACTTACAGCCAAATAAAGGTTTATATTGTATTTTATTATTCATATTCTTTCTTGGTTTTTTTTACTGTAAGACTGGGGTGGCCAACCCGCGGCCCGCCGACTGTCAAATTGTGGCCCGCGGAGCTGGTCAATTTTTTTTAAAGTTAACTAAAGTGACTGTATATTATATAAAATTTATTAAAAAAAATGTTTTCTTTTAAACACTAATGGGTATGACAAACGTTTTTTACTTTATATGCCAAATAAATCTACAAAAAATTACGAGAAAAACTGTGTTTTTGCTTTTAAGATATTTACGATCAAAGTGCGTATTTTCAGCCGAAGGTTTTTAAAAACGCGGACGGGCGCTCACTAGCCGATGACGTCACACCCCCGCTCATTCGACAGTCGCGCTCTCGTTCGCACGACTTTGCGCAATAAAAATCAAAATTATCGGTATCCCCACGGCCCCACCGAATCAATATTCGGTGCGGCTAAGTAGCTTAAGGTGAACCCAGCACCTTGGGCGAAGCTAAGTAAACCCAGACCCAGACTCTTTGTACCCCTATTATAAAAAGAGGGGACAAAAGAGAAGGGTGGCCAAGGGGCGAAGATGGGTACCTCACCCCATCGCACTGTCCCGATTATGGGGGAGGTTTTCTCCTAGGTCATGGGTGTGTATTAAATATAATATGTATTATATTTCGAATCCGATACGAGTAGACACAAACCCAGACCGCGCTAAGAGCAGTAGCACTACGTTACCGCTAGATTGCTTGGGCACCGCGCATGAACCGCCTCTCTCCCCAGAGGGAGGGATAAGGGCCGGCCCTCATGATGATAGGCTAAATTCAACCATAAAAGATTCGTCGACCGTATCGGATTTGACTAGTCCAAATCCTGCTCTCCCGAGCAGCGCGCGCGACGTCCCCCCCCCCCCCCGCCTTAAGTGAGCCATCTCTCTCGCAAGCACCCTTCATTGTGTATTTCAATTAGATTGATGCAACACCAGCGTATTCTGCATTATTACTACTTACATAAATAAATAATTTTTTGTAATGAAAATAAGCAAGATAACTTAAAATCATATAATAATATACCTACATAATATTATTACTACTTATTTAAAATTAAAAATTAAAATACACAAAAATGTTGAATATAGTTATATAAATGTATACAGCAATAGCTGGGTATATATAAAGTTTAATCAAGGATTGAGTTAACGATTATAATAAATTAAGATTTATTATTATCATTATTATTTAAACCGCAATAATGGTTGTTCTAAAAAGTGACATCGTCTAAGCTGAGATCAAAAGCCAGCACAAACAGAACGTGTTGAGATTAAACTTGAGAATAGACAAAAAGGTTTGCGATCCGGTAATCCCCGCGTCTTAGCCGTTCTCTGATACCTTTATATTATGTGACTCAAATGTGACGAAATTACTTTATAATCCGACTGTATATTTAAGGGATAATGTTTTATTGCTAAGCATAGGTACCTATAATATAGATAGAGACTAAGCCCGACTGTGTCATATTTTTTTTAATTTAGACGCTTGAAAGTCCTACCGATAAAAGCCAATAGAGATATAAATACTTAATAGAATTAGGCGTTACTTTGCAATGTGAGATATTTAATATAAGTATTTGTGAGTAATAATTTCGCAAACCACGCAGTTCCAATAAACTCAAACGCATATGCATGCATAAACCACATCCCTCCTTTCCCACACTTCATATTTGCATGCACCATCGCCGACATAGCTAAAGCGTTCGATAAAGTGTGGCACAAAATATATTTTGCACAAAAGAGGCTTTTCTTCTTTTTAATTAAAAACTCCTTGGTTTTAAAAATGGAATACCATTTATTTATTTTAAAAAAGATTCTCGGTCTTGTCACAAGGTCTTGTCAAACTTGTTTAGTCGTTGTGAAAATGGAATTGACTCCAGAAAATTCTAGAGCGATGATTTATTACGACTTACGAAGTGGTTTAACACAAAAACAGTGTGTTGACCGGATGATTTCTGCATTTGGTGATGAAGCCCCATCCAAAACCACAATTTATCGCTGGTTTGCTGAATTTCAACGTGGACGTGTCAAGCTCAGTGATGATCCCCGTCAAGGTCGTGCAAAAACTGCAGTCACCCAAGAAAACGTTGATGCTGTGCGTAAGCTGATTGAGGAAGGTCGACATGTGACATACCGCGAAATTCAGGCAAGTTTAGACATTGGCATGAATGAGTCAAATACAAATAATCTTGCATGAACAATTAGGTGTAAAAAAGTTGTTTTCCCGATGGATACCGCATTTGCTCTGTGACGACCTCTGTGGCTCAGTGGTAAGCGCTTTGGCGATCAAGCCGGAGGTTGCGGGTTCGAATCCCGCCAGGGAACAAAAATATTTTCTGTGTTCCTGGGTCATGGATGTGTATTAAATATGTGTATTATATAATAAAAATATTAAATATATCTATAGTATAAAATTGTTAAATATAATATTTCCGTTGTCTGGTACCCGTAACAACAAGTTCTTCGAGAACTTACCACGGGAGCAGATTGACGTGGTGTGTAAAAAAAAAAGAGCAAAAAGCGGCTCGCGTTACTTGGTGCGTCATAACTCTCGAAAGATTCCACGCAGGGTCCTCAAATGCTGTATACAACATCGTATCAGGTGACGAATCCTGGATATACGCGTACGAACCCGAAACAAAAAACCAGTCACGAGTTTGGGTGTTCGAAAATGAGTTAAAAGCCAACAAAAATTGTTCGTTCACGGAGTGTTGCAAAAAAATGATGGCCACGTTTGGCTCCAAAACCGGTCATGTTGCGACTATTCCTCTTGAGGGAAAAAGAACGGTTAATGCAGAATGGTATGCTAGCATTTGTTTGCCACAGGTCGTTTCTGAACTCCGTAAAGAGAACTGCAACCGCCGCATCATCCTCCATCACGACAATGCGAGTTCTCACACCGCGCACAGAACAAAAGAGTTTTTAGAGCAAGAAAACATAGAATTATTAGACCATCCGCCGTACAGCCCCGACCTAAGCCCTAATGATTTCTATACTTTCCCTAAAGGATAAAGCGTGGTCAGAGATTTTCATCGCCTGAAGAAGCTGTGGACGCCTATTATACGGCCATTTTGGAGACCCCAACTTCCGAATGGAATGGTTGCTTCAATGATTGGTTCCATCGTATGGAAAAATGTCTCAAATTTCGCGGAGAATACTTCAAAAAGCAATAAATACATTTTTAAATAGTAATGTTGTGTCACTTCCTTGATTCCCGAAATTTTCAGTGCCGCCCTCGTAGGTCTGTTTTCCGGTAATACCGTCCTCTATACCAGGGATTCCCAAAGTGAGTTCCACGGAATCTAGGGGTTTCGTAGAATATTCATCAGGGATCCGTCAACATTATCAGCTATTAAATAATACTGCTGAACAGTACAGTACAGTGGACGGATAGAGGCTGATGATGATGATGATGAAATAATACTACAGTTACAAACATTATTTTGAAAACTAGCTGTTGCCCGCAGCTTCGCCCGCGTTAACTTACATTTACAGTCGTACGCGGATTGATGATGATTATTTTTATAGCCTAAGTTACTCCCTATATAAGCTATCTTCCAGTGCAAGGCCCGTCAAAATCGGCCCTGCCGTTTCCAAGATTAGCCGGAACAGACAGACAAAAATTGTAAAAAATGCTATCTAGCTAGGTGTATACATCTATACATATAAATAAAATTGGAGTGTCTGTTTATAATATTAAAAGTTTTTAAAACGTAATTAAAAACACGTAAAAACGTTTTAAAAAGTAAAAACCGTTTTCTATTGAATGCTTATGGATGCATACACGGGACATATGTTAATGCGAAGGTGGGGGGAGGACCTGGCGCAGCAGCCGTACGGCAAAAGCCTAACGGTAGCTCTGCGTCCGGTCCTTGAGCGATGGATGCGCCGTAAGCGTAAACCCCTCACCTTCCGTCTGACACAGGTGCTCACCGGGCATGGTTGCTTTGGTGAGTACCTGTGCCGGACGGCCCGCAGGGAGCCGTTGATAGTGTGTCACGATTGTGGCGCGGCGGTGGACTCGGCCCAGCACACCCTCGAGGTGTGCCCGAGATGGGCGGCGCTGCGTCATGATCTGACATCGGTCATCGGAGGGGACTTGTCTCTGCCGAGTGTCATCATCGCGATGCTCGGCGACGACGAGTCCTGGACGGCGATGGTTTCCTTCTGCGAGGCAGTAATGTCCCAGAAGGAGGCCGACGAGCGGGTGAGAGAGGAGGCCGCCGACGAGGCCTCCCCCCGTGGGCGACGAACGGGGGTGCGCAGGAGGCGCTACTTAATGCGCCTCCAGTAACGCCCCTGTGCTCGTGTCGGGTTCAGGATGGGAACCTGGGCTCAGTATGACACGACGTCGCGGGGACTGCCCAAGCAGCCGGGCAGCCCCCTTTAAGAGGAGTAGTCTGGCCTTCGCCGGGGCCAGCCTGTCGCTGAGGTGATCCTGTTGAATGCCTATCCGGGACCCTCAAATTAAAGCGGCTGAAGGCGCTCGCAGTGGTTTTAGTTTACGGGTAGGGCACTCCCAGGTGCGAGTCCCACATAGGGTCAGGATCTACCCGAGATCCTGGCTACATGCGCAAAAAGCATTTCCCTGCGATAACAAAAAAAAAAAAAAAAAAAAAAAAAAAAACACGGGACATATACCAAAATAGCTTTTTTTTATTTTTGTCTGTCTGTCTGTCTGTTTGTTCCGGCTAATCTCTGAAACGGCTGGACCGATTTTGACGGGACTTTCACTGACAGATAGTTGATGTTATAGGGATATACTTAGGCTACAAAAATAATCATCATCACTCCGGACACGGCTGTAAATCTAAGTTAACGCGGGCGAAGCTGCGGGCAACAGCTAGTCTTGTATAGGATGCATCTCAAAATCCTTTCTTAGGGGATGCCTACGCCATAGTAGCTTTATGCATGCAAAGTCTCAGCCCGATCGGTTTAAAATTGACAAAGTTTCATACAAACTTTCATCCCCTATTTTATCCCCTTGGGGGTAGATTTAATCAAAATCCTTTCTTAGCGGATGCCAACGTCATAACATCTACCTGCATGCCAAATTTCAGCCCGATCTGTCCAGTGGTTTGGGCTGTGCGTTGATAGATCACTATGTCAGTCAGTCAGTCAGCAGAAAATCAGCTGGTTAGTAATCAATGACTCATTTGTGATGACCTCATTATCGATACATGTTGGAAGGACGATACTCTTTGGTCAATCCATACATTTTGTAGGACAATTATTTTTCGAATAATTTAGATACTTAATTATCATCAGATTTACAAAAAATACCCAGTTAGTAATAAATTTATGATAATCTCACGCAAGAAGTTTTTACTTCTTTATAACAAAAATATTACAACTTAGTATTGACATTCCCATTATGTAGGTACTTAAGGTTCAGATATTTTTTATTTGTAAAGGTCCTCCTTTCTTTTACAAAAAAGTTCAAAGCTCTCAATGCTCAAATGTCTTTAAAAGTAATCAGACTTATGACCCGCATAGTCTAAAGTTATAGTTCGAGTATTAAAACGAGCAAGTTTATTAATATTATAACATTTCAAAGAGTTAAGACGTCGGCGTCGACACTTTCATTGCTTAAAATTTATAATTATATTAATTTACACAATCTGCTCACCTGGTGCCGACTGGCGCCATTCTCTAGAACTTTTAGTACAAGTTCTACTATACTTTTATCTTACCGTGTCTATACAGACAAGAGTATGTCTATATGTATGTGTACGTAGGCATGTACAGTCTATATCGCATATTCTGTACTTTCAATGAATTAGAATCATAGATGTTTATAATACGCGTTTGGTACACGTATTTTACGTATTGATAATATGTCAAAGCGATTCGCAACATAATAATACGTTTTTGGTGCATACGTGTATTACCTACGTACTGTTACTATGTCTACTGATTCTTAATAGACTGAATACTCGATTTGGAAATGTATTTTCATCAACATGCCATATTATGTCAAAACGGACATAATAGGCATTTTGTATACCGGCCTTTATCCGACCTATACCCGATAAACTGTATAAAACTAGCGGTTCGACGCGGTTTTACTCACCCCAAAATGTAAATAAATTATACTATACTCCATAATTAATAGCTTAACCTTTTTTTAGATTATTTAACCACGTTACCAAATGCAAAAAAAAGTACTGTTAGTTCCGAGGATCAGCGCGTTCAAACCAACTCTTTAGTTGTATTTATGTGCAACATATATTAGCATGCCTTGTGGGTTAGCCAAGATGCCATTCTACAATCGTAAACGCTAGTAGAAAACTAATAAATATATGGAAATGACATTTTACACCGAGTGTTTACGATTGTAGAATGACATCTTGGCCAACCCACCCGGGCAGTAAAATTGACTCGAATGCCGTGATGGTAAGCGGCATGCTGTTATTTCTTTGTTTTATTTCATACCTCCTTATATATTTTTGTATTAGTATAGATATATTTTATATCAACACAATAGTATAATGGACTTCGCTATTCATGACTCCAGCATTTTCAAATACAAATTGACATCAATCAACAAGCCAACAAAAAGTACGTTAGGTTAGACACAAATGTAATTAAAATATTTAGGGTAATGACGCAGTCCTAACGTGTTGGAAACGTTCAAGTGTACCTCAACCCTCCTCAAGCCAAATCTTAGATAAGCTGTCACTTCCATTTGTCTTATTTCACGCTAATTTGAATATGCGTTTCACAGATTACATAGGATTCGCCAGGAGGGACGAAAACAAAGAAAACCCGTTTTCCTCAGATCAAAAATCATAAAAAAACCTCCCTCTACTCTAAATAATCTTCCTCAATATTGGGCCTTCGATGCACTTGGAAAAAACATATTTTTTAATTCCACTGGTAGAGACAGACAGAGACAGTAAGTAGACATTGGTATAAATTGACAGGTAGAGGTAGACATCAGTATAAATTGACAGGTAGAGGTAGACATTGGTATAAATTGACACGTAGAGGTAGACATTGGTATAAATTGACAGGTAGAGGTAAACATTGGTATAAATTGGCAAGTAGATGTAGACATTGGTATAAATTGAGCAAAATCACTTTAAAAGTACACATAGTTGCAATTTGCAAACAAGCTATTTACAGTAAAAAGGAATATGATGTTATTTTATTTTAAAAACTCTAAAGACATATAAAACGTTCTGATTAAATAAGTTAGCTTACTTTGGGTAGTACGGAGTCATTTTGTAAATTAACTTAATTAATATAAAACCACACTGTTCCATATGTTATATTCAGCTCAGCTCAAGATAATCCGTGGCAAGTTTCGAACAACTTAAAAACTCATTACCTACCGAATATTCTCGAACGAATAGAATCCAAATTCAAATGTGTTCGAAAGTCAAAAATACGAATAAAACACAAGACAATAAGAAATATTCAGAAATAAGGTTTATTGCGTGCCAAAAAATATTTAAGTGGGGAAACCCTTTGGTAATTTAAATCTTTGCTTGGGTAGACTACAACAGCGTTTGAGTTCTGATATATCTGTAAGAACAATACCAGCCAGTACTTTAAAAATTTTGCGACATGCACATTCTGTAATTGCTCTACATTCGGCGATAGAAATCATTACAGCTTAGATGTCTGTGTACAATACTATGAGTCAACTTTTCGACAATACAACTAGATACGATACGACATAGTCTACGTAAACGTGAATGAGCTAGGCATTTAATTTTTAATCATAGTTAACATAGTTTATTGCATTCATTTGACTATTGTAAGCAATCTGGTGAACATACTGGTAAATCTATCCTACGAAAACTGCTTTCCATCACTACTCTGTTCCAATCCAGTTTGAATGTTAAAAAAGTTAGATATACGTGTATACAGTATGATATACTCTTTGAGTCACAATGCTATGGGTAAACTGTAAAACTAAACCTGTAAAATAATTAAATTAAAAGTAGTTTTCGCAAACTCGCTTCAATTATGAACAGTTAGTAGGGGCGTTGTTTTTGACTAGTTGCCAGGCCGGAGTTATGTTCCTGTTGATTTACCGCCCGACTTCTGTTCCCTGAGATTATACCGCGCCGTTAATGTTCCTTAGTTTATATTAGGGAGGTTCCGATTCCTGAAAATCGGAAACAGCTACTGATACTAAGTACATATATTATATAATTTAATATTATAGGTGTACACGCGCAGACGATATCCACAACTACACTACATTACTCAGCCTACTTGGAATTCGACTCATTTTGCGATTTTGTAGCACGCATACACCGTATTTTAGTTCTCTAATACTATCATCATCATCATCATCATCATCATCAGCCTTTATCCGTCCACTGCTGAACATAGGCATCCTTCAATTAACGCCAAGCCGACCGATCCCTAATACTTTTAAGTTTTGACGTGACAAGGTCTTGTAATTCGACGAAGCCGGCTGCAAGAACGAAAAAACATGACGTATGCGGCGTTACCTCGCTCTGAGGCGTTCCATTTTCTTATGACGTTGTCACGTTCAACTATCGTCAGTAAACCGACTTTACAGACAATCGATTTTTTGACGTGACAACATCTTATAATTCGATGGAGCCGGCTGCAAGAACGAAAAAACATGACGCATCGGCGTTACGCTCCGAGGTGTTCTATTTGTGACGTTGTCACGTTCAACTATCGTCAGTAAACCGACTTTACAGACAAGTGATTTTTTTTATAACATGTGCAGTAGAGTTATCATATCGTTTTATTATCGTTTATTTTAAATAATGTGTTCATCTATCTATCTTAATTCTAGAAAGAGGCTGTAAGAGGTAGAAACACAGCAGTGGCCACGTTTTAAGGGAACCTATTTACGTTAGATGGATTATTCAAATTAAGAATCGGGTCGTTTATTTCGTTTTACGTCTCCGTAACACATCAACTCATAATATGACTTTGGTGCCGATCCACCTTCATATTCCAATTTCGACGAAACACATTTCGATATTCGACAAAAAAAACTCCTGCTTTTGTTGCTATAAAGCCGCAGTAGGTACATCCCTAGTTTGCATAAATTCTGTTGTTTGGTAATTTTGTAAATTAGACCCGGATATTATATGATATGAGTTCCGAGTTTAAATTGTACGTAATAGGTTTATATTATCTGTTTGTTTGGTTTTAAAGGCACAAATTTCATAAATTCGAACGTAGGTATGTTAAACCTCCCCACCATGGTTCAGGCCTTGACGTGGCTGTGGGGCTCAGTAGCCTAGGGTGAGCCCAACAACTTGGGCGAAGCCAATTGAGTCGAGGGGGCTCTTTGTACTCCTCTTATAAGAAGAGGGGACAAAAGAGCAGGGGGCAAGGGGTGAGGATGGGAAGCTCACCCCATTGTACTGTCCGGACGTTGGGAGGGGTTGTTCTGTGGTGCGGGACAACCCCTCTGTGGAGGTGGCGTCGGTCCCTTGCAGGACTAACTAGCCGTCGAGGTGCCCTGTTAGCTTAACAGATCCGGGGCACCTCACCAAGGCGGCACTGGTGGCACTCGCCGGGTTTTAGTGGGTAGAGCTGCGTCCATTCACCATCTTTCGGGCGCAGCGAGTCCCACATACCCACCTGGGGTGACCCACTCCCCAGGCGGGATACCTCAGAGCATTTCCCGGCGTAAAAGAAAAAAAAAGAAGAAAAAAAAGTATATTAAACCTCATGTCTCAAAGTTGGCTACATTGTAATGTAAATACATATTTTTTTTAATTAAATTTCATACCGGTGGGAGGGAAGCGCTGTGCCGCGCTCCCGGCTGCATGGGTAATAGCATCTTGCTTGTTTCTCCCGTGAAACAGCTTTGCTGTGTTTCGGAGAGAAGAGCAAGACAGGCAGTGTAATTACTGGCACCGAGACTTAACATCTTATGTCCCAGGATAGGCAACACATAAATGAGTTGCCTGGGCTCGTTCCAGGTAAACTAGTTTATGTTCATGGGCGACGTCGACCACTTACCATCAGATGGCACGTTTGCTAGTTTGCCTATGCAACTAACATAAAAGAAAATCATATAGAAGTAAGTATGTAGATTTTCTCTTTTAGGACTGTAGTAGTACATTTCCTAGTATTTATGCCGTAAAATTCTGTATTGTTTGGTCCTCCTACTCCTTTTAGCTTTGCCGTAATACGCGTTCTGCTATCTCAAAATACCTTTCACGCCGCTATAAGATAAGAGTCTTCAAACGTCGTATCTGTCTTGTTATGTGGCTGTGAGACCTGGTTCATCCACCAGAATATCACCCACAGGCTTCAAGTATTTGTCAACAAATGCCGCAGAAAAATACTGGGTATATTTTGGCCAAATATTATCTCCATCAACGACCTTTGGAAACTAACGAATCTGCGTCCTATTCACATAGAGATACTTGATAGAAAATGGCGTTACATTGCGGCAAGAGGACTCTCGTCTCATCAAACAGGCTCTATGTTACTCTCCCGTGGGAAACAGAAAGAGAGGTCGTCCAAAGTCTACCTGGCGGAGTACCGTGGCCCTAGAAGCCGATTCTCTCGTGAAAAGCTGGCCGGATATAGTCGCACTCGCCACCGATCGGAAGGAATGGAAAATTGTAGTCGAGGCCCTATGCTTCTCGAGGAGTTGGAGGATCCAAGAAGAAAGGAAGTATTCGGGTTTAAAAAGAAACATGATTATTGTTTTATACGCGAACTAAGTAAATGAGCAGATGGCTCACTTAAGAAATATTCGAAAGAGGGATGCCCCCCTCCGCGACCCGCAGGGGGCGCGATTCATTGCGCGCGCTGCTCGGGAGAGCAGGATTTGGACTAGTCAAATCCGATACGGTCGACGAATCTTTTACGGTTGAATTTAACCTATCATCATGAGGGTTGGCCCTCATCCCTCCCTCTGGAGAGGGAGACGGGTCATGCGCGGTGCCCAAGCAATCTAGCGGTAGCGTAGTGCTAGCGCTGTTTGCGCGGTCTGGGTTTGTGTCTAATCGTATCGGATTCGGATCAAGTCGCATATTAACTTACATTCATGTTGACCGACCCTAATGTAAATCTCTGTGGCATTAATAACCTGCCTGTCCTGTCCTTTCAGGAAAACAACAAAGCTGTAATACGGAAGAATTAAACAGGATGTTGGTACCCGTGCCTGGCTCGCGGTGCAGCGTCTTCCCCACCGGTAAAACTATAGAACTATAAGCAAGCAAGTATCTACATACTAATATTATATAAACAGACTAACAGTTAGCAAACAAGGATGTATATGCTCAATTACAGTGTGGGTTTGCTTAGCCCTGCTTCGCTATAGTCCGTTCAAACATTTGCCGAGGTTCATTAGATGGAATATTTACGGACCTATTGATTGACGGATGAGAATTTCGTAGATATCTTTGTTCAGGTGGAGTATACTTAACAAAGATTATGTCAGCAATAGGTACATTTATTGCTCGGAGATCGTCGTACTATCTGGAAGGTCGATCTTCCGTCTTCCCACGTAGCCTCCGCTTCAGAACTCTATTAATCCTAACGACTGGCGTGACATTCATTGAGCATATGAGTGAACAAATGGTATTAAGTTATATATTTTTAACTATCGATATAGTACTACCGACTACGTTATCCTGCGCCTAATTGTTTTGGTGGAAGAGTAAAATGTGATATGTTAAGTAAAACTGTAGAAGAAGAGCCGGGGGCAAAGCCTATAGCTAAGCATTGAAGGAAGCAAAACACTGTAGTCTATTGAATA
This sequence comes from Helleia helle, assembly GCA_963853865.1. Classification (NCBI taxonomy): domain Eukaryota; kingdom Metazoa; phylum Arthropoda; class Insecta; order Lepidoptera; family Lycaenidae; genus Helleia; species Helleia helle. The sequence goes on from OY971419.1 coordinate 3,163,728, forward strand.
CAAAACACGAAAAGATGAAATCAACTCTATTTATTACTAAGGTGTATCATAATTACAATCAAATTAAATAATTAAAAAGATAACAATATAAAATCTAAATTGTAAACAAAACCTCTTAACATTTCTACTTTTGCCCCGTGATGTGGACAAAACCATGTACCTACCATATACGGTAACTGAAGGGTGGCGTGACTAGCAAATGGTACGAGCCCCGAGCTTTAGGGGTCCGGAACAAGAGGCATGCGAGAATATTTTAGTCTTTTTACCGTTCCTTAAAATGACTCCATCACTCCATTATTCGCCTGTCTGTCTGTCAAATCAAAAACTCGAGGGCACTTCCATTGCCATAGAATCATGGAATTTGGCAAAATGTTTGGCTTCATAGCATAAGTTAAGGAAGAAATTGAAAACCGTTTGCTACTATAATATACATATTATTAAAAAAGTATTTTTTTACAAAAATGCAAAAGATTTCATGAAAGGTATGCCTTGATGCATCCATGGTTTATCAGCATTGTTTCACTTTACAACGATAAGCGTTTTTACACAAATCATAGTAAAGTGAAAACATTGAAATCAAGTGGAATGAAGCACGAAACTACAAGTAAGGGTCGGAATCAAATCTGTAGGGTCCCTGTGTCAAACGCAGAGCCGGGGTCCGCTTACGTGACGCGCTTCTCTAAACGGCCTTACGTGATACACGGCTTGTATATGCAAGTTCCTTTGGTGCTCGATATATTAACACATATACTTGTGAGTGAGCGCGTTCGTCGGTAGTAGTATTCAGAGAACCTTCTTCGGCCATCTATATTTTTGTTCGATAGCGGTATTCTCATTGACGTGTCGCATTAGCACAGTTATCCATACTGTCGAAGGCGGAAGTGAAAAGACCTTACTACATAATATCAATCTTCGCAGGAAAGTGGACATAGGATTCTAATCAATATACTAATTGTTGATTATTGCGATGTTTCGGTAATATATTTGACCTTCATCAGGCATCTCACCACGCAGTACATAATGAACATCGTATACAATGCACACTAGATATTATTAATATTTAAATTCCATTAAAAAACCGGCCAAGTGCTAGTCGGACTCGCGCACGAAGGGTTCCGTACCATTACATATTATATAATATTAGAAGTGACTGTGACAGACGGACCGACAGACAGACAGACAGATAGACAGACAGACAGATAGACAGACAGGCATGACGAATCTGTAAGGGTTCCGTTTTTTCCATTTGGCTACGGAACCCTAATAAAAACCATTCGGTCAAATAATTATTTTTAAATATAAAAGTAAGAATTGGAATTATGGGACTTATGAAGAGTATCATCATCAGCCTCCATCCGTCTACCGCTGAACATAGGCCTCCCTCCATGAACGCCAAGACGGCCGATCCCTTGCCTTGAAAAATAGGTGCAATGTATTCATAAATAAAGATTTTAAGAAATTGTGATCTAATTCCGATGACATTGCGTGGCTCGGCTCATTACGGGTCATTCACCTCACTTGTAGGGCCTCGTGTGAGGGCTATTGTGTACACCCGGCGACCGAGGTGCGGCAGTGGACATAATATTTACGATGTGCAAAGAGTATTTTCAATTGAAGTGTAGATAGGTTGTACTGTGTCTTGTACTCGCAGACATCGTACAATATACTATTACTATAGCAAGTCATGAATGTACAGCTTGGCAAAAAAGAGTATGACGTGGTGACAGGTGGAACTAAATATTTTACTAAATAGAAACCTATGATGTTGACAATACTTGGCCGACAAATACTAGATTTTGAGTAAAGCTTAGTGTTTCACATTTATTATTAACGATTTGATTAAATTATCTGGATAATTTTCCATATTATGATGAGACCTAAGTGAAAGTGGCGCCCTCATTTTTGCCATACCTACTCTTTTTTGCCAAGCTGTATATATTTTCACATACTGAAGATAATAGGCACTGACCGAGAACAAAATATTATGTATTATGTCAACTCACTCTACGTCTAATAAAATGTAAAAACTGGTCTAGATAATGTTCAAAAGAACAATGACAAAATGACTAATGACTTAATTTAATTATTCATGTTACATTTTGTTTATTTAATAATAACATACGCGTTTTATTTTTGCATTTTATATAAATTAAAAAAAATTGAAGCTAAAACTTTTTTAAAGATATATAACCATTTACTTACTAATATCTATTGTAATTAAATAAAGCTAGAGAGTTTGTCTATCTTCCTAAAAAAATCTCCTTTGCTTTTTTCTCAAAAAAAAATCTATTTTTTTGGTATTTTATAGCCCTCTTATTGAACAAACTTGGCTATTTATTTGTAAGTTGTTCGAAAGTTGTTTTTTTTTTCAAATGAGTGAAAACGCGAAAACGACGCGGAATCGACGAAATCGCAGACAGTAAGAAGTTTTTAACATAAGACGTATACATGTAAAAACGACAGCATGTCGCCCGCTGTATTAATCTCGAATATGTGCCCGTCAGACAGACTGACTCCGGATTAGCGCTCACAAAAGGCTTTTTCTTTGTTCGTATGCTCTTAGCTCTTAACCGCGTAGAAGGCTCGAGAGTCGAGACGCCCCGCCGCCATTTTGGATTTGCATTGATTTTATAAATCCTGACCAAAATACAATACAATAAATAATAAAACATGAAAAGTTGGATTTATTATTTTAATTGGATGGATAAACTATTAGATGAGCCCGACGAGACCTTAGTGTGAGTGGTCAACATCACCTAAGAACATGAATGAGTCCACCGATCATTATTTATACAAAGATGTTTCAAGGAACAAATCAACAGAATGGTAGAGTACCTTTAAACTTCTTACATCCAAATAAAAATAAATATGTGATAATTAATAATAACAATATCAACCCTCATATGTCCCACTGTTGGGTATGGGTCTCCTCGTCGAAATCAGGCGAGGAGGGTGTTGGGCCATAGTTCACCGATGCGCTGGCCCAAAACGGTTGGTGAACTTCACAAACCTTCAAAGACTTCTAATCGCATCGGGCATGCAGGTTTCCCCACGATGTTTCCTTCACCGGTGAGGAAGCGATGGTCTCATATTCAGCTGCACGTAGAAATGTAGAAAAACCCATTTCAAGACACCACAGGGTCTAGGTCGCTCTCATTAGATAATTAGGTACCAGCTCTTTAATGGATACTTGAAAATGACCTTTGATGTTTTAACTACGTTAATTTTCCTATCATGTCTTCAGATTGATCTCAAACAATCGTAAAATTTTAATTTGGCGTAGATGAATGCGAAGATGTCATCTCGCCGGTCATTGAAAGAGACTGTCCAGCGGTGAACGAAAAATGTGAATGATGATGATGATGATGACGACGACGACGACGATGATGATGACGAATAACTTTTTATTTCATTCGTGTTTAAGATATAAAAATTCTTCTGTACGTGTTTGTCAACTCCTAAGAGAATGGATCCATGGATGGTTAATAAAAATTCCATTATATAATAATATAATGAAACAATTTTTTTCCGATTGTATGGCGGTTTATTAAAATTTCTACAAGCCCGACGTTTCGGATACTTTAACAGCAACCATAGTCACGGGAGGAAATTCGCGTAAACATGAGAAAATAATAAAAATACGTCTGTCAGGTACGCTAGTTCAAGATATCATTTAAAGTCAGTATATTCTTCAGTTATGAAAAACAGCAGGTTGGTCTTTGTACGGCGTCCGCCTGCGTTTCCATCCTACTTATTTGTTCCAACAAAAAGCTTGGTTGTGTTCCGGGAAGAAGCCCGGAATCCTTTGTAAAGCAGACATTTACAAGCCTTTCCCACCTGGCACAAAAGGCACGAAACTTGTTGATATTTATATTGACAACTTACTATTTTGGGAAAATTTGTGAAAAAATATAAATATAAATTAGAAAGTAAGTAAATACTTACGACATACAATTTTATTGTCCATGTCTTTGATGACAAGTGTAGTGATAAAGGTTGTGGGTTTGAATCCCGCCAAGGGTAGAAAATTTGTATGATGAATACTTACAGTATCTTTTTTTATGTCATCAGGGGGCAAACGAGCAGTCGGAGCCTCACGGCGCCAACGCCCATACACATCGGCACAACCAAGGCCACGCAGATGCGCCGCCCTCCTTTTCCCTTTCCCCCCAATGGGCCATGGGTGTTAAGTAAGCGAGAGGTCGGTCCACACGGTCGTGCCGGCCCAGTTCGGTATGGCACTACTTCTTAATTACTTAGCTTTAATCAAAATAACAAATAAAACAGTTTTTAGCCTTAAGTGATTGTTGACGTCACAGACTATGAGACGCAATATCACAACCATGAGACGTCTCATGCGATACAGTCATAATTTACACAAATGTGTTCTATTTATATTCTCGAGAGATTTGGAGAATAAATTGTTAGCGATATCTCTTTGTTCCATTTTTTCTCATTTAACGAGATAATTACAATCAGCATATTTATTAAGGCAATCCATTTCCTCCGTTTAAGATTCATCTCTGTTTGTTCCCAGAAATATTTATATTGTTAAACAATGTTTGTTTCATTTTGTCTATATTGAATTACGTTTAGGATTCGTAATGAAGGCATCGGAGACAGAAATTACGACATTGAAAGATAATAATGTTATTGTTAACTATAGCTGTTGCCCACAGCTTCGCCCGCGTTAACTTTTATTTACGGACATGTCCGGACCGATAATTATCATTTTTCTATTTTTCTACTTTTTGGTTATATCTCTACAGGGGGAATAAGGCTGTGTTTTTAATGTAAGTTCCCAAGTGGCTTAAATTTTTCCGACTTTCACAATAATTATCCAACTATTTATCAATGTAGTCTTGGTAATTTATATACCTAGCTGTTGCCCGCAGCTTCGCCCGCGTTTACTTAGATTTACAGCCGTTCGGATTGATGATGATTATTTTTATGGCCAAAGTTATGCCTTATAACGTCAGCTATCTGCCAGTAAAAGCCTCGTCAAAATCGGCTTAGCCGTTTCAGAGATTAACCGGAACAAACAGACGGACAAAAATGGTTTTTCTTAATGTAAGTGCAGTATATTATTTCATAGATTTTAACCGCGACTTCGTCCGCGTATAAGAAGTATTGTTTTAAATCTTATTTTTCAAATAAAGTAGTAGTAGCCATGCTGCTTTGCAACCGAATTAGGCCGGTACAACCGCGGTGGTACCTCTCGCTCACATAACACCGGCGTCAAGTGACAGCTATGCTGTCGCGTTTCGTGCGGTTTGTGAGTTTCTGGTGGCCCATTGGGAGGTATAGGGAAAAGGAGGGCAACGCATCTGCATAACTTTTGGCTATCGTTTTTTTTTTTGCCGATGTCTATGGGCGTCGGTAGTCACCTCCGGCTCCGACTGCTCGGTTGCCTCCATGTGACATAAAAAAATGGTTCCAATTAACAAACTACAATAATTGAAAAAATACTATTTACTTCCACTGTAAGGCCCGATAGTACGTTTTTATAAAATATATTTATTTAATTTAGTAGTACATTTTTATTATATTTAAATAACTTTTAAGGATTTTATCGCGGTTTATTAAGATTTTTAAATGCCCGACGTTTCGGATACTTTGCAGCAACCATGTTCATGGGAGGATTGAGGTGTCAGACGTCCTATAGTATTTATTTTGTGTCCTAACGATACAAAATTATTCGTAACTACCCTATGATACATCAATATTTTAATTCAAATTAGTACCTACTACCAGCAAAAAAACTACGAAAAAGTTTTATTTTTTATTCATATATTTTATTATTGTTCCTAGCATTGTTTATAAATAGTACTTTGTCATTTATTGCAATTTTAAATTATTAAATAAAAAATAAAGGATATAAATTACAAAGAACCTAAAATTAAAACCTTAAAAAATATAATATTAATAACTTAAGTATATTAATAAAAAGGAGTCCCTTTAGGCAAGGTTCCGAAGATTTTCACAGTGTTCCCCCTTTGAATTGCTAGACTATTATATTATATATTTCTTTGTCCGAGGTAGCTGCCAGCTCTTCGGTCTCCTGTGATATCGACTAACCTTTTTGTTATTTCCTTAAAGAGCCTTAAAGCACTAGGACCCCACGGACCAAGCGTCTCGACACCGAATGGGACAATTTTTTTCAGTAAAATAATAATAATTTCAAAAAATAATAATGTACCATACATTATCCCTACCCACTCCCCAGCGGGATGCCTCAGAGCATTTCCCGGGGTTAAAGGAAAAAAGGCCTATGTTGAGGAGTGGACGGATAGAGGATGATGATGATGATGATGACGATGATGATGATGAAACGCACATTTATTTATCCAAGCAGATCAAACAAGTAGGCATAGTTAACTGTGCGTTCACAGGAAACAGTATTTTTATAACATAATAAATATTTTGAAATATGAAACAAGACGTTTTCATCGATCGTGTAGTCCTCATACCTTTTTGCAATACAGTTGCATTCCTTTTCTTTGTTCATGAGCGCAATTAAAACGTAGCTAAGATGATAACAACATCGCCTGTACCCTAAACCATCCCACACCGGAAGCGGACGTAGTCCCCCAGCCGGATATGACGCCACTAGCTGACAGTTAATATCCGGTGCATGATATACCATTATAGCTCCTATTAAAAGGTATTAAGTGATTGTCTCCTGTGTAGTATTATAGACCACAAGAACCCATTGTAATCGGAGATCATATAACTGGAACAACTTGTTATTCCTACGTGTTATGTCAAACTTGTCATTTATTTAATCTGTATCTTATATATGTCTTTCGATGCCTAAGTTATTAAATAAAATTAAGACCTGTCGCTGACATATACACTACACAATATTACACAGAGCATTGGCACTGGCTCTGTGTAATATTGTGTAGGCTATTACACAGAAGAATATTACGCAGAGCCAGAGCTTTGTGTAATATTGTGTCGTGTATATTATGTATGTATACATACCTCCTTCTGGCGCAGTTAGTTAAAAAGGAAAAGTCTATTTGAAAGGCTGCCAACGCACTTGCTAATCCTCTGGCATAGCGGGTGTTTATGGATGCCGCCAATCACTTACCACCAAGTGAACCGAGTCCGTTTGTCACCTCTAGTCTTTGCCACCTCTACTATAAAATAATATAAAAATCATAATCCAAATCCTCAGACACCGTAATTTCTGTCGCTACGACCTTCCTTTTTTTTCTTTTTTTTTTTTCTTTAACGCCGGGAAATGCTCTGAGGCATCCCGCGAGGGAGTGGGTCTCCCCGCGCGGGTATGTGGGACTCGCTGCGCCCGACAGCTGGTAAATGGACGCAGCTCTACCCACTAAAACCCGGCGAGTGCCACCAATGCCGCCTTTGGTGAGGTGCCCCGGATCTAGAAAACAAACAGGGCACCTCGACGGCTAGTCAGACCTGCAAGTGACCGACGCCACCTCCACAGAGGGGTTGTCCCGCACCACAGAATAACCCTTCCCAACGTCGGGACAATGGGGTGAGGTTCCCATCCTCACCCCTTGCCCCCTGCTCTTCTGTCCCCTCTTCTTATAAGAGGGGTACAAAGAGCCCCCTCGGCCCAATTAGCTTCGCCCAAGGTGCACCGCTCACCCTAGGTTACTGACACCCACCGCCACGACAAGGCCTGAACCATGGTGGGGCACTACGACCTTCCTGTCTCAATCACACCCAGTAATATTGTAATCGTTTGAATTATAAATAAATTTAATAAAATTTTAGAAAAATATATTTAGAGTAAATTGTGTATTTCACTATGTCATTATGATATTATAAACCAATGTTTATTTTTAAGGAATTGTTTTTAAAATCAAATTTATTTTGTATTTACATTTTAATACCCATTATAAGATTAAGGAAATTGCCATAGTATTAGTCAACTAAGGATTAGCTTGGAGGAGTTTACCGTCTGTAATAGACCGGATACTCGATAAGCAGATTATTCAAAAGTGCAGTAGTCTCTGAATAGCCACCATAAGGACTGCTCGGTTGCCTTCTTATGACATAGAAAAATCTCCGATTCTAAAATTATTTCAAAACGGGATATTTAATATTCTTTTCACTTTTATTTTATACATGGGAAATATGCCGTTTTAAATGATTTTTGAAGTGAAAATAATCATGTTAACTTAAAGCCTTAAAAGCTCCTTGTAATAAGACTCTTCAAGCTATCCCTACGTGTATTTTATTTTTTGAAACTATGATCATTCTTGTACTGTGTGACTTTTCTTATCGAATAAAACAAAGAAACCTTCATCATTTAAAGCTACCTAAAGCCTTAAAAAAGAAAAATAGTGGAAAGCCGGGTCGCACCTACAACTACTAAACCATAAATTTAGTAGGCGACACTTTTATTGCGGTCCGATAGTTGCCAAATATATTATGATTGTGTGTTTTGGCTTAGGGTAGGAAAGAAAGTAAGGTTTAGTTAATACAAGTTAGAAATTTTACCCGAATGCGTTAGGTCGAGTTATCATTGTGTATGGTTTTTGGGAGCGTATATTTCTTTGGCACATTTTTTGTGTTGTGCCACTGGCGACATCACCCAGAAACATGAAGTACATAGTTTACCTGGAACTAGCCCAGGCCACTCATTTATGTGTTGCCTATCCTGAGACATTAGATGTTAAGTCTCGGTCCTAGTCTGCATATCCTGCCCTTCTCTCCGAAACACAGCAAAGCTGTTTGACGGGAGGAACAAGCAAGATGGTGGTACGGGGTAACCATGTAGTCGGTAGCGAGGCACACCGCATGAGTGTGAGTGAAATTTGGAATTTTTACGCGATGTCCGGTAGTGGAATTGTGCTGCAGGTAAGTCCGAATAATTCCTCAGAACACTCCCCGTGTTAGATGTGGTAGAAGATGCAGAGCGTACCGGCATCTCTACGCAGCGCCAAAGAATCAATTGAAGAGAACTTTTCTGTCGACGATTCGAGTCAAATGACAAATAAAAGGTGCGTGCGTACAAAGTACACATGTCTGAAGTGAAACTTATTTGGCTAACTAATTTTTAAATCTAGTTTATATTTATACTAATCTAAAGCTAAATTTCCGAGACTTGCGATGCAAAGATCGCTCTATCTCACTCTCTCACTCGATTTTTCTCACTCGCGTGCTCCCTACTCTCACTCCATGGCTATGCACTTCGTGCTACGTTAGCCCTTTTTCACTCTCTCTCAATCGGTCTCACTCTTCTTGGACAAAAATGTTGCACATTTTCGTGACGTTTCATCCGTAAAAAGTTAACCCTCATGCGGCAAAGAATTTTCACTTCAATAATATATTTAGGTAGTTAAGTAACATAATAATGAATAAATGAATAAAATGGAATAATAATTTCCTGCATCGATGATTTTCTATATAAAATTTCCATCGCGTAATACACAATTATCATTAAATTTTTAACCGACTTCAAAAAAAAGGAGGTTCTCAATTCGTCTGTATGTTTTTTTTTTTTTTTTTTTTTGTATGTATGTGACACGATATCTCCGCCGTTTGTGAATGGATTTCGATGGTTATTTTTTTGTTTGAAAGCTGGTATTTCCAATTTGGTCCCATATTAATTTTATTAAGATCTGACAAGCCGTTTTTTAGTTATTCCCAATAATGCATATTTGGTTGGTTTTGTTTATCTTGATGATATGATCATTTTATTACGTGTCGAAGTAACAATTGTATAGGATGCTTTGGTAGCACACCATAGTATGTCGCGGTCATCGTAATCATCATCATCATCACCATCACCAACATCATCATCATCCTTTATCCGTCCACTGCTGAACATGCCTCCTTCAATGAACGCCAAGACGACGCATTTCGGAATCACTAAAAATTAAGAAATAAAAACATTTTACAAAAAATTAAAACCGACTTCAAAAATACTAAACTAAAAAGTAATAAAATAACAGTTTCTTTAATATTTGTGCTTACAGCATATAATCAACTTAATCTTCTACTAATGTACAAACTTTGCGTTTACCACGTCATTATAGTTACTTTTGGAGTCGGTGTCGTATTTGTTGCTGTACATTATCTACCTACCTACCTTGGCTGACACCGACTTTTTTTTTTTTTTTAGTTTAGTATTTTTGAAGTCGGTTTTAATTTTTTGTAAAATGTTTTATTCTCTCAATAAACGCCAACACAATTGAACCTTGACAGATCGTTTAGGTGTAAAGTACCAAAACTACTTTTTGTCCAATGTAAAATGTAAATTAAGTATTTCTATTTTCTGTGTAAGTATCAAACTTATTCGATTAGCACGAACACAGGGTTGACAAAAACATAATTTTTATAAATTGTTTTCTAATGTTTACGCGAATTTCACTCATTATAATAAAACAATTTTTACGGATTTTATCGCGGTTTATTAAGATTTTTACAAGCCCGACGTTTCGGATACTTTACATAAAATCTTAATAAACCGCGATAAAATCCGTAGAAATTTTTTTTATTATAATAATTTTTATATGTTCAAAATTTGGTCTAATTATCTATAATTTATAAACAACATATTTCTAGCAATTAGTATGCATTGTAATTATTATGCAGATTCCAGCGCCTAGGTAATTATGAAGAGTAAATTATAATAATGTAATATAATAATATCAACTCTTGTATATCCCACTGCTCGGCACTGGTCTCCTCGAAATCAGGCGAGGAAGGTTGTTGGGCCATAGTTCACCGATGCGCTGGCCCAATGCGGGTTGGTGAACTTCACACGCTTTCAAAGAATTTTAATCTCATCAGGCACGCAGGTTTCTTCAGGATGTTTCTTTCACCGGTGACCAAGCTATGGTCCTATGTTCAGGTGCACATAGAAATTTAGATAAACCTATTTTTAGGAATCTCAGGGGGGTCAACCTCGGCTCTCACTCTCAAGAGGCCAAATCCATACCCACTGGACCATCGTCGCTAACAGTAAATTATTTTTTAATTTTGTTTTTGACACACACCATCATCATCCTTTATCAGGCTACTGTTGAACATAGGCCTCCTTCAATAAATGCCAAGATGAGCGATCGCTCGCCACTCACATCCAACACGGACTTGCCACTGTACGGAGATCGTCTGGTTAGTGGCCGACCAACACTTCGTCTACCTTAACGCGGCCTGTACACTTAAACCTTATCGGCCCATCGGCCATCCATTCCCCTGGGTGTAGAACACACGGGATATGTGACATTTTTTTTATGTTACTTCAGTGTCGCCTTGCCTTTTATTATAAACAAGTTTACCTAGAACAGCCCTGGCACATGAACATCTTTTTTATGTGTTGCTTATCCAGAGACGCTAGATGGTAAGTCTGTTCCAGTAATTACACTGCCCTCCTTCCGAAACACAGACCAGGGGGTTTCATGGAAGAAAGAAGCACCTCTAGTGGTGCAGCTACGAGACACCCGTGCAGATACGAGAGCGGCACAGCGCATGCCTCCCATCCGTATAAATATTCTTCATCTTCTCTTATTTGAATCAAACTATAGTCATTTTAATTTCACCAAATCACTTCTTTCGACTTTTTTAAAGTGTATAGACAACCCTACGAGCTGGATTTTGATTGGCCGCTTGTACCGCTCACCTCCCGTTGCTGCGGGCGCAATTTAACTGAGGGACGTAGTACGTACTCACTCGAGCTGATTGCGTTTCGACATTCAATGATGACGTACATTCACAGGAAACTACACTAATTGATCGCTTTTTGTCTCTTAATTGAAATCAATAGTAAAAGTGGAACAAAGAGCAGCTCCCTCGGCTCAATGTGCTTCGCCCAAGGTGCTGGGTTCACCTTAGGCTACTGAACCCCACCTTAGACTAGATTATAGTAACATTATTCAATAAATACTCATTACTTGCTCTTCCTTCCCGCCCCATAAAAGGAGACCAGAGCCTCTTTGCAAGATTAAGGAAAAGAATATTACCAGCAATATAATATAACTAATACGGAACAGATTATGTGACGTAAATAGGTTGGGCTAACAGAAACCCTTTCTGCCCGTCGCGGCAAAACGAAACTAATGTGTATTTATTACCCGGCCCAGAGTTGCCAGCGCTAAATAAAATCTTAATTCGTGCAAAATTATTATTTACTGTACTTCCCCTCCCTTTTAACGAATTTCAAATATAATGTAGGTAATTCATATATTTTTTAAGGTATACATCTTTTGGAAGATGCAGTTACCGGTCCGTGTTGGATGCGAGTGGCAAGAGATCGGACGTCTTGGCGTTCATCATCAAATATCGACATGATGAAGTTAGTTGATAACTATCTCTCAAGTTTCCGTGAAAACTCATAACTAAATTCACAGTAATTTCACAAAAAGAGTTGTGGCATACAGGATGGAATCTTTACTTCTTTGTTTTGTTACGCCAACAAAGTATAACTTCTTACGTGCTTACATAAAACACACAGCTTTTTTAGCATAACGTGAACTTGCATCCCAACAGGATAGTGACGGAAGATCGACTTTATTGGCATTCATTTTATGATGCCTACATCCAGTGGACGGAAAATGTTTGAAAACCATGGTAATGGTAGGAGGAGTAGTCTGGCCTTCGCCGGGGCCAGCCTATTGCTGAAGTGATCCTGTTGCCTGCAAATCTGGGACCGGGAAGTGGTTTGAGTTTTAGGGTAAGGCACTCCCAGGTGCAATTTCCACATAGGGTCAGGATCCTGGCTACATGCGTAAAAAGCATTTCCCTGCGACAACAAAAAAAAGTAATTATCGCCTAAAGATGCCCCAAATTTAAAAACTTGAGATTTTTTTGCGGAGGATTAAGGATTGAAGAGATTAATTAGATTGAAAGAAATTAACGATGGGTTATTCTTATTTGGGTCAAGGATAGGAAGTTTGGGAGAGAATACAGAAATGGGCTCTGGCGATATTACTCCCACACCGGAAGGCTTTCACGACTGACGACAGTTTCAAGTAGGACACGATCTGTCGGATGCGCTCCGATCAACTGCACGTTGAAGATTGGTTTCCTTCCAAAATTTGTATTTGTGATAGTTCATCATTATCGTTATCAATTCTCCGTCTAAGTGAATTACTTAGTTAACACACGGAATAGGTAGTTCTGCTACTAAAAAATATTTGAACCTCGACTTTTTTATGTCATAAAGAGGCAACTGAGCAGTCTGAGCCTTATGGTGACTACCGACACCCTTAGACATCCGCACAACCAAAAGTTATGCAGATGCGTTGCCTTCCTTTTCCCTATCCCCCCAATGGACCACCGGAAACTCACAAACCTCACGAAACGCGACAGCATAGTTGTCACTTGACGCCGGTGTTATGTGAGCGAGAGGTACCACCCCGGTCGTGCTGGCCCAATTCGGCTGCAAAGCAGCATGGCACTACCTCTTACTAAGAGATTTTAAAAGTTTTAGCATATTCAAATTGATAACTTTACTTTTAAATACATAAATTTTGGAGGCTATTAGTTTTTAACCCCTTATTTCTTTATCTGATCTAGTTTTGTTCAAGACCGTGAATCGTTTAATCATTGCAACAGCGGTTGAAAAGGAACTGTTTTTATAAAGGAACGGGAAGTTAAAAAAAGTTCTAGAAGCTCCACAAAGAACTCCGGGAAAAATAAAAATATTATCTCCATCTCCACCCGCGATATTTATTTTTCATTTAAGTTAAAATTACGCTGGGTGTAGCTCTGATGTATAATACCTCTGTATTATAATTTTTTAAAAGTACCAAAAGCTAGGCGAGCTTTAAATGAAAAACACTTTTATGGGAATCACAATTTGTTTTTGTGTGTATATTTTTTGACACGGTTTGGCGGTTTGCATGATATAGTTGTTTTTAACAACTGTTAACGTTTCCTGGTTCTCGCTAGGCCTCGCTATTAATGAGATTCCTTTACTTTGTTTGAGTAAGTTTAACTTCGTGGTGTAACAAGGTAAATAAATAGACAGAGAACAGACATTTACTTTGAGATTTATGCGATGCGAGAACTTGCATTTTAAAATTTCGTCCATTTTGAACACGACTGGAGTAGTCAAAATGGACGAAATTCATCATCATAATCACTTTACATGAACGTGTAATTTTCATTTGAAATTCGTGACCATGTTTTATCTCGGTGTATATGTATAAAATAGAAAAGTTTTTCTATTTTGTATATCCTAAATATTATAATAAGATAAATTATTTGAAATTTATACATTTTCATCTCTTATCTTTACGCGAATTTTACTAGTTCTAACAGAAATACCTATTATAAACGACTCGTTGAGGTTTTAAAAATCTCTATGTTTGATATACTTTGCCACAATTGATAATACGGCATCTGACACCTCAGTCGGGTATCAGAAGCCCCAAATTGTGCATAGTTTTCTATACTAATATAATAAAACTAAGAGTCTGTATGTTTGCTCATCAAAACGCTCTCTCATATGTCTCTCATCGATTAATTATCTTTGCATTTAATAGTAATTATTGCGGAATGCTGATGTGGGCTATTTTAGGACGAGGAAAAGTTTTGTTTTACAGGAAACATCTAGTTTTATATAAAAATTCATGAACAAATGATCATGCTCATCACACAAAGATTTGTCCAGGGTGAGAATCGAACCTACGACCTTCAGGTTCAGGAGTCAGGGTCACTAACCACAAGAACAACAGGTCATTACATAGGTGGTTTAAAATTAAATGCCTCGAGGCTCGAAATAAAGCTATGTGTTTTATTCAATTCGATGACACGCTGATGACACGTAACTCAGTTTGACAGTGACACATCAATAAATGTCAGCAGCTACCAATGTTGCCAGTATAACCAATACTATATGCGAAATTGGTCTCATCCTTTTATTGAATGAACACATAAAAATATACACTGTCCGTTTAGTAAACAGGAAATGGCAAATCGCGTTAATAGTCTGTGTTAGTAATAGTGATAGAAAGGGGATAAATTGAGGAAATTTATAGTACATACTACTTGGGGCGATTGGCCAATAAGTTTCTGTAGTGTATTTAAAAAATTTGAGATATCTAGTTTCAGAGATAATTAAAAGTTGTGTTATATTGATGACTTTATAATTGGCGCATACCTGATCGATGAGAAAAAGGTGTGCAGTTGGCTGTATTTTAACCAAAAGCTAGTTTTGCTCATTCACAATAGAGTCAATTAAATACACATATTATACATTTATGAGTATACACGGAGTTGTGTTCTGAAAAAACATAATCCAACACAACCTCTTCAACTCCCTTATCTCATGAATAAAAAGGAGACGATCTCATTAGCGGTATCACAGGTCATGAGAGGTCTTGCGTCGTAAACGCAAACCCCTCACCTTCCGTCTAACACAGGTGCTCACCGGGCATGGGTGCTTCGGTGAGTATCTGTGCAGGACAGCCCAAAGGGAGCCGGTAACTGTGTGTCACGATTGTGGCGCGGCGGTGGACTCGGCCCAGCACACCCTCGAGGTGTGCCCGAGATGGGCGGCGCTGCGTCATGATCTGACATCGGTCATCAGAGGGGACTTGTCTCTGCCGAGTGTCATCGCCGCGACGCTCGGTGACGACGAGTCCTGGACGGCGATGGTCTCCTTCTGCGAGGCAGTAATGTCCCAGAAGGAGGCCGATGAGCGGTTGAGAGAGGAGGCCGCCGACGAGGCCTCCCCCCGCAGGCGACGAACGGGGGTGCGTAGGAGGCGCTACCTAATGCGCCTCCAGTAACGCCCCTGTAATCGTCCCTGAGTCCCTTAACTTAAAAGTAATGGAATTACTTAGTTCTGCCTCTTTCCTTAATTTAATTTGAAGTTTTAATATATTTCTTAAAGTAACAAACTTTTACTCGAGGGCTTCGATCAACAAACCTCTAGGGAGTCGCGGAATAATTAGCCGAAGGAACACCAGTCTTCGTAGGTTTGTTTCAAGGTGACACAATAGATGACCGAGTAATTTTTATAACCGATGATACAGAATAACAAAAAAAGTAGACGATCACGGGACTTCACGCCCGGCCGTCACGGGTACGACAGGCCGATGGCTTATGTTAATATAACAATTCGAAAGTAATAAAAATCGAACGAATATGAATGAATGAATACGAAAAAACAAAGAAATAACAGCGTCTTGGAGCTGTCACGACAACGTCTCAGAAAAATAGATGTTCGTCAATCACTAAGAATGAGGTGAAAGTTTAAAAGGTTAAAAGGATGAGTGTAGTTTAAGGCCATTTATATGTTACTAACTCCATCGCTCTGTGTCGCCTGGTAGATGAAGTTTACCCTTTTATCACATTTAGATATAAAAATAAGCTCTTGCAAAGTCAAGACCTTCTCTATGTGTTTATATTAAATGATAAATTCAACATTGTCATCTATATACAAAGAAATGGATAACTTAATAGTATAATATTGTTATCGAACCATTGATTTACAAAAGAAGGGTTTTTTGTAAATCAATGGATCGAACTCTGAAATTGTTTGACTGATCACCAAGAAAGTTGATAATGTTTTCACTCTGTACTCACTTTGTTATAATTCGCTCCTAGGAGGAGAGACATACTCAGCGGGCGAAGCTGCAGTACAACTAGTATCACAAAAAATGTTATAAAAAACCAACGGGCTCTTAAAAAGGTTATATAATATTATGATATTTAGCATAGGTACCATAATTAAAGTACTAAATTATTAAAACAAATTACTATTTCTAGTAATTTGGCAAAATGCCCTCCATGTTCATGGGACCCTGGTACAATGTAATCTATTGCTAGAACAGATCTTGTTACTAATAGGTATCCCGGTAATGGTAAGCCACTCTTCCAAGATGGCGGTAATTGGATCCGGTCATTTAGGGGGTCTCCAATTTGTACGTTTTTTACGGTAACATAAAAAAGGTTTACTTTCACAGATAGCTTATCTGGGAGCGTATTTCTGGCGTTCGTTTTAAGATTAACAAAGAAAATTTTATTAGCAGGTCCATTTTTGACAGATTGACAGCAAAGAAACTTGGTAACATTTTTTTCAGTTAAATAATTATTTTTGCTAATTGATTAATGAATATTTATTATCTTCTTACTAACTTACTTCTTCTAATATTATAAAGGTGAAAGTTATGTTTGTCGATCTATCACGACAAAACCTTGGATTGGGACATAGGCTATAAAAATAATCATGAAAAATCGGGATACGGTTGTAAATTTAACGCAGGCAAAGCTGTGGGCACCAGCTAGTTTAAGAGGAATAAATATACAACAAAAGTTAAAACTAATAAAAAGGAACTCGCCTATAACAGTTTAATATATAAAGTTGACGGTCGACTTATACGTACTTATATTGACTTATACTCGTATTATACGAACGTTATAGAATATGAATCATATAAGATCAAATCACTTATTATAAAAACATAAACCAATACGAGGCAAATGAACCTTCAGAACTGAGAACCCTATTGAACTAGCACTTGTATTTGGAAATATTCCAAATCACATATAGAAAGCATAAAACGTCTTCATGAGTTATGACTAAACATATTTCATAAATTAAGCTTAAGCATAAATGTTTTTCTTTCACTCCGGGAAATGCTCTGAGGCATCCCGCGGGGAAGTGGGTTTCCCACATGGGTATGTGGGACTCGCTGCGCCCGAAAACTGGTAAGTGGACGCAGCTCTACCCACTAAAACCCGGCGAGTGCCACCAATACCACCTTTGGTGAGGTGCTCCGGATCTAATGAGCAAACAGGGCATCTCGGCTCAATTAGCTTCGCCCAAGGTCTGGGCTCACCCTGGGCTACTGAGCCCCACCGCAACGTCAAGGCCTGGACCATGGTGAGGAAGCATAAATTAAGCTATTTATTTCCAATTTCATTAATTTTCATTGTAACCGCGAAATCAATGAGAATTTGTGCCGATTCCTGAAAAGAAACAATCATTTTTTTGGTTTTGTTGACTGCGGATGCATGCGGATAGTCTAAGACTTGCAACACACACTACAGAACATTTCTAAATAATAATACTAATGCACGAAGGTGAACCAATTACTCATGATAAATGACTCAGCTAAATGACTTCTTTAGCTACCGTAATAAAAAATATTTCAAATAAAACTTTGTAAATTCAGAGAGCACTCGTTCATTATCCAGACAGCGAAGTCAAACTTTCGTTTTAAAATTAGCCTTTACCAATTACGTTCACAAAGTAGGTATTTGAAAACGAAAAATAAAAAGGCTTTTAAAGAAAATCATCAGTATGTTAATGAAACAAGCAAAACCACTACGAGATATAATGATTTCTTTTGTTCTATTAGTATATATTTATTTTTCCACGAAAATTATTCGAAAAACTCATTTTTCATCAGTTTGACAGGCAAACGGACAGACGAGCTCCCCGATCGTGTATATGTGTAAGGTTGTCGCCGTCGTACATGAACACGAACAAGTTACATAGCATAGTAAGAGGTAGTGTCATGCTTCTTTGCAGCCGAACTGGGCTGGCACGACCGGGGCTACCTCTTGCTCACGTCATAACACCGGCGTCAAGTTTGCGAGTTTCAGGAGGCCCATTGGGGGGGATAGGGAAAAGGAGGGCAACGCATCTGCTAGTCTCAGATTGTGCGGATGTATATAGATGCCGTTACCATAAGGCTCCGACTGCTCGTTTGCCCCCTTGATGACATAAAAAAAGCATTAACTTGGGAAACTCATTCACACGTTGCCAATCCTGATACGTAAGAATTAAATCTCGATTCTCGGTGCAGGTGATTATATTGTCCCGTTCTTATTTCCGAAACACGTTTTTATCATTGTAAAGTATAGCGTCTGATTTCATCAAGTAATAATTATAACAACTTTATTTGTGAGACATGCTGCACTACACATAATTAAGCATAGGTAAACGATAATAAAAAAGCAGATAATTTATATGATTAATTTGCAACAGTCATGGGTATTTATTTCCCTTTTTAGTCTTCGTAATATAAGTTCTTTCATGTTTACCACGGGGCTGGGCTCCCATATTATAATACCTAGTTAGGAGTTATGGTTGCAGTGTTGACTCATCCTAATCATTTTATGAAATGCAAAACTCTACACTTTTGAACACCCGGAAAACTTTTTGGCAAAGCAAATCAAAAGCAAGCAGGTTGGAGTTACACACTATCTCTAAAAAGACCTCCTTGAGAAATCTTAAGATCTTAAGAGCAATGAGGATATTTAATTTAATTTAATTAAAATTGCTAACTTCTACTTAAGACGAATCCAATGAAACTAAAGTTATTGCTTTCTTAAGAGCTTGTTCCAGCATTTTTAAACTATTAGCACGTTTTGATGTATTTAATACTAGCAGCATCCCGTGATTTCACCCGCGTAGTTCCCATTCCCGCGAGAATACGGGAATAAGTCTATGTTACTTGCTGATAATGTAGCTTTCCACTGATGAATTAATTTTATAAATCGGTTTAATGGTTAAAGCGAAACCCACCACAAACTTACTCTTATAATATTAGTTAGGGTTGATAATAATTAACTCAACGAACATGATCTATATTGTTGAACTTTGACGTCATGGTGATGATCATGATGAATTAATCTTCGTTATAATAAAACAACTTTTACAGATTATTAAGTTAAGCGGTTTATTAAGTTTTTTATATGTCTGACGTTTCGGATACTTTACAGCAGCCATGGTCACGGGAGGACAAAACCAATAAAATACGTAAAAGTGAGTAAAATTCGACTAAACATTATAAATCTTCGTTCATTAACTTCGGTTCGCGGTATATACGAATACAATAACGAAGACTAAAGTTTTAAATTGATCTGACAAGGGACATACTTGTTCCGACAAGACTTGAAGCTAATTACTTACTTACACTATTAGGTTTCCAATAAATAAATAAATTCTAGTTACCAATAGAAAAAACAGAACTATTACATTATTGTTCTTTGTATTTTTGTTTACATTTTACTACAAATTTAAATATTTTTCATTAAACCATCTACAAATATAATTATCATCATCATCATCATTAAGTCCCTCAATAATTGCCAAAACAACTGATCCCCGCAAAAATAATCTATGGACGATTTTACACAATGTCAATCTGGTCCCGTGATAAGTTCTGGAAGAACTTGTGTTACGGGTACCCGACAACGGAAATATATTTAATGCTTTTATACTATATAATATATAATTAAGATTTTTATTATATAAAACACATCTATACAGATAAATAAAATTGGAGTGTCTGTTTGTAATATTAAAATAACCGCTTTTTATTTAATGCATATGGATGTATACACGGTACATAATATAGCAAAATAGCCTTTTTTACAATTTTTGTCTGTCTGTCTGTCCGTCTGTCTGTCTGTCTGTTTGTTCCGGCTAATCTCTGAACGGCTGGGCCAATTTTGACGGGACTTTCACTGTCACATCAGATAGCTGATGTTATAGGGAGTAACTTAGGCTATAAAAATAATCATCATCAATCCGCGTACAGCTGTAAATCTAAGTTAACGCGAGCGAAGCTGCCGGCAACAGCTAGTATTTAATATATTTTTTATTTTTTTTTATTTTTTTTCGCAGGGAAATTAAAACCACTGCGAGCGCCTTCAGCCGCTTTTGGAGGGTCCCGGATATGCAGGCAACGGACAGGATCACCTCAGCGACAGGCTGGCCCCGGCGAAGGCCAGACTACTCCTCGTAGGGGGGGACTGCCCGGCCGCTACTAAGCAGTCCCCACGACGTCGTGCCATACAGACCCAGGTTCCCATCCTGGGCCCGACACGAACACAGGGGCGTTACTGGAGGCGCATTAAATAGCGCCTCCTACGCACCCCCGTTCGTCGCCTGCGGGAGGAGGCCTCGTCGGCGGCCTCCTCTCTCACCCGCTCGTCAGCCTCCTTCTGGGACATTACTGCCTCGCATCGCCGTCCAGGACTCGTCGTCACCGAGCATCGCAGTGGTGACGCTCGGCAGAGACAAGTCCCCTCCGATGACTGATGTCAGACTGTGACGCAGCGCCGCCCATCTCGGGCACACCTAGTATTTAATATAATATCTCATCCTATAGTATCCTATTTCATTACCCGACTGCCACAGGAGGAGGATAATGTTTTTCAATGTTCCTGGTATAGCACGAACGGCTGGAAGGAAGGAAACGTATAAATTATATTTTAATACATTTAAAATATGTTGTAAATGTCGTAACTATGGAATAATATAATACATGGTGCCCTGTAGCCCTTCACACTAAATTATAGAGCTTGTTTTCCCCTTTTTAGTTAGTGGTTATATTTCGCTGTCGGGTTTTTTGTTTTTTATATTTGAACCAATCTTTGGCACAGAGTTTGTCATTCCATCTAGATGGAGACAGAGTTTGTCATTCCATCTAGATGGAGACAGAGTTTGTCATTCCATCTAGATGGAAACATTGTTTTTCATTCCATCTAGATGGAGACAGAGTTTGTCATTCCATCTAGATGAAGACATAGTTTGTCATTCCATCTAGATGGAGACAGAGTTTGTCATTCCATCTAGATGGAGACATAGTTTGTCATTCCATCTAGATGGAGACAGAGTTTGTCATTCCATCTAGATGGAGACATAGTTTGTCATTCCATCTAGATGGAGACAGAGTTTGTCATTCCATCTAGATGGAGACTGGAGCTCATATTATTACTTTATTCTATAAAATATTTGTTTGATCTTTCATCAACATAATTCGTCCAAAAAAATGCCAAAAAGAACAAATTCTAAAGACTAGAATATTACTGTAAAAGATCTACTACTCAATATCTTTTGGTGTAATAAAAATGTTAAGTACATTTTGGAAGTCCTCCAAGTTGTATAATACAATAAATATTGCTGGGTTTATATTGCATAGAAAAAGAAGTCGCTTTAATTTCAGATACTTAGTTTTATCAAGATACGTTTAAATCTTGGCGAATTTTGGATAAATATTCTAATTTGGGGTTCAAGTTTCATTCGGTTAGGCGAAAATAGTAAAATTTATGTGTATTTATATATACAATTTTTAAAACACAATGAATGAATGTTAGAATTTTTCACCCCCAAAAACTCATCAGTTTTTCATATGTTTTTGTGATATGAAGTAACATGTAAGTCGCTAATGAAAATATTCTGAAACTACACGAAACTTTAATTTGTTATCCATTCGTTATCCACTACTACTATTTACGTCATATTCATTTTTATTAAATGTTCGAGGATGTTTAAAATACTATAAAATAACATTTAATATAACAGTAAATAAAGCATAGATAATATCAACGTCACTTGTAAAGTCTACCCGGCAATAGCTCTTTACTTCTTTATATGGCAAATCCTCTTGAAAGCTAAATTCAAGAAGAAGATAAGCCTGTTTATGCCATAACTACATGATGCGTATCTCTACTCGGCTGCGATACCTACCTTGAAACTTCAGGTATAGGCTCGGTGTTAGACACACTCCCGAAAGGTGACTCCGAAGTTTGTAATTTCTTTATTAACTGTATGATCACTTATCATAAAGATAGAGAAAGTGAGCGGCAATAAAACGATACCTTAAGCTATGCTATATGCTATAATGCTAAATAAGTTTTTTTTTCTTTAACGCGGGGAAATGCTCTAAGGCATTTCGCGGGGGAGTGGGTCTCCCCAGCCAGGTATGTGGGACTCGCTGGGCCCGAAAGCTAGTAAGTGGACGCAGCTCTACCCACTAAAACCCGGCGACTGCCACCAATGCCGCCTTTGTTAAGGTGTCCCGGATTTGTTGAGCAAACAGGGCACCTCGACGGCTAGTCAGTCCCTCAGGGGACCGACGCCACCTCCACAGAGGGTTTGTATCGCACCACAGAACAACCCCTCCCAAAGTCGGGACTGTACAATGGGGTGAGGTTCCCTTCCTCGCCCCTGAACCCTGGTAGGAATGTTAAATAATAATTAGTTCAAGCCTAGGCAATGAATTGTATATGATAATAATAATAAATGTATATATTATGATGATATAATGTATGTATGATATTATCTGATATCTGATATATCTGATATTAAAGGTAAGCTCTGAAGCTAAAGCTTAATATCAGATATACAATTCATTGCCAAAATATTTAGTATTATCATCCACTTTTTGTAATATTTCATTAGTCACAGTTGAACACAGTCTAAACTAAGAAATTATTTATCTTCTTATTGTCTAGGTATCAAAAGCTTTTTTATAGAAAATATATCTCAACGCTAAGAGTCCTCCTACTATGAACACCTGTGTCAAGGAACATGACCGAAAAACTGTCAACACCTGCTTCTGTTGTGTGTGTGAGTGAAGCTTGTAGACGTAAAAAGGTCGACCAGGGATTCATAATCCCAAGAATGTTAAAGCGATTTGCATTGAATCGGGAAATGTTTTATATTTTTGTACCCATAAGATGTAATTCCTCCGTCCAACACACCTTTGTATTGTAACTTTGAATCTTCAAATTTTGAGAATGTGCATTACTATGGCCGCTATAATAATAAAATTAGGTGATTTGAATAATAATATCAACCCTTATATGTCCCACTGCTGGGCACGGGTCTTCTTCTCGAAATTAGTTGAGGAGGGTGTTGGGCCATAGTTCACCGATGCGCCGGCTCAATGCGGGTTGGTGAACTTCACACACCTTCAAAGACTTAATTTTAATCTCATCAGGCATGCAGATTTGAATAGGGTTCGTTTAATAAATGTGCCTGTCATATAAAATGGCGCCTACTGTATCAAAATCTATCTTATCTTTCAAATACAACTAAACTACGCACATGTGCAAAATTTAATTAAACTTTCTCTAATTTAAAACATAATCGCGGACAAAATAGTCGACACGTAATTTTCATATATTTTAAGATGTTATATTTATTTATTTTATTTAAGGATGGTGTAGTCGTAGTTCGAACTACTCATTGAGTATGTAACCATATAGAGTAGTAATGTGTGCCAAAAAATTCCGAAACTGGTCAGTGATTTATCACTGACATAATATCCATTCAACCAACCCGTGATCTGTACGTACGTCCCATCGCCTAATCATCCATCAATGGTTATCAGTCAGCCAATCAGATCACAGAACCGGCGCAGCGTCGCAGCACTTTGGCGGAATTAGTTTTCATACAAAACACATTGCATTACCGCCCTATTCCGGTTATATGCTCGATGGATCTACTTTACCTTTGTCCGCTTTGTTGTTTTTTTTAGTTTGCAATCTGACTGATACAGCGAGAGCTAGTAAAATATCTAATGGTCGTCTCGTCATCATCATCACCCCTTTTCTGTCCACTGCTGGACATAAGCCTCTTCTCATAAACGCCAAGATATTTCATACTATAAACAATTCATATTTTTTCGCTCTCGCGTATGTTTTGCGCCGATCTTAATTTGCAACAATGAGTGTTCCACAGTTCCCCAGAGGTAATCTTCCATTGCCGCGGCTCAAAATTAATTTCAACGCCTCAAACTGTGTAATTTTAGACGCCTCTATTGTTACGGTTACAAAGGTGTTACATTCTTGGATAAATATAGGTGTAGATGTTATTTCGTATAAATAGTGGGAGACGAATTTATTACAAGACTTTGATATTACATTTTTTTGTTTTATCAATGTAATCAAGATTTATCAATTTCTAAATGTCTTCATGAAACTTGTATCGAACATGAACAAGGTATAATTCTCATAATAATGAAACCTGAAATACGGTTCAAGTGTTGGTGGGCCATTAACCAGGTGGGCCTCCGTACAGTGGCCGGACCGGCCGGACCGGTGTTGGAGGGATCGCTCGTCTTGGCGTTCATTGAGGGAGGCCTATGTTCAGCAGTGGACGGATAAAGGCTGATGATGATGAAACAATTTTTTTCCGATTTTATCGCGGTTTGGTTGCTCGTGCTTGCAGTTACTCGTCGTAACAAAGGTGTTGGACGTCGTAATCCGAAGTACCCCAATATTTACAGACAGCAATTATAACACAATAAGTCAGATGGGTCGGATCAAAGACTACTAATGTATAACAAGAGAGGTCAGATCTAAGACTACTAATGTATAACATGAGAGGTCAGATCTAAGACTACTAATGTATAACAAGAGAGGTCAGATCAAAGACTACTAAAGTATAACAAGAGAGGTCAGATCAAAGACTACTAATGTATAACAAGAGAGGTCAGATCAAAGACTACTAATGTATAACAAGAGAGGTCAGATCAAAGACTACTAATGTATAACAAGAGAGGTCAGATCAAAGACTACTAATGTATAACAAGAGAGGTCAGATCAAAGACTACTAATGTATAACAAGAGAGGTCAGATCAAAGACTACTAATGTATAACAAGAGAGGTCAGATCAAAGACTACTAATGTATAACAAGAGAGGTCAGATCAAAGACTACTAATGTATAACAAGAGAGGTCAGATCGATTGCTTGTGAAAGACGCAGAAAGTGAAACAATTTTTATGGATTTTATCGCGGTTTATTATTATTTTTACAATGAATAAAATTTGCGCAAATATTAGAAAACAATACACAAAAAGTGATAACTCTGTCTTGAATTTGCGAAATATTTTGCTAATAAAAAATTTTTTTTTTTTTTTATAATTCTGCATGAAGAAGACCCTTTCAAATTATACACTCCGTAAGCTTAGAAAGGGATTAAAAAATGTATCTACACGTACCTACTACACAGATACAGCAGACTCAAGTTGATACGCACAAAATATATTAAACTATATGATATTTTGTGCTACAAACTAGTTTTTTCTACATGTTTTTAGGGTTACGTTCCTAAAATAAGGAAACGGAACCGTTATGGGACTCCGATGTCCGTGTGCCTGTCGGTCTGTCTGTCTTTCAATATCTATATATAGATATAATATAGAATATAGATATAATATAGAGTTAATAAATTTGGCAAAAAGCTATGTATCACAGCGTAGGTGAAGGAAATTTATAAAAATCGTTAATTTATTATATTACATAAAAAATACTTAGTACGGAGCCCTGAATTTTTAAGAACTAATTTAATATGTGGTTTTATACAAATTCAGATAATTGATATCTATGCGATCGAATATGTCTTATATGAAAGTTTATTTACCTCAAAGCGCTAATTTTCAGATAGCGGTTTTAATTGAAAAAAATATTATTGAATTTTAAAGACTAGTTATTTTATAATAAAAAAAGGGGAAGGGTGAACGGAAGGAATGGCCAGCTATAATAACGATAAACAAGGGAAGAGTGAACGGAAGGAATGGCCAGCTATAATAACGATAAACAAGGGAAGAGTGAACGGAAGGAATGGCCAGCTATAATAACGATAAACAAGGGAAGAGTGAACGGAAGGAATGGCCAGCTATAATAACGATAAACAAGGCAATTGTTTGCAAGTCGATTACGCCTTACAAACAATCCAAAAGATATGAAGCCCAAACAAGACTCTTTTTAATATTTCAGATATTATAGTCGATGGATATTTAAATATAGTTTATGTATATATAATCATAGATAAAGCATTTAAATTCCCGGTAAAAGCTTCCTATAGAACAAGTGTTCTACTTTTATTTGACGTGCATGTTCTAACCACATCGACTGCCATCACACATTGAACAAACCAAAACTTACACATACACCAACATACGCGCTAACTCGGTTAAACGATAGGTCACTACAAGCCATACAGCGTGTGTCATATCGCCCCTTTGAGGCTTCTGTAATTTAATATTGGGCACCTGTGGGCTTGACACGGATATCCTAGTAATTATAACCCTTCTATAAGTATATTATAGGGTTTTTATAGGAGAGGGCAAAGGGACAGTCATTTTATCTCGTTTAATTCTTCCTTTAATCCCATTAAAAATATCTATTGTCTTAGCAATAAAATCGACGCGAACGCTGTGACGGTAAACCGCTTGAAATAGTTTTTTTTATACATCATCATCATCATCATCAGGTGCCATCTTCATAATGAAGTTCGGAATGTCAGTTTTTTTTATATATTTTTTTATATAAAAATGTTTCGTTAAAGATTTTTATAAATTATGAATTATATCATTATGAATATATTGACGACCTCTGTGGCTCAGTGGTAAGCGCGTTGGCGCTCAAGCTGAAGGTTGCGGGTTCGAATCCCGCCAGGGAACAAAAATATTTTCTGTGTTCCTGGGTCATGGATGTGTATTAAATATGTGTATTATATAATAAAAATCTTAAATATATGTATAATATAAAAGTATTAAATATATTTCCGTTGTCTGGTACCCGTAACACAAGTTCTTCGAGAACTTACCACGGGACCAGATTGACGTGGTGTGAAAGCGTCCATAGATATTAGTATTATTATTATTATTGTATGAACACAGCTGACATATACCGGGCGTCCGCAGATGGCATTTTTTTATTTCCATTGTGTAACGTTTTAGACAATGCAAATAATATTTAGGACTAGTTATTACTGGACTGCTAATTTTTTTTCAGCCAAAACAAGTCTGACTGGTATTATCTAAAATCGATTTTTTCTATTTCTACGATTTACTACTTTTGTTTAATCGGCAGACAATTTAGCGTGTTTCAAGCACGACGCTTCGTCTGAGAACGTTATTAGATGTACGAGAGCCCTTTTAAGTACAAAAGGCACCCTAAAGTTATTTGAAAGAGAAACTTTTGTTCGTCTATCGACCCTAATGGATACGGGTTTGTTATACAGCAGTTTTGTATGTCTTATACATTCATACTTGCCTGGTACATAACACAAAATAGATCTCCAAAATCCTTAATCTATTTATAAAGTTTTTTTTCAAAGCGTCATAAAATCAGAGTTACAAATTATATTTTCCTTAATTCCAAGTCATTTAATTCATCCAGGATTTTTGCAACGTATTGTCAGACTAAACAAAAAACATAGGTATTTTCCCATCATAGAGAAAATATAATAGAAAAGAAATAAGAGGCCTCGTATTGCTCTCTTAAAAATTACTTACCTATAATTTTATTATGTGAGATATTCGGAAAAAAACATTCGAAAAATATTATTTTTTTATTACTTCATATTAACAGTACATTAATTGACACAACAGCATTGATTTTACTTGTTTGTTTGTTGTTTGTTTATTAAGTGAACTAGCGGAAAGTGTTGCAGATAACAAAATAACAATATTCAACTTTTGTTTCAAATCCTCTTTTTATGAAAATAAAGTTTATTCTAATTCAAAAACATCACCTCAAAATTCGATAGCAGTAGTTTTCTGATAACATCTAAGCCAAGATATATGAGAAAAACTAAATCAAATTTATATATATATTCCTTTGTAAGCTAGGATAACACACACAGACTTACAGCTCCCCACTTTTTGAGTTGAGGCCTAAAAATCACATAATGCATTTTCAACAAAAGAAAAACCAAGAATAATGGTTTCTTTTTCTATAATAAAGGTACGGAACTCTAGAAATATACGAAATAATATATTTTATTACGTCCCTTAAAAAGAGAACAATTTTCTCGTGGCGACACCAACGCGGCTTTTCCCTATCATAAGTTGAATTAAAATTTGTAGCTCCAAAAATTTCAGATTAAGAGAAAATCATCTTACTTTAATTTAAGCCAGAGGTCTAACTGTTGATTCCGGTTGGGGATTTTTTTTTAAAGATTTGCAATACTTTGTTACGTATCAGTTTTCATGTTTTACTTTTATTCAATAGTGTTTTGCATCAAAAACCTTAACGGCTTTCTTAAAATTGGTTTTAAATATCATTCGATAGCCGGCTGGACAAATTCATTTGTAACGAATTGAAGTAGTACGGAATACCGAGTATGTATATTTAATTTCTACAGAATTAACGCGGTGTTCATAAATAGATTAGAAAATAAAATGATACAGTAATTATTACTACACTAAAAATATTATACTGTCTTGATTTACATATACATAATACAGTTTATTACTAAAGTATTACCACAAAGATTGCAATCAGGTGAACCGACTATCCCTTTATACTATACTATACGACTATCCCTACTACTTCTATACAAAAAAAAAATTAAAATATAGAATAAACCAAGTGTTAAGTGGCAACCCACGCGCGGAAATCCAATATGGCGCTTAATTGCGTCGTAAGCTCTTGATGTGTTACCATTTTTATTAGCAAAAGAAAACTATAAACAATACAAACTGACGTATTTATTAATATATATAAAAATTTATGATATATGTATTTAGAATAGGCATGACAGTAGTCATTAAAAATTGCAAACATTTTGTTTTCTTCAAAAAGCCTTGATCAACGATAAAAACCCTACTATTGAATATTAATTCTATAAATACAAGCTATGACTTTTTCTGTTTACGTTACGTTAGCATTTACGCGTTTTGGTAAAATTTATATTATTAGTGTCATAACTTAATTATGTGTATTATTTAAAAAAAAAGTTTAGAACTTTCAACTTTTAACTGACACATAAAAATAAGACAGCTAAAAATCTAAGTTAATGCGAGCGAAGTTGCGGGCACCAGCTAATAATTAAATAAATTTAAAATCAAACACCAAAAATGATATTTGATATAATATCGCTTGGAAACAAATCGATTTTCCGTTTTATACTGACATTGTTACAGCATTATAAGTCCCAAGTGAATAGCAAATAATACACTCTGTCTGTGTTTACTCTCATGTGAAGTCAAGTATTTTATAAGTTACAATACCTACAGTCTGCGAAGCTGTTATTGAAACCAGACTTGGACGAAACCTTTATAAGTGTAAATAAATATATATCAATGCCTAGATACTATTATTGAAGTGAAACTTCTTTACGCGCAGAAGGGTAATTTTTTTACAGATGCAACGTCACGAAAATATGCAATGTTTTTGTCCAAGAAGAGGGAGAGAGTGATTCAGACCGATTGAGAGAGAGTGAGAAAGGGCGAACGTAGCATGGAGCACATAGCTATGGAGTGAGAGTAGGGAGCAAGCGAGTGAGAAATATAGAGAGAGAGTGAGATAGAGCGAACGTCACATCGCGAGTCTCGGAAATTTAAAGCTTTAGATCAGTATAAATATAAACGAGATTAATAAACTAGTTTGCCAAGTAAGTTTCACTTCAGACATGTGTACTTTGTACGCATGTACCTTTTATTTTACTTACAATAAAAGCTGTCTTGCGGCGCTTTACAGACGTTCACTTATGTTTACGTTCGCCACATAGTTTAATTTGTATTTGAAATCTTGATATTATGAATGCAATTCGAGTTTTGTACTTTTTTATTATAGGCAGACCGGAAGACCAGAAACCGATATCAGAGCAATTTGAAATTAAAAATAGAATTATTTTGACTTTCAATAGCATACTTTTCATGTAGGTACAACATTAAATTAAAAAATTATCTCTTTTTTTTACTAATCTTAAACGTTGGTCATGTAAAAATCTTAATTCATCGCGACACCTAAAGCCTTATTTCATTACACGTTACGTACTGACATGGTTTTTTAGTCTTTATTCAGTATACAGCACAACAAAAACATGTCAGCAAAACCCTTTGACAAAAACCATATATGCATAAGGATGCACTGAGTTCTCCAGATAAAAAGAGTAGCACGCAAAAGGCTCTTCACTCGCTCTGGTCACGAGAGGAGGATAAAGTTTATTTTTATTAGAATCGCTACACGACGCAAGAGTCCTACACACTGTCGTGAACAATTCAATGAATATTTTCAGACTTCATACGGATTCCAGAACGGGAAATTTTAAAATGAAATGTCTAGAACCCGGATGGTGCTGAAAACTTATTACCTCAAATACGTTTTGTCTTCCACGTCGATGGATGGAGACAGTTTTAGGTTGATGTATAGTTCGTCTTTTATTATCTTTAGCATTATAAAACGCTTAAATAAAGTTATTTTAATAGCGGTCATGATTTCACCTGCAATAATATATGATTTGGGTCATTTGTTAAGTCTCTCATCAACCTCTCATCGTAGAATTACGCAAACATTCATACAATAGAAAATTTTAAGCCATTATCCTACTAATATGATAAATGCGAAATTTTATATGTATAGATGTTTGTTACTCTTTCACAAAAAAACTACTGAGTGGATTTTAATGAGACTTTACAATAATATAGCTTATTCATCAGAATAACACAATATGGACTATAATTTATTAAGGATATTCTATAAATTGTCCAAAATCTAATCCTGCGCAGACGAAGTTGCGGGGATCAGTTAGTTGAATATAATTGTATGATTTATATTATGTAAGTCAAGCTTGGATTGATACGCTGTATCACGCGCTTGGGTTCCGTCACCCTGAATTCATTCATTCATTGCTTTGCTGTGTTTCGGAAAAAAGGGTAGGATTTGGAGTGTAATTACTGTCACTATGGTTCACCATCTTGCGTCTCAACAGAGAGCGCATGAATAAGTTAAGTGGTAAACTAAGGTGAATTGGTTCATGTTTATGGGGTCCTGACCTTTCGATCAGAGGACACGTCAGCCAGTTTGTAAGTTTGTAAGTCAACCAGTGTGCAAAATTTCATATCCTTTCAGTCATTTTTGCTTAATCTTAGAACAAACATACCAACATACAAACTTCTGCATAACATTTACGCCTTTATTTGTGGCAAAATAAATCTACATGTCAAGAAATAGTTGGAAACTTACTAGGGATCTGGGTTGAACGCTTTCTAAAGAGCGTGGTTAAGTGATGTCTTCAAGAATGTGGAATGAGGCCGTCCTATAAAGAGCTTACGAATAAATGGACTGGAAGTAGGACATGTAGCCGTGGACACGAGTAGGACACGAGTAGTATTTAGCTTCACAAATTTCCTTATAAGTTTGTTATAGAATCATTTCGTAAGGACTAGTTAGAGTTTCATGTGTACTAGTTCTAGAAAACGGGACGGTGGTGTGCAGAGACAAAGTGTAAATCATGCTCATAGAAGAAAAATGAGAAAACACCGAGAAGGTTTTATAACTTTTGGTATATTCGTCATAAACGATAACCAGGGGTATTCTACATAAGGCTTATTTCATCTCTTTCAGCCAAGACGTCCGAAACCTACTCACATGCTACTGGAACCAGCTAGGTACTAAGCGGATCACCACATCTGGTCCCGTGGTAAGTTCTCGAAGAACTTGTGTTATGGGTAAGAAAACGGAAATATATTTAATACTTTTATACTATACATATATTTAAGATTTTTATTACAATACATATATTTAATATATACATCCATGACCCTGTAACACAGAAAACTTTTTGCTCCCTGGCGGGATTTGAACCCGCTACCTCCGGATTGAGCACCAACGCGCTAACCATTGAGCCACAGAGGTCGTCAAAGTACATCTAGTTGGTTTAGTTGGAGATTGACTACCCAAGATATACGAACGAGATATGAAAGTATGTGGAGACTGTTAGTTCTTGCTCCTTCCAGTTAACGAACCCAAAATAAAATGTGAAAGTGAATTTGTTTGTTATACTTTCACGCCTTTTGTTGATATCGTAGGGAAATCCTTCATGTGTGTAGCCAGGGTCTTTGGGTAGCCTGCTCGGGCGCTACTTAGTAGTCCCTGCGATGTTGTGACATACTGGGCACAGGTTCCCATCCTGAAGCCCGACACGTGCACATGTTATGAGAGGCGTATTAAGTAGCGCCTCCTACGCACCCCTATTCGGCGTCCTCCTCTACGCTTTCACGCTTAAACTGCTTATCGGATTTCTATAAAATTTGGCAAAGAGATAGGTTAAATCAAAATAATTATGATCAGTCCCGATACTGTTGTATCGGGACTGATGATAATTATTTTGATACACCTGAATATATTATTTTGATTTTGGTAAACCTGAGATAACGAGAGCTAGCAAGAGTTAGTGATATAATACAACCTTAAGTTCATACAATATTATAATAAAACAATTTTTAACGGATTTTATCGCGGTTTATTAAGATTTTTACAAGCCCGACGTTTCGGATACTTTACAGCAACCATGGTCACGGGAGGACTGAGGTGTCATACGTCCTATTATTACAAAGTTATTCGAAACTACCCTATGATACAACAATATTTTGGTCAGTCCTATCTACGCAGAAAGTGCTAACTGTATCTTTAATCTGTGACATATTATGCTTGGATTTTGATTTGATAATTTTAATAATGGGATCCCAAGCAGGTGGTAGAAGCCAGCCATCTTCTCTATTGAAATTAGGATGTTTTTTAATTTCAATAGCCTCACGGATCATCCTTGGTTGGAATCTGTGTTCTTTTGCGAGGACTTGTGGTTTATCAAATCTGATATAATGGCGAGCTTTGTCAAGACTATGTTCACAAATGGCAGACTTAGTGTAGCGACGGTGTTTTAAATCAGCTATATGTTCTTTCACGCGAGTTTTAATAGATCTTTTAGTTTGGCCTATATAGGAGAGACCACAGTCACAATCAAGCTTGTATACTCCTGCATCTTGTAAGGGTATATGACACTTGACAGATGGTAAGAATTGACTTATCTTTTTTGGCGGCTTGAAATAAGTTTTTATAGAAGCTCGCTTTAGGATGAAGCCAATCTTGTCAGTGACGCCTTTAATAAACGGGAGAACTGCATGTACTCGCTCGACGGTGGTTGGTTTCACACGTTCACTGTGACGGAGACGCGGTACCCGAAGCTTGTTGTCACGCAGTACTTGCTGACATGTTGAAGTTCGGTCTCCAGGTGTTGCTCATCACAGATCCCTTGTGCTCTCTGAAACAAAGATTTACCCACGGTAGCTAACTGTGTTGGATGGTGGTGAGATTCGCCGTTTAGGTACTTATCCGTATGGGTATGCTTCCTATACACTGTGTGGCTTAAGGTATTGTTGGGATTACGGATAACTAATACATCTAAGAAGGCTAGAGAATTATTTTCTTCTAATTCCATTGTGAATTGAATTTTGGAATTAATGGAATTAAGATGGTCTAAGAATATGGTTACTTTATCAGATGGTAATATTGTGAAAGTATCATCTACGTACCGCTTGTAGAACCTGGGTGTTATGGGCGAAGTTTGCAGAGCAGTCTCCTCGAAGTCCTCCATAAATATGTCGGCAACAACAGGGGATACTGGTGAGCCCATGGCCACTCCATCTACTTGCTTGTAGAAATAATTATTCCACAACATATAGCCAGATGTAAGGCAATGTTCCAAAAGGTCAGCATATTCCATTGGCATGTCATTTTCTCTTAGCTTTCTTCTTACTATTGTTATGCAATCTTCCACAGGTAGGCAGGTAAAAAGAGATTGCACATCAAAACTAACCATTGTTTCATTGTCGCTGAGACGTAGGTGTTTGATCTCATTAACAAAGTGGTAAGAATCCCGTGAATGTGCTCTAGTTTGTCCACGCAGTGGTGACAGTACTTGGGCCACATGTTTAGCCAATCTATAAGTTGGTGAGTCGATCTGGCTTACAATTGGACGTAATGGAGCATTAGCCTTGTGTATTTTCGGCAACCCATACAGCTTGGGTGGTTTGGGGCATGAAGGAATTAGATATTTGACGTCCAGATTCAATGTTTCGGAGTATTTTGCATATTACTAGTAGTTTTCAAAACCTTGTTAGTTGGATCGGTTTTGACGTTTTTATAAGTACTTTCATCCGATAATAGGTGTAAAATTTTATCATTATAATCTGACGTATCCATAACTACCGTAGCATTGCCTTTATCATAAAGGCATTCTCTAGCCTTCTTAGATGTATTAGTTATCCGTAATCCCAACAATACCTTAAGCCACATAGTGTATAGGAAGCATACCCATACGGATAAGTACCTAAACGGCGAATCTCACCACCATCCAACACAGTTAGCTACCGTGGGTAAATCTTTGTTTCAGAGAGCACAAGGGATCTGTGATGAGCAACACCTGGAGACCGAACTTCAACATGTCAAGCAAGTACTGCGTGACAACAAGCTTCGGGTACCGCGTCTCCGTCACAGTGAACGTGTGAAACCAACCACCGTCGAGCGAGTACCTGCAGTTCTCCCGTTTATTAAAGGCGTCACTGACAAGATTGGCTTCATCCTAAAGCGAGCTTCTATAAAAACTTATTTCAAGCCGCCAAAAAAGATAAGTCAATTCTTACCATCTGTCAAGTGTCATATACCCTTACAAGATGCAGGAGTATACAAGCTTGATTGTGACTGTGGTCTCTCCTATATAGGCCAAACTAAAAGATCTATTAAAACTCGCGTCAAAGAACATATAGCTGATTTAAAACACCGTCGCTACACTAAGTCTGCCATTTGTGAACATAGCCTTGACAAAGCTCGCCATTATATCAGATTTGATAAACCACAAGTCCTCGCAAAAGTACACAGATTCCAACCAAGGATGATCCGTGAGGCTATTGAAATTAAAAAGCATCCTAATTTCAATAGAGAAGATGGCTGGCTTCTACCACCTGCTTGGGATCCCATTATTAAAATTATCAAATCAAAATCCAAGCATAATATGTCACAGATTAAAGATACAGTTAGCACTTTCTGCGTAGATAGGACTGACCAAAATATTGATGTATCATAGGGTAGTTTCGAATAACTTTGTAATAATAGGACGTATGACACCTCAGTCCTCCCGTGACCATGGTTGCTGTAAAGTATCCGAAACGTCGGGCTTGTAAAAATCTTAATAAACCGCGATAAAATCCGTAAAAAATTGTTTTATTATAATGAGTGAAATTCGCGTAAACATTAGAAAACAATTCATACAATATACTCGGTTCGAAGATCGATTCAATTCGATTCAGACTTGCCGTTTTAGAGGAGTTTTAACACATTTGGGCGATCTACAAGTTTTAATTAAACGCAATAATTGGTTGGCACGGGACTTGAGTTCTGTATTTGTTATTTGTTCCAGCTATACGCGATCGTGGAGGCAAATTGGACCATCTTGACATAAGATCAAAATGGATAATATAGATACTGAAGTGAATAGTTGTTGATACATGTTGAAGTTGTAAAAAATACTTTCCAAAGATATTGGGCGTGTTTGGCCGAAGTAAGTACTTACTAAACTTTGTAAGTCAGTAAGCATAAAAAAATTAAAATCTTACAAGCTGACTATTGCGCTTTTCGGCCAGGACAGACTTACTGACTTAACACAAAACACCGGTTTATGTTATATTCCGTACATATTAACCTCATAGACTGAATCAATTGTACCGCAATACTCATAATATACACGATTAAAAATTAAGAACACACGATTAAAGAATTATCACTCATTTTAGAGTTCCTGTCATGGTTTTGTTTATATCAACAATAATCAATATGGCGTCTTATATTATGCCATGCTTACTGCGTTAACACTTATTTTGTGTCCCGGCCGAAAATTTTGTAAGTATAGTGTGATTTACAAAATTTACTTCGGCCAAACACGCCCATTGACAAATCGGATTAAGAACCACTGGTCGTTCATTATTCTTGTTACATAGGCTTCATGTGGGCTGGTCTCACACTCAGGAGAACGGATGGCCGATGGGGCAATAAGGTTCATCAGTGGAGGCCACGTTTAGGTAGACGAAGTGTTGGTCGGTCATTAACCAGGTGGGGAGACGATCTCTGTGCGGTGGCCGGTCCGTGTTGGATGCGAGTATCAAGTGATATGCCATCTTGGCGTTCAGGATGATGATGATGATCATGATGATGATGATAGGCCTCTTTCAATAAACGCCAAGACGGCCGACCACCCGTCACCCGCATCGATGCAGGTATACTGCACGGAGATCCTAGATCACTGGTCATCGCATGTCTAACACAATCTGGTTCACCCTGATCATTACTCAATAGTGCCAGATTAGTCGTCATCATCATCATCAGCCTCTATCCGTCCACTGCTGAACATAGGCCTTCCTTAATGAACGCCAAAACGACCTATCCCTTGCCTTGATTAGTCGTCAACTTGATAGAAAATCTGCTTAGTGGAGGAAATACATAGGGAAGAATAAGCCTTTAAGTAAGCAGGACTGGCAGAGTCTGTAATGGATATATTTTTTTACCATAGGAGGGCAAACGAGTAAGCGAAGCCTTTTGGCGGCTATCGACGCCCATACACATCCAGACAAGCAATGATGCAAAAAGTCACCATAAGGTTCCGACTGCTAGGTTGCCTCCTAATGACATAAAAAAATGGGCCGTCGGAAACTTAAAAACCGAAACGAAACGTCACAGCATAGTTGTCACTTGACGCCGATATTATGTGAACGAGAGGTACCACCCCGGTCGTGCCAGCTCCATTCGACTGCACTGCATGGCACTCCCTACATTGCATTACAATATAATACCGTGTTTGTATCAAAATCATCCTGTGAACATTATTATTTTGCCTCAACCTTGCCGCAAAAGCCCCTCCCGCTGAGATCACAGTCAAATACATATAAATACTAATATGTACGTAGTTTGTCAGTTATGCCCATCGAAAATATGACCGAAATAGAGTGGTGATGTTATGTGTTTTGTATGAAAAAAAAACCGCCAAATTTGTGCTGCGACGATGCACCGGTTCATCGCTCTGATTAGCCGACTGATGGTCATTGATGTATGATCGGCCGATGGGACGTACATACAAATCACTAGTTGGTTAAATTGCTATTACATCAGTGACAAATCACTGACCAGTTTCGGAATTGTATGACTCACATTAATACTCTATCCGGCGATGCTTGATGGTTATGCCACAGCCCTTTGAAATGTAAGACTGTTTCTTGAATTTATTTATCCACTTCTATTGACTCTTATTTCCTGTTTATATTTGCTTTCAATTAAAAGGGGGAAATGGGTATTTTCCATATCCGTACACAAATATACCTTGTATTGAGGCCATGTTTTTTAATGTTAGTTTGGATAGGCAAACTGGCAGATGTGCCACCTGATGGTAAGTGGTTGACGTCACCCATGAACATGAACTAGTTTACCTGGAGCTAGCCTAGGCAACTCGTTCATACACATCTTGCCTTTCCTCATACATGCTCGTTTGCCTATCCAACTTACATAAAAAATAGACTGAACCATGTTGGTTTGTTGCAACAACAAATTGACAAGTAAACCATTAAATTATAAAAAAAAAAGTATTACAAGGAAAGACAATAGCTTATGTTAGGTATATTCTATTTGGTTACGATTATTTCAATTTATTTCCATTCATAGGAAACGAAACGGTTTTTATGTAGCTTAGTTCACCACGTTCCACGAGCCTTATGGTGACTACCAACGCCAATAAGTCATCTGCACTCTCCTTGTCCCTATCCCCCCAATGGGACACCGAAAAGTCACAAACTGCACGAAACGCGACAGCATAGCTGTCACTTGATGCCGGTGTTATGTGAGCGAGTGTAGAACAAATACCATCTTGTGGTTTGAGTTCGTTTGTTTACGCCCTTGTCTCTGAATCTACCAATCATATTTGGTAAATATTGTATTTCTGCACCTATTTCATTCATATTTTTGCATTTGATGAAGAAGAGCTTCTTTTGAATTTTGGCGCAAATAATAATAATAATATGTTGGGACAACCCACACACGGCCATCTGATCCCAAACTAGGCAGAGCCTGTTCTTATGGTAACCGTACTACTGATAAATACTTATATATTTTTTAAATACATAGGTATATATTATTATAGATAAATTACACCCAGACACAGAACAAATGATCATGTTCATCACACAAACATTTGTCCTGGGTGAGGATCGAACCCCCGACCTTCTGGCTTAGCAGTCAGAGTCACTAACCACTAGACCAACAGGCCAGTCAAATAAAAGCGTGTTGTACAGTAGAGCATGGTCTTGTACCGTTTCTTAGTCCACATGAACGTCAACACCACGCATTGGCAAAACGCCAAATAATTGTGGTCTTATTGTTCATCGTGGGACCGTGGGACACATGGATCATGGAACCGCTAGATGATGATAATGTGAATTGATTTTTTAAAAATTAATAAGATAAATACATATTTGTCAGTCATAATAAAATTATGTCATGGAAATAGTAATAGTAAAAAAATCTTATAATAATTATTATTATTATTTGTGTATATCGTTTAATTAATAACGAAGTGTTTAGCTGTATGTAATAAAGATAAATTAATTGCAAAAAAAATATTACTCCTGCAGACAATTTATTTTCTTTATAAATTTATTTTGCTAGCGATACAGATAATAAACACAAAGCCGATATCTTGTATGTATGTCCATTCAATTAATACCCTGAAATAAAACACCCGTAGCCCTCGATGAATGCCGCCCACCAATCGTCTACGGAAAACTTTCACGAATCGATAAATTTCATGAAATCAATCGCCTTTACTGAATTATTAATGAAAGTGTTACTACGGTCTATACTCACGTCTAGTTCGAACTGGTTTTGACCAGTTTCCCTCTCGCTCTAACTCAAACACAATCACTAAAACACATAAACGTATATTGTGATAGATGTAATGCACTTTTCCGTGTACGAGGACACTCACAGCGCGGCGTCAATACGCGAACTGAGTCGCCATGACACTCCGCCAGGGGTGCCAAACGCATGCGCCCGGCTCACCTTAAGGTCATTCCCCATTGTTCATGTTTAGGGCAGAAAATTGATCACGCGAAGTGGTCGTGAATCTTTTTTTAATTGATTAAAAGTATTTGAATATTTATTAATAATTAATCGCAGACCATTTTTTTCCATAATTATCCTGCTATACATGATAGGCCAGGAATTCCCCCAGTAGGCAAGATAATAGTTATCTGTATGCTGTAGAAGCCCACTGATGAGTTTTTGTGAATGAAAAAAACATTTTTTGCTTTACAAATCGGTTTTAAAGACGCTTAGCCATTGATACTTAGCTAAACAAATGTACTTTATAGAGGACAAATGTCCAACTTTCTTAGGATTTTCTTAACGCATCATGTTCCCAAAACAAAAGTAGCCGAGCATAAACTCCTTGCCTCAAGGTACAAGACCCTCTGAAGCCTCCCGCGCATTTATTTATTCATTAGTCCAACCCTCTTTCCCTTGGTGGTGGGTGACTCGATGAAAACGTTTCGAAGATTGATTCTACAGTACAAGGTACAGTTCATAATAATGAATTTGACTGATAATGCGTTTGTTCAAGGACAACATGGGTACAAAGTATTTTAAAGTTCGCATATTGAATCTTAACAAGGCGAAATAAATGCAGCAGTAGCAGATCCAACCGAGTACCAACTTTTGTCTTAATGTGGGTTAAGCACAGAGGTGTCGTGGTGAAGGTGGTGAAGTTTCAGAAGGTTCAGAAGAATCTGCGTGAGTTTTTTGTGTGTTTGTTGACATTGACGTTGACCATCATAAGGTGGTAGCATAGGCGTAACTAGCGATATCGCTGTTAGTGAGTGATTAGTAATGTATTCCTTGCCGGAAATTAATAGGAGTCCAAACATGTTTTTGCTTTTTTTCAAATTTTCCTTTCTTATTTTATATTATATTAGAGGACTAGGTACAAATAATAAAGCATTAAGAAATAAAAATGTACGGGACCCGCTCAAACCGATTGCAGGATCAGGTTTTGCCCTTGTAATTAAAAAAACAAGCCACAATAATTTGGCCATTAACAAACTTAATAATCACAAAGTTTCGGAATTACATTATACTTACATATTTCAGTAAAATCATTTTATAAATACAGTTACAGAACTGTGATTATAGATTTGAAATTTATCAGAGTGGGCCTGGTGGCGGAAAATATTCTCGGTACTTTGGTATTTTACAGACTTCGGATTGAAAGTTAAAACTTTTTTTTTTATTAGCATTGTTTACTGATTTGAAACTCAATTAAAGGAATTACTGTCATTAAAAAGAATATAAACAACTAAGAAAATAAAATATAAGAGAACAAAATAGAATTTAACCTGCGATAGAATTATATAAACCTATATTTCTCAATAGAGCACATTCTCATTCTTACGCAACTTTGTTTTCTGAAGTTTTCATGTCCACCGCGTGTGAACTGCAACCATGTTTTTTTGTGGTAGAACTTATGAGAGTGTTATATATTAAAGTTCACGGATCACTGTAGCCCCGCCCTAGTATTTCGCCCTTAGCTGGAACGCGAGGGGCTTGTACTAGAGTGACCAGTTTTTGTTTATTAATTAACAGGACATTTCGTATTCAATTATTTCATATTTTTTTCGGTCTAATCGAGCGTACTATCTCGCTCGGTTGGAGATCTCCCTTTGGGGCCTCCCACATGTGTATTGATTATCTGATTAAAAAAATATATTTTGATTTATTCATTGTTTCATAATATGAAACAAATCTGGTGAATGGCGTTTATTATCTGGGTACAACTATCCTGAAAAATTCTGCCGCAAAATCACTTACAATTTGAAGTGGACCCGGGAGAGCTTTTACGAGTGACGTTGGCCTGCCTTCAGGTGGATGTTTGCTTACAGGATTTCAATCCGGAACAACATGACACAGTCCCCGATAACATACGCGTGTAGTCACCGCCTGCACCTACATAATGTCAACTCAATACGCCGAGGCGCATTGTGTCCAGAATAGATTCGGATAGACCGTATCTGTGACGTCACAGGTATTAATACCAGGCTAGCTAGGTGCTGGAACACTGTTCGATGAATTTCGATTGAATGGACTCGAATGGACCTTTGTTTTTCTCTTATTACCAACTTTTATTCGGTAAATACAGGTCTTTCTTATGGGTATATTGTAAATGTGTCTTCTTTTTACTGCTACGGTAAAAATATAAGGAAGGTTTATGATTTTCGTATCATGTATTTGCATATGGTCCACCACAGCGACTAAACTGGCACGACCGGGGTGGTACCTCTCGCTCACATAACACCGGCGTCAAGTGACAGCTATGCTGTCGCGTTTCGTGGGGTTTGTGAATTTCCGTGGCCCAATGGGGAGGATAGAGAAAAAGAGGGCAATGCATCTGCATAATCTCTGGTTGTGCAGAAGTGTATGGGCGTGGATTGTCGCCAAAAGGCTTCGACGGCTCGTTTGCCACCTATGTTATAAAAAAACCAGTAGTGTTCTAGGACCGGCCATTGCACAGATATCATATTTTTCAATCTAGTACAACGTCTATATAGACGTTCCGAACGCGGACTCTCCAGACCCAGACCCGAGTCAGGTCCTCGGCGTATGTGGAACAACAACTTTTAATACTTATACGTGGCGTGATTTCGAAACATATGTTTTATCGTCATCATAAACATCATCAACGTTTGCCCGTCCACCGCTGAACATAAGCCTCTTTCAATGAACGCCAAGACGGCCGATCAACCATCGCATAATAGTAATACCTAAACAATGCAGGAAATGTACCAGAAAATGTGACTTGTAACGATTTTCCGTATAATGAAACTCGCTCTCGCGCTAGAAGTAATTAGAAGGTAATGACGCGCACGAAAGTGTTAACTTCTTTTAAATTAAACGTGCAATTTAAATAGTTCAACAATAAACGTTTTAAACCTTTGGTTCCCTTTCACACATCTTCGCGTTTTATTTATTTGACTTTTGTTCCTTTTTCTTTATGTTATACCCTATAGGTATGTAAACTGGCGGCTCGTCTACCTGTAGCAAATGGTCAACGACCCCGGGTTTGATTAAGGTATGTACAGCATAGATATATTTTAACTTTTTTATATATCACCCAACTACAAACAATTCCAATAAGGAGGCCGTAGCAGTAGAAAATAAGTCGGGAAGCTTTCGTGACTAATACGATAAGTGTAATGTGATTATCTATTAAATATAATGAAAGCATTGAGCTTCTTGACACGCGCTTGATATGTTTATACACGGAAATAACTTACAGGGATCTGTTGTAAAATGCTATTTGGGAAGTTGGTTACCACCTCCTGCGTAGTACATCCGTGAAACAGTTAAAAGGCTTCCAAAAGTATCCATTTTTTTTTGGAGGAAAGGGAAAACGGACGGTCGTTTTACCTGGTAGTAAGTGATCATTAGCAGGCGCGTTACCGGCCTTTCAAATATGAGTATGCTATTTTCTTGAAGGTCACTAAATCGTTTGGATATGCACACGTAGATTATAATATGTACGTAGTTAATCAAAATTAACGTAACTAAGGGATAATTCTTCGAGCTACATAAATATTTGAGTTTGCAAATTACAGCGTAGGTCGTTGCTACGCCACCGTAGCACCGTTACGAGCCTATAGCCACCGTAGCACAGTTACGTACTATAGTCTTACCACGTCTTACTACGGTGGTGTAGCACAGCAGATATCACTAGTTAGTATTCTTGTCTCAGTCAAAATATATTTTTCTCTTTCGCTCGCGAACATCGGTTACACACCTCTATG
This sequence comes from Helleia helle, assembly GCA_963853865.1. NCBI lineage: Eukaryota > Metazoa > Arthropoda > Insecta > Lepidoptera > Lycaenidae > Helleia > Helleia helle. The sequence continues at coordinate 3,207,078 of OY971419.1, forward strand.
GTTAATTGATTAACCGATTAGTAATGGAGTTGTTGGTTTATGTTTATGAAAGTCTTATTTTGTAGTTAAGAACGCATAAAAACCATTCTAAGGTTTGCTACCTTTTGGTATGATAATGACCTGTGCTTTTACATGATCTATTCAAAACTTTGATTAACATTCAATCATTATAAGTAGCAAGTAATTTTGTTTTATTATTTTATATTATTCTCTCTAGAATAATTAATGAAGTTATTTATTCTATCTTTACTAATATAAATTGTAATAAATCTAAAGTTCAATTGTTTGTTTTAGTGGCCTGCTTTCCGAAACTGCCAGTAGAATTGGAAAAATTCATATTTCAACTATTTTAGAAGAATATTTTTTTCGACCCTTTTATTATAACAGCTATGTAGTAGTTGAAATATTTAAAAAACTTTATAATTACTTTACATTCCTAAATTTTTGTCCCGTCAGCAAAAAAAATATCCGCTAGACTCTACAATATGCGATGCATTAAGTTCGATAAGATAACATGTGTGACGCGATCTTTACGCTACGGACTAAAAGCTCACAATTAAAAGCTTTTCCCAAGACAATTAGGTATTAACACGATTACCGTTCTTGATTTACACAATTTAAAGATTACTTTTTGCCCGGAGCTTTCGTCAACAGCTTTGCCTTGGCTGAAATCTAATAACATATCTGGAACTAGACCAATAAATATAATATTTTTTTTCTTATGTTACCCATCAGTTTAAGAGTGAAGGCTGCATTTAGGTAGATGAAATGTTGGTCGGCCATTAACCAGGTGGACAGACGATATCCGTGTGGTGGCCGGTCCGTGTTGGATGCGAATGGCAAGGGATCGGCCGTCTTGGCGTTCATTGAAGTCCTATGTCCAGCTGTGAAGGGATAAACATGATTATGAACGTGATGATGTTGATGAAATAAGTTTTTTAGGTCTGTTCCGTAGTTCCAGAGTTTAGTAATTGAAAACCAACAAAGATAATAAATGTATAATATTCATAACTAGCTAAGCCGGATCACTATCGCTATAAATTGGACGCCTATTCCTGTGGGAAATGCGACTAAAATGATATGAGACACTTTTATATTAAAAATGTCTAGTAAATTTGCCATTGGCCAATTTTCAACTTTTGAAGCTGAATTTGCATATATTAGTATAGAAAGGAACTTTAATATTATATTCTCGTTTTTAGACATTGATAAGAATGGGACAGACCAGGATTAGCTTGGAATAATAATCTCCATTTAAGCGTCCAAAAATGCCATCATTTATCCAAAAACCCCACCAGAAAATTTCTCCGGTAGATTTAGAAATATGGCCAATGGGCAGATATTTCAGTTCGAAATATAATTGTTTGGTAGATTAGAAAGTAACACTTAAAACTTCAATAAGAATAAACGTAAAAAAATTAGAATACATGCTCTAAGAAAATATTCTTAGGAGAAACCTGTCTTCTTCTTTCCGTGATCTCTGAAACCTATCAAATCGATAGAAATAAATCATCATTTATAAAAATTTTATCACTTCTATCTATCCGCGATTAACTCGTTAGCTACAAAACTGATTTTAATGAAATTTTACCAACTACTGCCCATTGCAATCCTACTTAAGAAATAAGATTATTTTGGATACGATGAATGACATTGTTGTCTGTAGAATGACCTGACCACTACTTTATTTATTACATAATATGGCTTATTATATGATCCTCTTGCTCGATAAAGCTGATGAGTAATGGCATTCCCCGCCCACGAGCTCGCATGCATCTAATGAACCTCAATATTATAGCCTCATAAATGCACTTACTCTAATAGGGGTAAGTGACCGCGGCTACGGACTGTAATGAGCTGAGTAACATTGTAAAAAACGGTAAAGAAAATATATCCATGAAATGTGCATAATACAGTAAATACAACTAAAAATTAGGATAACGCAAGTTCGTGTTAAGATATTATTGTATCCAGCCATCATGGATTATAATCTATAGCCAGTATCCGTTTGCTAAAGAAAAGCCTTTTTATTTTTTTATGTTAGTTGGATAGGCAAACTGGCAAACGTGCGACCTGATGGTAAGTGGTCGACGTCGCCCATGAACATAAACCAGTTTACCTGGAACAAACCCAGGCAACTCATCTATGTGTTGCCTATCCTGAGACATAAGATGTTAAGTCTCTGTGCCAGTAATTACACTGCCTGTCTTGCCCTACTCTCCGAAACACAGTAAAGCTGTTTCACGGGCTGTTTGTTATCGCAGATAAAATGCTTTGCATGCATTCACCCGGGGATGGGTCGTCCCCGGGAATATGTGGAACACCCGGCGCTCCCCGCTGCCCTTGCGCCGGTATACCGCTCTAAAACCACTTCGAGTAGCCTTCAGCTGCTTGAAGAGGAGTGTCCCGGATCTGACCAATACAGGACACCCCCCGGGCTAAAGAAAAGCCTCTTTTAATTAATCTTAAGAAGGCGCCTGCATCTAAATAGCCCATGTTGGTTCATCAACCTTTATGCCTTCCAGAACCAGGCCGGAGCCGGAGTCATCAATTCTCCGGTGTCTGTAACCGGCCATCTGCCTCTGCAACGTGATTATCTAAATATATATTTAAAACTCAAAGGTGACTGACTGACTGACATTGTGATCTATCAACGCACAGCCCAAACCACTGGACGGATGGGGCTGAAATTTGGCATGCAGGTAGATGTTATGACATAGGCATCCGCTAAGAAAGGATTTTGCTTAATTCTACCCCCAAGGGGATAAAATAGGGGATGAAAGTTTGTATGAAACTTGGTCAATTTTAAACCCATCGGGCTGAGACTTTGCAATTTGCATGCATAAAGCAACTATGACGTAGGCGTCCTAATCCTAAGAAAGGATTTTGAGATGCAGCCTATATAAGATTAGTAACTTCTCTGTATGCTAGCACCATCTACATTAAGTTATTTTGGAGAGAACTTTGAATTAACTATTTTTGTGCATAGTGCATAGATAATATATCTAGCGGATTATATTTGAGGACTAGCTTTAAAAAAAAATAGCTTAATTAGCTTTTTCCCGCGGCTTCGCTCGCGTTAAAAGGTATTATTATTAATTAGGTATGGTTTTTGCGGCTTTACTTTTGTTTAGCGTGTGTAAAAAATTAGGATATTTTTTTAATTTTTTGGGCTGTGCGTTGATAGTTCACTATGTCAGTCGGTCGACTGACCTTTGAGTTATATATATTTAGACTTTGCCTGTTCTTTTCTTGGCATATTTTGGATTGCATTTGTTTTGTTTCGGTTTAGTTGTTTTGGTTATAGACTCTGCTTTGTATTTGGCATTTGTTTTGTTTTCGTTTGGTTTAAGTAAAGGTTTTGTCGGTTAGACTTTTTTAAAATGGCTAAAGAAAATCTGAACGTTAATGGAGAAGTTGAAGAATGTACTGTCGTCCCTATTATTGGTGACGGTGCATGTTTGTTTCGTGCTCTCTCTTATTTAATGTACGGAACACAAGATAGAGCGATAGAGGTGCGTTCAGAAATTGTCAGATATGTTTTCAATTATGACCCACGAAAGGAATGGTGATAACTACGTAACATCTGACGAATATTTTGCTGATATGATGAAAAATGCTACTTATGGCGGATTTTGTGAGTTAATAACAGCAGGATTAATATTCCCATTTAAGTTTGAAGTTTATAGATTTGGTGTATGCAACGTGTATCTGTCTGTCTGTTTGTTCCGCCTAATCTCTGAAACGGGTGGACCGATTTTGACGGGACTTTCACTGGCAGATAGTTGATGTTATAGGGATATACTTAGGCTTAGTTATATAAGCAAGGCTACAAAAATAATCATCATCACTCCGGACACGGCTGTAAATCTAAGTTAACGCGGGCGAAGCTGCTGGCAACGGCTAGTCTTTCATAATATTATTTGATATAATTTAACGACTTCTGTGGCTCAATGGTTAGCGCATTGACGCTCAAGCCGGAGGTAGCGGGTTCGAATCCTGTCAGGGAACAAAACAGTTTTCTGTGTTCCTGGGTCATGGATGTGTATTAAATATTATGTGTATTATATACGAAAAATCTTAAATATAATTATGTAAAGTATAAAGGTATTAAAAATATTTCTGTTGTCTGGTACCTGTAACACAAGTTTTTCGAGAGCTTACCACGGGGCCAGATTGACGTGGTGTAAAAAAGCCTGTATAGATATTACCTATTAAAAAAATTATCTTTTTCCTTTTTTTACAGACTAAAAAAATGCCTTCACTGTTATCGTCTACTATTTAATTTTTTACGGATTTTATCACGGCTTATTAAAGAAGAAATGAAGTGAATGAATGAAGCAAGTGAAGTGTTACTAACATAGTTTTAAGTTTTATTTACTAACAACATTGTTTATAATTAAATAATATGTATAATTAGATTAAGGTATTTATCTATGGGCCTATGCAGCCTGAAAATAAAGATTTTATTATTATTATAAATACGTTCTCGACATTTCGGATACTTTACAGCAACCATGTTAACAGAGGACATTAGTCATGATATAATCCATATAAAGTTGTTTTATTATAATAAGTAGAATACGCGTAAACATTAATAACAACAATATCTTGTTGCGGCAAAAATATCCTCATTTAATATTGAAGCGCATATAAAAATAAATACCTATAATAAATAAAATAAATAAAAGGTATTTTTTCGGATTCTCGAGAACGTACGCCTTGTAAAATGTAATTTAATAAAAAATATTAATTAAATGACCTTTCAGAAGGCCTTAGAAGTTACCATAGCAACAGTAAAATCGATATCAGCGAGTGCCCGCGACCAACATGGTGAAAGTGAAGCAATTCAAACAAAAAGTTTATTATGGACACCCTCAACACTTCTGGAAGGTATATTTCCTACATATAATTTTGTTTGCCAAACATCTAGATGATCTTCGTGTTGACTATTGTACTGTGTCAAATTTCATGAGAAGTTGCTGTAATAAGCCTCATAGGTTTCTGTAGCAGTGGATACGACCTCACCATGGTTCAGGCCTTGACGTGGCGGTGGGGCTCAGTAGTCTAGGGTGTGCCCGCCACCTTGGGCGAAGCTAATTGAGCCGAGGGGCTCTTTGTACCCCTCTTATACGAAGAGGGCACAAAAGAGCAGGGGCAAGGGGCGAGGACGGGAACCTCATCCCATTGTACTGCCCCGACGTTGAGAGCGGTTGTTCTGTGGTGCGGAACAACTCCTCTGTGGAGGTGGCGTCGGTCCCCTGAGAAACTGACTAGCCGTCGAGGTGCCCTGTTTGCTCATTAGATCCGGGGCACCTCACCAAAGGCGGCATTGGTGGCACTCGCCGGGTTTTAGTGGGTAGAGCTGCGTCCCGAAACCTAGTCCCAAATACACGCCTGGAGCATATTCCGGCGGTAAAGAAAAAAAAAACCGTGGATACGAAACAACAAAAAATCGTATTTCCAAATTATTCATTATATCATGTTACAGACAGGCTATTGTAGTAGTAGATTAATGGGTATTATTAAATTTACGATGACGCGAGTTCCAATCTCACTGCCACAATTTGTATGTTACATCACTTTCACGCCGACAAATTCTGTTTTTTTATCTATAATATAGTGAGATCTCAAAATTTATTTTCAGTTGCGCCAACGTGCCGACACCGAAAATTTGATAAACACGGATGATCTGAAGAAAGCTTTCGATGAGATGGAATACGATTTTACTCATATCCAAAAGTATGTATTCGTAATTTGTCATCTAGTCTTTGCATAGGTGCTGCTTAGTTAAGTGATCTCACTGACGAATAACTTTCTATCATACTTTCTCTTTCTCCAGAGAGAGAGAGCTCTCTCTGGTCGCTCCCTCATGACTGAGGATCGTGCTCATCGGTGGATGTAGATGGATTACACCTTGTGTATATAATCTGCCTCCATCGGTGTCTATCAATCGCGTCTCTCACGACCGAGTAAAATTTCTCTGAAGATGGGCCTTTGATTTGATCACTCCATCTAGTTTGGAACCGTTCACGGGCCCTTTTATCCTCCGTGTTCCCGACGACAATCAGTTTTTCCAGACTCTCTATCGACTATTGCATGCATATTTTTACGACATTAACTACTTACCATTAGGTGGCACTTCCGTCATCCAACTAATATATTAAAATAAAATAACTAATTATTGTTGCTATTGATTTGTTAAAGTCAAATCCAGAATCCAGAACTCAATATCAGACCGCAAAAAAATATTTGTATTAAAAAAATATTACAATATTTTCAGAGCTGTAATAAACAGAACTGCTGAAAAAGTGACGGAAATGTTAAATAAAGAAGAAATAAAACTATGACAGAGAAAAGAGAAACTCAAAAAACTATTAAACAGAGAACAAAAGGAATTCATAAAAGAAATGGCTATAAATGCAAATATAAAAGAATGTGACTATTGCTTAAAGAAGAAACAGGAAATAGAAAAGTACGAGGAAGAAATAGAGAAGGAGAAAATTATGGAGTGCATAAAGGCGTTAGAGAGAGACAAAATGTAAGCCAGTGTCCTTTTTTTTGGTTTCGCTGGGGAATGTGTTTAGGCATACCACCGGGTCCGGGGGGACCCGGAGGTTATGTGGAACTCTCTGCGCCCGAGCAAGTGGTAAGGTAGACGCAGACTCTACCCACTAAACCCCAACGGTGTTCTCCTCATCGTTTGGGTGACCCGGCGCGAGAGCTGTAGACGTCCGTACCAGGACACACTGAATACTTCTCCTCTTAAGACACACTGAATACACAAGGGTGCCTTATAGCTCGGACCTTACGCGCGCGCAGCAAATCCCCCGATCGGCCGCGCACAGGTCCCTCACGGCGCGGCGGTGCGACCGCCTGTAGATTTGTTGCAAAATCCTACTTACATTTATAGACTTGTACTAGCCAAGCTATACATAGCGTTTTGAGTTCCTTATTTATATTATGATAATATTTCGTTAAACAATGTAAGTAAATTAATATATTATTATAAGCTTGTAGCATCCAGCATGCATAGGTATATGCATTTTTGGGAAATGTACGTAAAAACTAGGATCTTGAAGAATATTCTATTAAAGTAACAGTTTGATTGCTCGATTTTTATGCGCAACTCAACTTCAAGGATTTCTTCGATTTTTTCGAAATTAACAGCATATTTATCTCATGAATATCAAATATCAGCGAACTCGAGGCCTAATTAAGCAATTTGATGAAAGATTTGATTTGAGATTATTCTTCGAAAGAATATACTATTTAACAGTACATTAGTAATAATGATGAAAAGATATTTTCAAATATAACCATCAAAACGTGACCGCGTGAAGCTTAACTCCAGGGGTCCATTTTATTAACCACTGAATCATTTTACGGCATACTCGGTTTAGCTTCGAAATATAATGCGTTGTTAATATTATAATTAAAAATTTAATGGCTATATTAATCATAAAGATGTGGAGAGGCCATTGTTTAGTAGATAGTAGATTCGAATCCCGCGTAAGACAAAAAAAACAATGATTAGTGGACTGTCCATATGTGTGTTTTTAATGGTGGGCGTTTAAACTATTAATGCTTTAAATAATCTGTTATACAAAATAAACAAACAGCTGCGTTTAAAAATTTAAACCGATCTCGTTTAAACGTAGATAGTAACATTAGATTCACAACCTTATTTCTTTACGATTAAGAATCAAGACCAAATTGGATTGGTTACGTATTATGCGGCTAAATTATAACGTAGGAGTTTTTAACGTAATATTTGTTTGACTGACAACACTCCGTACTTGGTTGGTTTATAGGTTTTTTAGTTTAAATTAGTTATATAACACAAAGAAAAATTTAAATTTACGTTTTAAATGTGTGAACATTTTAAGTCAGTACGTTTGATTATTGATTTTTATAACAAAAACTAAAAAATCAACTTCCGTTTTAAATGAACAATGTTTTAAATGACCGTTTTAAATGACCGATGGGCAATGTGTTTTAAACTCAGTACGTTTTTCGATGTGGATGAGCTTGTTTGTTTGTTTTTACTTTGCGTGCGCCGTGCATATATACGATTTCGATTTACGAACTTAGAGATTTATTGTGTTAATTCTTAAATATTTTGTTTCGTTTGTTATGGGACATTATTGGTGAATATTAATTATAGTTTTAAATTATACATAGTAAAAGAACTTATTAGGTTATAGTATTAAAATTAGCTGTGTAAACTTTCATGGTTATAAATATTAAATTTGTTGTGGTTTGTGAATATTGTATAATAATTATTAATTAGTGTAGTGAAGATGTTCAGAAGCGGCAATGTTTTGGGACTATTTTGAAAGAAATCAAGTAGATTAGATAGAAATTTATATTTGCCAATCTGTGTAAAACTTGTAAAAAACAAATATCGTATAAATCAACAACATCCAATCTCAAACAACATCTAAAACAAAGACATTTGGGTGTTTTTAATGAATTTGTCTCGCGGGTGTCATCACAACCAAACAATAGACACGCTTCAGCCACACCAGTGACAGAGACAATTTTATCTCAACGGCAGGGTCGTGACTGTGAGAGTGCTGGTGGTGGTGGGTCTAGTGGAGATAATGGCGGTGGTGGTGATCTATTAACAATTAAGAAATAATTATTCTACATTAATAAGCTCTAATGGTGTTGAAGGTGTTTCTACTTTCAAATAACAAGACCAACACTTTAAATAATGTGTATTAGTTTTTTATTATTATTATTTTTTTTTTGCTCGTTTTAAGCAACGTTTTTGTATAACACGTTTAAAAATATAAGCAACACGTTTAAATGTGTTGATAATAAAAAGCCGTTTTTCACATCTTTAACTGTTTTGTGGTATTATTTCTGACACATGTAGTGTAAACCTGGTAAATAATAGATTCGTTAACAAATGTTTGTTAACGTTGTGAAAAAGTGAAAGTTTCACAAAGTCTAAATTTTTACAGAAACAAAGGTGAGCACTATACAAAAGCGGATGAATTAAAATTGAGGCAAATGCAGAAATTACAAATGCAAGAAAGGAAGAACATGGATCAAGAGCTAAAGGCAATTGACAATATGTGGCACGAGTTGCTCTTAGAGGAGATTAAGATGAAGGTAAACAGAAGAATATATACGTAATAGCAGGCATTTTTTTATAACAAGTAATATTGCTTTAGAATATTACGGAATTAAGGGTTAAATAATTCAGTGTGCTACGAACAAGTGCCACATTCTTTCCCTAATCAGGAACTATTGTTCATGATATTGTTTTCTAATGTTTACGCGAATTTCACTCACTATAATGGAACATTTTTTACGGATTTTATCGCGTTTTGTTAACGTAGAGAGGACTAATTAAAATATTCATGTATCATAGGGTGGTTTCGAATAACTTTGTAACGTTAGGACATCTATCACCTCAGTCCTTCGGTGACCATGGTAGCTGTAAAGTATCCGAAACGTTGGGCTTATAAAAAGTTAATAAAACGTGATAAAATCCATAAAAATTGTTTCATTATTGTTCATGATGATAATTTCTTCGTAATTGTCAAACTTTCTGTAGTGGAATTTATGCAGCTAAATTAATCATGCAATAAACAAACCCATCTCCTATTTGCCTATAAGGTTGGTGACCTTCATGTCCACGAATTCAATTTCAAACATATATTATATATACCGTATATACATTACTTTATTTTTACTATTATGTGATGTAAAAATAAAATTCTAGGAACAGAAAGAAGAATATGACGCCCAAATGTTAAAACAAGAAATGCAAAAGCGTAGACGGGCGTACGATGCTCAAATAGCAAGCGCGAACAAACAACGTCGGGAAGTTTTAGAAAATGAACGGGAAATAGAGAACAGGAGATTGAAGCAGATGAAAGAACGGATGGAAAAGGAATACTTTGAGGGTAAGTGACGAAATATATTAATACTACGACCACAGGAAATAATAAGTATTAATTATATTACTAAAACAAAAAATAAAACCGACTTCAAAATTTAAAAAAAGTAATAAAATAATCGCTTTCCTTAATTTTTGTTGATTTCATAATTCGATAACTGATTTTATTTGTCTGAAATATGGGTAAAACTATTATACGCGTTGTTCAGATTAGATTGCGCTATATTAATGAGATGAACGAAGAAAGGGTTTAAATCATTACATAACAAATGAAGAAACCGTATTGGTATTATTGTTTAAAAAAATATACATGTAATTAAAATCAATCACGGCAAATTTACTGCTATTTATTAAATAATTCCGTTATATATAGGTATAGAACATCACCATCACTAATATATAGGTAGAGAATAGATATTATGATGACCTCGGAACACTATGACGCGCTTCCAAAGCACAGTTGTTTTTTGTTCATTTTACAATGACAAGTAATAAAATGACATGATTTTGGCATATTTAACCGTATAAAGTAAGTCCAATATAAGTTGTAAATCGTCGAGGAATCCCTTCGACTGTCTATGGTCTGGGTATAAAGTTCTCATCAATTTAAATTAATTAAGTCCAAACACAAGGTAGCTACTGTAAACTGTCGAGGAGTTCCCTTAAATGTCCTTCATCTTCATCATCAGACCCCTAATGACAGTCACAACCCATCTAGGTGTAAAGTTCTCATTACAAATTAATTAAGCCCAAACACAAGGTAGCTACTGTACATTGTTGAGGAGTTCCCTTAATTGTCCTTCGTCTTCATCATCAGACGCCTAATGGCAGTCAAAACCCATCTAGGTATAAATTTCTCATAATTACAAATTAATCAAGCCCAAAAACAAGGTTACTGATGTAATTCGTGTTCCCTCGACTGTCTGTCGGCTCGAGCATCAGATCGACTCTAGACATTCATGAAATTGTAGTTCTTCAAAACACTTTATATAAGAAATACCAAACGCACTAGTCGCCCCTACGATTTTCGAAAGTTCCCCTCAATTTATCTGGGATGCCATCATAAGATCCTGGTTTCCTTATCATGGTACCATTTGGGAAGTATAACCCTTTAAAACAAACAAAGATTTTTTTCAAATTGGTCCAGCCATCTTCGAATAATGGGTAACATACATAAAAAAAAAAGATTCCGACGAATTGAGAACCTCCTCCTTTTTGAAGTCGGTTAAAAAAAGCATTTGAAAACTTTAATATATCAATTTTTCCTTTAAGTTCACGATTACTTGATACTTGAGGTCAGGCTGGTGTCCGCAACTCGACGCTTGTGCGCCTATTTTGCGTGCTGTGAGCCTGAAGCACTCCCTACTGCCAGTTAAGCTCCCGCAAGAATGCTAGTAGTCTTTTGACCTCGGAGCAGATCTCCGGGAGCGTTCTCGGGCACCCGAGATGGGCAGCCCGTAGCGGTGCTACTTCCGTGCACTCCAGTAGTACATGGGCTGCTGTTTCTTCCGCCGCTACGCAGGCTCTGCATAGCGGACTGTCCGTAACACCTATAGTGAAAAGATGTTTGTTATAATGACCATGTCCTGTTAGAGTGCCTGTTAACAGGCGCAGTTCTGATCGCTTTAGGAGCATTAATTGACGAGAGACGCGTGGGTTGCCTATTGGCATCGCTTCCCTTGCATGTCTACAATCGTCTCTGCTCGTCCAGAGTTTCTTGTGTTGTGTATTTGTGTGCATTCTAACCCATGCCCTTAACTGGCTATATGGAAGCGGAGTCATTGGTTCGTTGCCTTTGACCTCCATGTTTGCTCCACGTTTAGCCAGCTCGTCCGCTGCTTCGTTACCCCTTGAGCCACTGTGCCCCTTTATCCATTGAAGGGTCACTGTGTTCAGTTGGCATGCTCTTTCGAGGTAACAGTGGCATTCGTGAATTAGGCCCGAATTTGTTGTGTATGAATTTAGTGCTTGGAGCACCGCTTTGCTGTCGGATAAGATCCTTATGGGGTACCCTGTTACTTTCCGTTCTGTTATAGCTTTTGCTGCTTGGGCTATGCCAACACATTCCGCCTGGAGAACGGAGCTGTGTTTGCCCAAATGTATGGCTAGGTTGAGGTTCAGTTCTTCTGAGAAAACCCCTGCACCCGCTCCTTGTTGTGTTTTTGACCCATGAGTGTAAATACTCAACTCCTTAGAAGTTGAGTCTTTTGATGGGGACTCGAAGAGTTGAATTTTATAGTGTTTATTAAATACATACGTTTTGGGTATGACATCGCTTGGGGCCTGCAGCAATGGAAATTCATCTAGATACTCATCTAAGATTTTTGTGTGAGGTATGTCTGTGTCTGATGTCTTTCCATAGCTTTAGTGTTCGTAATCTTACCGCTGCAGACGCTGCTTCCTGTTGTATGAATAGTTGTAAGGGAAGCATATTATAGTTTCTATTGCTGCGGTCGGTGTTGTTTTCATGCCTCCTGTGATGGCAAGACACGCCAACCTTTGAAAGCGTTGTAGTTTGTCACTTACCGTTATTAGGCGTGTTCGTGGCCACCCGACTATTGCTCCATAACTTACTATTGGTCTGATGACTGTATTATAGAGCCATAGTACTATTTTTGGGGTTAAGCCCCACGTCCTACCTATCATTCTTTTGCATTGCCAGAATGTAAGGCAGGCTTTGTTTAGTTTGGCTTCTAGATGTTGACTCCAATTTATTTTGCCGTCGAGGATTACTCCTAGGTACTTCACCTGTGTGCTCAATTGAAGTGTAACGCTCCCTAGTTTAGGGAGTGTGTAATTGTTGAGTACCCTTTTGTTGGTGAACATTATTAGTTCGGTTTTTTTAGGGTTGACTGTGAGTCCGGATTCTTTGCACCACCGGTCTACCGCTCGGAGAGCTGTCTGGGTTAGGTCACAGACAGTATTTGCGTGATTACCCGTTATGAGAATCGCTAGGTCGTCGGCGTACCCTACTGTGTAAAAATGTCTGTTATTTAGTTTAGTTATGAGATCATTTACGACTATGTTCCACAAGAGGGGTGACAGTACTCCTCCTTGTGGGCCACCCTTGGCAACTACAGCTTTCTGTGTGCCCTTATCGTCTATCCTAATGATTCTTTTAACTAACATGTTGTGGATCCAGTTTGAGATTAATGGATTTATGTTGTGTCTGTTGAGTGCTGTTTTTATGCTGTCAAAGTTTGTTTTGTCGAAGGCACCTTCAATGTCAATAAATGTGCCTAGACTAATGGCTTTGTTTTGCAGGGCATGCTCTATCTTGCTTACCACTGCGTGTAGGGCTGACTCTGTGGATTTCCCTGATGAGTAAGCGTGTTGGTTGTGATGTATTGGTAAGTTTTTCAGTGCTTTGTTCCTCAGTTCCCTATCACATAGCCTTTCCAGGGCTTTCATCACAAAAGATGTCAGGCTGATAGGTCTGAAGGATCTAGCATCTGTGTAGTCACTCTTACCTGGTTTTGGGATGAAGACGACTCTTACTTCCCTCCATGGCTTAGGAATGTAGCCATATGCCAGGCATGATTGGAGTATCCTGACTAGGGCTCCGATTACTTCCTCAAGTTCACGATTAATAAAATATAGCCTTTTTAATAAACAATATGTTTATAACAGCCTTAAAAAGAAAGAAACAGCAGATGCTGGAAAATAAGAAAAACTTCCTGCAAGGACAGGAGATGAAAATGAATCGTCTAAGACAGGAAAGGGAAGTAGAAAGGAATATCGATTTAGAAAATATACAAGTTGCAAACGATGAGTTACGTAGAGAAAAGAGGAATAAACTCGATAAGATTGTAAGTATTTTATCAATGCTACATGCATTGACAGACAGACAGACAGACAATATTATACTGAGACCGTCATATCGTTTGCAGTCTCGTCAAGTGAGTTGATTTTACTACTAAGTCGCGCCAAATGCCAATAGATGTTTCACATAAAAAATGGGAATTACATTTGCGGAGATTTTGTGTATGAATGAAATAATATTACAGAGTTTGAAGTTTCGCACAGATCGTAATTACTTGCGTTGAGACCAACTGTCGTATGTCGCAAGTTAAAATTATAACTATACTAGCTGTTGCCCGCAGCTTCGCCCGCGTTAACTTTTAAAATTTGAGGGGTTGACCACCCTTATCACTTAGGGGTATGAAAAATAGATAGTAGCCGATTCTCAGACCTACTGAATACGCATGTAAAATTTGGTAAAAATCGGTAAAGCCGTTTCGGAGGAGTACGGAAACTAACATTGTGACATGGAAATTTTATATAACTACTAGCTGTTGCCCGCAGCTTCGCCCGCGTTAACTTTTAAAATTTGAGGGGTTGACCACACTTATCACTTAGGGGTATGAAAAATAGATAGTAGCCGATTCTCAGACCTACTGAATACGCATATAAAATTTGGTAAAAATCGGTAAAGCCGTTTCGGAGGAGTACGGTAACTAACATTGCGACATGGAAATTTTATATATAAGATATATAATTTACAGAGACATCTTCAAATTGAGAAACAAATCTTTGTAGATAATTTCCAAATAGAGAAACAAATGTCAGATAGATTAAACAAAGAAACTGATGCGGTAGCTTCTGATTGGAGGAAGGAACAAGATGAAAAAGTTTTTACACAGTTGAAAAAGCTTAAAGAAGAAAAATTAAAAGAAAAAGAAGTATGTATGTTTTTTATGTTAGTTGGATAGGCAAACTGGCAAACGTGCCACCTGATAGTAAGTGGTCGACGTCGCCCATGAACATAAATCAGTTTACCTGGAACGAGCCCAGGCAACTCAGTTATGTGTTGCCTATCCTGAGACATAAGATGTTAAGTCTCGGTGCCAGTAATTACACTGCCTGTCTTGCCCTTCTCTCCGAAACACAGCAAAGCTGTTTCACGGGAGAAATAATCAAGATGGTGGTACCCATGCAGCCGGGAGTGCGGCACAGCGCTTCCCTCCCACCGGTGGTGTGCTTGTATGTGCTTTAATGATATTTGTTTTCAGATTAGTTGGTCTTTTTCGGAGTATTTACTAAAAGTTCTAGTCAGAGGGACAACAAGGGAAAATGTGCGTGAACATTATGAACCGTGTATTTGGTATAACACTAGGTTTTAGCAATTATATTTTTTACGCGCAACGCTCATCTCAAATCCAAATACAAAAATCCAATATCTCCGTTTGTGGGTCCTCATAACTGAAATTATAAACGTATCTAAAGAGCTGTAAAGGACCTAATTTATAGAACCTATTAACTAACCTAGGTCACGATAACAATACATTTTACAAATGCCTAATCATGCACGTGATGGGGATAATTACTAAGCGTGAACTTAATTACTCAGACAATTTACTGCTTAGCCTGCCCCGTACAGACTGAACCTAATTTACATAATGAGGGGTTTCATAATAAAGCTTAAACACAACATGATGATGTATTGCATTAATTAAAATTAAATAGTTGTGTAATACGGAATAGGGATTATACAGTACCTATTACAGTATGTCTTCTCACCCCTCATTTGCGGGTTTGCTGCTATCCATTGAACCAATATAATGTATTTTATGCTATAACGTTTTTGATATATCGATATAATGAGAGTAAAGTCATGTAGTTTGCACGAAGTTTTATCAGTTGTTATTGTTTAAAAAAAGTTCTCTTTTGGTCCGTTATATTCTTGTTACTATGAGATCATTATTAACATACTACTACTACATATTATTTCGTTATAGGAGGCACTAAGAGAATACAAAAATTATGTCAGCACCAGAAACATGGAGATGGATAAGAAACGTCAGAAAAGAAAAGAAACGATGGAATCAGTGAAGAAGACAGCACTCCAGGAATTACAAAAGAATATGGACAGCGCGAATGATGAGTTGAGGAAACAGATTGAATATCGGAAAAACCTGTCGCAACAGATTTATGAGAACCAAAGAGTTCTGGTGAGTAAATAGTTTAGTAATAAGGAAAAAAGACGGACAAACGTAACTATAATTCTTACATAAAATATCTTATAATAGATAACAGAGGAATCAAAGGGGGATTCATTTTCAAAAGAGGTTTGCGTCAAGCAGGTTGGACTAACTATGCTAATAATTATCGTTATGGGCTAGAAGACTTGAACAATTTGACGAAGTATTTCTCTCCGACTTTAACAGACTGGTGTACCTAATCGTGTACCGCTCTGATTTTATAGATGTACCTACTGGAGTACCTCAAGGCTCGCATTTGGGTCCTCTCTTTTATAATGCTTACTTATACGATATTCATCTGTGTCTTAATAATTCTAATCACCTGATGTTTGCTGACGATAAAAAAATCTTTCGTAAAATAGGCAATAATCAGGACTGTCTATTACTGCAAAAAGATCTAGATGGCTTGTTCAAATACTATGAAGACAATAAAATAACACTCAACATCAATAAATATGAATGTATTAGTTTTACGCGCAAACCTGGGCCTCTAATATATAATTATTCTTTTAATGGTATGCACATCAACCGCAGGAATATCGTTCGAGGCTTGGGAGTACAGTTTGATAGCAAAATGACAATGACTGATCAAATAGACTATGCTGCGAATAAAGCTTATAGAAACCTAGGATTTGTTCTGCGTGCTTGTAAGCCTTTCACGGACCCGGCTGCTCTTAAATGCGTTTATTACTCGTATGTGCGGAGTATTTTAGAATATGCCATACCTATCTGGTCGCCACAGTACATCACTTACAAAACTCGTTTGGAAAGCATACAAAGGAAATTTATTAATTATTTAAACTATCACTTTAAAAAGAATCCTCGATCATATGCGGAAGGATGTACTGTTCACCATATTCTAACATTAGAACAAAGACGGACACTCATTGATATGTGCTTCTTGTTTGATATTGTGCGTAGCCATTTAGATAGTCCTGCATTACTAGAAAATATAGGCTACAGAGTCCCTTCTACTAGGACGCGCCACACACCTTTATTGCACACACCACAACACTACACCAACTTTGCCAGAAATTCTGTTCTTTCCCGAATTGCCCACTTATATAACACGGCCTTCAAACACTTGGACTTATTTGCTGGGAGCAGGGCGGAGTTCAGACCGGAGGTCATTAAAACTCTAATTGAGACACAATAAGTGCTACATTTCGAGTTTGAATTACATCAAATTCATAATCTGGTTGTGTTCTGCGATCACACTAGAACCATATTCTATGTATTTATGCTTATATTGTATCATGTATATGTGCATCAATCTATGTTTACATTATAATATGTGTATTTATAATATGTATAGGTATAATATATGTATGTATATAATTATCTTTAAACTAGTTATTTTTTAGTTAATAGACATATATAAGTATTAACATAAATTTTATTATTATGTTCCTCTGGAGCTGCTTGCATAATATTTTATCAACGTTACATGCTCATATTATTATATTTAAGGGAAACCTGTTATTAGCTTACTATAAGATTGTACTTTATGTGATATGTTTAGTAAATAAGGCTGTTGGTTTTCTTAATAAACAAAATAAAAATAAATAAAATAAAAAAAATAATTTCATGTGCCTCGAGTGATTGTAAATTCGAAAACCTTGTAATAGTCTTTAATGATGTTTTGATCTTGACTTAAATACATGACATTATGTAGGTATTAAAATAAGTACCTTTGTATCTTACAGGACTTTGAAAAGAATCAATTAGAACAGAGACAAATGCCTTTTACAAGTACAGCTATTACTTTTAAAGACGCTATGGCAAATAAGTTAAATTATTTGTCACAGAGGTATGTATTCTTTGCATAAGAAACTGCACTTGCATTACTTGGATATAGCATATTGATCGATTGTATAAAATATGTATTGCCGACTTATAATAACCTCATGATTTTAATATTAATTTCATACATGATAATGATAACATTATCATTTATGTCATGGATGAAAAGCACCTGCTTAATATTATTATTTATTCTACTTGTATGTACTTAATGCATAATTATGTTTATATTTTATTGATGGTTCGTAATAAAATTAACTGTCAAAAAAAACATGTAGATCTTTTTCAAATGTCAAGACACATTCCGGAAATGACAATCATCATCATCACCATCCGTCTTTATTCGTTCACTGCTGGACTTAGGTCTCAAATGACAATCACTGGGCAGGAATTTATTCAATTTTTAATATTGGCACGGTGTCAGTCTTGTTGTCGTTTGTGCAAGATGCCTTAATTTGCAGTGGACAAATTCTGACTGGTCATGATAAAATCGCAACTCTACATGAAATAATGACTACCAATTAATATAATATATTTCATTATTATGATAATATTATGTCCTTATAGGTATCCTTTAATTTCAGAGGTACTCCGGTACATCCTTTTCTAAAATTGATGTCTTCTCAAACCAAGCATAAAAATAATATATATTTGCCATCATTAGATAAGACTTTGTAGCTCATTTCAATTATTTATTAAAAAATATTTGTACCATAAACTGTTTCATTTAAAAATGTACCATAAAATGTTTTGGATTTGGTGTGAAACCAAGGCTGTCCTACGACGTAGGGTTTATTTAGATTTGAAAGAAAACCTTGATAAAGTGTGTAATAACTTCGAATAATCACAATTACCGAGTGGTAACAGCTACTATATCACTGTTCTGATGCTTCTATTGGATTACTATTGATATATTATATAAAATCAAGCTACCTCATATAATACATAAGCACTTTAATAGCAAGAGTTCATTAAATGAACACTGAATCCCCCCACCATGGTTCAGGCCTTGTCGTGGCGGTGGGGCTCAGTAACCTAGGGTGAGCGGTGCACCTTGGGCGAAGCTAATTGGGCCGAGGGGGCTCTTTTTACCCCTCTTATAAGAATAGGGGACAGAAGAGCAGGGGGCAAGGGGTGAGGATGGGAACCTCACCGACGTTGGGAGGGGTTGTTCTGTGGTGCGGGACAACCCCTCTGTGGAGGTGGCGTCGGTCTCTTGCGGGACTGACTAGCCGTCGAGGTGCCCTGTTTGTTTTCTAGATATATATATGGTAGAGGGCACCTCACCAAAGGCGGCATTGGTGGCACTCGCCGGGTTTTAGTGGGTAGAGCTGCGTCCATTTACCAGCTGTCAGGCGCAGCGAGTTCCACATACCCGCGTGGGGAGACCCACTCCCCCGCGGGATGCCTCAAAGCATTTCCCGGCGTTAAAGGAAAAGAAAAAAAAACTGTATCCCGCACTAGTTAGGTAACCTACGAATTACGATGAACGTGAATTTCTTTACTTAGAACACCGAGAAAAATCTTGATGGTTGCCAACTAACACTCACTATTCCTATTTTCTGCATACTCATTCCATAATATATTTAATACTACCGCTGCGCCTGCGAATGAATTATTTAACTAAAAGAATTAGTTACCTACTTTAAAAAAAGGGAAATGTTTAATTATGATGTAATTATAACGTAGTGTTTATATACTCTTTGATTCAGATCTTAGCATTTTTTTTTTTTACTATATCTAGCAATAGGGATGTTGGCAGAATTCATATAAAAATATGATTTTGATGTTAATTGGTACTTTATATTATGATAGAATTGTGAAAAATAAAATATTTTCCCTTATTTTTATTTCATTAAATTATTTTTTTATAAATAAAATGTAACAAAATTTAAAATAAGTCACGTGATAACAAACGGAAATAACGTCACTTGTTCTTATTTAGCGGAATGGAAGAATATTGAGGTACAGCTTGGCAAAAAAGAGTATGGAAAAAATGAGGGCGCCACTTTCACTTAGGTCTCATCATAATATGGAAAATCAGTAAGATAATTTAATCAAATCGTTAAAAATAAATGTGAAACACTAAGTTTTACTCAAAATCTAGTATTTGTCGGCCAAGTATTGTCAACATCATAGGTTTCCATTAAGTAAAATATTTAGTTCCACCTGTCACCACGTCATTCTCTTTTTTGCCAAGCTGTACTTCTATACACCATTTTCCGTACGCAGTACATATAGGTAGTAAAAACATGTATAATCTAAGTCTATGGTAAAAACAAATTTTCAGGCGTTTTGACAGTGTACACACACATAGGCACCGTACAACACTTATAAAACTTAGAAGCTATTTTTATGGGTGTCATATATATGGTAAGCTTAGTATTCGTATTTTTGTGAACAGAAAAATATAATCTGTGAGCAGAAATAGCTAATTGATCAGCAACTCATGGCCAGCAAACATTTCAAAATCAATCAGCAATTTATGTCATTCTGGACGGCTGTAATTATTTTTGTAAAACATATTAATTATATAAGCTGCAATGAGCTACTCCTGTTTAATAAAATTATGGTAAGCACTTAGAGGGTAAGCAAAAAATTCATTTTGTGCTGCTTATAAAAGTAGCAAAAATAGGTACTTTACTTGTCATATGCAAAATATGCAAAATTTAAGTTATTAAAAAATCCTGAAAGGGTGAGGCCGTAAGGAGGGTATCCGGAACAGTGTTTCCACAATGAGGGGACTTCCCTTTTTGAGGGGAAATTAGAATCCAGAGGGGAATAGAAAGGGGAAATCTAGGGAAAATCAAAGCCTACGCAAAATAAATAAATAAAAAGACACCTCGCACTATTACGAAAACTTTCGGAAAATAATATGTGTTACACTATGCGTTACTGTTTATATGATACAGTGGTGACACCAAAGCAGGTTTTATATATTTTTGGTCTAATAAGAATACGAATGATGAATAATTATACTTTATTAATTATTAGTCTAATTAGTTCGTCTCAAACTTTTTCGTCTGTGTGTTGCATGTCGCGTGACGGTCGGCCGCCAAGTTTTCCAAGTATAAAATTAAGATTGATAAAGCGATGTTTATACCCTTAATGGAATATTATTCAAAAAATTTTTAGTAAAATGTCTATAATGTGAAAAAAAGTTTCACTTTTACCGTGGTTTCATAAAACCACACAATCCTTTTTTTGGATTCGCTTGCATTTTTAATTATTTATTTCAAGGTTGAATTTACGTTGATAATATATTATGAATATATTATCAGATTATAATCTGGAAGTGCCGTGATTTCACAATTCCATGTATTTTTTTAAATTTGAACATAAATAACTAAAAAAAAGGTAGTCAGAAAATACGTACTGGAACTATAGCAAAATTTCGGTTGAGGGGGGAAGTCCTGAGAAGGATAAATCTCAGTTGAGACGAGACGAAAGGAAATCTAAAAAACCTTTAAAGTGGGAACACTGATCCGGAATCATAATTATGTCACTGTTGCAAAAGTTCCCGATTTATCGGGAGATCTACCGATTTTGGTTACTGTCGCCCGATGTTTTTTTTTATGTTACTTGGATAAGCAAACTAGCAAACGTGCCACCTGATGGTAAGTGGTCGACGTCGCCCATGAACTTAAACTAGTTTACCTGGAACGAGTCCATGCAACTCATATTGCCTATCCTGATACATAAGATGTTATGTCTCGGTGCCAGTAGTTACACTGCCTGTCTTGCCCTTCTCTCCGAAACACAGCAAAGCTATTTCACGGGAGAAACAAGCAAGATGGTGGTACCCATGCAGCCGGGAGCGCGGCACAGCGCTTCCCTCCCACCGGTATGTATATATGTCCCTACTTAGTAGTCCTATCTCCCGAATTTTGGAATTTTCAACTAATTTAAAATAATTCCCTTATGAAAAAATTAAAAGTAATATTCTTAATAAGGTAACTCGAAAATAAACCTCTAACACAAAATGAATGTACGGTGACTGCGTCTCAAAAATAATTCATTGAAAGATTTAGGGGCTCTCCATCCGGAAAATGAATAGTACCAATATGTAGATAATTTCAAAATTTGTCAGAGATCAATGATTATCAAAAAATTGACACACGTTTGCTTCGTAATACGAAAGAAATCGTAGACAAAGAATACTATAGACTGCTGCCAGCCGTGGCGACATGAGATAGATATATTGAAGTGACGTCTGAAATGGGGGTTGCTATACAAAAACCTTTTGCCTACTTTAAGGCAAAACGCTAAATATAAAAAAACATGACAAGCTAAAACATTACACATATTTTTTTTTTTACATTATTTATTTACATACTATAGGTTAAAAATTGGCATAAAAAATAAACAAAAATGATATTTATATGAACACGTATTTTTTTTATTTTTGAAGTGAAACTTTATTATCGGGGTTGGAAAAAAAATTGTGTAACATTTTTTCGTTACACGTCACATTCTTCCGTTACGCGCCATCTTTTTCTTATCCCTACCACGCGTGATTTGAAAAATAACAAAAATAATAAGCATTATCCAGCAGTCTATAGTATTCTCTGTCTACGAAAGAAATAGTCACTCAGTGAAGAAAGCAGAATAATTTTGGACAAGCGTGAGTAGCGTGAAATGTGTTGATGGCTCACCAAAACGTTTGTTCTTTTATTTTCAAAGTTTTGAGTTTGACACATTCATCTGCACATGTAAAAATCATATTTTCATCCATAAATTTAATGAAAACTAAACAGTAGAACGCATTATTAAATATAAAATACTTTTCTTTTAATTCCAAATAAAAATCTCCCGATTTTCAGGTGCCGAATTTAACGATTTTTAATTTAAACTTTTGCAACACTGAATTATTGCGATTTGCGAAATCCGAACTAGGTTTATACTTTATTAAATGTTTTGGGGTTTACGAACATGACGTGTAAACCTGTGGTGTAAACTTTCTTGCAAAGTTTAGAACTATCAAATTAAAATGGGTGATGAATATAAAGAATTTATTTTACGTTTAGAAAACCGAACTTACCGATGTCTGCAACAAATGGCTAAATCTATGGGATTACCATCAAATTACAAAGCAAGTTAAATAAAATGTTATTATTATCCTTATATCCTTTTAAACGCTAATATTATAAAAAAACTTTGTTTTTCAGAAAGTATATTTGATTGAACTGATTCACGCTAAAAAGTTTCGATCAGAAGAAATTGTAAAGAGCATAATACAGAAAGTTAAAATCGAGCGATTATTATCAGCTAAAAGTCGAAGGGACCGATTTAAAAACAAGAAGGTATATTTATTTTTAATGCTATTTCACGCCTATTAGTGGTTAAGTTGTATCCATTGTATGATGTGTTTTACTAATTCATATTATTTGTAATATTTGAGAACAGTTAAGAAATCTTACATGCAGATTGCATTATTTTTAACCGACTTCAACAAAAAGGAGGAGGTTCTCAACTCGGCCGGTATTTTTTTTTATGTATGTACACCGATTTCTCCGTCAATTGTGGACCGATTTTCAAAATTCTTTTTTTGCTTGAAAGGGTATACTTGCCAAATGGTCCCATGATAAGGAAACCAGGGTCTGATGATGGTATCCCAGAGAAATCGAGGGGATCTTTCGAAAATCGTAGGAGCAACTAGCGCGTTTAGTACTATTTTAATTAAGCATTTTAAAGCACTACAATTTAACGAAGGTCTAGAGTTGATCTGATGCTAGAGCTGAAAGACAGTCGAGGGAACTCCTCGATGATTTACTTCAGTAACCTTGTGTTTGGGCTTGATTAATTTGTATTGATGAGGACTTTACAACTAGATAGGTTATGACTGTGGTTAGGGGTCTGATGATGAAGACGAAGGACAGTTAACGGAACTCTTAAATAGTTTACAGTAGTTACCTTGTGTTTGGACTTAATTAATTTATACTGATGAGAATTTTGCACCCATATGGGTGATGATTTCTTATGATGATGAAATCATAGACAGTCGATGGAACTCCTCGACGATTTACAGCTTCTGTTGAACTTACTTCATACAGTTCAATATGCCAAAATGTCTATATCAGTATGTCTTTCTTTAATGAATTACTAAAAATGAAGAAATAAAAATTTTAAGTAAAAATTATAACCGACTTCAAAATAAAGAACTAAAAAGTAATAAAATAATCGCGTTTCTTTAATTTTTGTGTCTACAACTAATAATCATCTTATACTTCTACTAATGTACAATTTTTGTATTTACCACGTCATTATTGTTACTTTTGGAGTCGGTGTCAGCCAAAGTAGGTAGGTAGGTACCTACAACAATAAATACGACAACGGTGACGGACGACGGTGACGTATTTGTTGCTGTACCTATTTAACTTAGCTGACACCAACTCCAAAAGTAACAATAATGACGTGGTAAATGCAAAAATTGTACATTAGTAGAAGTATAAGATGATTATTAGTTGTAGACACAAAAATTAAAGAAACACAATTATTTTTAGTTCTTTATTTTGAAGTTGGTTATAATTTTTACTTAAAATTTTTAGGGTTTTCACAAATTCGTAACACAAACTTTGTTTTTTTTTATTATGCTTCAAGCATTTACATATTAATATTATAGCTTTAGACTTAGTATTAATTTACATATTGGAATATTATTAATTTTCAGAAAAACAGCATAACTGCAAAAGCCAGGTCTCCATCTATCACAACAACTCCTAAATGTCCAAAGGTTTATTTGCCACTTAGTCCAGAAATTCAGAAAGCTATTATGAAGCACAATCCTAGACGCAGCTTGCTCAAAGATATTGAACAGCATGATCAAAGTCAGAAATCTAATTCAAGGAGTGACAGGATTCTTAGGAGTTTTAATTTGAGACGGGTCAGGACCCCAAATTATAAGATTATAAATACCTCTGTAAATGATGTGACTAAAATTCAAAATACAAATTCAAAAGCAGTTGTGAAAATAAACACACAGACGGGTAATATCCATAAGTTTTATGTCACAGCGGAATGTGTTGTAAAGAAACACAGACCGGCCATATTGAATACCAATTGTCATATAGAAACAAAAAAACCAATTATATTGAGACATAAGGTGAGTTTAATGTTCTTTTACCCTAAGAAAAATAAGAACAATGTAACCTCTGCTATGATACCTTACTATAAACAACCGGCGAGCCGGACTTGTATTATTTAAATTAAAGGAGCTATTTCTAAAAGCTGATGATGCTTATCATGGATGATAATCTTCTAAGGCTTCAGGTTTTTTGTTCATGACATTCGTATTACCTGATTCACAGCGAATAGAAAGTAAGGACAACCATCTTGTATTGGTGATAAGTTGACAAAAGTGTCCACCTGTAAATGCAAATTTGCTGCAAATTATATAGTTTAAAAACCATCCGCAATGGTGTAGCATGTGGAAGCGTGTTTGTATATAAATGTGTATGCGTGTGTAATTTTTTGGTGCACACTTATAAAAATCCTTGCACTTGCTCCTTGTGGCGCCACCTGTAATGTGTCATAATTTGTCGTGCAACACATTTATTTGTCACTTTTCAAAAGATTATTTTCATAGTAGAGAGATAGGTCTCCCTACTTTCTATTCTCCATGACTTACATTTGAAAGGGACATGTTGAACAGGGGTTGGACACAGAATGATAATTATAAACGGTACTCATCTGTATCTGCTAATTCAAAACATGTCATTGCTCAATTTTATCATTTCAGGAAGTAATACAAAATAATTATGTAGCTGCGAAACGTCAGCGGACAGTAAGCGGAATTTACCCCCTAGTTCTTTACAAAAACTTCCCTCAAAACGTCCAAACCACAGAGAGTGTTCTGATGAGGAAAAACGATGGTAGCATAACAAAAATCAATGCCCTAGTACAAAAATTAAACACAGATAAACAAAGGGTCACTTACTGTGATACAGAAATTAATATTCAAGATATTTTAGATAGCATTGAAGAAACCGAAAGCACAAATGACTTGCAAATTCATCCAGCCATAGAAAGTTATGAAACAACGTCTACACAATGTGTATTATACCCGCAGATGGAAAATAATTATGGTTATCAAGAAAGCACTTACTCCAGCTACCATCTCAATGAGATGAGAGAGCAACTGAGGTATCAGAGGATGAAGGAATATGAAAATCAACAGCAAAGGTTGCCTAAGATTAATGAAGTGTTTTCCAAATTTAACAACATGAAAGATGTTGCGCAGCCCTTATACGTCCAAGTCAGTGCTGAATCTGAATTATGTACGTATTTACTATTCCCTCACATACATTTAAAATTAATATGGCATTCATTAGAATTTTATTTGTTAATTCATACAGACTTGTTGCTAAGCTAGGATTAAGATACATCCCCCACCATGGTTCAGGCCTTGTCGTGGCGGTGGGGCTCAGTAGCCTAGGGTGAGCCCAGCACCTTGGGCGAAGCCAATTGAGCAGAGGGGGCTCTTTGTACCCCTCATATAAGAAGAGTGGACAAAAGAGCAGGGGGCAAGGGGTGAGGAAGGGAACCTCACCCCATTGTACTGTCCCGACGTTGGGAGGGGTTGTTCTTTGGTGCGGGACAACCCCTCTGTGGAGGTGGTGTCGGTCCCTTGCGGGGCTGACTAGCCGTCGAGGTGCCCTGTTAGCTTAACAGATCCGGGGTACCTCACCATGGCGGTACTCGTGGCACTCGCCGGGTTTTAGTGGGTAGAGCTGCGTCCATTTACTATCTTTCGGGCGCAGCGAGTCCCACATACCCACCTGGGGAGACCCACTCTCCAGGCGGGATGCCTCAGAGCATTTCCCGGCGAAAAGAAAAAAAAAAAAAAAAGGATCAAGATTCAAAGATCAACATAGTCGACAACCACAAACTTATATTAATTGACTTTTGTATATATTTGTGTTATCATCATCATCATTCTTTTTCCATCCACTACCGAACATAGGCCTCTTTCAATCTGCAGCACAAACACTCGAGTTATACTAGGGGAATTCAATATGGTAGTTCAAACAAAACACTAATGCTTTCTAGGGTTCTTTGAATCTGTTATAGAGATTCAAGGAGAAAGGAGTAGTGTCATGCTGCAAAAAGGCCGGCTTGACCGGGATGATGACCTCTCATTCACATAATACCAGCTGACAAGTGACAGCTATATCGCGTTTCGTGCGGTTTGTGAGTTTCCGGTGGCCCATTGGGGGGGGGGGGGGATACGTAAAAGGAGGGCAACACTTCTGCATCGCAACGAAATGGGTGTTGGTAGTCACCATAAGGCTCCGCCTCCAATTGTTTGTGCCTCCTTGTGACTTTTTCATTTCTGTGCAGTTTATCATAAAAAAAGTTTTACATAATAATACATTTAGAGAACATGGTAACAAATATAGCATCAAAACTTTACAAATGGACAGTTTTGCATCATTTAAATTCATCAATTTATGTCTGCTAAATATTTTTCAGGTCAAGACTATCCTTTTTATGCAGACAGCAATAACTGCAATACAGTGCTCCTGGAGAGCCTGTATAACTTTAAAAGTAACATGCTTATGAATGCACCGCTCCTGCAGGTAGCTACCACAGCCAACACCAAGTGCATATTCAGTACTGCCACAGTGACTACTCCGTGAGTAATTTGTATTTGCCATGTATTCACCGCCTACATTTTTATTTGCAGTGTAAATAAAGGCATGCTATTGAAGTGGTTTCAAATTTGAATGTACATATTTTATCACTTGAAACAAATTAAGTGAAGAAAAATTCTGTGATATTTTTTTAATTATTACATGTTTTACACCGATGCATTCATTGTAACTTTTATTGGTATTTACTTCATTGCTAACAAAAATATATGAGTGAGACTTTATAAACGAGCATGTTGCTTTCATACTATTTCTCCAGAAGAAACATCTTACACTGTTCATTTTTCATTTCAAATTGTACACAACTAATTGGTAATACACCATTTTCTCTAATACAATTTAACATGAAACCAATCACCATTTGCACCAAATAATGCTTCCTTCTTTACTTCTTAACATGTTTCATGTATGCAGCTTGTTTATGTGCACGCTTTGGGAATGGCTTTCAGACGGGCGCACCAATCAGCCTCGCTTGGTGCTGACGCTTATAATTGTAGTAGTAAGTTCCATTTTTGTTATCACTACTACTAGTACATGCTAGTTCAGTTGTGTAGTACTACCAGTTTTACTAGGTTGCCAAACCTCAGAAATTACTAGCAATAGTATATATAATAATTTTTCTCTATCTTTACATAGTATGTATTTGTAAATGAAAGTCACTTTTTGTGTGTCAATATTTTCTTAACTACTCAACTGATTTTGATATGGCTTTCACTGTCTGCTTCGTTATGAACTGGGGCTGCTTCCTAAGTATGTATGATACATCAATATGTTTATCATAGAAAGTGGAGAAAAGATATATTGATATATTTTTGTTACTAAACCTTACGACTTATAAATAATAAAATATTGTACTATAGCTCCTCTGTGCGTGTGTATGTCACTGAACACCTAAACGGCTAATATAGACCAATTTTTTGTGTGTGTTCAAGTGGATTCACGATTTAGATTCGCAATTCGAACAAAAATGTTTTGACTGCACAAGTCTATTAGGTCTGCTAGTTATTTTATGGAATAGAAATGAAATATCGGTAACACAGCAGCATCATCATCAGCAATCCTGCTCAGTTAAAATATTAATGAAGTATATGTCACACATTTATTATTATTAGAGATATGGTGGTAGAAAACTGAATAAAACATGTCTTTACCTACTTTGAAGTGTCGAAACAACATAGAAAGGCTATTTTGTATGTCTAATACTAAAATTTTCCATATTGGTAAGCATCAAGGAATGTACAATAACTCAATGTAAGTAAGTAAAGTAAACCAAAAGGGCTATGCCATCTTCTAACTTGCCTCACTATACGCAACTATTCTTAATACTTGAATAAAAGATGTTATTAGGAATCTGGTTTTCATCTACAACCTGCCTCAAAATGTTTATTGCAGTGTTCGAGCAGGATAATAGATATGTGAGCGACAGAGATCCGCGCTTGTACGAGTTCTTCAAATACTCCCAGCAGCAACAGACGCTACAGACAGGTAACTAATTTAAATTGATTCGTTTGCCAAAATGGATATTTTGAGTGATGTATGGTAGAGTATAATAATATACATTATATAATTATTAGATGCTTATAAATCAATTTTTCCTTTTGTTGTAAGAGATGGCAGTTGAGCCATCTGAGAGTAAATGTTAAATGTTATCCATGTATATAAACTGTTAAGTCTCTGTGTACCTGTCCAACTTTCTGAAACACAGCAAAGATGTTTGACGGAAGAAATAACCAATGGTGATACCAATACAGTTGAAAGCCTGATACAAGCGTAGTTTTTTTTTTTTTTTTTCGGATGGATCTATGCTAATGGCCCGGAGGCCCTAATGCTTCAACGGATTAGTGTGAGCCCATTCGGCTCACTTTTGGTTGGGGGGTTGCCCCCCGCCTACCGTGCAGTCTGCGACCACACGGCCTCCTGGCGTCGGTTGTGTACAAGCGTAGTATCGGCTGTTTTGGTCTATGGAAGGATCCTAAGGTCTATGAAAGTCTAACAGAAGGTGGACACGACCTGATATTAAAAACGCAGTGTTTAATTTGACAGAGTTACAAATTGTTTTAAAGTAACGCAATCACTATTCATATTTATATTATTATTGTTACGGGTGCTCACGTGTTATAGTTTGTATGAAGGTCCGTCACGATATAGATGTTCAAAGTTCAAAAAAGACTGTCAGCATAGTGTGTCGTGGTGAAAAAGTGCGTCCGTGTGCCGAAGCTAGTCGTCCGAAGCGAAGAAGAAAGATCGTAGACAGATTTTTCTGCTCTGTCGCCATCTACCAGCACCGTACTCTCTCCGTGATCATGGCGACTGAAACATTGACGAAATATTGACTGAGTCAGTTTATAATTTTCATTGTATTGCATCAATTGTCATCTGTTACATACAGAGTACAACCGGCTGTCGCGATCGTCGGAGACGTTGGGGTGTAGCACCCCCGCCACCATCCCCGAGATGTTGGAGGACGCTGTCGAGCTCATCAGCCAGGACGGGGTAGGTGACACAGAACTGACTTGTGTGAGGCTATTTATTACGTCACACGAAGTACCATAAAGGCATAGGGCCCCGTGCCTATACCCATGGGGGCCCTATCCTCACGAAGGCCCGCAATCTCATGAGGGGCTCTCTCCTCGCGAGGTCACGTGATTGGGGCATTCAGGAGCTACGAAGATATGTTACAGTTGGTTTAATTACAGTAGTATAATATTTAATACTTTTGGTTCTCAAGGTAAAACCAGCAGCATTATTTTATGTATGTTTGGATGGTAACCATTAACCATAACAAATGGTGGCGCCTCCCACTGGTTAGCACACCCATCTCGTCGTGTTCATCTTCAACTTCTGAAATTGAAAGTCCATGATAACCCTAAAATAATTTACCCTTTTTTTCTTTTACGCCAGAAAATGCTCTGGGTTCACCTTAAGGTACTGAGCCCCACCGCTACGACAAGACTTGAACCGTGGTGGGGAAGATAATTTACTCTGGGCTAAATGAGACATCCAACAACCATTGTCTCAACTCTAGTTCTATACACCCCTATATTTTTTAATTCATAATCGAGTGGCAGTCCAACTACCCCAGAGTGACGGAACTATGTGGTCATTGACACTGTTGTGTGTTTGTAGTATTTTACTGTTGTAACCATAATATACTCTCAATTAAATATGCATATTTTCAAAGGCTCATCTCTTTGTCAAAAACAAATATAAATCTGATTCGCGTTTATAATGCTATACATTGACTTTATATCCTTTTTTTTTTTTTGATAATTATAATTTAACGTTGTAGGTATAATATACACTGGGATACAACATCCCCTACCATGGATTTATCTGCTAGTAACATATTGTCTCCAGGATTACATGGAGCAGATTGGCATGGACGTTCGCGTGTCGTGCGCGCTGTGTCCCTGGGCCGGTCCCAACATACTGCTGGAGAATCACATACATAAGGTAATATTTTTTAATGTACATGTTACTTCTGATTTACAACATCTTGATCTGTTGAGTGTGGGTGTCCTTGCAATTTTGTTTGCTAAATAAAAAGGGGATTCCAATCATAATGGCAAATATGACGATGAAATGATTCGTAGCAAAAGTATAATAAAAAACGAGCTTAGCAGTGGTGTAGTTATTATTGAATACATACACACCCTTGAGTGGAGGAATGCGCTGTGTTGCTGTTTATATTCATGGGCGACGCTAACGACTATCAGGTGGCTCAACGCCTCTACCTATCCAACTCACATAAAACAACTATTACTTTACGTTACAGGAGCACAACGAGCAAATAGTGGAGGCGCGCGGCGGCGAGTGGCGCGTGTCGTGGTCGCTGGGCGCGCTGGCGAGCGGCGCGCGCGTCCACACGCTGCGGCACCGTGCCGCGCTCTACGTGCTGCGGGCGCGCTACACCGACCCCGAACGTCTGGAGGCTGCACTCGAGGTAGGTTCCCCGCCCGCGCTACACCGACCCCGAGGGTCTGGAGGCCGCGCTCGAGGTAGGTACCTCCGCACCATGCTGCATGAAGATGGAAACCAATCCGTTGAACTCCTAAAAATTATCAATATTACTAACAACTGCTTTCTACCTTCTTTGCATGCTTGATTAAAAGCTTCCACGCACCGCCATGTAAAATTCTCAAAGTGAGTAGAAATGTGGTGTCTGGCAATGCTACTGGTTTAAAAAACCTTTTATTTCAGTCTATATCAGCGGAGCCAGCTCCACAGATGGGTGCCATAACGGTCTATAATAAGCTGTCAGGGGAGCCCTACACCTGGACCGGCTACATCCAGCCCCTGACTGATGTGGAAGCCCCGGGTCTGCGAGTGGACATATCACAGCTGGACCTGCTACCTAACAGCGCTAACCTCAAGCTGTTGAACAGAGAACTGGTATCGGACTCTCTCAACAAAGTCATAGTAGGTACCCCGGCCCTGAATGATATCAATATTGTTATGTTTGTGAAAATCTTTTGATTATATACTTTATATAAGGATACAGGTATTATCATATTTACCAACCAAATGGTTTTTAATTTATAAGTGATTTTTGACTTTTTTTCTTTTGATCTCGTAATGTTTATATTTTATTATAAGTATGGTAAAAGCCTTTCAAAAACATTTATAGTTTTACTTGTTTACAAATTTCAAGACATGTTAGTTGTTATTTGTTTCATTTTTATTAAAAACATTTACTTTATATACTCTTTGTTATGTATATTAACTTATTGATGTTACATACATGTTATTGTGATGTATGCATTAAACTTAACTGCCTGTAGTTGGTTAAAATACTTTATAAGGTTTAAATATCTATAGAATAGTATGTTTATTATATGTTAGTTTTATGTTGAGGGCTATTTCTAGCAGTGGACGGAAAAAAGTTTCTGTAATGATGAAGTACGATCATTTTGATATTTTGTTTTGGTGTATTGTGATGATTCTTGTTCTTATTTTTGCATATGCTTTATAAACATATCCCCCAAGTTATAGACTACAAGACCCAGAAGTTTCATTCATATCCTGAGATATGTGATGCAGGATGGTGGGTACCCATTTCGACTAGTGCGCTGCATTAAATAAGTCCATCCTGCCAGTAGATAGGTCGTTTACATCAATCTATTAAAATTAGTTATGATTTTCATAAAAAGAATTAAAAATTAGATGTGTCACTATATATGTAGGGTGACCATGAGTTGTATGGATCAGATACAGAGGAGATAAACCAATTGTTTGAATTTATAATTTTATTTTTGATGCTTTTTATTACAATACTATTCGACAAATCGTATGTAGTTGTCAAATAATAATAGTCATATCATTAGGTGATAAACAAAAAATATTAATATAACTTTTTTATTAATACTCATATTAATCTCCTTAATATAAGAATGTATTATTCATTCGTTTTGGCAATAAACTGATTTATATGTAAACTGCTACTTACTATTGCAATTTTATAAAACATTTGTATACATTTTTATAATTCAAGTTAATATGAGTGCTCTCAGTTGTTAATTTAGGTTGTTGATTTTTTATGACTATTTTGTTTTTTGTTGATTGTTGTTTTGATT